>CM040424.1:85917140-87128390 GCA_022702705.1 Papilionanthe hookeriana x Papilionanthe teres
CCTTAATCAGTACAGGATATCCAATCTTACAGATCATGTAACTAAAGGATACAAATCCACAATCTTTCATTTAAAAAGGGCTCCTATAATCATAATACTATTTTGCAAAACCTACTCCAGCAAGAATCTTTGACAGTGCATCACTTGTGCTTCCCAAAAGTCAACACTATCACCGCCAAAAGGTGAGGCCTCACTCATTCATTAATAATGTCCTCCCCTCCCCTCTCCCTCTCCCTCCAGACAATGCCACCCGCTGTCTAGCCTCCACTGCATTCAACTCTTCATCTGGTCACCACCTCCACTTGTGGCAAAATCAAGACCCCCATATCCTCTATAGCTCACTGCTTCCATCTACCCTCGAGAATTTGTATTTTTCATTCTTCTCCATTACCAAATGCACAACATCTTTCTTTAGACCTACGAACCTAAACTATACCTTCTGCGTGAGTGTTGGACATGGTTAGCTCAAGAAAACTCTCACAGCATACACCATGCCTCTTACACTCTAGCTTTATGAACAGAAGCTCCTCAGTCGTGAATGTAAACTACTTTATAAAGAAGTCTTGTTGGACGGCTATAGGGTTGTAACAATGCCAAGCTAACTCGTGAGCTGGCTCAAGCTCGACTCGATAAGTGGCTCATGAATTGAGCCTTATGAGCTAACCAAGCTCAAATCAGTCCTGACTCGGCTCAATAACTCATGAGTCAGCTTATTTAATAAATAATTAATATAAAATATACTCAAAAATATATTAAAATTTAAGATTTTATCTTTAAATTATTAAAAATATTTAAAAGTTGATACTTTATATTTTATATCAAGTGATTTTTTTAATTATCTTCTAAATACTCATTATATTTTTCATTTTATTATAACAATAGCTTTCAGTAATATTATTTTCTCTTTTATGGTAAACAAGTTGGCTCGTGAACCAGCTCGAACTTGTAGAATTAAGCTCGAACTTGAGCAAGAAATTGATTAATAAATCAAGCTCAAGCAAAGGGTGACTCGAGCTAGACTCGACTCATTTACAATCCTAGATGGCGTTGGGGTGTTTTAAATTTCAGAGATAAATTTGGCCATCTTAAAAGGCACCCATAATTATTCATACATATGCAGAGTTTTAACTAAAGTAACCAATTGTATCAGGAGCATATCCCATAAGTTTTAATAACATATAGATTTGCGAAATATTATGCTTCTCTCAAAATAGAATAGAGAGCGCTATGCAATACCAAAATATAACACTAAATTAAACTAAGACCATTATCAAGGTGGAAAGATGTGAAGAACAGTGATTGTCAACAATTTACCATCATAGCCAAAACAACCAATCTTACAATCCCAAGCGTTTGTTTTATTTTAACCTTAGAAAACTTCATCATGTGAAAGATAGCGTGGCTAGGCAAGGAGAGAAACTATAAAAGATGCTAAACATTTTTACGCATGCAAATTGACTTTCATCACATTAAAAATGCAAAAGATAATAACTAGGATGAGAAAACCTTGCCTTCAGTGCCATGTCATCAATACCCTTGGATGTGAGAACAACATTAGCTCCTGCCTTAAGAAGTTTTTCAATACGCTCTTTGGTTATATCAGATTCCCTATACGAAAAAATAAAATAACAATCTGGTTACTGTGCTAATTGAAAAAATTATAGACAAAACCAACATAATATTCATACATTAATATTACTCCTATAAATTAAAAAAAGTACACACAGCTCTCAAAACTCACTCCTAACAGGAATTCACTATAAAAACTAGCTAGGGGCCTAGGATATCTTTATTTAAATAAAAAAAAAAAACAGCATATAAATATATGTCCAGAACATAGAGAATTTCTAAATAAAAGGTGTCAGAAGACACCCCCAAAAAACACATGTAAATCATTGTGATATTATAAAGGAAAATGTGCTTCAATGAATAGATTCACAAACAAAATAAATAAATAAATAAATAAATAACTACTATGTTATTCGCGTTGCATGTCTATAAATCTATTTTAAAGATGACATTTAATTATGTGTTTTAGGTTTTTTATATTATTAATATAACAAAGGCCGATCATACATGGGTGGCCAACGAAGATGTGGCATCAACACTGATCATGAAAGTGAAGCAATCAGAGGTCAACAACAACAGATCATGAGGTAAAAAAGCAGATGGCAGATAGTCATAGCTGAGAAGAAAAAACAAGACAACCACAGACACCATTAAGTAGCTAATCACCATTAGTATTAGGCTTAATCAACTACTTAGAGTCAACTTTACGAATCATCATTTTCCACATATTCCTATTCAGTGCTGTCAGAGAGGATAAAACTATTATTTGCAAATCATTTTGAAAAATTTATGAACATTAGCCTAATCTAACTACCTTGAGTCAACTTAATGAGTCCTCACTTTCTATATGTTCCTATTCAGAATTGTCAAAGGCGACAAAACTATTCTTCATAATCATTTTGATCAAATTATGTAGAGTTTACCTTGCAAGTTTACCCCTAATACCTCTCAATCCTTCAGCATTAATTTTATCAACTCATTTAATGATGCATTCATTATATCATTAAATTACATGTCTAAAACATGTAAAATCTATTTTTATCCTATTCTATCCCTCCCACCCATCCATCGATCCATCCAATATAATAGATCAAAGACAACTAAACATATCACACCTAGTTATCAGTTTTTTCTTCAAATAATATTGATTGATAAGTATTATATCACAACCAATAGTACATATCATATATGCACAGTTTATTCAACTAAATATAAGGCCTCTAACTTCTAACAATTTCTTCATTTTTCTAACATTCTATTTATTTCAACAAATCACTTACAAAATAGAAATATTGTCATATGCAAAAAAAAAGTTACTCAATTTGGATATCTTGTAAGAACTAATAAAAAAAGGAATTTCTAGATAGTGGTCCATGATATAATCTAATAATAATTGAAAACATTTTAGTCACGCTACAACTATTTCTAATATTAGTTAATGCTCTACCACGCATCTTTAATAATTTTAACAAAAATTCAGCGCACAACTTTCTTCCTTAACAGGCACCGAATCAATTTTTTTGTAGTACTCAATTATTCCTTCTCAAAATCAGTAAAAATCATATGAAATTTATTCATCTGCTATATATTTTTCATAGATTATCTAAAATGGAAAATCGTATTCATGAAAAATCTTCATAGCAATAAATCAAATTGATTATCTAAAGATGTGACTTTACTAAGCCTATGTTCAATTACTCCCACCACCTCATGACATAATTTATGTTTGATTCCTATAAAGCTGCCACAATCTTGAACTTATTATTTTTCCTTAAAAATTGGTATTTGACTTTTTTAGTCTTCAAAAATACATTGAAAAAGTATGTTAACAAAACCACTATAAAATTCCTCGATGACTCCCAAATCACAATAGACATCAATAGGACCTAAAAAGCTTGTCTTCAAACATCTCTACAGAGTTCACTCCACATTAAATGATATACTCTTTGATTCAATTGGTAGAGAGGTCGCATATTTGACTCAAATGTGTGGCCATTAAGCTAAATATTCACAAGCTCATTATAGTAGTTAATTCTCTATCACACATCTTTAGTAATTTTAACAAAAGTTCAGCGCACACCTTTCTTCCTTAACATGCACCAAATCAATTTCTTTTTAGTACTCAATTATCCTTCTCAAAATCAGTAAAAATCATACGAAAATTATTCATCTGCTACATATCTTTTATAAATTATCTAAAATGGAAAATCATATTCACAATAAATTTACCTGGCAATCAAATTGATTATCTAAAGATGTGATTTTACTAAGTCTATGTTCAATTACTCCCAACAACTCATGACATAATTTACGCTTGATTCCTTTAAAGCTGGCACAATCTTGAACTTATTATTTTACTTAAAATTGGTATTTAACTTTCTTTAGTCTTCAAAAATACATTGAAAAAATATTTTGACAAAATCACTATAAAATTTCTCGATATCTCCCAAAATTTCAATAGACATCAACAGGACCTACAAACCTAGTCTTCATGCATCTTCTACAGAGTTCACTCCACTTTAAATAGTATATTCTTTGATTCAATAGATAGAGAGGTCGCATATTTGACTCAAATGTGTGGCCATTAAACTGAATATGCACAAGCTCATTGTGTTGATATCAATTTATAATTGCTCATGTGTCATCTTTATCTGTAAATAGTATCATTCTTACTTACTTCACTTCCCCTCACCCACACATCCACAATAGCATCACAAACCGCTTAATCCCTGCAACTTTTCAAGTAACAGAATGGATTGACGAAGTCAAGTAGATCCAGTGAAGATAAACGTCAGAAAAGTAAAGTTCACAAAGAGAACTTGCTTCTAGAAACCCTAACTTCTGAGAAAGTTCAATCGTGTTCCATGTTAAAATAAACTAGAGCATTTTATCATTGAGGCAATTTACTCAATTGCACATAAAAATTCTGCTGGAAAATCACACTGCTCGTTTGTCCTACTCCCACACTTTCTACGGAAAATGCGCACAGATCTCAAAATTAACTTAATTAGAAACCTACAGTTTTTTAAATGAAGTTTTTAATTTCTGATATTGTGAGTAATTTATACTCAATATTTACAAAGTTTCTACATTTCACTGCCATGTACCTATATTTCAACATGTCACTTGTAAATAATTGAACGAGTTAGATGCCTTGAAAGTACAAAATAAGACGCAAATTGAGACTCCTGAAATGATATGTTGCATCTATTCATTTTGAAAAACATTGCACTGGGGGTCATAGACTAATGCACCTAATATTACCAAGTAAAATGGTTTGCGTTCTTTCAATACACGTTGATACATTGTTAAGAATGAATGCAATGAATACATAAGGGGAAGGGGTGAAAAGGAAGCCGCCGAGCCCGCAAAACTGTGGAACAGGGGAAATCCTGCAGTATGGAATCCTGCATATTGTGGAATCACGATACCACGATTTCATCTGCCAGGAATGCCATCAGAGCTCACCAATTTTGTTATATATATTCAGCATATTTCTTTCCTATTTCTTTGTTTTCTATTTTTCCTACTTTTGTGTGAACTTTTTAGCTTGAGGGACTATTTATATGTTATTATTTTTTAGTTGAGAAGAATTTTGTTCTGTTTGCATGTTTTGGATATTATAATCTCTGATTTCTACCTTAATATTTTACTTTTGTAAGTGGTGTATCTGCATCTTGTTTAGGAAAAAGTAGCGGAACCTCCTCACTGCCCGTATCACGTCGTTTTCGCCACCCGACTTCCTGATTTTAGCTAGGACAGTCACCGATAACGATGAACCTATTATCCAACAGCAGATTTATCCCCGTAATCCCTACCAAACACAGTTGACCACACATAAGAGCCTTCCCTTGCTATTCCACAATTATCTCCCTAATAAATCCACTTCCCAAATACCTTCTAGGTTCCCTAGAACAATATCAAGAGATTTCTATAGAATATACAAATCTATGCATTTCTACACTAAATTTGACACCCACTATTGTTCCTACATTAGCATATGTCGTTAGCCTATATGACAATGTAGATGAATTTATTATTCATCCATACTCTCCTTTTAGTGCACTTAAAGTGGATAAGCCTCAAGTTTCGACACAATAGATGAAATGCTTTGTTAATAAGATTCTAAAGTCGTGGCAATTGTAAAGATATTAGGGTAGATGATCATGATGACCATTGTAGAAAGATAAAATTCATATCACTTCATATGATGGTAGATATAAAGCTAAAGAATATGCTAATTAAATAAAAAAGATATTGTAATTGTTTTAAATTCATATAAATAAATGATCATATGAAAGATTTGTAAATGTCAAATTAATTGAATCAGTTAAAAGTGTTTTTGTGACAAGTTAACAATGAAGAATAGATCATAAGCAGCCAACAATAATTAATTAGACTACAATAAAACATAAACTACACCAAAAATATTTTCTTGTGCAACAATAAAAAAATTGCTTCTCAAATTTTACAATTCTATTAATGTTACTTCAATGTAATTGAGACTATATGAATAAATTTGAGGAAATTAAATTTTGAACTATAAACAGAAAATATTATTTAATAATAAAAAAACTATAATATTAACTGTGTTTGTTTGAGCTTTTAAAACCCGCTTATCCTCCAAACTGCATTTCCATTTCATTTGATTCGCATGTTTCAATGATTCAGTCTGGAACGGCAGTTTGAATTACTGTAGAACGCAAATTCAACCCCGCATTCCGCTTTTCACGAATAAAAAACCAACGCAGTTTTTATTTCTTTCGTTATTCTGCCCTTGCCCCGAGCTTCATTGCTCTTGCGTGCCCAGGCGTTACCGTGGGTCGTCTCGTCTACTCCTGCTCTCAAGCCCTAACGGCCAATCTCGCCCCGCTTCTTCCTCTCTGCTTGTCTGGTAACCTCTTCGGCACTTCTCATCTCTCGTGAATATCCTCCCTTCTTCTTCTCCTAAGTTGTTCGCGCGAGATTTGGAACTCGGTTATCTTTCTTTTCGGTAAGTATGCTATGAAATTTTCAAGTTGCAATGTTTGCTATGAGATTCTTCTACAATGTAGTTGAATTATGGAATTATGTTGTGATATTCTTCTGTTGTGCATTTGAAATTAACTATCTCCCCTCTTTGTTCTGCGTGAGTCGAGAAATATACAAGTTACCCAAATACGAGTTCCCAAATCTACAGTAACCTTACATGCTAGATAACTGAGTTGATATTGTGGAATCCAAACCCGAATCCATTTGGAATCTCAATTACTTAAGAATATGGATGAAAAACATAAGGTGCTAAGGATAAATAATCTTATCTTTTATAAACTAGTCTAGAATTATTTCTCTAACTCCCTATTTCATTTTAATAAAGTTGAAATCAATTAATCACATTTATTTGAAGAGATGGATGATATGAGATGCATATATGCATACGTATAAAAGAGAAGAATAATGTTTTTCTTCTGAATTAATTTGCATTTAAATAATTAAACAAGGAAATTGGGTGGAGTGGCACAACTAGTTATCGTTACAAATGTGGGAATGATGGGGAATTATGTTTGAACATAATTAGTCTAGTATTAATCAACTTTTTATTTTTTTTGCAAGATGAATCAATTTCATAATGATAGCTACTTATCGTTACAACTTCGCACATGGTTCATATAGCTAGAGTGAAAAGATCTTTATCCTCGTCTATACCTTAAGCGGAGAACTTTTAGTTGTTTATTGGGTCTTGCTGGAAATTCATATACTTAAAACAAGCATGCCTTTATGAAAGATTGCTCCACTGTTAAAAGGCTTTTGTTTTAAATATCACGCCAAAGGTCATTATAGTATTAAGTCATCATGCATATACGCATTTCCCAAGGAGAGTCGAATCAGCCCACTCTCTCTTTCTTCTAATGTGTGATTGCTTATCTTCCCTTTTTTTCTCCTTTGTTTTCTTTTTCTTTTCTCAGTACGCTAAGGTTTTATTTTCTCATTTGGCTTTAGCAGGCTCTAATATCATCACATAGGTCATTTGTAAAATTATTTTGTGATATCTCTATTTTTGCTTGTTCAATTATTAGTAAAAGCTGAGTTCAATTTCTATTCTTACATCGGCCCCAATGGTTTCTCATAAATGTCAATCTTATTAGATTGCAATCGTCTCAAGTTTAATTTTAATTTTTCTTTTGCTATATGCTCTTTGCTTAATCTTTTAAACTTATTTCAGTAAATGAGCAATACAATAAATAGCGCATCTTCTGCTATATAGAACAAAGAAATAATAATATTTTTTTTGGTGATATATGTATAAAAGAAATTGAATTAGAAAATAGGCTAACAACACATTTCAACAAAGAAGGTTGGCGTAATATTACAAATAATTTTCAATAAAAAACCGAAAGGGAGTATGATCGAACCCAATTTAATAATAAACATGGCTAACTAAAAAAAAAACTGAAAGACCTGGAAAGAGCTCCAAAGAGGATCCACTGGCCTTGGATGGGATTCAATTAAAAACACCATAGATACATCAACAGATTGGTGGAATCAGAATTAAAGGTCAAATCTATTTTAAGACATATATTTAAATTTTCCTGGCATGCAGACTTGTTATACATAACTTCTTCCTTCTAACTATATGATTGACAAGCTGCAATAAGTGCTAAGAAATTTAAGTTAGGTGAAATAGAAACAGAGCAAGAAGAGAAGCTAGATGTTATGTTTAGTGGGATTGTTGCGAATGGTGAACATTGTTGGACAGCTAGAGTTCAAAAGAGCCTATAGATGTCCTAAATGATCTTATTGACACATCACCGCATGGCAGAAATGAAATTATTGAATCTAGCAATGCATAGACACCACCCTTTTTAAAAGCAAAGGCAAGTCTTACTAAAAAAATTGGACCTGCGTATTTAAGAAGCCAAATATTTGAGCTATTTACAGCATACACGAACTTCTCTTCTAACGCCACCACATCACAACGATCTTCATCTATTCCTGATATAAAAAAATATACTTGAACGAATACCAAAAGTTTTTGAAGATATGCCCTTCTATTTGTACTCACTTAAGCTAATTGAAGATCGAGTGAAGATGGATGTTTTCATGTCCATGGCACCTAAAAGGAGGATCCATTACTTACGCTTTTTTATGAAAATCGCAACGTTTGATTTTGGATTGTCTCTTTTTCTGCGTTGCTTCTTAACTACATTGGTTTTTTTTGCAAAGTGGGTTGAAGACGATAGCAATATTCTCCATGAACCTCTTTTGAAAGAGACTATTAGTCTTAATGAGCAAGTCAGTGAGAGTGAAAGTGGCGTTGGAAATGTCTCTTTGTTCGCTAATGCAAGTTTTTCTTAGCATCCTTACCTTCGGTGGTGTGCATCTGTTTGTTGATGCAGCTTTAAGTTGTCATTTTTAATACAATCCATGAATGCACAATTTTTATACGAATCTCTAGAATGGTTGGGCATTTGGACATATAACTAATCCAATGTTGTTGTTATAGTACCTGTTATGGTTGGTGTTATGCTAGTTGTTATAGTTGTTATAATCCAAAAATACTTCCAGTTATGCAGTTCATATGGTTGATGTTATGGTTGTTGTTATAGTTGTTACAGCTGCTTGGCAGTTCGATACTTACAACTGGTGTTAGTACTTACCTGTTGTTATTATTGTTCTTTTTTTGATATCTCGGGTACATTGTCCAAATTTATGGTAATATAGATGGCTTCAACATAAATGAAAACTTTATATGTTGGTGGCAATACCTGCAATGCTTTATAATGCAGCCGTATGACATTTTATAATACAATCTATTTTTCTTATACCTGTAATACCTGCAATGCTTAATAATGCAATTCATAATGCAGTCCAGAAGAATTTGGTGGTAGAAAATTTTATAAGTTTGTGGCAATACTGCAAGCTACTGTACCGGTTGAAAATTTTAGGTGCTTTATACCTAATGCTTTATAGGTGGAGATTTGAGGCTACTGCAGTGGTTGAAAATTTTGGATGCTTTATGCCAATTGCTCTCCTTTTTGTTATTGAAATTCAGTTGATTGCTTCAGATTTCTACTGATCTTGTTATTCGGATTTGAGGCTACTACATTGGTTAAAAATTTTAGATGTTTATAACAATTGCTTTCATTGTTATTTCGGATTTGCTGATTTGTTTTAATTTCTATTGATCTTTTCCTTTGGTCAGGTTGTCGGTTGAGATGTGATGTTCTCCTGTCATTGCATTAAAATTCAATCATACTTGTAAATATTTTTTGTGCTAAAATATTTATAGTATTTGGAAGGTATTTTAATGTCATTTTCATCTGGTAAGTATTGTGCTCATTTTCTTTTTCTCTTTTAAGTTTCTTTTTGTCCTTCTATGTTGTTCTTGCCTTGTTTTTTGTTGAGTTTTGTTTTTGCTTTTTTTGGTGGTTATCTTGGATTTCTTTTATATATTTGTTTGTTGATTTCTATTTTGAGTTTCTTCGATTATGATGAGTCATTTGACCCAATGGGCTCTTCCGGATGACCTTCTTTATATGCATTTATGCATATACAAATTTGGTCTTAAGGCAACCAAGATCTCCTGCATTATGGGTCTACTGCATTTTTGTATATGCATCCAAATCTATTATTTTTGTGCTAATCATTAATGTACAGGATTGTACTATCGAAAATGAGCTCAGGCAATTCAACAAGCACTAAGGGTACCAAACATCAACTGATTTTCTGTGATGCAATCTATTACGCATTATTTTGACCACTCAAAAAGGGAACAATGCATGACAAAAACTTTACAGATGTTCGAAGAAATTAACAAATAGAAATTGCAAATTTTTTCAATGGGTTGATGAACCGAGAGATGCACTGCAGGAGCGAGCTAACGAAAACATATAAGCAGATGTTAGAGACTTGAATTTCCCTGTGAAGACTTTACTTCTATTCGATTTTGTAATTCTAGCATTGCTTTTATTGTTGCATTGTTGTATTTATTTTGATTATGGTCATACATTCTGGAGAACAAACTGTACTGCATTAGGTTTTTATTTTGTAAACAAACTTTTTTTTTACCATTTGATCTATCACAATTTCTTGTGATTGTGTTGTTGTTAGAAGGCATAAATTAATGATTTTTATGGTTCAGTTAATGTTAATTAGATTTATTTCGCAGGAAGCACTTACAGAACAATGTTTTTCAAACAGTTTAAATAGAACAGTGTTTATATATTTATGGGTATTATGCTGATTATGTCAACAAACAGAACTTTCAGAACTGTATTTTTCAAACAGATCAATTGTTTCTGAAACATTAGCTTTTGAAGAACAGATTTTCAACAACTTCTGAAACCAACTCTCATACAACCACAGCCGAAACAAACACACCCTAAGTATACACTCAAATCAAAGTACAAACTTACTATCCTACAACATTAAAAGAGGCATTCCACAAGGCTTTAGCTGTAATAAAACATATGAAAAGAAAATCAAATAGATCACTTATTGGAACACATCCTAGACCTTCCGCTGCTACAACTGCATAAATTAGAAAACCTAAGGCGAGCACAATAACTTAAGGCTGTCACTAAAAATCCTAAAGACCACTTATTAAAAATTCAAATGCTCTAAAATGTTTTAAATGTAGTCAAATATGTCATCTTGTATTTTAATGTCCTCGTCTTTGGCGCTCAAATATATTAGGAATGAGGATAATATGAGTGATGCTCCATACTGTCCAAATGAACCAAGGGGAAAATAATGATCTATTTTCTAGCACTGAGCAACTAAATGAAATAAATCTAATTATAATTTAGTTGCACAATGTGTTCTCACTAAAACACACACCGTTCAAGATTGAAAAGAACTTACATTTTCCACACGTATGCTTTCTGCAATAGTGACATATATAAAATAGTCATAAAGGGTGAAAATAATGTTGGTGTAGTATCTAAAACCATCTTGACTACATTTAAATTGAATAATAAGCTAGATCCAAGCCCTTTTAATCTTGTATGTGTCAATAAGACACCTTTATTTGTCACTAAATGATGTTTCGTTCCTATTCAATTGGGGGGGTTATTCTAGCATAATATCGTGTGATATTTTCCATGGATATTTTTGGTATTTCGTTAGGTTGCTCGTGAATTTAAGATCTACGGAAAAGCCAATAGTACCTGTCAAATTTAGAGGCACTAAAATTTGTTTGGAACCATCTAAATTTACCAAATAAACATTTGTTATCCCTACTAGCTCCAACCATTCCTACTCCTAAGAGAAATGGATCATGGTGTATGTCAGAAGCAAGGCTTAACAAGATCTATATTCTATATAGAATTCACATTCCCTAATTGGATGATACATTTCATTTAGTTATTGAATCCAAATAAACTCAAATATTTCTCAAATATTGATCTTAAAAGTTGTTATCACCAAATTTATTTCAGACATAGGAATAAATCAAAATTACATCAAAGATAATAGACTTTTTGAATGATTTATTATGCCCACTAGTGTCTATCTACCAATTCTTTTAGACCATCCTAAGCTACTTCACAGTAACTTTCACCGCGCTTTCTATGGAAATCTAAACTCAGATGGCAGAAAATCGCTATTTATTGCAAAAACTCGATAGAAATTCAAGATATTAGGCATTGTTCCATCATTTTAGCATCATTATTTCATTGATAGAGCTAATCATTAGATAAAACCACATATCAAGCCTTTCTGATATGTATGAGAAGTCATGATTATTTTATTTTTGAGATAGATTTGGCTTTGTTCTGACCAAATGCGCTCTAATGAAAGATCAATACTTATTTGAATATGACGCTCCCATAGGTGAAATCTGCATAATTATTTACCCATCTTGGTCAAAAGAGAACTCTAATCTAAGAGTATGGTCCCAATCAAGATCGCATGTTTCTATCACCCTAAGTCTACCAACAAAATCAATCTACAAATGTCAAAAGGTTTTGATTCACGACATCTAGAAGCATAATTGACAAGCATCTCAAGCAAATGTGTGGAAATATGTGTCACAAAATAGTTTTAAAATTTGACTTAGCCTTGTTAACCAACAAGGACTTGTATGATTGTAACATCTAGGACGAGTGGTTCGAAGTCATGCAACATGATTGCCTATGGTCAAAAGCTATTGAATATAACCAATGCTGGCTCAAAAACATGACATGATCATCAAATTTTCATGAGTTTTAGTTTGAATATAAATATCTCATGAGTTTTAGTTTGACTACAAAATGTGTCTTAGGCATAGATTTATTTGGTTTAGTAAGCACGAATACTATAGCTCGGTTTTGGCAATGGAGCCCTGACTCTAAATATCACTTCGTATCATATGAACACTCAAGGTGGAATGCTAATTCAATTCATTGACAAAAGGGTTATCACAACAGATTAGGTTGAGCATAAGCACGAATCAGTCATAGACATACTAGATGTAAGCAACAATGGCTCACAGGTAATTTGTGGTCAATTCAATTTTATGAGAGTAAATCTTGATATACTCTATGTGAATTATTCCTTACATGAATTAGTTTTATATTTGGTTTGCGTTCAAAGTACATATGGTGGCCTTGTAGCATTGTTATAATAAACTTGGCAACCATTGGCAAGGAAGCCAGAGTGTAGCTTGACTTAGTTTTATATCCTGAGTAATGCCAAAAATCAAGCTAGATTTGATGGCTTCTTATATTTAATATCAACTTAAAAGTAATCAAGCTAGAGCTTACATTCTAAGAGCCCAGAAGAGGGATTAAAAGCCTCGATGATGAGATAGATTCAACAAACCCCTTAGATTAAATGGGAATCAGCACGTATCAAATCCTATTCTTTGCACTATATGTGTGATCAATCAAGTTGGTTTAACTTTCTTTTTCCTAAGGAAAGGCTTTCATAATCTTGAATACAATAATGAGATGTCTTTATCCAATTTGAATGAAGATTGAAGGTGGTGATACCCACCGATTAAGATTTGATTAGTACAAAAGAAATTAAGTGCCAGAATAGTTCCCTGACTATTTACATGGGGTCATTTTAGTCCAAAATTTTATAGAAATATCAAATAGTTTGCAAACTTTTTAAATTGGGGCTAATATAATCTCTCCATAGAGGACTATTATAGCTGAATTTTAAACTAATTGGGGACTATTTTAACACTTCTATAAACTCTAGAACTAAAACGGCACCATATAAATAGTTAGGGACAAGTTTGGCACTTTACACAAAAGAAATTTTATTTAAAAAGAAAAAATATTTCGTTGTTGGACGTTGGGGTTTGCTTGTGGTTAAGCAACAGGTGCTGGTGGTGGAGCATATACTTGTGTAGAAAGGAAGTGGAAGATGGTGAGGCCATTGTTAAAGTAATTTAGATATTGTGGAACTACTGGAAATTAAAAAAAACAGTTACAAAGTTATGCTCAGGATTCCATTGTTCCTAGATCTCTAATACCATGAAAGAAAAAATAGTTTGCACTTTATATGCATTTCATTGGGAGACTTCTAATAATTTATACCTATAAAACTACTTATTACACTAGGATTAAAACAAGACATTCTACAACATTCATAAATTATTTCTATGAAAATTTGAGAGCGATGTTCATTCCTTCAAGAGGCTCATGAATTGCTAACTTAGTCGCAATGATAGACTGTCAGACGGTTTATAGTAAGATCAAACTATTTGGGTTCTTGGCAATTCAAGGTTTGCAAGATGACGACAGAGTATTCAATTGTTTCTCTGTAAGTCAAACATGATTGATTGATATTCTTGTGATTTCCTTATTTTTGAAAATGGTGTTATGTGTTATCCAAGTACTGCCACAAGCGAGTTTCAATTACGTTGCTAGTTTTGTGTGCTTACTCCAATTGCTAATTATGGATTGTTCAAGTGTCGCTACTATTTTTTTTTTATTATTGTTGAAATTCTACACATTAATTATCTTCATTCAATAACCTTGACTTCAGACACAATTATTACGAGTTTGGGAAGCTTATTGATGTTTATACATGAGAAATATGTCTTATATAGATGATTTAATGTTACTTTATTTTGGATAAATTAGAGCTTAAATTCAATTTTTATCTAATATTATTTTAGTTGGATTAATTCTGCCCCAAAGATATCTACTAAACTGGGAACAAGCAGCTTACCATATGATCTAAGGTAGGGTTGTAGTTTAGCCAAACCGACTTATTAAAAGGCTCGAGCTAGGCTCGATAAATGGCATGTGAGTAGGGTTGAGTCGGGTATGTCATAGATTGGATTTGGCTTGATCAAGTCAAAAGTTGTTCATGTTCAATTCGAGATGGGGCTAAGCATGCACATATATGTTCAAACCTGGCTTGCTTAAATTTTCTAACAAACATACTTAATTTGTACTTGGCTTGCTTATTTTAATAGAACAAACTAAAAATTCAGATGAGTACTATACTTTTCATTTAAAATTAAAATTTTGATTTGTACTTAGGCTAATAAACAAGATAAGAATTTTGAATAAGTACTTGATTTTTTTATGTAAAATTATTAACAAATGATTTTACAAATCTAAATAAATAAAAAATTAATTAAATTTTAAATTAACATCTAATTAGTCTTTATCAAATAAATAAAAAATACACAAAGTTTTAAGCAAGATTTTTTTTTTTTTGTAATCAAACAACAAAAATAAGTACTAATTAAATAAATCATTCAAATTAAAAAAAACAGATATTGCATTTAATTTATATGAATATTGATATTAAATTATAATATGTATTTAATAACTAAATAAATTAGTAATCACATTGTATTTAAATAATATATCTCATGAGAATAAAGCATTCAACAATTTTTACTTATTCAACAACAAATGTGTTTGTTTGTGAACATTAATGGATGAGTACGACTATGTACAAATTTAGTTCATTTAACCTTCAAATTTTAAAAAAATATTCAAACTTATTTATTTACTGATCTGAATAAATATGATTGATTATTAATCGAGTCTGATTCGAGTTGTTCATCAAGTACATTGTTTCATTTACAACCCTACTCGTGGACTGAGCTCAATGAGCTAATAAGCCAAGTTCAAGCCAACCTAACTCAACTTGTTAGCATGTGAGCCCGTTCAACTAAAAAATATATATACTCAAAATATATTATAAATCAATATTTTATCTTTATATTATTAAAAATATTTTAAAAATAATATTTTACGTTTTATATCAGGTGATTTTTATTATTTATCCCCTAATTGATCATCATATTTGTCATTTTATTATAATATTAGCTTAAAGTAATATTATTTTTTATATTTCATAACAATCAAATTAGTTTGTGAGTCGGCTCGAACTCGTAGACATAGGGTTTGTTTGGGGCAGCTGCAGCTTATCCAGATCAGCAGCTGATCTGGATAAGTTGGATGACTTTTTGGTTTGTGCGTTTGGAAAACATATGATTTGCAGTTGTTTCAGTATAAACGATTATTCTGCCCCTAATCTGAATAAACTGTCTAGTTGTTTGATTTGTGCGGTTGGAAAACAGCTAATAAATTGTCAATATAAATTTAATCTTACTCCAAATTTTGCCAACATAAATTCTAAATATAAGAAAAAATAATATGTCAATATAAATTTTGCCAACTTAAATTTTAAATATAAGAAAATATAATATGCTAATATATAAAAATATGTATGTACGTACACGTACCTACATACATATATATATATATATACATATTTATATACATACATACAATTTAATTTTTTATATAACATTCTAGTATTTTAAGTACTTTAAATTATAAAATATTTTATATTTTAATATGATGGAAACAGTAAAATGAAATATAAATAAAAATATAACAATGCCCTTCTAATCCCCACCCTCTTCCTCCTCTCCATCACCGCACCCTAGCCTATGTGGCATCATCTCTTCCCAGACATCTCCATCTCCTTCAACACCTCACCGGAACCCTGTCCCGACCTAACGGCTTCAAAGAAATACGAATGTTCATCAATAGAAACGGAGGAAAAATTACTCTATCGCCGAAGGTTCATCGCCGGGACCCTATCCCGACCTTCAAAACCTCGTCGGAACCCTATCACCGTCCACCCAATATGGTACGGCATTTGGTCTCCTACACATAAACAGAGGAAAAATTACTCGAACGGAGAAGTGTCGGCGAGTAGCGTTAGCCAAAGACGAGAAGGGCATCCTCTGAAAAAATTACTCGAATGCTTCTTCAAGACGCGGGCCGCAGGGTCTATCCTGCGGTCGCGTCTATTAAACAAAATTAAAATGATGTTTTTCATTAAGTTGTTGAACGCGTTAAATAAACAGAACGGCGGCGTTTTTCAAAACGCCGCCGCAGTTTTAAGCTGCCCCAAACAGGGTCTTAGAGTCCTTTTGGGACTGCGGCCCCCCTGCATCGCGGCGGGGGAACGTGAAATTTTCTTCTCTGGTTTGGCGTTCTGCAGGCAGAGGGACGCGAATCCGGCGGAACGCACGCCGCGTGTCAAGCTCCGCGGCCCGCGTTCGTGGAGAGCTGTTCGTAGCTCTCAACCATAATACCCCTGCGCTCGCTCAAAAAGGAGGATGTGAAGTCACCTTTTTTCATGGTTACGGGTAGGAGTATAGCAGAAGAAAGATGTGAAGTTACCTTCTTCCATGGTTATGGGTAGGAGCATAGCGGAGGGAGTAGAGAGATGGGAGTTTCCGGTAACTATGCCTTGCGATCATGAAGTTTCC
Source organism: Papilionanthe hookeriana x Papilionanthe teres (assembly GCA_022702705.1). NCBI lineage: Eukaryota > Viridiplantae > Streptophyta > Magnoliopsida > Asparagales > Orchidaceae > Papilionanthe > Papilionanthe hookeriana x Papilionanthe teres. Next base: position 85,934,431 of record CM040424.1, read on the forward strand.
TTCCCAGTTAGCTCTAACGTGACTGTATCACGAGGGAAACCAATGGTTTGGGCGAAATCGGGAGGGTGAGGGGAGAAGGGGGGGGGGAGAGACAGGGGAGTGGAGACGAGGTTCATGGTTATAAGTTCTTTTTATTTAAGTTAAATTTATAAATTAATTGATTAATAATTAGTTAATTTATATATTATCAAATTAATTATAATTGCATAATTCTATATTGAATTATTTAACAATTAATTAATAACTAAAAATATTTTTAAAAATTTAAAATATTTAAAAAAATAAGATTAACTCTTAATTGATATAATTAATAACTAATAAATTAATAATTAATTAATATTAATTTTGTATTTAATAAATAATTAATTTAGTAATTTTTATCAAATATATGATTGTCACAGTTCTGTTTTAAATAACTTTACTAAATATGGGCAGAATGGTCATTTTTTTGCGAAACAGCTGCCCCACAGTTGTTTTCACACAACTACAAAAACGATACATCGACTTCTCGCAGTAACTTTCCTGCAAGAGACAGATACAATTGAAAGTTCGAGAACCGCAATTGAAAACCGAGATACTCGCAATTGCCCAAACAGACCTTTAAGCTCGAGCTCAAACCCGATTAATCAAGCTCGAGCTCAAGTTGAAGACACTCATCTCAATTCAACTCGTTTACACCCAAAATTCAAAGCATGTAATTGCATAATTTTGATCGAATAAAATTTCTTCTAGTTTTCAATCTTGTATATGATTCCTTCGAGTTGGATATTTTGTTGTACCTGTATAAGAATTACATTTGTTGTTTTAAAAATTATTTCCTTAATCTAATTGGTTTGCTAGTGTTCCAATTTTTGTTCAAATTTGGCAAAATTGAGATTCTTATTATGATGAATAAATTGCAATTGCTAGCATATTTTGTGTGGTTAAATTTTTTTATTAATTTCTTCAATCATTGCATTCACATTTAAGTTTTAACTATTGTATCTATAAATTTACATTGAAAGAAAGCAAATTTTGTGAATCTAGTGATTTGCAGCATGGGAATCTTAAGCCCCATTGCATGAATAATGTTACATAACATCATTTTAGTTACACTAGAAAACCCTAACATAAACAGTTCTACATCAATCAAGTTTATTAAGGGTTATTTGGGATCCTTTCGTTTTTTGTTTTTCATTTTTTTTTAATTTAATTTTGTTTAGTTTAGTTTAGATTTAGATTAAAACACGTTTGATTGAGCTTCTTGTTTTTAACAACATTATCTTTTGACTGTTTCTAAAAACAAGTTGTATTCTTTTTAAAACAAAAAATAAAAATATGTAAAAATTATACAACCTACAAAAGTTTCAAAAAAGATAAAAAATAGAAAATAAAAATAGAAACAAGAAAAAAAAGTGATGACAAACGAGGAATTAGTAACAAGATCTAAGAATCAAATCAACATCATCTAATTGAAACAAATTCATCGCAACTTATGGGTTGGCCATGTTGATCAATAATATACCAAGAAAATGAATGCTTCCATTTTTCACTGTGTCGTCTAGTATTGTGGAATGGAAAAACTAAAACTTCCACTTCAGGTCATATGGCCTTGAACAGATTCTTATTCATAAATAACATAAGCTGAAAATTAAAAACAATATAAAAATTACCTTTGCCGTATTTTTTCAAGTTCTCTGGGATCAGAGACTAGAACTTGAATACCCATTTGCATTTTTGTCTTCTGCAGGTTGAAATCAAGGCAAGCAATTTTAGCTGGAGCAACTCTACTTGGCATTCCTTGTGCGGCACGGCCCGTATTCAGAGCATAACCATTCAGCAAGTAGCTATCTCTGGCACTTTTCCCATGAGCTTTCAAAATGTTTATGCCCTATTCAATTTAAAAGTTATTGTTAAAAAATGCACAAGAAATAGGTATTACAAGTGTCTTTCAAAGATAATCATGAAACATTTTCAGACAACAGATAAATATCTAACAAAATAAAAATAGTCAAATTCAAATATCAATGAAAAATTGGTAAGAAAGAAGGAAAGTGTATTCAATTAGGATCACAGTATTGTGCATGCGGAGAAAAGAAAGAGTTAAATTGTGCTGTATGAATTAATCAGATCATACAAATACAAATAACTAATATGAAAGAGGTATGTGAATTTAGTTAGTTTGACAACTCTTTTGGTTAGAGATAGAGGTCAAATTGGATTCGCAGGTTGGGTTTGAGTTCAACCTAAAATTAAACAAAAAAAAAACTACTTGAAAATCCGACCCGATTAAACGGATCAAAAAAAAAAGTCTAACTTGAACCCAACCTAAAAACCCATTTAACATAAAGCATGAAAGCTATTCGGATCAAATTTCAGTCTATTTCGAGTCAATATTGGGAATTTTGGGTTTGTGTGTCAATTTCGAGTCAACTTCAGATTAGTTGAACAATTTCGAGTCAATTTCAAATTAGCGTGTCAACTTGAACCCAACTCTAAAAATTAAATATGTTAGGACTTCTTACCTGAACCCAACCAGAAATTTAGTCAAGTCAACCAAAACCCAATTTCTTTTAATTGGGTTTGGGTTGATTTTTGACACCCCTAGTGAGAGGAAAAAACAAAGTTGAAATTGGAAGGAATAAAAAGTAAAACGAAAACCCATCGACTAGCCAACATATAAATTCACATTTGGGTTTTAGCTTGCATAGAATCTGGACTTCTCTAGAACAAAAAGAAGCTTAGCAATTCAGAAAAACAAACTGCTCATTGAGTAATTAAAAAAGCACCAAAGCCGGAACCATTAGAGTGGTCAAGTCAAGCAAAGCAACGAGCCAGATTCCATCAAGCATTAATCAAATCCAACCAAGTGAGAAGTGCTACTCTGTGATAGAAAAGCACCACTTAGACTTAAACGAAAATATTATAAGATGGTGGTGGGGCCTGCAATGTTTGATGTGGCAGAATGTTAGCCTTTAGAAGAGAAGCATAAAACTAGGTAAAATGTTCCTGAGATGAGAATGCTTAGGTGGATAAGTGGCTTGACTCTTAGAGACAAAATATGAAACAAATGTATCCCAGAAAGGGTTGGTGTAGCTCGAACGGCTGGCAAGATTACGGAGAGTCGTCTTAGAAGATTTGGTCACATTAAACATCAACCATCTGATTATCCGGTTAGGTGAGTAGATGTTTTAGATTCGAATTATGTAAAAAAAGGTAAAGGTAGACATAAAAAGAATTGGGCATGTTGTATAAAAAATTATCTTAATTTAATAGGACTAAATGAAAATATGACACTCAATGGGACACAATGGAGCAAAAGGATTCATGTAGCCAACCCACTTAGTCCAAGTGAAAGGGACTGTGAAGGAGAATTCCTCCTTCAATATAAGCCTTACGGCCCTCGCACTTCTCTGTTAAGGTCATGTGGAGGGGAAGGGTCAGATAAAATCATAGGACCTAGGCATCTTAAAAGCAGAATGAATCAAATGCAGTTTTACAGGTCAGACAGAAGCAGAATTGAATAATTTATTATATAGAAGTGCCAAAGAAAAAAACAGATAACGAAGGAATAAAATAAGAATGAGCTGGCTAAAAGAAAGGAGAAGGGTGGAAGATATGAGAGTATGACCCAAAACATGTTCTATTTAATTTTCCATGCAAGGATTCCCCTATGTAAAACATAAAAAAGTAAAAGAATATCATGTCCTCAGAAAAACAACGTGCCAGCACAATTTGTTCCGTTTAACTTAAACTAGTTGCCAGCATTTTGACACCGCTTTCACATAAAATCACAAAAATGTAAGGTCTGTGCATCTAATACCAAAAATTAGAAGATGCAAACCAAGATATCCATGCAACAATCAAAATGCAAAGCCAGAAATTTCCTTTACTAAAATTGAATGCAAAACTATATCTCCTATAATCAATTAGTTTTTCAATTAATAAATCTACCAAGTACAACTTTGTTGGTCATATGAGGAAAACATTCCATCCTTTGAAAGCTAACCTTGATAGGATATTTCACTTCACCTCTTGCATTTGTTGCCTTTACTGCTTGAACAGCATCAACAACCTAGCAAAAGTAGTCAAGAAAGCAAACATTAAATAAATTAAAACAAAATATGCTCAATAAAAGAGCTGTTCTTAAAAACAGCTATATAGATTATCCCGAAATTTGGAGTTGTTGTAAGGCCATACATGCTTGAATAAGTGTGTGATTTGTGTGTGTGTGTGTGTGTGTGTGTGTGTGGTGGGGGGGGGAGGCCGGGCCGAGAATCCAATCAAGGCAAACCGGCCGAGAATCCAATCAAGGCAAACAAAAAATTAAACAGGTACATGAAGTTAAAAGGTATCAATTAAGAGAGATATTCAAGTCAATTTCACATATAACTTCAAATCTTCTCTATTCACTCTTTCTCCCATTTGTCAAATTCTCACCCAAATATCAAAATTCATTGTAAAAATCACATCCAATGATTTTCACTTCCATCAAATTTCCAACAGTTTAACTGCAAAAGACCAAATATATTAGTTTAGTAATTCAATTTTTTTAAGGCTAGTAATTCTATAAATAAGATAAATTTTGACGGCAAGTGCATAAACCTCATGCAATTTTGTTAACAGGCAAGTAGACATTTGTTTATTAAAATATATCTAAACAAGAAAACTAAACCCTACAGTTAATAATGACCTACGCGGACAAGAACTGCCACGTTTAACATGGCAGTGCCATCGGTAGACGTTTTATAATTTCATAATTGCCTTCTTATTTCCTAACAAGTCCGACCTGTTAGAGCATTGAAAAATTTTTACCTTTATGGTAGAACTTCATGCAAAAAAGGAATCCCTTCTAGAAATTCTCAAAGAACAGACAGACCAGGCCCAGTAGACACGAAACATATACACCGAGTGTTTTTGTTTGACAACGGGATATAAACATCACGTTAAGCCCATCCCAAGCATTTAAAAGTGGTACGCATGGACATTAGTGCTAATATACAATCCAATTCAAACTTGAGGATGCTCAAAACTCACAGTTTGTTGAACTACGTAATCTACATGGCAGGAAACTAATTGGGCATCAGGTAATAAGAACTAATGGAAGAAGAATGTAAAAGGGAAGGTTAAGGTGAGGCTCTGCATGCACAACTTTGACAGATTCATATAAACAATATTAACTAAGAGAGACCACTAGAGAATAATTTCATTCAACCAATCATTAATGGTCCATCGTCCAAATACAAGTCATCAAGCCATATTTATAGAAATAGAGTTACAAAAATGACAAAATTTATGAAATCAAACTTAAAACTACCAGAATTTAAATATAATCCTACCAAATATTCAAAAGATTATCAACATGGATAAGTCAAGCAAATAAAAAACCTTCAAAGTTATGAAGAAACTCGGCTAAAATCAAATATGAGCCTTAGAAGTCTTGAAATTAGTCAGGTTCAGCTCCTTTATAGCCCTATTAAACAATTTTTGGTTGGCCAAAAACAAACATTTTCTTCGCTAAAATTGAAGAATTGTTAGAAGAAATGATATCAAAGCACATTATGACATATCAAAACACTTCATTTAATCCTACAAATTAATGCAAGATCTCCTCTCACATGGTAGATTCAAAATAATATTCTATGTCTGAGTAAACTTAACTAATCGTTGCAAAGGATTTTTTACATAAACCATCAACTTAAATAATTGTACCTAAAGTCGGTGCATTTTTTAAAGGATTTGAGGTATGTATAGCTTTTTAGGGTATTTTATCAGTCAAAGCAAAAACTCAATTCCACCACATCCAGCCATAGAAAATGTTAACCTACCTAGATATAAATAAATGTTTCCCTAGAAAAAGGCTCGGATGTGTATAAGCAAGTTTGAATGAAATAAAAGCTCAAATAAGCCTTCTCTAAATGATGAAAAGTTTTTGGAATGAGTCTTTAACTTCCACCATGTGAATATTTACATATTTGAGAGGAGGTAATTTACATAGGCATAGCGGATGGCGGACGAAAAAGGCATGTTGTCTATAAGATCCATACTAACAATCCCCTAGCTTAGAGTTATTTTGGCCCTTTGATCGATAGAAGGACCAAGCATCAAAATGTCTTGCCTTCAAAATTATAAACCTTAGGGTAATGGATGGAGGGATGGAGCATTTGGGATTCAAGATGAATGTTAATGGAGATCAAATGTAGGTTGTTAGATATCTTTGAAATTGATGCTGGAGATTATCTAATTTGGATGGTTGGATCCATATGGAAATCATATATTAGTGTCGACTCCCATTATCAGCAAGACTCTTACAATACATTGACGATGTAGATTCAAAAAATGCATGTTTTTATTCTATCATCATTACATGGGGATCATTGATACACAAGTCAAGATGTTCTTGATCCGTTGATCAGGATTAATTTGAAAAAAAAAATAGGATAAATCAATTGCCCCTATTGGTGAGCTTTTAACAAGACACTACTTGCATACTAGCGATGATTCCAGTGTATAAGCTGATTCAAAAGACATTAATTACATACTAGCGATGATTCTAGTATGTATGTTATAAGATATCTTTGAAATTGATGTTAGGGATTATATGATTTTGGATGGTTGGATCCAGATAGAAATCGTAGATTAGTGATGATTCCCATGATCACCATACTCTTACAGTAAACTCACAGTGTAGATTCAAAAGAGTCGTTGGTTTATTCTATCGTCATTGCATGGAGATCACTGAAGTACAAGATTAAGGGTCTGTTTGGCGCAGTCGCATTACATTGCTGCCCAAGTGCTCGTGGGGTAGCTCGCTGCAGGAAAGTTCGATTAGTATGTTTGTTGCGTGACTGTGTTAAAATAAATGTAGAGCAATTGCTTTCGAAAAAATAGTCATTATGCCCCCGTTTAGTGAAGCTGTTTAAAACAGAACTATGACAACAATATATTTCATACTTCAGAAGCAACAAAATTCATTTCAAAACACAATAAAAATTCAGATACACCACTCACTAAACAACAAATACCAAAAGTGCTAAAAAAAAGAAAAAAACTAATAAAATTACGAGCCTAATAAAACTCGGACCACAAATAATACCACATCACAAAAGCTTCAGAGAATCTAGACCCAACAAAGAAAAACAAATTGTCATATAATCAGCATATTGAAAGCCATTATTTTTCATTTAGCGGGAAACTGGACATATTTTGAAAACAGGTCCTCTTATCTTTCGGAGTGACAAACATAAATGAATATTGCACTACTTTTTATATCAAATTGGAAATCTACGAAGATACATTTTATATCAAATTGCAATTCTATGAAGCCATCAAACTATTGTCCAACTACTTCGCATAACAAAATTTTATTTAATTAATTGGATGTTCTCTATAGATAAAACTTTAAAATTATAAATGGACATTTACACCCATTACAAAAATTGATAAGCCCCTCCTATTTTATAGTAATGGCATCTATATTATAATGTTTAACATAGAGCATATATACATTGAAATTAATATATTATTGTTGCATTCAAAAGCAATTAACAAGTCATCCGTCACATGGGGGCCCTCTTCATTTTTTTTTAATTATAAGTTCAAAATAAAAATGAATAAAACACAGATGATCCAAGGGGCATCAACATACATTAAATACTCATTAGCATGTCAACAATATTTATTACCAACATTTACATACCACACAATTCCTATCTATTTACATATCTAACATTTAAACTTCAGTTTTTATACTTATACCACCCAAATCTTTCATAACATACAAAAAACATACCACCCAATTCTTTCAGGGATTAAACCATCGATACCAATTAGTAGCCTCAATTCCAATTTTCCCTTGCACTGCCTCTCACTCCAACCCTTAACATGGACCTTGCATCTACAGTTCAAAATCCAAAAAAAAAAACAACATAAAAAAATGAGAAATGGATATAGAAGTTGAACAAATCCAGAGAGTTTAATTGTGCAGACCAAACGTTTGAGTCTAGATGCAATGAAAGAACATTAGCATCCTATAAAACGAGATACTTAAGCACTTAATCCATTACAAAAGAAAGCATCAAAAAGCAACGGCGCTTGCTAACAACAGCCCACAACTGCAACCAATTCCACCCAAGGAATCAAACCTTCAAAATCCAAACCAATTAATACTCCAACAAATCCTCCGGCAGAAACAGGCAACAAAAACCATAAATCCATCTAATTAACGGCGGGTCTTGGAACACAGAGGGAAAATCTCAAAGGTCGGTCATGGAAATCAAAATTAAGCAATGAAACTGAACACATAAAACGAAACCTGAGGCGAGGAGACCTTCGAGGCCGGAGATGGGAAGCAATTCAATCGCGGCGGCGAGATCTCTTCTCCCTCATCCCTAATCGCAAGCGCGTCTTGAGGCGGAGAAGAGTCTCGAGCCAGTTGTTGGCGATGGATTTGCAAGCAAGTTCCTCATTGGTGACAATCAATGCCCCTTTGATGGCGGTGGAGGAGCTAGACTCCATTGGGTCGTTGTCGGGGTGGATTTGGAGTTGCGGGGGAAAATGAGACGCGGAGAGAGGTCGAGGGTACCCGGGTAATACCTACGTGAACGAAAGTGGGTCACGTGGTCGATCCCGCGGCCCGCTTTTTAGTTAAAATGCCAAAACAATCGCCGCGATTCGTTGCCGCCTCCGCCTCAAACGACGCAGAAATGCGTCCGCCTGCCGCGCCGTGTCTCCACAGCTGCCACAAATGAAGCCTAATTTGAAAAGAATAATTGTTTAGGATAAATCAATTCCCCCAATTTGTGAGCTTTAGCAAAGACACAACTTGCATACTAGAGATTGATAATACCACTACTCCAAACAAAGATCTTCCTTTACTACCCGTGATAATATTAGCCGTTATACCTCAACCACAAATATAAATTTACAAATATTCAACCGTCTATCATTCCTTTGAAGTAAAGCTCCACCCAACCCCACCATGTGATTTTCATTCATATTTCAGGCCAACAGCACTTTTTTTTCCTTGCATACTAGCAATGATTCTAGTGTATAAGTTCAAAGGACACTGCTTGCATGCTAGCGATGATTCTAGTATGCAAGTAGGTTGTAAGATATCATTGAAATTGATTTTAGGGATTATGTGATTTGGATGGTTGGATCCAAATAGAAATCATAGATTAGTGATGGCTCCCATGATCACCAAACTGGCATTGCTTTAATCTATTGTCATTACAAGGAGCTCGCTAAAGTATAAATCTCGATTTACTAGATCCAATGATCAGGATTAATTTGAAAACAATATTTTTTTAGGATAAATTAATTCCCCCAATTTGTGAGCTTTAACCAAGACACTACTTGCATACTAGAGATGATTCTACTTTGCTAATCCACGACAAACAAAGATCTTCATTCATAGCCAGTGATACTATTAGCCGTTACACCTCAAATCACAAATATAAATTTGTAAAAGCATGTATTCAACCTTCTATCATTCCTTTAAAGGAAAGCTCCGCCCAACCCCACCAACAATTGTTTTCCATTCTTCTTTAAGGCAAACAATTCATATTTTTTTCCCTTGGGATTTCTCTAACTTACCTATCCCCCATCCATCTATCCTTGCTTCCCTTTTGTTTCCAACAATCATTCTATTTGTATCTTTTCCCTTTATCAAAAAAGGGTAGCAACTTGTTATCCCTATATCTTTTTGTACATTTAACATTTTTTCAATCATGAAAGCTTGGTTATTCTAGATACATTTGAAAATGTGCATGTATCAAAATCAATCTTCTCCTATAGATATGATGGAGTGTGCATAGATATAAGCTTTCAAGCTCGGGTAATATCTAAAGGCATGATTTTGTCCTAAAATAGATCAAAGGATCAAGTTCCATCCAAGTAGAAATCATAAGAATTGGATTCCAAAAGTTCCTTCATAGGTTAGTTTGTATTCTTTTTGACATGCATGTATGAGTATAATTTAATTCAAATGAAATCTCAAATTATTTCTTAGTATATCATTAGTCTCTAATTGAATAATTATTTTACAAATTATTCTTAACAAAAGAAAGGCATGTTTGCTTGTTGAAATTTGTACAATGGACATGGCTCGAATACACAAGTGTCATACTAATCATATAGAAAGTAAAACAATAAAATAAATATTTATTTATTTTTGTATACATCACCAATGAATGCATGTGCCTAACTTTCTTGAGATTAGCTAAATCTGATGCCCACGACACATCATGTCTCTATTAAGGCCCAATATTCCTAGATATCCAATGTCTAAAACCTCGAAACATGAAGAGAATAATAAATCTCCTTATTTAACCTATGTGTCCAAGACAGTAATATCAAAAGAGATTCTCCCTCCAACAACTTCCAAAATATACTCTCGATTGATGAAGTGAAATGAATTATTCAATTTATTGTGAAAAGAATATTTGACCGAATTAAGAAAACAATTATTAGCCATTTTATTTCATTCTAGAATATGGGGCCTTCATTATATGTCAATTGCATGTTGTCAAAAAATGCATGTCTCCCATGGCAACATATATATGACCATAAAAACCAGGTACATATGTTTCGTTTTTTTTTTTTTATGAAGCATTTCACTAAATTAAGAAAACATTTATTAGCCATTTTCTTTCATTCTAGAATATAGGGCCTTGATTATATGTAAATTGCATGCTGTCACAAAATGCAAGTCTCCGATGGAAACACATAAATGGTAATAAAAATCAAGTAAGGTACAACAAAGGGGATTTGACCTTATCAGCATTTAATCAAAACAGCAGCAACACATAAATGTTCTCCAATATGAGCATTGTATGCATCCTCCAAGCATTAAAAAAAATATTACTCAAAATTAACAGATCAACAATCCTTAATCAGCCAAAATTGGAGCAATCATATCCAACAAGGGAAACAAATGAGAAATTAGATGAATGTGAACCGAACGATGTGGTTTCAAAACTACTCAAGAAAGTATTCAGAAATAAATGTGAAAATAGTCAAATATGAAAATAATGTATATTGGTTTTGAAAACCACTCGAGAAAGTAATCATTGATATACGTACTGCAGAAATAAAACAATATTATATCGCAACAATAGAATTAGATATCTGAGCCACTTTGGATATTACATAAAAAGGTTAATTTCAATTTGGTTAAGGTAACGTAGAATATGAATTTAAATACAAAAATTGTGTTTTCTAACCAAATTTGCAAAGAAGTCGCTATCAGTGCCAATAAGCTTTGAAGACATGCTAGTCTTAGCACAGTTTATAAGAGAGTCCTTTCCGAGCTTTTCAACCTGAAGAGGCATATTAAGTCCATGACAAATCAATGTTGAACAAAAAGAAACATAAATGTTAACAATGTAACCACTATAGAACACACCTTGACAGCAAGTTTTTCATCAACATATTTGCATGCTTCCCTCATTGCTAGCTAATCAGCACAACAGACAAAAAAAAAATGTTACGTACATCACAAGCCTATTTTATTCACATTCGGAAGCCAAAGGGCACAAAAAACAGTATCCAAAGAGAAAATTTGATCAATCACCATATCCATCAATAAAAATAAGTTTAAAATCTTACTCTGTATCCACTTATTATTGATGTTGGATGAATCTTGTTCCTAACAAGATCATTTGCTCTCTGCAACAAAAAAAGTAGCAATTTTGCCAAATGTTAAAAATATAAAAGGCAATTTGCAAGGAGAATAAAATTAACAAAACTTCAACAAATTCACCTTAAGCAACTCCGCAGCTACAATAACAACAGAAGTTGTCCCATCTCCAACTTCACGATCCTGAAGCTCAGCTAATTCCACAAGAACCTAAACTTTTCAAAAGTTACAAAAATAAATTTTAATGTATATGTAAATATTTAATCAGGATAGATTACACACACATAGAGAAAAACTGCAAGAAATTATCTAATGATTGATTACCTTGGCAGCTGGATGCTCCACTTCTAGCATCTTGAGAATTGTAGCCCCATCATTAGTAATAGTCACATCACCGATGTCATCAACTAGCATCTATGCGGTTGATCAGTTAATAAAAAGTTATGTCCCAAGAGACAATCCTTATTCTACCAAATAAATTTGCAATGCTTTCAATAAATATACCCAGAAAACCAGTTTATGAACAATGTCAATTGAAAAAAAACAACTTTTAACATGTTGCATATTAGGTAACAAATCAACCAAGTTTGTCTGGTAAAACAGAATGAAACCAAGTGAGATTGTAAATGAACCAATGCACTTGATGAAAATCTTGAACTTTTATTAATACTCAATCATGTTTGTTCAGATTAGGAAATGAACAAGCATAAACATTCTTTAAAAAAATTGTATCTTAAATGAACCAAATTTGAACATAGTAATATTCACGAAGAAATTTATTTATTGTCCAACATATAATTTTGTTACATGCTCTATACTTATAAAATATATCATGTAAATAAAAAATTTATTAATTAGAACTTGATTAATTATATATTCAACATTAATTTGCCTGTAAATTTAATATATTTTTTTCTTTTTTTTTAATTTAAATGAACTAGTTTGTAAAAATTTATTTATGTTATTTGATTGTAAGTAAACTTATCTAAAATTTATAAATTATTTTATTTACTTGATATAGACTAATTAATTTGAAATTTAATCAACTGTTTATTTATTTAGATTTATAAAATTAATTGTCAGTAATTTTATAAAAAGATCAAGAACTCATTCAATTTTTTATCCTATTTATTAATTTTATGTGAAAATTCAAGTACATATCATTTTTTTCATTTTATATAAAACTTTGAATACTCATTCAAAATTTTAGATTATTCAATTAATATAAGCAAGCCAAGTAAAAATCAAGTATGATCATAAAAAATTTACGCATGCCACTATGAACATTTATGCGAAAGCTCGGCTCAAGAACATGAAAAACTTCTAACTCAACCAAGCCAAGTCCAATCCATGACATACCCAACTCGGCTCGGCTCGATTACAGCCTTAAACCAGCATAAGCCATACAACCAACGTAGTCAAGTCACCAGTGTCATCAACTAGCATCTACAAGTTTCATATCAACATACAAAGACAGATATAAAGCTCATGTTACCAGATAAATTTGCAACGTTTTATATAAACATATTCAAGAAAGCATATTTTTGTACAATTTTAACCTAATAATAAACATAATAATGATGATGATGATGATGATTATAACTTATGATGAGTTACAGGGTTACATGGTAGAGAAAAAGAAACCAAAGCCATACACCAACAATAAATTGAATAAGCAAAAATGCACCCAATGTAAGTCACTCACTGAGATGAAAAAATACTCTAAACTGTTGTGGTAAAGTTCAACGTTCAGCTTAAAAGAAGAATGCAATGCACTCAAAAACACAAGTTAGCACCCTAGGAGAAAAAAAATGCTTTGCAGATGATACAACTATGTAACTTACTACAGAAGACCCACCAACGTTTATGGAATGAGTGTTTCACCAAAATCAGGACAAATGAACATAACCCATAATAAAGCAAAACAGGCGACAACTGATAGAGACCAATAGAAGGAAGCCTAAGCTTCTCCAAAACGAATGTCAATGAAGAAACTGAATCACATATCCAATTCCTACCTTGTCGAGCCCAACAGGACCGAGTGACGACTTCACAATGTTGGCAACAGCTTGGCACGCGACCACTTGTTGGCGATATAAACAAATAGCAGAAAACTTAATCAGGTAAAAGAAGAAAAGTAAGACATGCCTGAGCATAAATCATGCCCTTCTGTGATATAAATGAAGGATTAAAATTACAGAGATGAGTACCGTTTTGAGTTCGCACATCTTGACCCGACTGGCGCTCACCGAGAATGTCAGGCGTCTGTGCTATAATCGCCATTAGTGGCGGCCAGATCAGGCAATGGCCTTGCCGTTAAGAAAACCCTAGTAGGTGATGACGCTTTAACTGGGAGATTGAAATGGGAGATTGGAAAGGTTACTAGGAGATGAATGCGTTCGAAGCCTCTAGGCTTGAGAGAACCGAGGTTTCTGACCGGGCTGCTGTGGCCGGTTCGTCGTCCGGACCAACAAGAACCCTAAACTGATTTGCTCGAATATTATATACTTCGACCTATTTTTATAAAATATATAAAAAATGTTTAATGAAAGAAAAAATATAGTATATAAAATTTTATTTCATCTTTTCAGAAAACTGCTGATAGAGGAACAAAAGTTTGTTTAAGATATTTACTGTGATGAAGTTGTTTATGATGAGAAAGATTGTTTTGTTCTTATGTAAGTAATATATTCAAATAATCATAGTTTTCATAATAGTTACAACAGAATAACAGAAATAGATTCTGTTACATAAAAAACTTCAGTGTATTGCAAAATAATATAATAAATATAAAATTTATCACATTTCATGCATATAACTACAATAATAATGATCACCAAAATAATCAGCAGACTTAAAATGATGTTTGTTTTCATGTCTTGAAGATCTTCATGGCGACATTTTTCCTGACCTGGTCACATTCTGGAGCAGAGTCGTCTGTGTCATCAGTCCAACATAAATAATTACAATCTTTATGTGTCATGTTTCTGGTACAACAATAATATCGCTTATCATATCTACAATCTCTTCTTGATTGGTAATCAGCACGCTGAGTGTCCTAATAGCATGATGGAATTCTCAAAGTATTTGATGCTCCTGAACTCATGTTTTCTGTAATTGTAATACACAATAGCTTCATTAGACAAAAGAGAAGTAAATATGAGACAAATATTAAAAAAAAAATTATAGTTTTTACAATAAAAGCAAAACACAGTAATGACACATCAAGAAAACTACATTACATAATGCTACAAAGATTTATAAAATATACATCAACAAATCTAATGTACGGTTTAAATAGGAATCATCAATAAGAAATCAACAGGTAATGCTACATAAATATAGTTGATGCATTCACCAAAGTATCATTAATATCTTCTTTTAATTGGGTCGTCTCTTACACGACTTTTCCCTCAAATGATTTGTACTCTTTTGTACCAAAGTTCTCATCGGACAATAAAAGTTTGCCTCAATGTTGAAGTACTTCCTCAGTCATACATGTACGATCTTCATCTGAAACCCTAAAATCAATATCATCTCTCGATAGATGTGCCCATATCATTTCACTAAATGGTCTCCATATAAAATTATTGAGTGTTGTTATTGTAACAACTATCTTGACTTGTTTTTTGAAAGAGTGCATTGACGTATCCTAGAGTATGATCAATTTTTTCTTTCATATCTTGAGTGTGGTATCTCGTGTCAAGAAATAACTTCAATAAACATCATTGCAATGGATATCCTGAATCGATTAGTTAATATTTTTCTAAATAATAACAACATTAGTACATTTCCTAAAATGAATAAATTGTTGAGGTGCTAGCATGTATTAATTTTAGGGAGGCTTTGAAATTTTGCAATCATATATTATCGGTTTACAAATATGATAATTTGTTGTCACGAGCACTCACTTCCCAGCAACCATAACGAATATAAAACATATGTTAAAATAGCACACTGCTAAGATAATATGTGCAATAGTCCCACACTTTTCAATTTATGTGACCTTCTGATCATTACTTTCATGTGCATTGACTTGTCTGTCTTTAATTGATCCAATGCAATCCTTAAAAAAAACTTATTAGATCATTATTTTTTTTTAATGTGCTAATGTTAAAATAGGTACAAATACTAATACCTTAAAGAACGACATGTATCTCGGATCACTACAGATTTCTCGCAGTGTTTAACAAAAGCAGGGTCTAAGGGTTTGGCATTGTGATAGGCATTTTCACCAAATAGATAACTCTAATGTCGAAATACATGTGAATTATCTTTGTAGGCTGTTGGAAACGCTCAGAAGCAGCACAGATGGACTCATGTGTGACATAATAAAAAATGTGAGGCTAGAACTTCTTTGGATATAAGACATGATAATCCATGCAAACTATATTTGAATTGCAATTCGTCGAGCAAATTGCAGAAAATATGTTTCGACATCCGAAACATGCTATGAATTATGTTTGCATGAGCTTCAAGTAGTTAACCAACCCTCCTTTGTTGAAGTGTCTGGTGGGCCTGTTCTCAATATCTAGCTCTCTCAAATACAGGTCATAAAAATATGATCGCTATCTCATTATCCAAAATAACAGATATCACATCTCTTCTTTGTTTACCCATCCGATCTATAATATAACTAAAACATTTTAACTGATAAATAATTAAAAAGAAAATTACAAAATTAAATCAAAATTCGAAAAAAATGAGATATTTGAAGTAAAGTTTAGCGAGATCAAGTATCAAAGAAAGCTTCATCCAAAATAATCAAATGTATTATTAAGGCTTCAATACAACGTAGTATCTGTGACAATTGTGACATATATGATTTAACAATAATAGTATATGTCGTAAATAGTGGCAATTGGTGGTCGATCGAATACTATTTTTTCTATCAATGCTCTACATAACATTTCAAAAATGAAATACATTACATACACACATTCCGAAAATCGGTGTCAATGCAAGCCTGTGTGAAGAAACCCCACAAATTCAGGAGTAAAGCATCAAACCACCAGCACCACATAAATAGTTGAAACAATCATCACATAATTCATTGCAAATATATATTAACCATTTGCAGAGATGCAAACATAGATGTTAGATCAGCAGTTGCATCTCATTTTTCTTTTCTTCAATCTGAAAAAATATTTTATCAAGAAAATTATAAGCACCATTGGTTCTTTTGAAATTATATATGTGAGAATTTAATTTGAGCAATTGCAAATATCTCAGTTTACTTGTTATATAAGTAATTTCATTTATATTTCCTTATGACCAACATTAGAAATGTTTATATTAAGAGAATTTAGAAGCAATATTGATTCATTGGAAAATGTATTTAGGAAAAATTGTTTTAAACCGATGCAAATATCTCAAATTAGATGTTAAATCAATAACAACGACTCGAACACACCCTTAGAGCTCAATGATATCAATCAATCAAAGAAGGTTTTATCAATTATCACCAATTTTATCATATTGGTCTCAAGTCTGAGTAGTATTAATTGGCAATTGATAAAAGGTTGAGTCATTTGATTTTATTTTCTATCATTACTCTATTATACATTTTAAATACGAATGTATCACAACAGAAAAATTCAAAGGCAACTTCACAATGGGCAATTGCATTGATCTAACATCTACACTTTGATATCTGCATATGCTCAACATTGTTTTTCATGGATATATACTCAAAAGAAAAATGCTTATCTATAAAATGCAATTACTGCTTTAACATCTATACATATATATTTGCATCATATTATAACAAATTTTCCAAATAACCGAGAAAATTTACACTGATATAAACACAATTACTCCTTGGCATATTTTCAAAATAATCGAGAATGCTCGTAATTTTCTCCTTGCAATGCTTTCCAAGTTCAAACAAGAGGAAAATTGAAGTGCAATTACTTATGTGAGAAGTAAATTGAGATATTGCAATTGCTAAGATCAAATTATCATGAATGTATTTTCAAAATAATCAAAACTGCTACTACAATCACTTACAAGTTCGAAGAAGAGGAAACGAAAGTGTAATTAATAATCTGACAAGTAAATTGAGATATTTGCATCAGTTTTAAACAAATTCTCAAGAGTATATTTAAGAAAAAAGTTCATACTGCGCATAACTTTATTCTTACAATCCTTTCCAAAATTCAAAAAGAAGAAAGGGAAATGTAATTACCTATGGAGCAAGTAAACTGAGATATTTGCAATAGCTCGAACCAAATACTCATGGAAATATTTTCAAATAACCAATGCTACTCATAATTTTCTCCTTACAATGCTTTCCAAATTTGGAGAAGAGGAAAGGAACATGCATTTACTTATATAACACGAAAACTGAGATATTTGCAATAACTCAAACCAAATTTTCATAGATATATTTCCAAAGGCCCCAACACTGCTTTTAAATTATCTTTAAACAAAATTTCTAAGTTTGAAAAAGATGAATGAGAAATACAAATTTTGTTGATGGTTTCATCGGTTGTCCTACCCACGAGCGCTTTGCCCTATATATGAGTCATGTCACTAAGGGCGAAAAAAATTTTCAACTTCCCTTCTTTTATCAAATCTTCAAACAGGCTCTGCAGATGCTTGCTTTCCTCTACGTCGTGGTCGTGATCCCTGTCTTATTTGCAGTACTTCCTGTTATCCCGGAGAAAGGCTCTAGTCTTCATAGGTGGTGCTTCTTGTAGAATTACTTATTATGAATGACGTCCACTATTTATGCCATGAACACTCATAATGGGGTTGCTCATGGGATCCCGTGGTTGTGCCGAGGCTATTCATGATACTGGGTTGATCGGCGATACTTGGCCTTCATCTGTCTTTTCCGATTCTCATGACGATAAATCAAGTTTTTCTTGGATGGTTTTTGCAACGTGGGCGGATGATCTGTCTTAGTTGCCTCCTGCTGTTCTGCGGTGACATCTTTTGGTGTCTTTGTTTGGTGCATTCGAGGGTGTTTTCGCATACAACAATGTACTTATTGGCCTTCTCTAACAGCTCGCCCAGACTCTGTGACTATGCGAGATCATGGTCGAAGCGAAATCTCTCCGATCGTACCCCTTGTGTTAGCACGGTTTGAGCCATTTTAGATTTAAGGTCTTTCATATCCAATGCTTCCCTCTGTAATCATGCAATAAATGACCGCAAGCTCTCATCAGCTCTTTGTTTTAGTTGTTATAAGGACTAGGCCCTCTTTTTGGGTCTCATAGAGCTAGGATAAAAAGAGCCTCCTAAACTCTGCAAAACAGGTGATCACCCTTGCAAGTAACCTGTCGAACCATCGTAGCGTAGATGATCTCAGTGTTGTGAAGAACAATTTGCATTTGAGAGCATCAAAGATTTTTAGCATGCATATAGAAGATTCAAATGACACGAGGTGGTTGTCAGGGTTTGACTGCCCTTTGTATGACTCTACGATGGGCATCTTAAACTACTCCGAGGGTTCAACTCCTGAGATTTGCAAGGTGTTCTCCTACTGCAGTAATACCTCGGTCCACACCCGTCGATTCTTCTCCTCCATAGGGGCGGATCTGGCACTGTCTTGATATAACACATCATTGTGCTTCTCCTACATGTGGATTATTCTCCTTTCATTGTTCGTTGGCAGCTCCCCTTGAGGGGGGTTGGGTGCCCCTTATCGGGAAGGTTTTCCTCTTGGAACTGGGACCACTTTTAAGGTCGCTACAACTCTGAGTACCTTTGCGAATTGTCCTGACATCTAATTAGTGATTTGAGTCCTTAGGCATTGAAAGCCTTGCTGAACGAATTCCTCTACGAACTCCCTAGTGCACGTTGCTTTAGCCATGTTCCTCTACCTGAATTCTCCTTGTTGTTGTTACTGAGCTATTCTTCTTATTGATGACATGTTTTCATGCTCGCCGCACCTTAAAACTTGTTAAATCTGAGTGTTCGGGAAGCACACCCAAGGTATAAAACATTACACTGTAAATAGATTACAATAGAGAATGACAGAGAATGCGTAACCTATTTAAAGGCATGGATCATAATCTTACAAAATTACAGATTTGCCCCCTCATCATTAACCTTTTAAGGGACCTTTTCAATAATTACAAGAATATTTGAATATCATAAGACAGTGAGAAGAACGTCGATTGATTGTCATGCCTTTACTTCGTCGATACTCGATTCAGGGTTGAATCATCTAACAACCGGTGTGATTAAAGTCAACCACCGTGCTTCGGGCCAAAATCCATTAATAGGCCCTTCTGGTCGTTCGTCCCATATTTCTTTCGTCAGCGTCTGATTTGTCGGTCGTTAGAGGCTGTGGTCAACCGGTTACATATTCGACAACCTCTTTCTTCCCGAGTCATCTGTTTGCTTTGAGATTCGTGTCAACACATTTTTTGTATACAATAGTAATGTATATTAATCTCAGGTAGAATATGAATTAACGTAGTTCTTTGTAGGGCTATATATATATATATATCTTGTTTATAACCCTAGGGATCTCGTACTCTTTTTCTGAATTGAAAGAAAATCCGCAACAGTGCTCCCAAGGACGTAAGCATATTTGCTGAGCCTCATAAATCTCTATGTTTCTTTCAGGAATTACGTCAATTCTTTAATTTTCTTCTTCGCCCAATTTTCTCAACAAAAATCAACTTGTGCCAAGTTTATGTATGAATTTTATTGATGAGTATATAATTTGATCTTATAAAACTTATACATTGCAACATCTTTAATTGTGTTAATACTGTTTCTTAAAATTTTACTCATAATTTTTATTTATTTTACATATTATACATATTTTTGGTTGTTGAAAATGTTAAAAATTGTTTAAATTTAATTTTTTAGTCTTATCAACAAGTGAATAGGTAAAAAATATGAATTTTAGATGTTTTTATATCTTCATCAATATTCTGTTTTAAATGAATGCTTTATTATATAGTTAATTTAAGTTGATATATAATAGAAATTAACTAAACAATTGCTTTAATTGAGCTTTTAAACGAGCCCAACTCAAGCAAACGAGCTGAACTCGAGTCAAATTTAATGTTTACGAGCCGATCTCGAGCTCAATATTCAAGCTTAGTTCAAGCTCGATGAGCTCATTTTTAACTATGCCAGCTCGATTAGACTCGAGCTCGAGCTCATTTTCAACAATGAGAGCTCGACTGGAGTCCAGTGAGTTTGCGTTCAGAGTCGGAGTCCAATAAGAATATGTCATATGATAAGTGGGCATCACTCATTTAATAAACTTATCTAACAAATATATTGCAATAAGACCCACTTATCACGTGATAAATTCAGAATTCATGCCTAATATTTTCTCCATTTACACAACAATGGATACATGAATAATTTACACCCCTATGGGGGATACATGAATACATTAACTACGCTGTGGTATATCCTTTTTATTAACATCTCAAGCGTCATCTACACTACCTGCGCTGTTCCCTTCGTCCTCGCCGCCGCAGCCGACGCCCGCCCGCCCGCGCCGTCTCTACCGGCGAGCATACAATTTCTAGAATCCGCCTCATTTATTTCTCCCTTATATGGATCAAACTCTAGTTTCCTCCTTTTCCTCCTCATCCCCGATCCTCAAAACCCTAGGCGAAGAAATCCTTCGAATCCTCTACCCCGTATCGTTGTGCATGTTCCTCGTCGTCCTCCTCGTTTCCACACTCACCTCCAACGACACCTCCCCCATATCTTTCTCCTCTGTTGCCAATCTTGCCTATTATGAATATTCCTCCGACTCCTTCTGGTCGAAGCTCTCCGGTGCCTTCCTCAACTCCCTCCTCTTCATCGCCATCGTTACAGCCTTAACTTTTCTCCTCGTCCTCCTATTCTACCTCCGCTGCACTCCTTGTCTCAAATCCTACATGGCCTTCTCCTCATTCGCTGTCCTCTCCTTTCTCGGCGGCGAGATCTCCGTCCTCCTGCTATCCCGCTTCGCGGTTCCGCTTGACGCGTTCTCCTTCCTCCTACTCCTCTTCAACTTCGCCGTTGTTGGAGCCTTTTCTGTTTTCCTCTCCAAGGTGCCGATTTCGCTTACCCAGGGTTACTTGGTCATCATCGGTGTGCTTGTGGCTTACTGGTTCACGCTTCTTCCAGAGTGGACTACATGGGCTCTATTGATCTCCATGGCATTGTATGATATCGCTGCTGTTTTGCTTCCGGTTGGGCCGCTTAGGCTTCTGGTGGAGTTGGCGATCTCGAGAGACGAGGAGATTCCAGCGCTAGTATATGAAGCTCGGCCGGTGGATCCCCAGGCTAGTGGTAGGAGGTTGTGGAGAGAAAGGAGGAATCTTGAGACCAATCCAGATTCAATTTCTAATAATGATGCTCCCAGGCATGGGAATCCAACACAGCAGACAAGGATGACAATTACAGTGGAAGAAGCATCAGGTGAATATTCTTCTAATTCTGAATTACTGGCTCCATTAGTGACACAGCAGCCAAGAAGGCAAGAGATGGAGGCGGTGGAGGGAATCGGATTGGGATCTTCTGGTGCCATCAAGTTGGGATTGGGGGACTTCATCTTCTACAGTGTGTTGGTTGGGAGAGCTGCCCTATATGATTTCATGACAGTATATGCTTGCTATCTCGCCATTGTTGCAGGGCTTGGTTTAACTCTTTTAGTACTGGCTTTTTATAGGAAAGCTGTACCTGCTCTTCCTATATCTATTGCACTTGGTGTGCTATTTTATTTATTGACGAGGGAATTGTTAGAAGTTCTCGTTGTTCAGTGCTCGTTGAATTTGCTGATGTTTTGATGAGTTAGTACTGCTTTGAATTAAAGAGTAAAGACTACTCTGTCTGATCCTATATGGTTATTTGTGCAAGAGACCTCCACTGATGGACACTGATTTTAGCTTTCAACAGGTGAAATAAGATTTAGAAATTTGAATGATAAGAAAGGATACAATGCCCATTTGAAATATGGTGAAATGCAAGGTAGTTAAATTACTGATTTTTTATTGAATACAACTGGTTTCAATCATGTTATTGAATGAAATTATTTAATGGGCGTGGGACTTTTATTCTTACTTATAACTTCTTTACTTGGAACTAATTTCTTTTACATAATTTGTTGCTAGTTTACAGGTGCTTTAAAATTTGTTTAAATTTGGGGCTATTAGAATTCTTATTGCAGTGATTAAATTAAGATTATTCTTTGATTTTTTGCGGTTCAAAGTTCTTATTTGTTCTGATTTATTGGATCATTGCACTATTGTTTGTGTTTTAATTCTTGAAATTTTTTTTTTTCTGGTTAACTTACATAGTACAGACGTTATGGTCTATGAATCAATGATTCACTTCATATGATTTATGTATATCACATCAAATAGTCGCATTAAGAAATCCTAATATGAACTATTTCACAACATCATAAGCATTGGTACAGAGAACTAGTTTGTATTATAGATTCTTGCAATAACTACCTCATCTCATAAGATGAGCACCATTTACAATAATAAGAATAAAGTCAAGATCATCGTCATGTTCATCACTAGTTTATTAAACTCATCTGATGATAACAAAGTCAGATAAATGAAGTAATAGAATCTCAGTGGACCTTTCTGATGTCCAAACCCAACATGCCTCTTGTAAATCCTCAAGTTCCGTTAAGAACCGAGTCGTAGTGATCTAGTTAATCCAACTACCACCAGAGAACATATTTGACCTTAGCCCCTACAAGAAATTAAGGAACGTCATACTCAAAACTTACTAAAATCAAAGCAAACTAGCTCAACCTAAACAAGTCAACACATAAGTCCATTCAAACCACAACAAAACACTACTAGCTAAATCACACTAAACGACAAGCGAACACACAAATACAAATCTTGGGTTGCTTCCCAAGAAGCGCTTGGTTTATTGTTCTCAATCCGACAAAACTAAATTATTACTCCAGTTGACCCAACATTAAAACTTCATTAATCACAAACATATTTATATCTATATAAAGTTTGAGTATTTGTCAGTTAACTTTCAATATTCTTCCATTTTTATGATCTTGAATATCAATATCACTAAAAGGATACACTTTAATTACTGTAAATGACCTCGATTATCTGGACTTTTTTTTCAGGGAATAGTTTTGATATTGTATTATATAGTAAAAATTCTTGTTCAGATCCATATTCAAATTTTTTTTCTCAAAATCTTCCGATCATGCCAATTTTTCATCTTTTCTTTATAAACTTTCACATTTTTATAAGATTCATTTCTAATTTCCTTAAGTTCATTTAACTATAACAATCTCTTCTCACCAACTTCTTTTAAATTATAATTGAATTCCTTAACAACCCAATATGCTTTATGCTCAAGTTCGACTATCAAGTGACAAGCTTTTTCAAATATGAGCATATAAAGCGACATTCTTATAGAAGTTTTGTAAGCAGTCTTATTGACCCATAATGCATCATCAAGTCTAGCAGACTAATTATTTCAATAAGGATTAACAGTCTTTTCTAAAATTCTCTTAATTTCTCGATCAGATACTTCAACTAACCCACTAGTTTGAAAATGATATGTTGTAGCTATCCAATGTTTAATGCCAAAATTTTCAACTAATGTTTCAATCATTTTGTTTTTAAAATGACTTCTCCCATATGTAATAATTACTCTTGGCATTTCAAATCTACTAAAAATATTTTTCTTCATAAATTTTGCAACACTTTGAGAATCACCGTGAGGTAGAGCTATCGCTTCAATACACTTAGAGACATAGTCTGCAGCAATTATAATATAAAAAATTTCTAGTGAAGGTATAAATGACCCTATGAAATCTAAACCTCAACAATCAAAACTTTCAATTTCTAAAGAAAAGTTTAGGGGCATTTCATTTCGCTTAGATATGTTGCCTACTCTTTGACATCTTTCAGAAGTTCTTACATATGTATTCACGTCCCTAAACAGAGTATGTCAGTAAAATCTAGATTGTAAAATCTTAAATGCAAGTCTATCAACTCTAAAATGTCCCCCAAACTCAAAATCATGATATTTTTGAATAGTTTCCTGGGTTTCTTCTTAAAGTGCACATATTCAAATAACTTGATTCTTACACTTTTTATATAAACATGGGTTATCCAAAAAGTAAGATATCACATCTCCAAACAATAAAATTCATTATATCAACATACTGCGAAACATGTCAATCAGTAATAACGTACAATTGCTCGTCAGGAAAATCTTCATTAATTTCATCTTCATAATTACATGACTTTTCTTGTTCTAGCCTGAGAAATCACGACTTTGATTATCTGATCCTTTCCTATTCACTCCTTCAAAATCAAATTTCTGAATCAGAATGACTCATCTAATTAATTTTATTTTATCATATTTCTTTAGCAAAAGATACTTAATATCAGAATGATCGGTATGAACAATTCATTTAGTTCCGATAAGATTGGATCTAAATTTATTATAAGCATATACTATTGTCAATAATTCCTTCTCAGTCGTAATGTAATTAATTTGAGCATCATTAAGAGTTTTACTGGCATAATATATAACTTTAAAAATCATTTCATATATTTGTCCTAACACTGCCCCAATAGCATAATCACTCGCATCACACATCAACTCAAATTGCATCCCTCAATAAGGTGAGACTATAATAGGAGCGATGATTATTTTTTTTAATATATTAAAGACATTGAGGCACTCCTGATTAAAATTAAATACAATATATTTTTCTAAAAGATGGCATAGAGGCATGGCGATATTTGAGAAATCTTTAATATATCGCGTATAAAATCCAACATATCATAGAAAAATTCTAACTCCCCTCACTGTTGTAGAAGAAGATGGTTTAACATTTACTTGAATCTTTGATGGATCTACTTTGATGTCATTTTTCAGATATGTTATGACCAAGAACAATTCCTCCTGCGATCATAAATTAAAAATTTTCCCAATTAAGAACAATGTTGGTCCCTTCATAGCATTTCATTACCCTTGCTAAATGATCTAAACATGACTCAAATAAGGTTCCAAACAGTGAGAACTCGTCCATAAAAAACTTATATCCCTTTTTCAATCAAGTCACAAAAAATGGACATCATGCACATTTGAAAAGTAGCAGATGTGTTAAATAACTCAAAGGGCATTCTTCGAAAAACAAACGTCCCATAAGAACTCATGAATGTAGTCTTCCTCATAAGCTATATGTATTTAGTGATATCTGAATATCCATCTAAAAAGCAAAAATATCGGTGACCGTCTAATCTATCCAACCTCTGGTCCAGAAAGGGTAAAGGAAAGTGATCTTTCCTAGTGGCTAAATTCAATTTTCTATAATTAATACAAGTTCGCCACCCATTAACTTGTTTGGTAGGATTTACTTCATTACTTTCATTCACAACTACTATTACTCCTCATTTCTTAAGAACACAATGTATATGACTAACCCAAGCACATCAGAAATATGATAGATGATACATGCGTCTAACCATTTTAGTATCTCCTTCTTAACAACTTTATAATTGGATTCAATCTTCTTTTAGGATCTACCATTGGTTTATGATTATCTTCCATCTGAATTCTAGGCATACAGATTGAATGACTGATTCCTTTAATATATACTAAGGTCAATCCGAAAGCTTCTTTATAATTTCTTAGAATTTGCATTAATTTTTCTTCTTTTGATTGAGTCAAATCTGAGGATATGATTACATGTAATGTAGATGAGTTCCCTAAATAAGCATACGTTAAATATGTAGGAAGTACCTTCATCTCAAGTGCAAGAGGTTCTTCTATTGAAGTAATGAGCGGTTTACCATTTTTTGTTGCATCTAAAATCTCAAACCTATCATGAACAAATTTTGAGTCTTTAGCTAGAAATATATTCAGTCCATCTTGGGAATCTGTCATTCTCATTATCTGAATTGTTTTTGATTTAACTATATAGTTTTCTCGGAAATGATTACTACTTACATAATCAAATAAGTCCATCTAAAAACATTCATCTTCTTTTCCTTTAGCTAGATATTTCATAAACTTCAAGACATTAAATGCAACTTCATGCTCATTGACTCTCACGATTAACTCACCTTTTGCATATCTATCATAGCTCATCTAGCAGCAAGGAAATGTCTCCCTAAAATAATTGAAATTCATTATCTTTCTTCAATATCTAATACAATGAAGTCGACATGGAAGATAAATTTATCCACTTTAAATAATACATCTTCTATAACCCCTTTTGGATAAGTGATCGATCAGCTAACTGAAGAGTTAAAGTAGTTGGAGAAATCTTTTATATACTTAACATTTTGAAACTAGATAACGACATAAGGTTAATGTTTGCTCTTAAATCACATAAGGCTTTTCTAAAAAATAGTTCTCCTATTGCACATGGTATAATAAAGCTCCTAGAATTTTTAAGCTTATGAGGAAGCTTTTTCTGAATTATTACGCTGCACTCATCACTAAGTACAACGGTCTCATAATCTCCAAACTTCTTCTTATTAACGATGTCCTTCATAAACTTTACATAGTTAAGCATTTGCTCTAAAGCTTCAATGAAAGGAATATTTATAATTAACTTCTTAAATATTTTAAAATTTTTTGAAAATTGTTGATCAACTTCTGCTATCTAAGTCTTTGATGAAACGAATGTGGTAGTTTTTCTAAGTTAATCCTTGGTGGAGAGATTGGTTTTTCTAGATCTTTAGAAACATTTTCTTCAAATCTTTCTGTTGTCTCTATCTCTCTCTCAACCTCAGTCTTATTTTGAATTTCATCCTCTATTTCTCTTGCACTTCTTAGTTTGACAGCTTTAACTTGCTATTTATTCTTCTCTTTAGGGTTTACCTTAATGTTGCTAGGAAGAGTTCCTTGGGTCATATTACTAAGTGAGTTAGCAATTCATCCAAGTTAATTCTCTATATTTCTTATCACAACACCCTGAATTTGCAATTGATTTCCCATTCACAACACAACTTCCTCTATTGACAACTTCTTCTCCTTAAATTGTTGATTATTGTTAAGCTTGTTGGATACAAAGGTCAATAGTTTGTACTAACCTGGTTAGTCCAGTTTCCTACAGGATTTTTTTGATTATTTCCTCATTGTTGGTTTTTGCTTCTAAAATTATTATTCCAGTTAAAGTTAGGTGATTCTTCCAACCTATGTTATAAAAATTGGAATAAGGGTTGTAAGGTCTGTTGTTAATTGTATTTCAAGTCTAAAATGATGAAATGTTAAAATCAACGATCTGTCCTAATAAATTTTCCTCAATTACTGGATGAGTTTGAGATAAATTCATTCCAAATTTGTCTAACTTTCTAAATATTAACAACATGATAAGCAAGAATTGAAATCACGTCTGCATCATGAACACTAGCTGCCTTTCTTGGGTTTACCCTTTCAGAAGGCCATTAACATTTATTTAAAGACATATCCTCAATTAAAGAGTATGCTTCATCAAACGGCTTTGGCATAAGTGAACCACCAACAACATCATCAATAATAGATCTAAGGGATCCTACTAAACCATTATAAAATGTTTGAATGATTAACCAATCAGACAAAGCATGATGTAGGCATTTTCTAAGGAGTTTCTTGAATCGTTCCCATGCTTTGTATATTTCACCTTCATACTGACAAAATGAGGTAATATCATTTCTAAGTTTAGTAGTTTTTGAAGGTGGGAGATACTTAGCTAGGAACTTCTGAGCTAAGTCACCTCAAGTTCTGATAGATTCAGGTGCTAATGAATTCAACCGCCTTATCCCTTAGTGAAAAGAGAAAAAGCTTAAGTTTAATAGCGTCGTTTAAGACACCGTTATACCTAATGTGGTGCAAAGTTCTAAGAAACTTTTTAAGTGTAAATTTGGATCCTCAGATGGAGTCTCCCAAACTGGTTGCTATCCACAATTTAGATAATAACAAGTTTCAATTCAAATGTGTTAGCTTATGCGGTAGGAGTTTGTATACTTAGGTGAATTTCATCTGTCGTAGGATTAGCGTAATCTCTTAATGATCTATGTACGTTTTTAGGTCCATTTTTAGATTTTTGATTATCTAAGTTGTTATGTCGAGTATTCATCATTTCTTCAGAAAACTGGTGAAGTTCTTTTTGTTTTCTAATTCTCCTAATTATTATTTCTAATTTAGAATCACTGGACACAAGTCGTAAAGATCTTGAACTACGCATACACTACTAAAAACTCAATATGAAAATAAAAGAAAAACACACAAAACAAACATTAATCAAAATTTTTATTTATATATTATTTTTTTATTTTTTTATATTATTTTTAAAATACTTTTAACACATAAATTATCACTTTACATACAAAAGATATAATACAATTTTCCAAATCTAAGTCTAATTAATTTAACTAAAATTTTTCCAAGTCAAATTAACCGTCACGTTCCTCGGCAACAGCGCCAAAACTTGACTGATCCTACAGAATACCTATTGATTTAGTGGTGAAATATTATAAATTTAAAATACATTTTACAATTTTTATAACTATATTTTTTCCACGATTGAACACTACACATTAGGTATTATATGCAAGTGTACGTATCGTTCAAGTAATATAAAAATTTTTTTAGTCCAGAGTATCGACCCCACTGGGAGGGTAGTTAATTGTAAATAATTAAGGAAAGTGCTAACAAAATTTAAATAGTCTTAGCTCGAAAATAAGTTTGATTTAAAGTGAGCTATATTAAATTACCACTAATCCTCTAAATTTACTAAAAGCTAATTTCACTAGAGTTAAATAAGTTAAGAGATTTCAAGTTATTAAAAATACCCTCCCATTGCAATGAAATTAGTAATAAGTGTAGGAGTAGAACACTTAGAAATTATATTGGAATTTTGTGGCAAATAGGTGCATTCATTTTCTTTACCCTTGTTCAAGTGTATACATAAATTATGTTTAACTTTTAAAGTGTTTCTACCTGTCACCCTAGAAACCTCAAAGTTTCCTCATTAAATGTATCTTCCTATGTATTTGCGCTGATCTATGGATTACTTTTCCTTCACCCTAAAGATCCATGGGGTTTTTAGTAGTTGTTAACTCCACCTTCTTGTCGGATCTTAATGGAATCATAATAAGTTTTAATACATCAAATGGCTAGATTGATATGTAAATGAAGCTTGAAGTAAAAACTATCACAAGCATGAATAAAAATTCATTCTAAATGAATCCAAATCCTACATATATTACCATTGCTTCAAAGGAGAAAGGAGTAAAGAAATTAATCACTATGCATGAGAAAACACAAAACATCATCATCTTATAATAAAGCAAATTCATACAAAATGATTTCACACTAATGCAAGGCAATTTGAAATAAAAACACTTATCTTCTTCTCTGAGAACAAAAGATATAACTCCACCAAAGAGATCTTCAAGTCCTCCTTGCACTGCTAATAGTAATCCTGACCCACTTTTTATATGTATGCAATTTAAATTAATAGTATCGGCACCAAAAACTTGATCCCGCTTTAAATATAGTTATATGATTTAATGTATAATGTGGATTCTACGCAAGTATACGTATCGTATCAAGTAATACAGGGCTCTAGTGGAGTCCTAGGTTATCGATCCCACGAGGAAGTTTTTTAACAGATTTGTTATCGACTAAATTTAAAGGAATTACTTACTAATCTAGTAGACTGAAATTAAAAGCAAACTTAAAGTAAACTAATGCTTAAAATAAAGTTGATTTAATTAATTCAAAAAAAGTATCATTCTCATTGTTTTTAGAAAATTAATTGAACTGATGAATTTAAATAGAATTTTTGGATTGTATTGTGACAAATAGGAGCATTCCTATTCTTTACCCTTTGGTCCAGGTGCAAAGAACATTGACTAATCCTATGTTAGATTACTGAATCTGCGGCTAGGCTGGGAGGATACCGGCTGCCACTTCAGAGCTCCCACGTTCCCCTCACCTGAGGGCTAACATCTACACTTCAACTCTCAAACAGTAGGATCGAACTGAGTATTTTAGTCTGTCACACTAAAATATCCAATTCTACGTCCGATAATTAATATTTCCCTATTTATTTGCACCCGTCTTCCAAGGCTTTTGACTTCCCTGAATATTGGATGTAATTTTTACTATAGTTGATAATTCAACATATTTTAACTACTCAATTAGCCAGATTGAAAGTAAATTAAGTTTTAAGTAAAAATTATCACAATTTATTTATATTTATATTAGGTGCTTTTATTTAATTTCATCGATCCGCATAATTTTCATAAACAAGGAGAAAGACTAAGAAAACTACTCGAATGCATGAGAATAAAACAAAGCATGAATTTCATTTAAAGTTAACAACAATAAACAAAGATACTTATCTTAATTTCCTCCCCAAGCAGACTCCTTGAAGTTCCTTTGACTTTTCCTTCTAGTACAGCAACTAAACAACACTCAATTAAACTAATGAACTCACTAAACTCACTTAAACTTACACTCAAGACACTAGAAATGAACACACAGAAGACTCAAAAGACACACACACACTCTAGAATTCGGCCTCTATTTATAGAGGTAGGCAAAGGTCCAAGGGGTGCTTAAACACCTCTTCAAAAAGTGTCCAGGTTCAATGTATATGCATTTTGAACTAGCTCGCCGTCGGCGGGAAATGACCTCGCCGTCAGCGGGGCTTCTAGAAGGTCTTCAACTCGCGCGATCTCGCTGTCGGCGGGCTCGGGCTCGCTGTCGGCGAGATAGTTATAATTCCTTTAAAAATTTTTCCTCACGATCTCGCCGTCGGCGGCCTCGATCTCGCCGTCGGCGAAGTAGTTATATTTGCATGAATTTCCTCCTTTTTGATCCAAATTTGCTCCATTTCATGCTTTTTGCTTCTATTACTAATAAATCTTCATTCCTGCAATAAAATAAAGAAAATATCTTTCTTTAAAGTGCAATTTCATCAAAAATAGATATGAATTTCTTAATGAATTTTTCTGTGATCAAAATCCCCTAAACTTAATTATTACTTGTCCTCAAGTAATTTTAATACTAAATAAAGATAATGATTTCTATAATAGAATTTTTCAATTAAAATAATATATGAATTAATTTTAAATAACATTATAATAAAGTTAAATAAAAATATTTCTAAGTAATTTATATTAATTTTATAGAGATAAGATTACTTAGTTATCAGGTCTAAGATTTTTAGCTTTCTATTTATTTCAGGAATGACTATATTTAAAATAGTAAATTACTTAAGATATTTAGATGATAGAAATTCAAGAAAACACTATTTAGTAAAATATTAATCCATAAATATAAGTTTAGAAATATAATTAAGTTTTACCCTTTAGGTTGAATCCATTGAAGCCAATTTTTGATAAGGCATCTCCTCAAGTTTCTCCTCACTTATATTTTTCTTTTCTTTTCTTTTCTTTTCTTTTTCTTTTCTTTTCTTTTCTTTTCTTTTCAAGTGAGGATTATTGTATCTCAGTGACTTTGTTAATAATTTTGAACTTCAACTTCTCTTCCTAAATTTGAAACTAAAAATATTTCTTTGCTTATATATATTTCATAACTTTTACTTCATTGAGTTTCTATCCCTTCTTTTTCAACTATATACTTAAGAATTTCCAATTTTAGATTATAGTTTCCCTTACTTTAAATAGTTTACTATATTCTTATTCCTTTTAACCAAATATCTCATTCTATTAATTAATTGAATTACTAGAATTATTTTCTTTAACTTTATATAACAATTAAATAAAGCAACTCATATTTATTGAATTTGAAAATTACTATAGAAAATCATTTAATAATAATTTTTGAAAATAGATATTGAGAACAATTTTAATAATTAAATTTGTATTTTTACCTTCCCCAAACTTAAATTTTTCTATCTATTCTACATAGTGAAAAAGGGAAAGTACATAAATAAAATTCATCATACCTTTGAGTTTTAGGTATTTCTTTTCTTTGAAATTTTGCGAGCTTTTCATTACTTACGTAACATGTATCGTTAGTATTCTTCATATATAATATTTAAAAAGAAAGTGCAGGGATGGAAATTTTTAAAATAAGTATCAAACATAACAAAGAAAACTTAATCTATTACTACTTAAAAAATACATTTAAAGAAAGACTAACATCCTATATTTATAAAAATTTGCAACTAATTTAACCCATAAAAAAATCTAATATCACAGCTCAAGCAAACAAACAAACATTTTAAGTCCAAAGTCCACAGAAAGTACTAAAATATTACACACAAAAATAATAAAGTTTGCAAAACAACAAATCTAAACAAATCTAAACAAATCAAGCAAAAAAAGACTCTAATCTTCTAATTAAAATCCCAAACTATGTCGTCACCCTGATCTCCAGACTGAGAAGGCCGAGCGAGTGCCAGTACTTGTGAATAACGGGGCACTCATGAAAGACAATATCTAAATCACCACTCCTATAACGACGCTCAACTTCATAGTATGCAATCTCGTACTCTGAATGTCGCTGGAGATATTCGCTATCATAATCGTGTCTTCTCTCCAAGCCTCCGATCCTTTGATCTATATGCTCAAATCTTCTTTCCATATTTTCTCCAAATAACTCAAAACTCTTTCTACTCAGGGTTAACTCATTCATCAGATCTTGAAGGGTAGGAGTGGTGTACTGAGGGGGTGATTCATAACTAGTAGAGGGTATATCTCTACTTGAAGAAGGTACATAATCCTGTTGACCTCATTTTTGATGAGGTCTTCTCTTCTTCTCTTTAGTACTTAGGATCTAGCCTTAGGCTTTTCCTTTGACTATCTTAGAGGACTAGAATTGGGATCCACCATCTAGAATTTCAAACCACTTCTTAACTCCCTGCAAACTCCACAAACTTGACTGTAGACCCCTAATAACCTAGAGGGTTGAAATCAAGTGTGGAAGTTTAAAGGATGAGTTCTTATAAGACTCTTTGGCCTTAAGACCGCCTACAGGTGGCTCAGTGCAGTGGAGGGCTGACTTACACACACACTACACTCATACACTACACTTCCATACACCTCCTAAAACCACACCTATACCTAACTTGACCTCCTGACTCATGTAAGTGATTCACATGGATGGTCCTTAACCCCTAAGCCCTTGGCTAAGAGGGTTAGGAACAACATAGTGAATGCCTCAAATGAGTGGCTTCATGGCTCATATGGGCTTGATGTGGCTTCATGGCTCAACCAAAATGATTTTATTCCACTTATATTCACCCAATCTTCAATTTTCCAAATTTTCAATTTTGACCCCGGGACCCTACACCCGCCTAACCTACCAAATGCCCTCGAAACTACCCAAAATCTCCAAAATCACCTAAATTACCCAAAATTCCTCAAGTGATCAAGCCATTAATGGCAAAGGAGGAGCCCCTTTCCTAATCCTTCTTAAACCCCTTTTTACCTTAAGCATACTTCTTAAACCATGCTTAGCCACCTCATCATGGATGGAGACCACACCATTCTCTGCTTGGCCATTGACCCTTTTCGGCCAAGACCAGGCCTTGGGTGAGTGAACCTAGCCCAAAAAACATGGGTTGACTCATTTGAACCCAAAATGGTCTTCCCAATTCCATTCCCGATCCAAGCTCTTTACATGGCATTTCACCGATTGCTTTTTCAAATTGACCTGACCCACCTGACCTTGAGGGTGACCCATGCACAGCCGTGGCCACCCGGGCCTTCGGGAAAACACCATGGCCGAGAGCTCACATGTGAGCCAACTTTGAATTCTCCCTTCTTGGTACATACAACATCCCAGTGGCCATTGTAGTTGTTCTTCTCTTACCGAAGCTTGGTGATCCGAAGCCCTAACTCTTCACAGGAGGCCCTCCACCCTCTCTGTTAAACACCACCCCCTCTCGGCCATGAGAGGTGCTTGGAAACAAACAGGAAACTGCGCAGAATTGTTCCGAGACTATCATACACGAGCACTTGATCCCCGAAATCCCCCTGTCATTTCTTCTTTGTGAGCTCAATTTCGGAAGTTGAAATCCAAGCCCAAAGCCGGGACACTTCTTGCGGTGAACCAATCCCCAATTGATTGGTTCTACACCTTCATGAGACCGAGGGAAGGTGTCGCGATAAAAGCCCCATCTCCGGGCCACTGAGTTGCTCCGGCCTCACGAGCTTTGTGATCGGGCTTGGTCGAAATCACACCTAGACAATTCACCGAGACCCGGGAGACTTCATGCGGGAGCTTATTTGGGATCCGATCGAGTGCAACAATCCTCGGATGAAGCCACACTTCTCGAGCAAAGGTATGAGCTAATTCTTTTTTCCCGAGCTTGGAATTCTCCATTTCAAATGCTTTAATTTCAATGCACGGTCACCATATAGATGTGTTCGTCTCTTCGAACGAATCCATGAACATAAGAACATGAAAATCCATTGAGTATCGAGCGAGATATTAGGGATTTAGTGTGGACGGCTCTCGGGTGAGGACACTTGGGGACGATGAACGGATGCCGTTCATTTAATACACGCCGCGGACGGACGGCCGGAGATCGCGTTGGATCCAGAACGGAGCGATACGGCGGGCCCAGGGAGCTCGGGTCGATGGCGGCGTCGAATGGGGCCCGAGCCACGCGGCGTTTCGGAGGCTGAGATTGACGCGAACGCGTGGATAAAAAGAAAATTAGGGATTTTTCTGATTTATTTAATTCCTAAACTTCAAAAATTCATAACTTTGTGTAGAAAAATCATAAAAATAAAATAAAAATACCCTCTTGCTCGGTGAACGAGAGGAGAATAATGTGGAAAAGAAATCATTTAATTTCATCGAAGTATTTTATTTTTAATAATTTATTTACACTCTGCATATTTTTAATTCTCCATGCATGTATACAATTCACAATGGCATGAGACCATAGGGCTTTTGAAGCCTCTGAATTTGGGAACATTCCTGAATTTTCAAAGTCGAGGCCATCCTATGAAAAGTTATTGATTTTTCAAATTCATGTTACATTTTGAGTATTTTAATTCCAATAAATAGCATGTTATTGAAATAAATTCTAGGAAAATTTGGTGATGTTCGCATGACCAGAGAGGACCCTAGGAAAAATAGGTTTTGAAGTTAGTTCATTTAAAACAATCTGGTCGCTTAAACACCCAAAATGGATCTCTAATTAATTAGAGCTAACCATACATCAAATTGACTTGAAATAAATTCTCCACTGACCTTTAGGATCTGGAGGAACCCACCATAAAAATTTGAGGTCAATTGGACTTGGTTAGCCCTACTAATTGGGTTGATTAATGCATTTAGCCATTTTAAACTTTAAAAAATTCACACTTTCAAAATATCTTTCAAAAATTCACCAAATTGGTTTTGGAGCCTCTCTGACATCAGGGGAATTTAAGAAAATTAAAATTTTCAATTTTCTAAAAAGTTGATTTTTAATATTATTTTAATATTTTCAATAAGTAAAAAATAATAAAAATCACAAAAATAATAAAATTCGCCAAAATGTCACATTTTGAATTTTAATCACTTAGGAACAAACCCCATATTTTCTTAGGTCTATTTAGTGAGATATTAAATTTTAAAGCCCTAAGGTAATTTTAAAATTTAAAAAATGTATTTTCTAGCATTTTCACTAAAATAATTATAATAAATCATAGAAAAATCAGAAAATTGCTAAATTTGATTCTCTGATTTCCTTGATATCAGAATTTTTGAAAAAATATAAAATTCATTTTTCAACATTTATTTTATTTTTTAAATTAATTAACACTCAAAATTTAAAATAATTATAATTAAAATAATATAATTCAAAAAGTTACCAAAATTGGTCCAAGTGGTCCTCTGGTCATTAGGAATGTCCCCTAATTTTCTTAAGGATAGAAACTTTACCTTGGTCATGTTATTAAATTTTCCTTGGAAATCTATATTTTCTACCAAAAATAATTATATAAATAAATTAAATACAGAAAAATCACATTTTCTCCTCTTATGTCTTTATTGACATATGAGTGAAGTCACATAAAAAATTTCAAAGTTCATTTTGAGTTCAATTTATTGAGTCATGAAATTATTAAGCTTAAAGGACAAAATGGTAATTAAAATTTTAACCCATAATTAAAATTTTAGGTTTAATAAAAATTAATGATAAAATATTTGATCCTAATCCAATTTGGATGATTGAAATTTAAATAATTAAAGGGTAGAAATCTATTAAACAATTTAAAATAATTAAACCTTAATTAAATAATTGATTAAATTTGGAAGAATAATAAAATTGGAATTATTAAAATAGGGATATTATTAGGAAGAGATTTATTCTTTAATTTAAAAATCCACAAATTAATTATCTCATTAATATTCAATTCTTAATTAAAATGATAACTCAAATTCAAAATATTAAAAGACTTAATCATTAAACTAAAATTAAATTATTAAACTCTTTTAAAATTTCAATTAAAATTAAAAATAAAATTAAATTAAAAATTAAATTAAATTAAATTAAATTAATTAAATTAAATTAAATTAAATTAAAATTAAAGTTGGATTAAATTAAAGATTAAATTAAATTAAATTAAATAAACAAATTAAATTAAATTAAATGAATAAATTAAATTAAATTAAATGAATAAATTAAATTAAATTAAATTAAATTAAATTAAATCAAATCAATTAAATTAAAATTAAATCGAATATGAAATTAATTTAATTTAACATCAATCAAACTAAATTGAATTAAATTGAATTAAATTAAATTAAGTTGAATTAAATATAACGTCACCGAACGTAAAGAATTCGAAATAAATCTAAAGCAACTTGAACACTATTCAGTACAAGCGATTAATTGAAATTAAAGCTAAATCGCGAACCATTTTGGACACCCGATTTACCCTCGAAAGTTTTAGTTATCATAACTCTAAACAGAATATTAAATGAAATGTTAACTGCCATATAGGACGTTCGAACATCCTAGTTCAGGTAAGATAATAACAAAACTTCGCCCAAGCTCGGACGATTAATTCGTTTGTGTAATTGAATTCATTTGGGCTTAAAACGATCCTAGAAGTATTGAAAAGATGTTTAAGATTCTTCTTAAGCACTTCCTAAATATGATAGGATATTTATAAAAACGATTGAACTCGATTGTTCTTTGATGAAGAAAATCGTCTTGAGAAACGAAACAAAGGAATCTAGACGTCATAGGAAATGGTAGCTATAGGATTAGGAATTTGGTAGAAAACCATAACCCTTACCTTAGCTTTACCTAGGAACTTGCTTAAATATTCTAATTGTGTTTTAAGTGCGGCTTGGGATGACGGGAAGACCCTGCGAATGCCTTTTATTTTATTGCGATTTACTTTCTTGCAATTTACATTATTGCAATTTCATTAATCGCATCGCACTTACTTTTCTTGCATGATAAACAAGCATTGCATGAAAACCCACACCTTTAGGATAGTCCCTAAAACTGAAACCAAAACTAAATTAAAAGTCGTTGTCGGATAAAATTCATAGCCACAACGTTTCAAAATATAAAACAACCCAAAAAGAAGTTTAATCACAAACATAACACGAAACTACAATTATAACTAAATTAAACGTCTTGTTGGATGATCGGGGAAAAACCTCGGATGATGTAACCTACGTGTTGCTAACGGGATTTCAGCGAATTTTAAATGAAAGTGTGGAACTCATTCGGTTGAGTTTGCTGAATTTCATCTGGACTAAGTGAATCCCGATAAAATAATGATGCCGGAAGGATGGGCAAGAGTAGGATCTTAGCCGGTGTCGTTATAATGACTTTAAGATTTGTTTTAATTAAAACACAAAAAACACTTGGAAATTAAGATTTTCTGCGAAGCCATGTTTCTCGTCACGATTTATGAAACACAAGAAACTAAGCCTCTGCTGACAACAAGGAGCTCGGAGCATGGTGGCGGCACGACCATCGTCATCGGCAAAACACAGAGTCTGCCAATAGAAAACAATTGAACTTAGTTGTTCTTTGATGAAGAAAATCGTCCCACGGCTAAAATACGAGGACCATAGACGTCATAGGAAATGTACTAGACATATAGGATTAGGACTTTGGTAGAAAACCATAACCCTTCATGTAGTTTTACTAGAGAATTACTTTAAATGCTTAAATATTACAGCTGTGTTTTAAGTGCGGCTTGGGATGACGGGAAGACCCTCAGAGTACGCTTTTATTTTATTGCGATTTACTCTTACTGCAATTTATTTAATCGCATCGCACTTACCTTTCTTGCATGATAAACAGCAGTTGCATGAAAACCTACACCTTTAGGACGAAGCAACGCGAAACCCATAAGCTAAATTAAAAGACACTACGAGATAAAATTCATCGCCACGACATTCAAAATATAAAATAACTCGAAATTTAATCACGAAGCAAAACAACAAAACTACAACTACAGCTAAATTAAAACGTCTCATTGAATGATCGGGAATACCTCGGATGATGTAACCCACGTGTTGCTAACGGGATTTCCAGCGGTCTAAATGAAAGTGCGGAACTCATTTAGTTGAGTTTAGCGAATTCATCCGGAGCTAAGTGAATTCGATGAAAATAACGGTGCAGGGATGACGGAACCGGTGGGATCTTAATCGGTTCCGTTTAATCGACTTTAAGATCACGTTTAATTAAAATGTTAAAAACACACGGAAATTAAGACTTTCTAAAACCAAACACTTCCCTCATCTCTTGATTTTTCACCTTCTACAACTAAACCTCTGCAACAACAAGGAGCTCGGAGCATGGTGGGCAGCACGGCCATCGTCAACAGCAAAACCTGTGTCGACATCAGCAAAACTTTGTTGACCTCATTTTTGATGAGGTCTTCTCTTCTTCTCTTTAGTACTTAGGATCTAGCCTTAGGCTTTTCCTTTGACTATCTTAGAGGACTAGAATTGGGACCCACCTTTTAGAAATTCAAACCACTTCTTAACTCCCTGCAAACTCCACGAAACTTGACTATAGACCCCTAATCACCTAGAGGGTTGAAATTAAATGTGGAAGTTTAAAGGATGAGTTCTATGGGACTCTTTGGCCTCAGGAGCCCATCAGGTGGCTCGGTGCAGTAAAGAGCTGACTTACACATACACTACACCCTATGCACTACACTTTCACACACCTCCTAAAACACACCCTTACCCAACTTAACTTCACGACTCATGTAGGTGATTCACATGGATGGTCCTTAACCACTAGCGCCTGGCTAAGAGGGTTAGAACGGCATGGTGAATCGCCTCAAATGAGTCCCTTCATGGCTCATGTGGGCTTGATATGGCTTCATGGCTCAACAAAAATGATTTCATTTCACTTACATCCACCAATCTTCAATTTTCCAAATTTTCGATTTTGACCCAGGGACAACACTATGAGCCTGCTAAAGCGCTAGAATAGCCAAATTTCTCAAAAATTTCCAAATTACCCAAAATTCTCCAAAATCAATCCCAAACATTTCCACATCACTCAAACTGATCATCCATATCCAAAAATATCAAAAATTCCAAAATACCCCCAATACCTTCCAAATACCCAAAATACCCCTTTTGACCCAAAAATCCAAAAATTCAAAAAATTCCCAGAAAATTCCAGAAAATCCCAAATATTCCCAATTTCATTTTATTCAACTACACCATGGAGCCAATTTTGTCAATTTACACTCACTTTTATCAAAACCCCCGATTTGACCCATTTTAACCCAAAGTAAACCCCGATGTCGAACCGAATGCTACCCAGATTGACACGATTTTGGTCCGATTCAATTCTAAACTTCAATTAAACATCCCCGACACCAATCTAGACCAAATACAAGCCCAATTTGAGTTGGCATTGGGATCCAATTTCGCTTTTGGCCTTAAAGCCCGAATTTGGACCTATGACCCAAGCCTAACTTGAAACTCACCCAAATTCAACTCCAATTAACCCCAAATCTTTTCTAAACCTTCCTTGACATCCCTGTAAACAAAGCCTAACATGAGTTGCCCAAAACTTTGATCCAAACCCCTCGGAAATTTAACCCAAAGCTAAAGGCCCATTTTTGACCTAAGCCCGAACCTAGCCCAGGTAGAGCCCAAATCCCCAAAATCAAAACCTAACCAAAGCCAAAACCTCTTTGAAACACTCCCAGTAAACATTTCCCAACATTAATTTTACATCAATTTCAACTCTAGCCCAACATTGGCCCAAGTTAGCCCAATTTGACCCACCTTAGCCCACTTACGAATTAAACCCAAATTCAAACCAATTCAAACCCAAATCACCTCAAACTTGTTTTAAATCACTCATGAAGCATCCCTAAACCAAGCTCGAACAATTATTTGGCCCAAGCCTTTACCAAAATCTCATCCAAAATCCATTTTAAATTTAAAAGCCCACTTCCCTAAACCTCCCTAAAAGCACATTTCCACTAAATATAAAAGCCAAATTTGGCCCTAAAGCCCACATGACATTTCCATTTGCCATCCATTTAATCAAAGCCATTCCCTAAGTTATAATTCCATCATCGAACAATTCCAAATCAAGCCCGATACAAATTCACACCAAAATATCCAAAATTCTTAAAACCATTTTTATGAAATTGACCCAACCTTTTCCCAAGCCAGATGGAGCCAGTGGAGCCATGCTACACAAGCCATATGCAAGCCATGAGAGCCTCTTTACATGTCACCATGCCATTTTGGGCAAAAGGAGGAGGCTCTTTCCTTAATTCTAAAGGTGATTAACCACTCCAGCGATTCCCCTTAACCATGCTGCCATGCCTAATTGTGCTTGGATGGTGACTTGACCCCTGCGATTATCTTGAGATCAAATCACTTTTCCCTCGGCCAAAACCAAGCCTTAGGTGGTGCACACAGCCCAAGTGGAGGGTTGACCAATTTGAGCAAAATAAGCTCTCTCCCGATTCCATCTAATCCGAGCCTTTTACACGTGGCATTTGCCGATTGATTGCACCAAGTCCCAGTACTGGCCAACCTGACCTTGAGGTGACCCATGCTCGACGGCCGGCCACCCAGGTCAGCCGGAAAACACCATGCCAAAGCCTACGGAAAGCCAAGCTTTGAAATTCCATCTGTGGGCTGCCTCACTCCGAATGGTCACCATGTTGTTCTTCACATGCCAAGAGCCCGGCTGATCCTGACCCTCGGCTCCCCACCGGGAGGCTCCTCGACATCTCTGCTTCAACCCCCTCACCTTCTCGGCCATGAGAGGTGCTGAACCAGACCTTACTGAAACTCTGCCAAAATTGTTCCAGACTCCTCCCCACACACGAGCACGCAGTCCCCAAGTGAGATCCCCCGCCATTTCTTCTCTGCGAGCTCGATTTCGAGTTGAAATTTCACTAAAAACCGGGACACTTCTCCACAGTGGACCAATCCCCAAATTGATTGGTCCTACACCCGCACTCGGACCAAGGGAAGGTGTCCACCAGCAAAAGCCCCATCTCCCGGGTCACCCGGTTGTTCCGGACTCCGAGGGTTGTGATCGGCTTTTGGTGGAAATCACACCTAGAGCGATTCACCACATCCCCGGGCTTCATCCCTAGCCTCCTGCATCTCCAACGAACGTGCGAAGCATCTCCGATTCGAGGCTTCACCTCTCAGAGCTAAGGTGTGAGTTAATTCTTCATCCCGAGCTTCGAAGATTCTCCATTTCAAATGCTTTAATTTCGATGCATGATAACAGTATAGATGTGTTCGTCTCTTCAAGACCGAATCCATAGAGCATAAGAACATGAAAATCCATCGAGTATCGAGTGAGATATTAAGGATTTAGTGTGGACGGCTCTCGGGTGAGGACACTTGGGGACGATGAACGGATGCCGTCCAGCTTTAATACACGCAGCGGACGGACGGCACGGGATCGCGTTGGACCGGAAGACGGAGCGATACGGCGGGTCCCGGGGCGCGCCGACTCAAGCGGCGGCGTCGAATGGGGAGCGCGCCGCGTGTGCATTCGGAGCTGCCGAGGTTGAGCGCGGCGCCGCGTGGATAAATAGAAAAATAGGTATTTTCCTATTTATTTAAATTCCCTAAACTTTGAAAATTCATATCTTTGTGTAGAAAAATCATAAAAATAAAGTAAAAATAC
The DNA here is from genome assembly GCA_022702705.1 of Papilionanthe hookeriana x Papilionanthe teres. NCBI lineage: Eukaryota > Viridiplantae > Streptophyta > Magnoliopsida > Asparagales > Orchidaceae > Papilionanthe > Papilionanthe hookeriana x Papilionanthe teres. The sequence continues at coordinate 85,977,099 of CM040424.1, forward strand.
CTCTTTGCTCAGTGAACAGAGGAGAATAATGTGGAAAAGAAATTAATTAATTTTGTCCAGTATTTTATTTTTAATTAATTATTTACTCCCTGCATTGTTTTAATTCTCCATGCATTCATACAATTCACCATGGCATGAGACTATAGGGCTTTTGAAGCCTACGGAACTTAGGGACATTCCTTGAATTTTCCGAGGTCAGAGGCGCAATCTCGTGAAGAGTTATTGATTTTTCAAATGCATGTCTGCTGTTTTAAGTATTTTAATTTCAAAAATTAGCATGTTGTGAAATAAATTCTAGGAAAATTTGGTGATGTTCCATATGACCAGAGAACCCTAGGAAAAATAGGATTTGAGTTAATTCACTTAAAATAACCCTAATTGGCTTAAACACCCAAAATAGTGTCTCTAATTAATTAGAGTTAACCATAGATCAAATTGACTTGAAATCAATTCTCCACTGACCTTTAGGATCAGAGGAACCCACCATAAAAATTTGAGGTCAATTGGATTTGGTTAGCCCTACTAATCAGGTTGATTAAGCCCGACTTAGTCATTTTCAAAGCTTTAAAAAATTCATAACTTTCAAAATATCTTTCAAAAATTCACCAAATTGGTTTTGGAGTCTCTCTGATATCAGGGGAGTTCAAGAAAATTAAAATTTCAATTTTATAAAAAAGTTGATTTTTAATATTATTTTAATATTTTAATAATTAAAAAATAATAAAAATCACAAAAATAATAAAATTCACCAAAATGTCATATTTTGAATTTTAATCACTTAGGAACAAGTCCCATATTTTTCCTAGGTCTATTTAGTGAGATATTAGTTTTTAAAGCTCTAGGGTAATTTTAAAATTAAAAAATGTATTTTCTAGCATTTTCACCAAAATAATTATAATAAATCAAAGAAAAATCAGAAAATTGTAAAGTTTGGTTCTCTGGAATCCTTGATATCAGAGAGAATTTTAAAAATTATAAAATTTATTTTTCAACATTTATTTTATTTTTAAATTAATTAATACTCCAGAACTTAAAATAATTCTAATAAATAAAATATAATTCGAAAAATTACAAAATTTGGTCCAAGTGGTCCTCTGGTCATTAGGAATGTCCCCTAATTTTCTTAAGGACAGAAACTTTCCCTTGGTCATATTATTGAATTTTCACTTGGAAATTTCTATTTTCTACAAAAAATAATTATATAAATAAATTAAATACAGAAAAATCACATTTTCTCCTCTCATGTCTTCATTGACACATAAGTGAAGTCACATAAAAATTTCAAGTTCATTTGAGTTCGATTTAGTGAGTTATGAAATTATTGAAGCTTAAAGAGGCAAAATAGTAATTAAAATTTTAATCCTTAATTAAGACTTTAGGTTTAATAAAAAATTAACAAGTAAAATATTTGATCCTAATCTGATTTGGATGATTGAAATTTAAATAATTAAAGGGTAGAAACCCATTAAGCGAGTTTAAAATGATTAAACTTTAATTAAATAATTAATTGAATTTGGAAGAATAATAAATTTGGAATTATTAAAATAGTGATATTATTAGGAAGAGATTTATTCTTTAATTTAAAAATCCCTAAATTAATCATCTCATTAATACTCAACTCTTAATTAAAATGATAACTCAAATTTAAAATATTAAAAGACTTAATCATTAAACTAAAATTAAATCATTAAACTCTTTCAAAAATTTTCAATTAAATTAAATTAAATTAAGATTAAAAGTTGAATTAAATTAAATTAAAATTAAATTAAATTAAATAAACAAATTAAATTAAATTAAATGAATTAAATAAATTAAATTAAATTAAATTAAATTAAATGAATTAAATAAATTAAATTAAATTAAAATAAATAAAAAAATTAAATTAAATTAAATTAAATTAAATTAAATTAAATTAAATTAAATTAAATTAAATTAAAATTAAATTAAATCAAATTAAGAAATTAAATCAAATAAATTGAATTGAATTAAATTAAATCAAATCAAACAAAATTAAACCTGAAACAAATTAAATTAAATTAGATTAAATTAAATTAAGTCGAATTAAATAACCTCACTTAAGACATGAAGAAATAAATCTAAAATAACTTCGAACACTATTCTAAACTTAAATCATTAATTTGAACTTAAATTTGAATCACAAATCATTAAATATCATTTTACCCTTAGGAGCTTTAGTTATCATAACTCTTAAATAGAACATTAAAATGAAATATTACTTCAACTCATAGGACATTCAAATATCCTAGTTCAATCGAGCAAGTTAACAAAACTTGAAAACCTCGGACGATCGATTCATTTACACAATTAAATTCATTTGGGCTTAAAACAATCCTAGAAATATTGAAAAGATGTTTGGGATCTCTCCTAAGCACTTCCTCGATATGATAGGATGTTGATAAGAACAATTGAACTTAATTGTTCTTTGATGAAGAAAATCGTCTTCAAACTAAAAACACGAAAGAACCTAGACGTCATAAGAAACGACTAGCTATATGATTAGGAATTTGGTAGAAAACCATAAACCTTTCCCTTAGCTTTACCTAGGAACTTGCTTAAATATTCTAACTGTGTCTTAAGTGCAGCTCGGAATGACGGGAGGACCCTCCAAGTACGCTTTTATTTTATTGCGGTTTATTTTATTGCAAATGCACTTTATTTTTCTTGCATGATAAACAACGGTTGCATGAAAACCGACACCTTTAGGACGAGAAACCAAAGCGAAACCCAAAACTAAAATAAAAGACACTACGAAGATAAAATTCACCTCCACGACATTTCAAAATATAAGACAACTCAAAATTTAATCACAAACGGAACACAAAACTACAATTACAACTAAATTAAAACGTCTTGTTGGATGATCGGGAATACCTCGGATGATGTAACCTACGTGTTGCTAACGGGATTTCCACGGTCTAAATGAAAGTGTGGAACTCATTCGGTTGAGTTTAGCAAATTCATTCGGACTAAGTGAATCCGATAAAAATAATGATGCCGGAAGGATGGAACCATGGGATCTTAACCGGTGTCGTTATAATCAACTTTAAGATTTGTTTTAATTAAAACACAAAAAACACTTGGAAATTAAGACTTCTACAACGCAGAATACTTCTCTCATCTCTTGATTTATGATTTCTAAAACTAAACCTCCGCGACGACGAGGAGCTCGGAGCATGGTGGGCGGCACGGCCATCGTCGTCGGCAAAACTTGAACCCACATCAACAAAACTTTCTTAGAATTAAATAACAAAGCCATAGGACTTCGAGGTAGTTTGCACATAGTGCAACATAAATCCTCGACTCTTCGTTAGGCATTTGCATTGCAAATTAAGCCCTAGCCAGGTCTTAGGATTCCGAGGTAGTCGTCGATACGACATAAACCCTCATATCTTCTAGGCAATTTGTATGATTCTATCATATAAATATAAGCCCTAATTAACTAAATTGGCAAGATTAAAACATTAAATAAACATTAGGACTTTCCTAAATCCAAGCCGAATAATAGGATAGTCGGGAAATTATCGAAGTCCGCTTCGAATCCGTGATCTCTCCTACTTTTCTTCCTTTGAATTCCCAAAATAAAAATGTTCTAAATTTGATCCATTCCCTATTGAAATTTCCAAAATTCAATCCTTTGAAAACTTAAACTTTGAAATTCTTGAGAGCGAGATTATTGATTATTATCGAGAGTTTTCTTAGGTGATTCCCGTCACTTAAGATGTAATTAACTATAGGGGCTTGCCCTTATAGGGAACTTTAAGAACCCGAGGTAATATAAACCTCTGTTTAATTCAGTTTCATATTAAGCGGGGGAATTTGTCGGCTTATAAAATTGGTTCGCGAGACCAAACGGATGTCACAAACCTTTCTAGTTTATTTAATCGAGCCCCATTATCAAGCGAGTGTGTCTATTCTTCGGGATAGATACACGGTTTGTGGTGCGGCGCTCGTTTATATAAACTATTCGGGATGTGAGATCGGTTTGATTTCATATCTTAAAATTTTCAAATTTAAAATTATTTTCAAAATCAAATACTACTTTTCAAATTATTTATTTAAATTAAATTAAAATTCGCCGATAATTTACGTAGGCGACTCCCTTTTCAAAATACAACACATAACTCGAAAATATGCCGACAACTTCAGGCGACTCACTTGAGAAAAATTCCTCTCTCCATTCTAATCAAATAGTTCGCTTTCAAAAATCGGTAGTGTATCCATGTCCCTAATGGATCAAACTACCCTTCTTTCCGTTGGAATACCGTGTTCATTTCTACCTCGAACAAGTATAACCAATATTCTCTCTGGATTTAGGAGCCACTGTTTAGACACCCCTAAACAGAGAGGTTCCGAGATCCTTTACCTCATTTCGAGGTGGGGTGGACCCCCGATAGGTGTTAGTTTAGGAGTGATCCTTCGAGTCGAGAAGTCTTGCTTAAGACTCTCTTTTCCTTTCCAACTCCGATTCAGATTCCTTACTTTCTCTACACCTTTGAACACTCCGTTCTAAATAAACAAACCCTTTAATAAGTGATTCCTTTTTATAAATACATGAACATGAATGAGTTCGGACTCTTTTCGATTCCTTTCTTTTCGTCCTAAAGAAAAGAAGCATAACTTGGGACCGACAACCGGAATCTACCCGCCGAAATGGAAGCCCCAAACCGATTTTCTCCTTCACCAATGGATCGGACCTCGTCATGTCTATAAGGATGAGTTGCCCGACAATGGAATCATCCGATTTGGACAAGGATTTGAAAACACGAACGCCAAGGTCACCAACGTCTCCCTCTTTGCACCGATGAACAAGGTACCCGAAGGCCGAAGAGCCGCCGCGTCGAGATTCGACCTTAGGTCGACCCGAGAATTCCCTCCTCCGCGAAGGATCCCGACTAAGAGAGTACCGATGTCCACAGGAGGACCGTTCTTTCTACCCCACCAGTGCTAGTTGTTTCGCACTCGCCCCGACTTTCGCCAAATCGAAGGGAAAGAAATCCGAGATTATGATGGACCCGTTACCGTGGAGGGTACGGATCTTCCTGTAAGACCTTCGTTTTCGAAATCGGGTCCAGTTCGAGAATTCCGTCACTAACAGACCCGGAGAAGAAACGGAAATGGAAGGATCGCTAAAGAAGCCGGACGCTGAAATTGCTTTCCTAGAAGAAATTCGGAATCTGCCGTAATATACACCGCCTTCTGAATACATACCATCGTTGGGAGGAAGCGGGTTTCATCCCCTCTCCGCCGCGAAGATGAAGAAAATATTCGCAAGATTCGCTGCCACATTACCACGACCCCGCATATTACAACGATAGCCGCAAGAAAAGAACTAGAACTACGCCGTTTGCTCGACCGCAAGCTTTGGTAGAAAAGTTAGCGAAGAAGGAAAACCGCCCCGCATCGAAATTCTACGGAGGATGGGGCGGGTGCCGATCGAATCCCGTCTCGGGCCCCGAGTAGAACCCGCCATCATGACGAAAAAGCCAAGTAAAAGAATGAAGGCTGAGTCCGCCTGTTGTCGTCTCGGGATTACGGATTACGGGAGGATACCACCTTCCGAAGCATTTGGGCCGACGTACCATTCGGTCCCGGACCTTGGCACGCCGAAGGATGGTATGGCGTCCCACTATCAGGCGATTGAGATTGAAACGGCGAGCTCGAGAAAGAAAGTCTCGCCGAGAGACTTGAATGCGAAGAAAGTGCTACCGCGATGAAGGGGACTCGTGAGAAGGGGACCCGGCGGCCTATCGCACGACAACCACGAAGACACACGAAAAGCCCCGCTAGAAGATGCCATGGAAAAGTTGAGAACCGATATCCAGACGATTGGCAAAAGAAAGAGAAGAAAAGTTCGGAGACGAGATTGATTCATCGGAATTCATGGACGACGAATACGCGGAAATCAACATGGTTGAGACACGAGCTTCATCGGCTTCGCAAGGTGCTCCTGCGGCGCGGAAGAGAGGAGCCGGAGTCGATGAGAAGACGACTTCAAGAGAAAGACGACACGATCGCTCGAATGGCGAAAAGGATGGAAGAGATGGCCGTAGCTGCGGCCACTCTCCGCGTCGAAGTACAACCACAAAGGGAAACACCCCCGAAGGTCATTCACATTGTAGACGGAGGAAAGGAGATTACGTCCGTCGATGGGGATGATCGGCTAAAAAAGGATACAACACAAAGTATGATTCACCGAAAGGATATCAAGAGCTTAGTAGAACGAGCGAAGTGCGAGAGGCCTTAGCACAATCGAAGAGCGGAACATCCATTCGGACGGGTAGACCTTACCCCGAAGAATTCGACTGTCCAATGCCCGAAAGGCTTCGTACCACCTCTCGTTCAAGACCTTCGACGGAACCGGGAACCCCCGACGACGCATGTGGCACACTTTCGTGCCGCTTGTTGCAATGCGGCGGGAGCGATGCATTACTCTTCCGACGGTTCGTCGGCGATACATCGGGAATCGCCTTCGACGGGTATGCGGAATTACCAAACGGTTCGGTAAAGACATTCTCGCAGCTAGAGAACCTCTTCATCGAGCGATTCGCCGGAGTCTCGGCACCACATCACTATAGGTGATTTAGTGGTAGAGAAGCGAAGCCGAATGAAACTTTGGTGGATTACATACTCCGATGGAGGAACTTAAGTATGAAGTGTGAACCACAACTGCAAGAACGAGCATGCGATCGGCATTTTGCTAAAAAGCATCCATGGCCCGATAGCACTTCTCCTCAAGGGATTTACTATTAAGACTTTCGAGAAGTTGTTAAGCAAGGCCGGAAGCTTGCAAGAGGAGGCAAAGCAATTAAGTTTCACCGACAAGACGGATAAACAAAAGCCCTGTAAAGACTTTTGAAAAGAAATCCGGGATCGTCGCAGCGGTTGACAAAGGCAAGCAACCGATGCGAAATACCACTGCGAACGGCCGCAACAACCACAACGAATTACCGAGCAACCCCGACTCCAACTATCGATCATCTCCGCAATATGAACAACCACCTCGTCCGCAACGTACATTAAGAGAGCTTTTGAGCGAGAGAATATCCGTTCAAGAATGAAGCGAGTGCCGAAAATGTTCCGCAGATCGATGAAGACTCCAGATTTCCGACTGCCAGAGCCTAAAAGACCGCAGGAAGTCAACAAGAAGGGTGATCCCAACTTTTTGCCCTTACCACCAAATGCTTCGGACACAAAATAGAAGATTGCATTACCTTCAAAAGTTGGCTCAATGACAACCTCGCGGAAAGGGAATATAACGATCCCGAAGGAGTACATGAAGGAACCCCGTAAAGGAGGTTCCGTCGATGTTATCTCGACCGATCCCATCATTCCGATAGATCCCTATACAACCGACGATGGATGGACTACCGCTTGGACGAGGTCTTCGAAAAGATTTTAGACGACATCCGGCACCGCTTCGGTACGAGCTTCGATTCGTAGTTTGAAACCCGTTAGCCCGTACTATCACTTGCGATAGAAGAACCACCTCAACAGGAGACGATTGAAGAGAAGAAGAAAATCGACGAAGAAGAGAAGACCGAGGCACCTAAGGCTAGACTAGGGGCTGCTTATCCTAGGATAGTTGTTTCTGATTCGGGGGAGAAATCCCTCGAACCCCTGACTCTGTATGATTATCTACTCACTTCGGTGGGATCATATAATGATAAGGGTGATGGCGTTGGCTACGTTTTGACTCGTTTCTAACGATTACGTAACTAACGATAATCCGGATATCGATTTCGATACCAACGACAATTCTCAAATCATACACGATCTCGACAAGCAAAATAACGAAGAAGACATCCATCGAGGAGGCTACGAGAGTTCAACGAAGCAACGAATCTATCTCGCGAGTTTCGAGGAGCTCCAGGTCACGATAGAGTTAGAGCCTTCGACTCTGAAGCTAATCCGGAAGAGCCTCGTCATTCCGATTCAAGAAAAGACACCGGCAAGCTCAACGATAGATTCGAGAGGAAATTACATAAGTCGGCTTAAGGAGTGGAAAAGTTCTACCTCCGAGAATGGGTCCAAAAGACAAAGGGAAGCGGTGGTCGTTCGGGAAGAACCAACCTCGTAGAAGAAATACCCATTCGAGAAGAAGCGGAGACACATGAAAACAAAGTGGATTACAACGTGCTAGCCCATCTTAGGAACTGCATGACCAAGCCGAGCATCTACGACGCTCTCATCTTATCAAAGGAGATGAGAGAAGCTCGATCAAAGCCTTACTTCGATCCGTAAATTTGCTTAGCTCAAATGGGCGGAGAGTCCTTAGATGAGGTTTGCTCGTTAAAAGAACGACGAGGTGTTACCTTCACGTACGACGACCTACTACTTGGAACGACGAGATCACAACCGACCGTTGTACATTTCGCTTACAATCGGAAGATTTACACTCTCCAGGAGTATTGGTGGATCCAGGAGCATCAATCAATATAATGAATCTTCGAACGCTAAGCATACTTGGAAATTGATGCCCGCGAGCTCGAGGCGGACAAAATGTTATTAAGAGGATTCAATCAGAAAGGAGAAAGAGCCCTCGGCTCGATAACGCCTATCGATGAAGACCGGTGACTTAGCAAAGACAACCGCGAAATTTCACATAATCGATTCGAAACATCGTTCAACGCTCTACGGGCCGACCATGGATACATGAAAACGAGATGGTACCATCATCTCTACATCGGTGCATCAAGTACTACGATGGAGGGGAACGAGTGCATCAAAGGTGACTTACAACCATTCTCCGTACATGAAATTGGAACCCACGAGGATGCGGCTTATTATGCACCGCCGAAGAAAACGATCTTCTCCAGAGATACTATAACAAATGAAGCAAAGAAAGTTCGGGACAACGAAGAACCTGAAGTTCTAGTCCAACGGTCACTCACCACTCCCTTACGGCGAGATGGTGAAGGTTTCTCCACAACTCGCATCCGAGGTCGAGGCGCGGGGACGAGGTCGTGGTAGAGACGTTAGGACGATTGGACGAGAGGAACCGACCATCAATGTCGATCGGGAAGATAGTTCCGAAGAAGAAAAAGAAATCAAACAAGAAGCGGCGACAATAAGTCGAAGAAGCCGCAATTCGAATCCCTCTCGAAGATGAAAGAAACGAAGAATATAAATCGATGTACGAGAAGATTAACCACTATGTACATACTATGACCCTGACCCCGATCCATTCTAATAAGATCGAGGGTATGGAGGTCAAAGAGGTACGTAGCGGTGGTGCAAAACCAATCAAATTCTACCGTGATGCTTCTTCCTCCAAAACTGAAAATAATATACAACTTGAAGATGCTACTTCATCAGAATTAATGGAATTGCCTTTTGAGTGGTACTCTCCATGTGTTCAAAATTTAATTCAGCGTGGTTTCTTACCTCGACAGTGGACAAAAGGTCAATCACAACGTTTTGAAAATTTATGGAATAACTCGGTCGTCCACCCAACTCAAAACATGGTCTCGGATTCGGTACGATGAGGATCAGTTGACGATACTGAATTTTGCTTGGTTGTCACCTGCGAGTCTAATGGAAATTGCATAGAAACTACAGAACAGCTCGAAGATTTACAAATTGGAGACGCTCCACCAGAATTCGAAGAAGAAATCAAATCTACAATAGATGAGTTAACGGAAGTTAACTTAGGTACTAGCGAAGAACCTAGACCTACCTTTGTTAGCTCCTTACTCGATAAAGAAGACTCCAAAGAAATAATCAAGTTATTAATGGAATTCAAAGACTGTTTTGCTTGGAGCTATGATGAGATGCCAGGTTTAGCTCCGGAGGTCGCGATCCATAAACTAGGAGTGGACCCTACTTCGTTCCGATCGGACAAGGTCCCGGAAGAATGCGTCTAGAAATCGAACAACAAGTCATAGCTGAAGTTAAAAAGCTAATCAGACGGCTAAATTTGTCCGTGAAGAACAATACCCGACTTGGTTAGCCAACGTGGTACCGATCAAGAAGAAGAATGGTCAGATCAGAATTTGTGTGGATTTCAGAGATTTAAACAAAGCATGTCCAAAAGATGAATTTCCTCTACCGATCCCAGAATTAATGATCGACATCGCTTCAACGCACGAAATATTCTCATTCATGGATGGATCTTCAGGATACAACCAAATAAAAATGGCTCCAGAAGATGAAAAGCTTACAGACGATTCGAACGCCGATCGGAGTATTTTGCTACACGGTGATGCCATTCGGATTGAAGAACGCAGGAGCAACCTACCGAGAGAGCAATGACAAGAATTTTTGATGATCTCATCCATAATCAAGTCGAATGCTACGTGGACGATGTGGTCATCAAAAGCAAAGTAAAGGACAACCACTTGTATGATTTGAGAATTGTTTTCGAACGATTAAGACAATTTAACCTTAAGATGAATCCCTTAAAATGCGCCTTCGGCGTCACCTCCGGGAAATTCTTAGGATTCGTTGTCCGACATCGTGGAATTGAAATCGACCGGAAAAGATTAAAAGCTATCTTAGAAATGCCGCCTCCCAAAACCTTAAAACAACTACGATCTTTTCAAGGGAAGCTGGCATATCTTCGACGCTTTATCTCAAACTCGTCGAGTAGGTGTCGACCTTTCTCGGCACTAGTTAAAAAGGACGCCAAATTTATTTGGGAAGAGAAATGCCGTAGGGCCTTCGAGGACATTAAACAATATTTAATGACACCTCTCTGTCTTAGCGAGCCTCGATCTCGAGTAGACCAGCTAATACTTTATACCGCGGCTTTAGACGACTCCTCGGAGCTCTGTTAGCCGGTGTCGATGATGAGGGTAAAGAAAATGCTCTTTATTACTTAAGTCGTCGTTTATCGCCGACGGAAATAAGGTATCCCGCAATCGAAAAGCATTGTTTGGCCCCGATCTTCGCCGCTCAAAAGCTCGGGCATTACATGCTTTCTCATAAGGTCAACTCGATCTCGAAGTTTAATCCATTGCAATACTCGATGACTCGTCCAACGCTTCCCGCGGACTTGCTGGATGGTCAATGATATTATCGCAATTTGATATAACTTTCGTGCCGCTTCGTGCGCGTAAAGGGACAAGCCTTAGCGGACTTCCTTGCAGCGACACCCTTTGCCGGCAGAATCTCCTCTCGATGACGATCCGCCGGATGAACAAATAATGAACCTAGAAGACCTTGATGATCGACGTTGGGAATTATATTTCGACGGAGCATCTTCATCGCACAAAGACGAAGAATCGCAAGTGATAGTGCCGTAGGCAGGGAATCGGGCTAATATTTATAACACCTGAGCGGGGATGTTAAGATACTCCTACCACTTGACGGAGCCGTGTACAAACAACGAGCGTAATACGAAGCCCTCATAACGGAGACCGGAATTAACCATTCGAACGGGGATAACGGTACATCAACATCTACTGGGATTCGCAGTTAATAATTCAACGGATCGCGGACGAGTACTGAATTTTAAAACCAAGACTCGAGCAATACTTCCAGGTATGCCATACACTGATTGGAACAGATTCGAATGTGACAATCTACAAAATTCCCAGAGAAAACGCTCTAGCGGATGCGCTAGCTCGTCTCGCAAAAGAATTCTGTCTGTTTGCAAGATGAATCGGTGGAAGTGTCGGCTCACGGACGCCGAGTCCTATCACAGCTTGACATTGACACGATACGCGAGATCGGATAAGGAAGAAGAATCAATCGCAGCAGTGATGTAAAACACAGTAAGATCGATGCAGCACCATCGATGGATTACCTACAATTAGGGAAACTACCGTGACGATAGTCGTTAGCCCATCAGATCAAGAAAAGAACTCTGTCCTACGCATTAATAAACAACACATTATACAGAAGGTCTTTTGATCAAATGTGGCTAAGGTGCCTAAGTGGGTCCGAAGCTCGTGAAATTGTTAAGGAGGTGCATTCAGGACTCGCGGCGCTCACCCGTCGGGTCCAAAGATGAAAATGAAAATTAAAAGACTAGTGGTACTATCGGCCCTCGATGATGACCGACTGCATGAAAATCGCCAAGAGCTGTCACCAGTGCCAAGTGCACGGAGTGGTTCTACACCAACCTCCAAATGTGCTACATCCGACAATTGCATCATGGCCATTTGAATGTTGGGGCACGGATATAGTGGGTCCAATAGAACCGCCGTCGTCAAAAGGACATCGCTTCATTCTTGCAGCTACAGATTACTTTTCCAAGTGGGCAGAGGCAGTTCCACTTAGAGAAGTGAAAGCACATCACGTGCTACAATTTTTCAAGAACCAAGTTGTCTACCGTTTCGGGGGCCGCGCGAGATCATCTCGGATAATGGGTCAGCCTTCGAAGCACACAAATCAACAATTTTGTCGGGAGACACGGAATCGACCGGCGATATTCAACAATTTACTACCCAAGAGCAAACGGCCTCGCGAGGCTTTTAATAAAACTCTCGTTCAAATTTTAAAGAAGACTTTAGACGACAATAAGAGAAATTGGCACGAGAAGTTGTTAGAAGCCTTATGGGCCTACCGGACAACCTTCGAACTCCTACGCAAGCTACACCTTACGCTCCGGTGTATGGGTCCGAGGCGATGTTACCTTTAGAGGTTCGGCTCCCTTCACTCGGAATTGCAGTTGCAAATAAAATCACAACAGAAGAGAACGCCAAATTACGACTCGAAGAATTAGAGAGCCTGGAAGGGAAAAGACTTGCAGCACAACAAATCTAGAACTATACCAAGCTAAGATGATTCAAGCCCATGACAAACTGGTCCGCCCAAGAACCTTCAAAGTTGGTGATTTAGTTCTCGTTCTCAAAAGACCTATTCTTGCACACCGCAAGATAGGAGGAAAATTTGAACCCACTTGGGAAGGACCATTTGTAGTTGAGGCAGTCTACTCAGGAGGCTCCTACCAGCTAGTGAATTGCCAAGGAGAACGACATATGCTTCCGATCAATGGACGATACTTGAAAAAGTATTACGCTACCTGATGTTTAGAAGGAATGAACTTTCCATCCCTAGAAGCACGGGTGAAGTGATTACTTATGATCGGGTCCGAACCCAAAAATAACAAAAATGTGCCAAAATAAATAAAATCCTGACAATAAAATTTTCCTTGTTTTCTTTTCCAAATCAAAATCTCTTACCCGATCTTATCCCACTTCATTCCTGTTAAGTTTGAAAATATAAAAATAATAATAAAACAAGATGTCTTTAATAAACATTTTCTTGATGTTCTTGTTCTTAGTACAGCCCCTGATCCTTTTCCTTGTCTCTTCGCAGGGAAATGTCGAGCGGGTGGTTGGTCTTGAACTTTAAGAATGGCGTAAGCCTTGCACTTGATGAAAAGAGGGTGAAAGATGGAGCGATAATCGAGATTGACTCGGATTTCGCACCAGCAGGCCTACAGTACGAGGAAAGTGACTGGGTCCCGGTTGACCGAGAAGAATTGCCCGGACATACGAGTAATGAAAGTGGGTGGCCCAAGCCACCAATCCAGCAGCAAGAGAAGAAAGACAAACCTTGAAGAAGATAAGAAAATGAAGTCTGTAGTCGCTACAGCAGAGGGCAGGCTTGTCAGCGCCGCGCCCACAGAGATTCAAGAAGTTCGAAGAGCTACTCTCACAGCAACGCAACGAAGAAATAAGAATCGCCGTATCCGTAAGATGTTAACAAAACTAGCTGCGGATCAGCATGACGAGGCAGTTGCTAATGTCAGTGCATACACTTCAAGGACACCAGTTCACCAGGAACCAGAAGAAAGGAGGCCAGCTCCTAGGATGACAGAAAGAACCAGGGAAATCTTCAGAAAATCAGAAGAAAGAAGGCTACCACGCCACCGGATAGAACCACCAATGATGCATGACCTTGTTGCAGTGCTAACCCCGGGGATGTCCCGACGGACATCATCCCCGAGGAGCCGAGGTATGCAGGAGAACGTGAAGGGATCGAACCTTATATCCCACAATACGTCACTGAGCCTCGCCATCTGCGGATCATTCCGAATACGAGCCGGAGAGAATGCAAAATGTTGAAAAGAAAACCTTTGAATACTTTGAAAGGATTAGAGGCAGAAGAATCAATATACCTGAGGGCCTCGAATTACATACGGACGTATTCTCGTAGTATGAGCGACAGCAAATCGTGGATTGCATCCGGATTTGAAAAGACCGGCCGAGCGGCCGCCTAAGGGAAAACACATACTCGAGCCCCGGAGATGGATGCCGTGGAAAGGAAGAATCACAATACAATGTGGATGCTGTTACAACTTTGCCGAGGACAGGAAAGGAAACCCGCCGGGAATACTCCGTCATGGGCAAGTGGACCCGATGCCATTAGTCATCAAGAGAATGGTAAAGAGATTGATAACATGGAGGGTATCGCTGCACGGACTGCATACCCAATAGCTGCATCATCAATATCTACAAACAGGGTGACTGTATACCCCCACACATTGATCACCATGACTTTGTCAGGCCTTTCTGCACAGTCTCTTTTCTGAGCGAGTGTAACATCATGTTCGGATCTGACCTCCGGATAGCAGGTCCAGGTGAGTTCCGAGGGCCAGTAAAGATACCTTTACCGGTAGGTTCCGTCATGATACTGAAGGGTAACGGAGCGGATATCGCCAAGCATTGCATACCGGGAGTACCAATGAAGAGGATTTCAGTTACGTTCGAAGGATGGACGACGGAAGGACACCTTACCATTTCCAACTGCACCGGAGCTAGAGAGCCTCCGACCTTACGAGTCGTGAGTTACATGGAAAATATCACACCTCCAATGTACATCCATACGGCATCCTTGCCAAGGATGGCTTGGAAGGTGATGTTATTGACCATGTATCTCACTATTCGTACATGGACTTTTGACGGATGCTTCTTTAGATGGATCAACAAAGATCATACACGATCCGTTTTGAGTCTACATGGATTGTATGAAATATATTCCAGATCAAGTTGTACGATGTATCTTCAGCATGATTGGAATGAAAGTGACTATGTCACATTTTTGGCCTTCACCTCTTTTGTGCAAATTGATTGGGAAACGCCGTTAAAGTTAAATGAACTTCGAACAAAGAACAGAAAAGGAATAAAAATAGAGAATAAAAGAAGACTTTCCTAAAAAAAAAAATCTCTCTAAAAAGAAAAAGAAATGATGAACACCGAATTCACATGAACATTAAACAAACGATAAAATAAAATTTGAATCATTAAAGGATAAACAAAATCAACAAGAATGTTAAATCAAATTCTCAATCAAATTTCGAATCCAATCTCGATCAAAATTCAAATTCAATCTTTCCGAATTCAAACTCATCCCTATTAAATTTCAAATTCAATCTTTCCAGATTCCAAATCTTTATCAAATCTCAAATTCGATCTTCCAGATCCTAAATCAAATCTCAGTCAAATTTCAAATCTCAAATTCGATCTTTCCAGATCTCACATCAAACCTCAATCAAATTTCAAACCTTTTGGGTCGAGGATTTTACATCCAAGACTGCACTGCTTTAGGATTCTTTTCCTACTGCACTGAAATACATCAAATTCAAACTTTTGGGTCGAGGATTTTACATCCAAGACTGCACTGCTTTAGGATTCTCTTCCTATTGCACTGAAATACATCAATTCAAACTCTTGGGTCAAGGATTTTACATCCAAGACTCGCATCGCTTTAGGATTCTTTTCCTACTCGCACCGAAATACATCAATTCAAACCTTTGGGTCGAGGATTTTACATCCAAGACTGCACTCGCTTTAGGATTCTTTTCCTACCGCACCGAAATACATCAATTCAAACTTTTGGGTCGAGGATTTTACATCCAAGACCGCACCGCTTTAGGATTCTTTTCCTACCGCACCGAAATACATCAATTCAAACCTTTGGGTCGAGGATTTTACATCCAAGACCGCACCGCTTTAGGATTCTTTTCCTATCGCACTGAAATACATCAAATTCAAACTCTTGGGTCGAGGATTTTACATCCAAGATCTGCACTTGCTTTAGGATTCTCTTCCTACCGCACCGAAATACATCAAATTCAAACTCTTGGGTCGAGGATTTTACATCCAAGACCGCACCGCTTTAGGATTCTCTTCCTACCGCACTGAAATACATCAAATTCAAACTCTTGGGTCGAGGATTTTACATCCAAGACCGCACTTGCTTTAGGATTCTCTTCCTATCGCACCTGAAATACATCAAATTCAAACTCCCGAGGTCGAGGATTTTACATCCGAGATCGCACTGCTTAGGATTCTTCCCTATTGCACTGAAATACATCAAATCAAACTCTTGAGGTTAAGGATTTTACATCCAATACCGCATTACTCTGAGATCTTTCCTCATTGTAATGATCCAATCCAATCGATTCGATCTTCTTTTGAGGTTGAAGATGTTACATCTAAAACTTCAAAATTCCAATTTTCATTTCAAATCAAATTCCTTCAAATTAATCTTGACAAACTTCAATCTAAATTGAAACTCCAAATTGAAATCTAAACTCACGCATCGTGACTTGAACATGAAATAAAATAAAATCTAAATCAAAATTCTCTCAAAACATGTGATTTGGGATTCACCTCCTTTTCCTTTCCCCAGCGAGAGTTCAAGAATCTCCAGTTCCAAAGATATACTTGACACTCCCTGACGGAAGCTCTTCTACTTTGTCCTAAGTTTGTTACTTGGACATCCGTGTTGGTTTTGTTGATCGTTTCGGTCAACACCAATACGCGCGGTGTGCTCCGTCGACTCACCACACCTATTGGGGGTCCATTTGTTGACCTCATTTTCGATGAGGTCTTCTCTTCTTCTCTTTAGTACTTAGGATCTAGCCTTAGGCTTTTCCTTTGACTATCTTAGAGGACTAGAATTGGGACCCACCTTTTAGAAATTCAAACCACTTCTAAACTCCCTGCAAACTCCGCAAACTTGACTATAGACCCCTAATCACCTAGAGGGTTGAAATCAAATGTGGAAGTTTAAAGGATGAGTTCCTATAGGACTCTTTGGCCTTAGGACTGCCCTGGGTGGCCCAGTGCAGTAAAGGGCTGACTTACACATACACTACACCTATGCACTACACTTTCACACACCTCCTAAAACACACCCTTACCCAACTTAACTTCCTGACTCATGTAGGTGATTCACATGGATGGTCCTTAACCCCTAAGCCCTTGGCTAAGAGGGTTAGGAACAACATGGTGAATGCCTCAAATGAGTCCCTTCATGGCTCATGTGGGCTTGATATGGCTTCATGGCTCAACAAAAATGATTTCATTTCACTTACATCCACCCAATCTTCAATTTTCCAAATTTTCAATTTTTGACCCCCGGGACCCAACACCCGCCAACCTACCCAAAGCCCTGAATAGCCCAAATTTCTCAAAAATTTCCAAATTACCCAAAATTCTCCAAAATCAATCCCAAACATTTCCACATCACTCAAACTGATCATCCATATCCAAAAATATCAAAAATTCCAAAAATACCCCCCAATACCTTCCAAATACCCAAAATACCCCTTTTGACCCAAAAATCCAAAAATTCAGAAAATTCCCAGAAAATTCCAGAAAATCCCAAATATTCCCAATTTCATTTTATTCAACTACACCATGGGCCAATTTTGTCAATTTACCTCACTTTTATCAAAACCCCCAATTTGACCCATTTTAACCCAAAGTAAACCCAATGTCAAACCAAATCTACCCAATTGACCCCAATTTTGGTCCAATTCAATTCTAAACTTCAATTAAACATCCCCAACACCAATCTAGACCAAATACAAGCCCAATTTGATTGGCATTGGGATCCAATTTCACTTTTGGCCTTAAAGCCCAATTTGGACCTATGACCCAAACCTAACCCAAACTCACCCAATTCAACTCCAATTAACCCCAAATCTTTTCTAAACCTTCCTTGACATCCCCATAAACAAAACACTAACATGATTTGCCCAAAACTTTGATCCAAACCCCACTCAAATTTAACCCAAAGCTAAAAGGCCCATTTTCGACCTAAACCCAAACCTAGCCCAAATGAGCCCAAATCCCCAAAATCAAAACCTAACCAAAGCCAAAACCTCTTTGAAACACTCCCATAAACATTTCCCAACATTAATTTTACATCAATTTCAACTCTAGCCCAACATTGGCCCAAGTTAGCCCAATTTGACCCACCTTAGCCCACTTACCAATTAAACCCAAATTCAAACCAATTCAAACCCAAATCACCTCAAACTTGTTTTAAATCACTCATGAAGCATCCCTAAACCAAGCTCAACAATTATTTGGCCCAAGCCTTTACCAAAATCTCATCCCAAAATCCATTTTAAATTTAAAAGCCCACTTCCCTAAACCTCCCTAAAAGCCCATTTCCACTAAATATAAAAGCCCAAATTTGGCCCTAAAGCCCACATGACATTTCCATTTGCCATCCATTTAATCAAAGCCATTCCCTAAGTTATAATTCCATCATCAAACAATTCCAAATCAAGCCCCATACAAATTCACACCAAAATATCCAAAATTCTTAAAACCCATTTTTATGAAATTGACCCAACCTTTTCCCAAGCCAAATGGAGCCATGGAGCCATGCACAAGCCATATGCAAGCCATGAGAGCCTCTTTACATGTCACCATGCCATTTTGGGCAAAAGGAGGAGGCTCTTTCCTTAATTCCTAAAGGTGATTAACCACTCCCATGATTCCCCTTAACCATGCTTATGCCTAATCGTGCTTGGATGGTGACTTGACCCTACGATTATGCCGAGCCAAATCACTTTTCCCTCAGCCAAAACCAAGCCTTAGGTGGTGCACCTAGCCCAAGTGGAGGGGTTGACCAATTTGAGCCAAAATAAGCTCTCTCCCATTCCATTCTAATCCAAGCCTTTTACACATGGCATTTGCCGATTGATTGCACCAAGTCCCAGCCACGACCCACCCGACCTCGAGGGTGACCCATGCACGGCCGGCCGGCCACCCGGTCATCGGAAAACACCATGCCCAAAACCTCGGGAGAAGCCAAGCTTTGAAATTCCATCCCGCCGAGTCGCCCCACTCCAAATGGTCACCATGGCCGTTCTTCACATGCCAAGAGCAGCTCGATCCCAGCCCTCAACTCCCCGGGAGGCCCTCCAACATCTCCTATTTAAACCCCTCACCTTCTCGGCCATGAGAGGTGCTTGAACCGAACCTTACCGAAACTCGCCAAAATTGTTCCGGACTCCTCCCCACACACGAGCACTTGATCCCAGGTGAGATCCCCCTGCCATTTCTTCTCTGCGAGCTCGATTTCGTAGTCGAAATTTCACCCAAAACCGAGACACTTCTCCACGAGTGGACCAATCCCCAAATTGATTGGTCCTACACCCGCACCGGACCAAGGGAAGGTGTCCACCAGCAAAAGCCCCATCTCCGTGTCACCCGGTTGTTCCGGACTCCAAGGGTTGTGATCGGCTTTGGTGGAAATCACACTCAGGCGATTCACCACATCCCCGGGCTTCATCCCTAGCCTCCCGCATCTCCAACGAACGTGCCAAGCATCTCCGATCGAGGCTTCACCTCTCGAGCTAAGGTGTGAGTTAATTCTTCATCCCGAGCTTCGAAGATTCTCCATTTCAAATGCTTTAATTTCAATGCATGATAACCGTATAGATGTGTTCGTCTCTTCAAGACGAATCCATAGAAGCATAAGAACATGAAAATCCATTGAGTATCGAGTGAGATATTAAGGATTTAGTGTGGACGGCTCTCGGGTGAGGACACTTGGGGACGATGAACGGATGCCGTCCATTTAATACACGCGCGGACGGACGGCCAGGATCGCGTTGGACCAGAAGACGGAGCGATACAGCGGGTCCCGGGAGCGCTGACTCAAGCGGCGGCGTCGAATGGGAGCGCGCCGCGTGTGCATTCGGAGCTGCCGAGGTTGACGCGGCGCCGCGTGGATAAATAGAAAAATAGGGTATTTTCCTATTTATTTAAATTCCCTAAACTTTGAAAATTCATATCTTTGTGTAGAAAAATCATAAAAATAAAGTAAAAATACCCTCTTGCTCAGTGAACAGAGGAGAATAATGTGGAAAAGAAATTAATTAATTTTGTCCAGTATTTTATTTTTAATTAATTATTTACTCCCTGCATTGTTTTAATTCTCCATGCATTCATACAATTCACCATGGCATGAGACTATAGGGCTTTTGAAGCCTCTGAACTTAGGGACATTCCCTGAATTTTCCAAGGTCAGAGGCCATCTCTGTGAAGAGTTATTGATTTTTCAAATGCATGTTGCTGTTTTAAGTATTTTAATTTCAAAAATTAGCATGTTGTGAAATAAATTCTAGGAAAATTTGGTGATGTTCCATATGACCAGAGAACCCTAGGAAAAATAGGATTTGAGTTAATTCACTTAAAATAACCCTAATTGGCTTAAACACCCAAAATAGGTCTCTAATTAATTAGAGTTAACCATAGATCAAATTGACTTGAAATCAATTCTCCACTGACCTTTAGGATCAGAGGAACCCACCATAAAAATTTGAGGTCAATTGGATTTGGTTAGCCCTACTAATTGGGTTGATTAAGCCACTTAGTCATTTTAAACTTTAAAAAATTCATAACTTTCAAAATATCTTTCAAAAATTCACCAAATTGGTTTTGGAGTCTCTCTGATATCAGGGGAGTTCAAGAAAATTAAAATTTCAATTTTATAAAAAAGTTGATTTTTAATATTATTTTAATATTTTTAATAATTAAAAAATAATAAAAATCACAAAAATAATAAAATTCACCAAAATGTCATATTTTGAATTTTAATCACTTAGGAACAAGTCCCATATTTTTCCTAGGTCTATTTAGTGAGATATTAGTTTTTAAAGCTCTAGGGTAATTTTAAAATTAAAAAATGTATTTTCTAGCATTTTCACCAAAATAATTATAATAAATCAAACAAAAATCAGAAAATTGTAAAGTTTGGTTCTCTGGAATCCTTGATATCAGAGAGAATTTTAAAAAATTATAAAATTTATTTTTCAACATTTATTTTATTTTTAAATTAATTAATACTCCAGAACTTAAAATAATTCTAATAAATAAAATATAATTCAAAAAATTACAAAATTTGGTCCAAGTGGTCCTCTGGTCATTAGGAATGTCCCCTAATTTTCTTAAGGACAGAAACTTTCCCTTGGTCATATTATTGAATTTTCCTTGGAAATTTCTATTTTCTACAAAAAATAATTATATAAATAAATTAAATACAGAAAAATCACATTTTCTCCTCTCATGTCTTCATTGACACATAAGTGAAGTCACATAAAAATTTCAAGTTCATTTGAGTTCAATTTAGTGAGTTATGAAATTATTAGGCTTAAAGGGCAAAATGGTAATTAAAATTTTAATCCTTAATTAAGACTTTAGGTTTAATAAAAAATTAACAAGTAAAATATTTGATCCTAATCTGATTTGGATGATTGAAATTTAAATAATTAAAGGGTAGAAACCCATTAAGCAATTTAAAATGATTAAACTTTAATTAAATAATTAATTGAATTTGGAAGAATAATAAATTTGGAATTATTAAAATAGGGATATTATTAGGAAGAGATTTATTCTTTAATTTAAAAATCCCTAAATTAATCATCTCATTAATACTCAACTCTTAATTAAAATGATAACTCAAATTTAAAATATTAAAAGACTTAATCATTAAACTAAAATTAAATCATTAAACTCTTTCAAAAATTTTCAATTAAATTAAATTAAATTAAGATTAAAAGTTGAATTAAATTAAATTAAAATTAAATTAAATTAAATAAACAAATTAAATTAAATTAAATGAATTAAATAAATTAAATTAAATTAAATTAAATTAAATAAACAAATTAAATTAAATTAAATTAATTAAATAAATTAAATTAAATTAAATTAAATTAAATAAATAAAATAAATTAAATTAAATTAAATTAAATTAAATTAAATTAAATTAAATTAAATTAAATTAAATTAAATTAAGAAATTAAATCAAATAAATTGAATTGAATTAAATTAAATCAAATCAAACTAAATTAAATCGAAACAAATTAAATTAAATTAGATTAAATTAAATTAAGTCGAATTAAATAACCTCACTTAAGACATGAAGAAATAAATCTAAAATAACTTGAACACTATTCCAAACTTAAATCATTAATTTGAACTTAAATTTGAATCACAAATCATTAAATATCATTTTACCCTTAGGAGCTTTAGTTATCATAACTCTTAAATAGAACATTAAAATGAAATGTTACTTCACTTATAGGACATTCAAATATCCTAGTTCACTGAGCAAGTTAACAAAACTTGAAAACCTCGGACGATCGATTCATTTACACAATTAAATTCATTTGGGCTTAAAACAATCCTGAAATATTGAAAAGATGTTTGGGATCTCTCCTAAGCACTTCCTCAATATGATAGGATGTTGATAAGAACAATTGAACTTAATTGTTCTTTGATGAAGAAAATCGTCTTCAAACTAAAAACACAAAGAACCTAGACGTCATAAGAAACGACTAGCTATAGGATTAGGAATTTGGTAGAAAACCATAAACCTTTCCCTTAGCTTTACCTAGGAACTTGCTTAAATATTCTAATCGTGTCTTAAGTGCGGCTCGGAATGACGGGAGGACCCTCCGAGTACGCTTTTATTTTATTGCAGCTTATTTTATTGCAAATGCACTTTATTTTTCTTGCATGATAAACAACGAGTTGCATGAAAACCGACACCTTTAGGACGATAAACCAAAACCGAAACCCAAAACTAAAATAAAAGACACTACAAGATAAAATTCACCTCCACAACATTTCAAAATATAAGACAACTCAAAATTTAATCACAAACGAACACAAAACTACAATTACAACTAAATTAAAACGTCCTGTTGGATGATCGGGAATACCTCGGATGATGTAACCTACGTGTTGCTAACGGGATTTCCCACGGTCTAAATGAAAGTGTAGAACTCATTCAGTTGAGTTTAGCAAATTCATTTGGACTAAGTAAATCCGATAAAAATAATGATGCCGGAAGGATGGAACCGTGGGATCTTAACCGGTGTCGTTATAATCAACTTTAAGATTTGTTTTAATTAAAACACAAAAAACACTTGGAAATTAAGACTTCTCTAAACCAGAATACTTCTCTCATCTCTTGATTTATGATTTCTAAAACTAAACCTCTCGCAACGACAAGGAGCTCGGAGCATGGTGGGCAGCACGGCCATCGTCGTCGCAAAACTTGAACCCACATCAACAAAACTTTCTTAGAATTAAATAACAAAGCCATAGGACTTCGAGGTAGTTTGCACTAGTGCAACATAAATCCTCAACTCTTCGTTAGGCATTTGCATTGCAAATTAAGCCCTAACCGGTCTTAGGATTCCGAGGTAGTCGTCCGATACGACATAAACCCTCATATCTTCTAGAGCGATTTGTATGATTCTATCATATAAATATAAGCCCTAATTAACTAAATTGGCAAGATTAAAACATTAAATAAACATTAGGACTTTCCTAAATCCAAGCCAAATAATAGGATAGTCGGGAGATTACCGAAGTCCTCTTCGAATCCGTGATCTCTCCTACTTTTCTTCCTTTGAATTCCCAAAATAAAAATGTTCTAAATTTGATCCATTCCCTATTGAAATTTCCAAAATTCAATCCTTTGAAAACTTAAACTTTGAAATTCTTGAGAGCGGAATTATTGATTATTATCGAGAGTTTTCTTAGGTGATTCCCGTCACTTAAGATGTAATTAACTATAGGGGCTTGCCCTTATAGGGAACTTTAAGAACCCGGGTAATATAAACCTCGTTTAATAGTTTCATATTAAGCGAGGGAATTTGTCGGCTTATAAAATTGGTTCGCGGACCAAACGGATGTCACAAACCTTTCTAGTTTATTTAATCGAGCCCCATTATCAAGCGAGTGTGTCTATTCTTCGGGATAGATACACGGTTTGTGGTGCGGCGCTCGTTTATATAAACTATTCGGGATGTGAGATCAGTTTGATTTCATATCTTAAAATTTTCAAATTTAAAATTATTTTCAAAATCAAATACTACTTTTCAAATTATTTATTTAAATTAAATTAAAATTCGCCGATAATTTCTGTAGGCGACTCCCTTTTTAAAATACAACACATAACCTGAAAATATGCCAACAAACTTTCCTTAGAATTAAATAACCAAGCCGTAGGACTTCGAGGTAGCTTGCCTAGTGCAACATAAATCCTCGACTCTTCGTTAGGCATTTGCATGATCATATCATGTAAATTAAGCCCTAACCGGTCTTAGGAATCCGAGGTAGTCGTCCGATACGACATAAACCCTCACATCTTCGAGGCTATTTGTATGATTTTATCATACAAATATAAGTCCTAACTAATTAAAATTGGCAAGATCAAAATATTAAATAAACATTAGGACTTTCCTAAATTCAAACCAAACAATAGGATAGTTTGGGAAGTTGCCAAGATTCTTCTTGGATCCTCAGCTTCTCCTACTTTTCTTCCATTGAACTTCTGAAAATAACTGTTCCAAACTTGATCCATTCCCTATTGAAATTCTAAAATTCAATCCCTTGAAAACTTAAACTTTGCAATTCTTGAGAGCAGAACTACTGATTATTATCGAGAGTTTTCTTAGGTGATTCCCATCACTTAAGATGTAATTAACTATAGGGGCTTGCCCTTATAGGGAATTTTAAGAACCTGGAGTAATATAAACCCCGTTTAATGTTTTCATATTAAACGGGGAATTTGTCGGCTTATAAAATTGGTTCGCGAGACCAAACGAATGTCACAAACCTTTCTAGTTTATTTAATCGAGCCCCATTATCAAGCAGTGTGTCTATTCTTCGGGATAGATACACGGTTTGTGGTGCGACGCTCGTTTATATAAACTATTCGGGATGTGAGATCGGTTTGATTTCATATCTTAAAATTTTCAAATTTAAAATTATTTTCAAAATCAAATACTACTTTTCAAATTATTTATTTAAATTAAATTAAAATTCGCCGACAATTTCTGTAGGCGACCCCCCTTTTCAAAATAAAACACATAACCTAAAAATATGCCGACAAATCCCTTGCCCCAGATCTCCATCCTTTGTGGGATTCATATTTCTTTATATTAGCCTGAGTAAGGGGTTTCATAGGCTCTATCCATTCTTCATCATCTCTTGCCTCTACCCCAGATAATTGGCAAAGTGCATAGATAAGACCAGGATGTCCTAGTCCTCCTCCACTTTCATTTCTAGCAGTGGCTAATATGTTCTTGTATATAACATTTCCCACATTAATACTCTTATGGTTCTGAATACATAAATTCAGAACTGCTCTATCTCTTGTTACCTCACTATGATGGTAGGTAGGTAACAAAGTAGAATAAATAAAATAATGTCAGGCTTTAGATGCTGCATTTAGCATAGAAAGAGGGAAGTTTACCCGTTCCCGCTGCTTTAACTTCCAGACTCCTTTCCCATCAGTGAGAAAGTTGATCACCTCTTCCAATGGTCCTTCCATAGTTCCAAAAGTTTCATATTCGCTCATGTAGGTGTCTCGAACTTCATAATAAGCGTTTATTCTAGCAGAGTTGAAATCTACAAAAAATCCTCTAATCTTAACCGGGGCATCTTCCGCCTGTGTTAAATTTGTATAGAATTCCTTCACAACTTCTACAGCTGCTCTGTTGGTAACGTAGCAAAAGTTTTCCCATCCTCACTCCTTTATAACTCACTATACTTCTCCTCCTGGATTCTTGAAAACTCGATCTTATATGCACTTTCTTGCTTGTATATTTTGAAAATATTAAGTTTGTGCTCTCGCATTAATGAATCGATTTTCGTCATAATCTACTCGTCGTTTTTGTCGTGGAGCCATTTCTCGATCTGTGAAATTCACAAAAATTTTAACTAAACTCCAAAATATTACTAAGAAGGCTTCCTACAACAACTAAAATCCATTTAATTCAATTTCTATGAAATTCTTCCAAGTATTTTCTTCACATTTCAAAATTTTTCAAAATATCCCAATGTAGAAGAAATTCATGGTGAAAATAAAAAATTTTTGCATAGGAGTGAAGCTCTTACAAAGGGAAGATGAAATCCGGTGTCAAAAAGTCTTGAAATGGCTTCAAATCCGAGATCTCTCAAGCCCTAGGTCAGTTTTTTCGAAAATTTGAGGAAAGGGATGATGAATAGTGTCGGTTGACTGGCCAAATATAGGTTTTTTCGTGTTCTCGCTGTCAGCGAGGTTTTTCTCGTCGTTGGCGAGCTAATTAATTTCATAAGGCAAAAGTTTCGGGAAAAATCCACCGTCCGCGAGCTCGGTCTCGTTGTCAGCGGGTTTTCTCGCTGTCGGCGAGCTAATTCTCGCCGTCGGCGAGGTTCCAAAAATTTTCAATTTTTGAAATTCGTCAATAATTTTCAACCTCGATTTGCCCTTAATCAATCTTCCGATCACTTAATTTAATAATAATACGAAGATTAGATACTTAAACTCACTAAAAGTCACACAAAACAAACAACATAACTTCATAAATGAAATCCATGAAACTTACAAATTTCACACTAACAACTTCACACACACTTAACTTAATTGTTCAAATCCATAATACTCAGCATCACAATCCAAACCACAACTCTCTAAATGCTGAGACATAACAATTTACAAATAATCTCATCAAATCTGAGATGATCAAATCAAAGTTCGACTCATAATAAAACTTAACTCCTAATCAAACACACACATATATATATATACACAAATATAACATAAACATAGAAATTTTTCCTACTCTTCGATTGATCCGAACTAATATCTTCTCCGATATTTCCGATGCGACGCGAGTACACAAATAAATTGTAGAAAGGCCCGAAAGGGAATTCGTAGTAGATTCTTCATTAATCCATCCTTTACTGTCTTAGTAGATGAATAAAGCTGGCCTCCGGATGTCCAAGTATGATCAAAGTGCTACTTCATTCTCCAATCAATATGATCAAACATATCAGAGATATTGTCAACAGAACTCATCACATTTTGCAATTCTTTCTCCAATCCTTTAATCTTCTTCAGAATGAAACTAGTCTTATCAGTAATGGGCCTTGCTAAAGGATTGTTTTGTGATGCTCTGTCAGAAATAATTGTGATCTCATCATTGTTATCCAAAGTGGGAAACATATCAGTAGGATCCAGGGGTTTCCATGGTAAAAGTACTTTTTCCCAAGCCTCATAAGAAACTTCGTACTGACTGCATAAAGCAAATATAGTTGATGGGTGTCCAAGTCCATACACTGACCCATGCACAATTAATCCCAATGCAGACTTTACTATTATTGATCCAACATCGATAGGTAATCCAATTTGAATACGATAGTTTAAAATAAGCACATTCCTTTGAAACTTTATTTACCCTCATAGTAGGTAATAATTTTGATGATATAAAGAAATGCCAATGCTTCGAAACGGGGTTTAGAAGTGATGCGAAAAAGCCGACATACCCGTCTTCTCGTAACTCCCAATCATCAGGTTCATCGGTCAGGTATCTGTAGATCTCGTTCATATTGTATCTTGAAGGCACAAAGTTGGAATAATGACAGACAGAGGTATTCTCTATAGAAAACAATTCATTTACTCTTGCAGGAGTAAATGTTACCCATCTTCCTCTGACGTACACATTTTCATTGTTGATCGCATGTAAATTAGAGTAAAACTCTTTAACTACTGGTATAACTACAGTGGAAGTTGTATAACAAAATACCTCCCAATGCCGCTGTGCGATCATTTCTTCGATTTTTGTAGTAGCATTCTCTACTCCTCTATTGACGAATCCTCTTTCTTTGATAAGTCTTTTCTTCATCAAGCCTTTGTTGAAGATTCGCTGTGCCTCCGAACTAACGAATTTTCTCTGGTTGAAAACTTCAGTTTTTGTGGTTTCTAGGAATTTGGAAGCCATTTTGGATGGAATGGATTGGTCTCTAATCGTTCCTAAGGAAGAAAATGGTGTAAAATCGGATTTGAAACAATTTCTTATGAAGGAATGACTTAGATCCGTCCAAAACCGCACGAAAAATCGTTAAGAAACCAAATTTTTAACTACCTCGCCGTCGGCGGGAAGTTTCTCGCCGTCGGCGACTTAGTTATAAAACTAACTGAGTAATGGTCCACGATCTCGCCGTCAGCGGGCTTGGGCTCGCTGTCGGTGAGATTCATAAAAATCGCCCGTTTTCGCTCTGGTCTGAATATTTTCTGATCTCATCCGATAGGTTCAATTTTTGTGATGATTCTAATAAAAAAAATTTTGAGTAGTAAGATTTGTTTTAATAATATAGACTCACTAATATGTAAATATTAAAAATAAAAGACTACTATGGGTTGCCTCCCATAAAGCGCTTGGTTTAACGTCGTCGGCCGACCTAATTCGGTTAGTGTTCGGGTTGACTAAGCATTAAAACCTCTTTAAAATTTGGTCGTCTCGTTTTCGAAATATGGTTTTAATCTATGTCCATTTACTTTAAATCTATGTCCCGATTTTGGATCTTCAATTTCTATAGTTCCATATGAAAATATTTGAGTTATGGTGAAAGGTCCTAACCATCGAGATTTCAATTTCCCGGAAATAATTTCAATCTAGTATTATAAAGCAAAACTTCTTGTCCTGGTTCAAAATTTCTCTGATTAATCTTCCTATCATGCCATAATTTCATTCTTTCCTTATAAATCATATCATTATCATATGATTCATTTTTTAATTCTTCCAATTCATTTAATTGCAACAATCTCTTCTCAACAGCTTCTTTCATATTATAATTAAATTCTTTAATCCCCCAATATGCTTTCTGTTCTAATTCAACTGGTAAGTAGCAAGTTTTTCCATATATAAGCCCGTAAGGAGTCATTCCAATCGGAGTTTTATAAGCGATCCTGTATGCCCATAATGCGAGTGTCTAGTCTTATAGACCAGTCTAATCTATTAGGATTTACAGACTTTTCTAATATACGCTTAATCTCTCGATTAGAAACTTCTGCTAATCCACTAGTTTGTGGATGATAAGCGGTTGATATCTTATGCATAATATTATATTTTTCTACTAGTTTGTGAATATATTTGTTTCTAAAATGAGTTCCTCCGTCAGTGATAATCACTCTCGGCATTCCAAATCCAGTAAAAATATTTTTCATTAAAAATTTTGAAACACTTTTAGCATCACACCTAGATAAAGCTTGTGCTTCAATCCATTTGGAAACATAATCAACAATCTACTAATATATATGAGTTTCCAAATGACGGAATAAAAGGTCCCATGAAATCTAATCCCCAAACATAAAAAATTTCAACTTCTAATATAAAATTCGGAGGCATTTCATTTTTCCTTGATATGTTTCCTACTCTTTGGCATTTATCGCGAGGTTTTTATATATCTATATACATCTCTAAATAAGTAGAGCCGATAAACTCCATATTGTAGAATTTTATATGCGGTTTTATCCGTCCCAAAATATCCTCCAAAATCGAATCATGACATTTTTGAATAATTGGTTCAATTTCCTCATAAGGCACACATCTTCTAATAATTAGATCCTTGCATTGCTTATATAAATATGGTTCATCCCAAAAATATGATTTAGTATCGTGAATGAATTTTTTTTGTTGTTGCAAAGTTAACATAGGTGGTAAAATGTCACTTACAATATAATTTATTATATCAGCATACCAAGGTATTTTCAACTCATTAATATTATAAAGTTGTTCATCGGGAAAAGCATGTCTAAAATTTCATTATCAATATTAGATAATTCATGATTTTCTAATCTTGATAAATGATCAGCAATTTGATTATCAGCTCCCTTTTTGTTAACTATCTCAAAATCAAATTCTTGCATTAATAATATCCATTTGATTAATCTTGGTTTAAAATCTTTCTTTTGCATTAAATATTTTATAGCAGAATGATCAGTATGCACAATGCATTTAGTTCCAATTAGATAATGCCGAAATTTATTAAAAGCATATACAACTGCTAATAATTCTCTTTCAGTAACTGTATAATTTATTTCAGCATCATTTAGAGTTTTACTAGCATAGTATATAACTTTGAAAATCTTATCATATCTTTGCTCAAGAACTGCTCCTATAGCATAATCACTAGCATGACACATAAGCTCAAATGGTTTCTCCCAGTTAGGCGAAACTATTATAGGTGCTGTAATTAATTTATCTTTTAATAATTCGAAAGCATCAGACATTCAGTTGTAAATTCAAATTTCTTATCTTTTTCAAGAAGTTGGCATAGAGATTTAGTTATTTTTGAAAAATCTTTAATGTAACGCCTGTAAAATCCAGCATGTCCAAGAAAACTTCTTACCCTTTTACCGTAGTTGGAGGTGGTAATTTAGCTATTACTTGAATTTTTGCAGGGTCTACTTTCATGCCTTTTTCCGAAATTTTATGCCCTAATACAATGCCGCTTGTAACCATAAATTGACATTTCTCCCAATTAAGAACTAAATTAGTTTTCTCACATACTTCAAATACTTTTTCAAGATGATTTAAGCATGTGTCAAATGTTGTTCCAAATACAGAGAAATCATCCATAAATACTTCTATTCCATTACCAATTAATTTACTAAATATAGGCATCATACATCTTTGGAATGTTGCAGGTGCATTACATAATCCAAAAGACATTCTTCGAAAAGCGAAAGTTCCATAAGGAATTGTAAATGTAGTTTTATCTTGATCCTCAGGAGCAATTTGTATTTGATGATAACCGGTATATCCAACTAAGAAACAAAAATACTTATGTCCGGCTAATCTATCTAACATCTGGTCTAGAAATGGTAAAGGGAAGTGATCTTTTCTAGTGGTCGTATTTAATTTTCTATAATCGATACATATTCGCCATCCAAGTAACTTGTCTTATAGGAATAAGTTCATTATTTTCATTAGTTTTGACGAGTCACCCCTCCTTTTTAGGTACACGATGAATTGGGCTTACCAAGCACTCGTCGAAATAGGATATATAATACCATTATCTAACCATTTTAAAAATTCCTTTTTAACTACTTCTTTCATTATCGGGTTTAATCTCCTTTGTGGATCAGCTTTAGGTTTATGTTCATTATCTAAAATAATTCTGTGCATACAGATTGAAGGACTAATTCCTTTAATATCTGCTAAAGTCCAACAAAAAATTTTCTTATATTTTTTTATTGTTCTTGAGATTCATTTAATTCAGATGAAATAATAACTGGTAGAGTTGAAGAATTACCTAAGTAAGCATACTTTAAATGATTAGGTAACATTTTTAACTCAAGTTTAGGAGGTTTAATAATCGATGGAACTATATTTTTTTTAGTATTTTCTGTGTTATCCAAAAATTCAAATTTCTCTTGAATATAATCTAATTCTTCATTTATCTCAGATTTTTCAATTAATTCAGTATTTTCTTTTTCTAATTTTTTTTCATAATATTCCTTAAAATGTTCTTTTTGTAGATGATCAAGTACTTCCATTCGAAAACACTCATCATCTTTTTCTAGCGCAGTATATTTCATTGATTTAGCAATATTAAAAGTTACTTTTTGGTCATTTACTCTCATAGTTAATTCTCCTTTCTGAACATCAATCATAGCCTTTCCAGTGGCTAAAAATGGTCTTCCTAAAATGATAGGAATTTCTTTATCTTGTTCCATATCTAGAACAATAAAATCTACAGGGAAGATAAATTTATCCACTTTAACTAATACATCTTCAATAACTCCCTTAGGATATGTAACGAACGGTCGACTAATCGAA
This sequence comes from Papilionanthe hookeriana x Papilionanthe teres, assembly GCA_022702705.1. Taxonomy (NCBI): domain Eukaryota; kingdom Viridiplantae; phylum Streptophyta; class Magnoliopsida; order Asparagales; family Orchidaceae; genus Papilionanthe; species Papilionanthe hookeriana x Papilionanthe teres. The sequence goes on from CM040424.1 coordinate 86,008,942, forward strand.
GGGTTATTGAAGTAGGTGAAATTTCTCCCAATCCTAATCTCTTGAAAATTGATAGAGGCATTAGATTGATGCTTGCTCCTAAGTCACACAAAGCTTTTCCATAGAATTTTTCTCCAATAGTGCAGGGTATAGTGAAACTACCAGGATCTTTTAATTTTTCAGGAAGTTTTTTCTGAATAATAGCACTACACTCTTCACTAAGTGTAATCATTTCATTATCAGAAAATTTTCTTTTTTTATTTAGAATAACTTTCATGAATTTTACATAGTTTGGCATCTGTTCTAAAGCTTCTACGAAAGGAATATTTATCGTTAATTTCTTCAAAATTTCAAGGAATTTAGCAAATTTTTTGTCTTTTTTATGTTGAATTAGTCGTTGAGGAAATGGTGGTGGAGGTTTTTCAACAGAAATTTTCATAGTTATTAAAGGATTTTCTAAGTTTGGATCTTGTTGATTCTTTTCTATTTCAATTTCCACTTCCTCTTTTTGACTTTCAAGTTCTTTCTGAATTCGAGGTTCTAATTCTTTTCCACTTCGTAATTGTATCGCTTTAATTTGTTCATTTCCCTTGTCTTTAAGATTTATTTCTACATTACTAGGAAATGTTCCAGGTATTCTATTATTAAGTGCAGTAGCGATATGTCCAAGTTGAGTTTCAATATTTTTTATAGCTGTTCCTTGATTTTGTAATTGATTTCCTTGTATTTGTAGTTGATTTCCTTGATTTTGTAAATGTTGACCCATATTTAATATTAATTCTTCTATAGATAATTTCTTTTCTTTAAATTGTGGGTTATTATTATTAAATCCAGAGTGGATAATTAGGTTTATAATTAGGATTTCCTTGATTAGATGGATTTCCTAATTGTTGTGTCATATTATTCATCCATGGTTGATTAGTTGTATTATTATTCCAATTAAAATTAGGATGATTTTTCCATCCAGGATTATAATAATTTGCATAAGGATTATTAGGTTTGTTGTTAATTGCATTAATTGTTTCATATTGAGATTGGGATTCTATAAGTTGTCCAGATGAATTTTCTTCATTTATAGTTGGAGAGTAATTCATTCCAAAATGATCTATTTTTTTAGATATAGCGGCAATTTGTGAAGCTAACATAGATATTGCATCATTTTCATGAATACTAGCTATTTTTTTCGGATTCATTCTATCAACGAGCCATTGAAAATTATTTGTTGCCATTTCTTCGATTAGTGCATAGGCTTCATCAAATGGTTTTGACATTAATGATCCTCCAACAGCAGCATCGATGATTGATCTTAAAGATCCTACTAATCCATTATAAAAAGTTTGGATAATTAACCAATCTAGTAACGCATGATGTGGGCATTTCCTAAGAAGTTCTTTAAATCTCTCCCAAGATTCATATATTGACTCTCCATCAAATTGACTAAAAGAAGTTATATCATTTCTAAGCTAAGCAGTTTTAGATGGTGGAAAATATTTTGATAGAAATTTTTGTGATAATTCTCCCAAGTTTTAATAGATCCAGTGCTAACGAATTTAACCACATTTTAGCCTTATCCCTTAAAGAAAAAGGAAAAGTCTAAGTCTAATAAGCATCGTTAGATACTCCTTCATATTTGAAAGTAGCACATAGTTCTAAAAAACTAGCAAGATGTAAATTAGGATCTTCGGTAGGTGAACCACTAAATTGATTGTTTTGTACCATTTGGATAATTGCGAGTTTAAGTTCGAATGAATTAGCGACTACATCGGGGTTTTGAATAGTTAAATGAATTTCATCTAATGTAGGGTTGGCATAATCTCGTAATGGTCTTGGTTGATTGATATTTTCATTATCAGGTATATTTACCATTTGTGTTAAATTTATAATTTCTCTTTTTTGTTTTCTAATTCTTTTAATTGTACGCTCTAATTCTGAATCGTAAGGTATTAAATTTTCGTTTCCAAATTTTCGCATACAATTTTAAAATAGATTTTAGATTAGTCCATTACTTTAGTAAATAATTTCTTTAACTTCCCCGGCAACGGCGCCAAAAACTTGACCCACTTTTTATATGTATGCAATTTAAATTAATAGTATCAGCACCAAGAACTTGATCCCGCTTTAAATATAGTTATATGATTTAATGTATAATGTGGATTCTACGCAAGTATACGTATCGTATCAAGTAATACAGGGCTCTAGTAGAGTCCTGGTTATCGATCCCACAGGGAAGTTTTTTTAACAGATTTGTTATCAGCTAAATTTAAAGGAATTACTTACTAATCTAAGTAGATCGAAATTAAAAGCAAACTTAAAGTAAACTAATGCTTAAAATAAATTTGATTTAATTAATTCAGAAAAAGTATCATTCTCCTTGTTTTTAGAAAATTAATTGAACTGCTGAATTTAAATAGAATTTTTGGATTGTATTGTGACAAATATGAGCATTCCTATTCTTTACCCTTTGGTCAAGGTGCAAAGAACATTGACTAATCCTATGTTTGATTACTGAATCTGCGGCTAGGCTGGGAGGATACCGGTCGCCACTTCGAGCTCCCACGTTCCCCTCACCCGAGGGCTAACATCTACACTTCAACTCTCAAACAGTAGGATCGAATTGAGTATTTTAGTCTGTCACACTAAAATATCCAATTCTACTTCTGATAATTAATATTTCCCTATTTATTTGCACCCGCCTTCCAAGGCTTTTGACTTCCCTGAATATTGGATGTAATTTTTACTATAGTTGATAATTCAATATATTTTAACTACTCAATTGGTCAGATTGAAAGTAAATTAAGTTTTAAGTAAAAATTATCACAATTTATTTATACTTATATTAGGTGCTTTTATTTAATTTCATCGATCCGCATAATTTTCATAAACAAGGAGAAAGACTAAGAAAACTACTCGGAATGCATGGGAATAAAACAAAGCATGGATTTCATTTAAAGTTAACAACAATAAACAAAGATACTTATCTTAATTTCCTCCTGCGTACTCCTGAAGTTCCTTTGACTTTTCCTTTTAGTACAACAACTAAACATCACTCAATTAAACTAATGAACTCACTAAACTCACTTAAACTTACACTCAAGACACTAGAAATGAACACACAGAAGACTCAAAAGACACACACACACTCTAGAATTCGGCCTCTATTTATAGAGGTAGGCAAAGGTCCGAGGGGTGCTTAAACACCTCTTCGAAAAGTGTCCGGGTTCAATGTATATGCATTTTGAACTAGCTCGCCGTCGGCGGGAAACGACCTCGCCGTCAGCGGGGCTTCAAGAAGGTCTTCAAACCGCGCGATCTCGCTGTCGGCGGGCTCGGGCTCGCTGTCGGCGAGATAGTTATAATTCCTTTAAAAATTTTTCCTCACGATCTCGCCGTCGGCGGCCTCGATCTCGCCGTCGGTGAAGTAGTTATATTTGCATGAATTTCCTCCTTTTTGATCCAAATTTGCTCCATTTCATGCTTTTTGCTTCTATCACTAATAAATCTTCATTCCTGCAATAAAATAAAGAAAATATCTTTCTTTAAAGTGCAATTTCATCAAAAATAGATATGAATTTCTTAATGAATTTTTCTGTATTCAAATCCCTTATAATTTCACTCAGATCTCTCAAAGGAAATGTAGAAAAAAAATGAAAAACCTAGATCTATCCTCTCCTTTCAAGCACTCCTTGAATTTCTCTCAACTTCCCAAATGTTCTTATTCTTTTATGAATTTCTTCCCACACATATTAAGTCCAATTTTCATGTAAACCCGCTTCAAAAACTGTCCCGGACAGTTCTGGCGCCTAGGCGCCACTTGCTCGAGTAGTCAGAAAAATCAACTAGCGCCTAGGCGCCAGTATATAACGCCATGGCGCCACCTTCTCGAGAAAATGGTAATACTCTAGCACCTAGGTACCCATATATGGCACCATGGCGCCATGGCTTCTGGCGCCTATGCGCCATAAACTTGCGCCTATGCATCAGTTCAATGCTTACTTCATTGCTCTAATTGCCTCCTTTTCGATTCGTTTTTGCTACAATTTGCTCAAATTGTCTTACCTATTATACCTTAAATAAAAACATAGAAATATCTTTCTTTAAGGTATAATATCATAAAAAATAAACGCTAAATATAAAAAAAAATTAGCATGTTACAGGACATGTCATATTTTTAAAGCAAAAGTGTCATAAGAGTTCTTAAATATTGTTTTCTCTTGATCCTCAGGAGCTATAACTATTTGATAATATCCTAAATATTCATCTAGAAAGCAAAAGTATCGGTAATCAGCTAGCCTATCCAACATGTGATCTAGAAAAGGTAAAGGAAAATGATATTTCCTAGTGGCTAAATTCAATTTCCTATAATAAATACAAATTTGCCACCCAATGACATGCCTAGTAGGAATTATTTCATTATGTTCATTTATAGATATGTTTACTCCCCCTTCATAGGAACACAGTGAATAGGACTAACCCAAGCACTATCTAATATAGGATAAATAATACCTGCACTAAGCTACTTCAATATCTTCTTTCTAACAACTTCTTTCATAATTGGATTTAATCTTTTTTTAGGTCTGCCCGACGTTTGTGATTATCTTCCATCAACATCCTATGCATACAAATAGAGGTACTAATTCCCTTAATATCTGCTAAGATCCATCCAAAAGTTTATTTATAATTCCTCAGATTTTCCTTTAATTTTTCCTCTTGTAATTGAGTTAAATCTGATGATATGATGACTGCTAATGTAGATTATTTCCCAAAATACACATATTTTTAAATGATTAGGAAACACCTTCATCTCAAGTTCAGGGCGTTCCTCAATAGAAGAAATAAAAGATTTATTATTTTCTATCATATCTAGAATCACAAACGTCTCCTGAACAAATTTTGAATCTCCGGTAGTCATTATCTCCATCTTATCCTAAAAATTCATGTCCTTCTCATTACATAACTCTGGTTCAACTGATTTAACTTCACAACTTTCTCGGAGATGGCTACTACACAAATAATCAATTAAGTCCATCCAAAAACACACATCTTCATTTCCTTTAACACTATATTTCATAGATTTTAAGACATTAAATATAGCTTTCTGGTCATTTACTCTCATTGTTAGTTCACTTTTTTGCACATATATCATAGCTCGTCCAGTTGCTAGGAAAGGTCTCCCTAAATGTATTGGAATTTCTTTATCTTCTTTTATATCTAACACAATAAAGCCAACTAGAAGATGAATTTATCTACTTTAACTAATGCATCTTCTATAACACCATTTGGATAAGTGATCAACCGATTAGTTAACTAAAGAGTTACAGTAGTTGGATACACTTCTCTTAATCCTAACCTTCTGAAAATAGATAATGACATTAGGTTCGTACTTGCTCCAAGATCGTATAAAGCTTTTCCAAAAAATCTTTCTCCTATTGCACAAGGACTAATACAACTCCTACGATCCTTAAGTTTTTGAGGAAGTTTTTTCTGGAATATAGCGTTGCACTCATCACTAAGTGCAAATGTCTCATAATTTCCAAACTTCTTTTTTTCCTATTAAGAATATCCTTTATGAACTTTACATAATTTGACATTTGCTCTAGAGCTTTAGCAAAAGGAATATTAATGTTTAACTTCTTAAGTACTTCTAAAAAGTTTGAAAATTATTGATTCAACTTCTGCTGTCGAAGACTTTGAAGAAATGAAGGCGGTGGCTTTTCTAGATTAATCATAATTGGAGAGATCGATTTTTCTAAATCATAGGAAACATTTTCCTGAGGTTTTTCAGTTTCCATCATCTCCTTTTTAGCCTAAATCTCTTTCCGAACTACATCCTCCAACTATCTTTCATTTCTCAACTGGACAACTTTAACATGCTCAGTATTCTTCTCCTTAGGGTTTATCTCAGTGTTGCTAGGAAGTGTTCCTTAGGGCCGATTGCTAAGTGAGTTAGCAATTTATCTCAGTTGATTAATTCATAAGGTATATGTAAGTTGTGATACTGAGTTTACTCTTCGTCTCAATTGAAGAGAGTGGAATTAAGAAAATCAGTAACCACTGCAATGGATAATGTTGGAGAAATAATAAAATATAATAATTGTGGTTGATTGTGGATGATTAAATTATAACAATTGAATAATGACAGTTGGTATTTATAATCAGTCAATGATGATTAATTAACGGTAGTTGAATAATGGTGATCTGGTAATAATAGTCAAGTAACTATGGATGGTCATTGATGTTCAAGAAAAATGACAATCAGATGTTGAAAATTGAATGATGATGATTGGACAATGATTCCGTGTAATTAGTGGTTGGTGATGATCATCAACGTCGATCGTTGAATGGAACTCTTGACTTCTTCAGTTCACCAAAATTTTTCTAGTTTGGGTTTAAGGTCATTTTCATTTGGATAGTTAAGGTCTATTTATATGTTTTAAATGGCAATTTAATAATTTATCCAAAGAGTTGCAAAAGCTTTAATCATTATTAGAATATCCATCATCATGATAGTTTTTGACTGGACGAAGTAATTCCTTAGACAGAGTTCTAAAGACAATATTTGGAGAAAAAAATTATCAATGGCATATTGTGTCAAAATGAATAACAGTTTTAAAAAATTGAGCAAAAATAAAATACTATTCATAAGTATAAGACTCAAATTGTTTTGATCATTATATTTGTTCTTTTCATTATTTAACATGAAGAATAGAAGATTTGTAATTTTTTCTATAACTTAAGAGAGAAGATTAGGAAGTATATATTTGTTATTAAAGGGTTTAGGGTTTAGGGTTTAGGTGCATCAAATCCTACATACTGAGATAAAGATTGATAATGAACGCACATATTCAACTAAGTGGAGATTCCAAAAAAATAGACATCTAAATGATTAGGACTTATTATGCTCAAATTGAGCACATTGAAACGTGTGATTTGACTGTGGACAAATATTTTATTTTATGTTATCTAGCTTTAAATCAAATACTAACCTTTGAATTATCCTAGAGAACGAGCACGGCCCCTCGACACGCATGGTGCCTTGGATGAAATCACTTGTGACCTCCCCCCCTTACTCAATGCCAGCCACATGTCTTGATGATGCCTCACTCGTGCAATAATGACCCGAGGTGCCGAACACAAACCTTTAGAACCATTGCCTTCATTATTAGTCCCACAAATCTTAAAAAAATTAATTAAAAAATATTAAATTTTTACAGCTTATATCAATTCCAACAATAAAATTAATTTCATAAATCTATTATATAAAAACCTAAATTTTAAAAAAGATTACATTAAAATTATTTTTATCTTACTTATAATACATCCAAAATTAAAATTTAAAACCATACAACTTGGAAGTCTTATTTTAAATCAAAGTATTATCTTAAGTGGTACATGTTAATATTTATACATTATTATTATTAAATTACTGTATAAGTTTTTTAAATGTTGCCTGCAACTTACAATAGTCTTCACATTCATCATTTTCTTATGAGATAGTTGGCCGTCCTTCCATGTCTAACACTCATGCCCAACATATTTATAATAGTAGATGCAAACCATTTCTATTAGCGCACAATCATGATGTTGCCATCAAAGTTGACGTGCATCATTGTCACCAACATTGATATACATCATTGTTAATAAGATTGTCACTGGCAACACCCAATGTACACCATCACCATGAAGCCAACATGTAAAAGGGCCACCAACACTAATAGAGGTTATTGTCATAAACTCCAATGCACAATGTCTATTTTGTAACTAAGATTGACACTCACAATTTTCACAAAAGCCGGAGCTCATAAGCCCCCATATGGCTGACCATAACTTTCAACTGCAATACTAATTAGTAATCTCACTCTTATAAGAAAAACATATGAACATACCAACTATCATCACTTCGATATAAATCTAATGGCTCAAGGAATCTGGTGCCTTATATGAGTTATTCTCAATTTATCTAAATGTTAATGATATTTTTCCATAATGTTAATGATAATAATCTCTCTCTCTCTAATTAACAACCCATCACTATATTAATCTATAAATTATCATCTTCATTATCTAAGAAAATTGAATAAAAAAATGATATTGTTCAATTACTCGCACTTGTAAAGAAGCCATTCTCACAAAAATAAATGATTTTTTTTTTAATGTATGAACTCTAAATTTTTTTGATATATATAAATTATAAATTCTGAATTTAAGATCACATTTTTTTCTATAAATTCTTACATACAGTGTTAAATTAATTTTTTGAATGTGGATATATGAAAATAGATTTTATCAAAATAAATATTAAAATTTTAAATTTTACTCTTAAATGTAAAAATAGAAGTTTTATTTAATTTGATAATTTTTTTTTAAACTCTGATTGCATTTTGCTAAAGCATTTTGTAGGGGTGCAAAAACTGATTGATGAGTTAACTCGACTCAAATTTGACTCAAAATTTTTGGGTTTGGATTGACGAAAATAAATTTTTGATCAAAATTGGGTAAGAAATTCTAACTCTTTTTTTTTGGACCTTTGATTGATCCGCCAACCCAAAATTTACCCGAAGTTGACCTGCTAATTCAAAAGAGGCATAAAGCCAACCTGTCAATACGAAATTGATCAAGTTGTACTCGAAATCTACTCGAATTGTACCCGAATAGCTATCATGTCATACGTTAAATTAGTTATATGAGTTCGATTTGTGTTAGCGGGTTGAAGGCAGGTCAGTGTTAGGTTGGATTTTGTGACCCTTTTAAGATCTGGTCAAGTTCTGGTTAGGTCGATTTTAGGTCAAAACCGATCTTGACCAATGAATTCAAATTGACTCCCCAAATATTTAGGTCTAAATTTTCCATATATGCAATAATATTATTCATGGGCAATGCTTGTATTTAGTTTTACTTTCCACGCTTTTACTATAGAAAAATGTTTATTAGGATGCATTAATTTCCTCACTTTAAATTACATAAGAAAAACATTCTATTTATAGAGTTCTAAGAAAAAGAGAAATATTTGGTACATCCTATAAAATTCTTTTCATGCTAATAAATTAATATTATAAATATGCTCGACTATGTAACTCTCATTGATAGTACTAGCATATATGCCCATGCACATCTACATGTTTGTAAATCCTCTTTTATTGGGGAAAAATTTGCGTATGTAGACCGTACACAGCGCTGCGTACGGTCTACATGGTATATAGAGGGTATATAGAGGGTTTCATGTGTTATTTCATGTAACATCTGTGTACCCTCCATGTACCTTTCCTGTTTTTTGCATGGTACATAGAAGGTACATGCTGAAGTGGCCGCCTCCTACTAAAGGGCGTACGCGAGCTGCGTACGCCCTCCGTATGCAAATTTTTTCCCTTTTATCGAGCCAACTCCATGCCACCCTTTTGCCTTCTTCGTCTCTATCAACATTCATGATGTACTCGTAAATTGTAGGCATCATGACTTCAACATGTGCTGCGATATTAATGTTGATGAATGATTGTTAGGAATTCAATATATTCGATGTCGAGAAGAATATGCTGGTGGCTTTTTGTTTTTTGTGTGCTCAATTTGCAGTTACATGACATCATAATCATCACTAAAAAATTTATCAATAGCCAGACCGACATGTAGATTAGCCCACTAACACCTTGCATCATATGCTAGCATTAGTTTTTGTACAAGAGGCAGAGTTACATCTAATCTCAATGCTAGTGTGAATGTTAATGACTCATGATGACCGATAACTCATGCTATCCAGTACGTCTGCGCTAAATCAAAAGGATGTGGACTAATACAAACTATTGTCTCTTTATGAGTTAACATTAAATTGATATAAACTGAGCTCAAAACTGTACTTAGAGCCTTAAGGTAGAAACTGCAAATGTGATTCATATCATTGTTATTAGTCATGGAAGTGTGGTCTTTTGAAAAGTGAAATAACCCAAACATTACCAAAATATTTGTGCAGATTTTGATCAAGGGTTGCTGAAATTCTGCGTGGAATTTTTTCACATCATCAACATGTTCTCAGTCAGGCTGAATGATTGTAAAAATCCATTTGACACGTGCTATTGAATTTTTAGCAAGCAAAAATCAAATTCCAAGATAAAAAACTCTTACATATGCGGTGAGTGGATATTTACCTAAATGCTCATAATTTATTGTTGCAATAGATTTGAGTGAGAATCCTCTTAATTTATTCTTCAATCGTTTTCTTGGCACCGAATTATCTTTAGCCCAAGCCATATCTTCTACTTGCATGTCATCATGGTTTAGCATGCCAACATCATGAATTTCACAGTTAAATTGGTTAGATGCACTAAAGGCACTCATTACTGTATCTCGAAACTCTATTGGCTTCTCGTCAAAACTATCATACTATTATGATTGATGTGATTTTTTTGAAGATTTAAATTTTTGTTTGCAACTCAATAACATCTATTATTTGTCTAATTTGCTGTTGAATGTGTGTTGATAATATATTTAATGTATCCAAACATACGTTAGTTTGATAGCTTGTCAATATCACGTAGTTAGCTGAGTATGTGTCTGCACTCAACCATTCATATTAGGCACTGAAGAAATTCAAGAGTAGTAGTGATGATCAACTTCTGCATATTACGAATATATTCGATGTTTAATTTTTGTTGAAGGTATTGCCCTTAGATAGTGAGCTTAACCAAATAATATAGTTATTTATTTGTGTCGTTTCATCTTGTAATTCGCTAATCCGGACAACATTAATAATATATGATCTTCTGTTCTGAATTTCATGTCTGCCATAAGTTGTGACATGTTATCGTTTATGCATATATCGATTTTTACGAGCTGCTTGAATTACAATAGCATGTGTGTGTAGTCCGAGATAATAATATAAGAAATTTGCTTGACTGACAACTTTTATTAAAAAGAATACAATTTGTATTCTTCTATAAGAGAAAAATAATGAACGTAAACCTTATAGTATAATAGAGAGCACTTGAGCCTTTTTTAAAGAGAGAAGAATTATGTAATTGGTTATAAATTTAAAACTACTTATAATTTAATTTAAATTTTTCTGTGAAGAAAATGGACGAAGAAATTTACAGGCTTGAAAATTTTTGAACATACAGAAGAGGGTGGTAGGGTTGTAATCGAACTGAGTCGAGCAATGTATATCATAGTTTGGACATGACTTGATACAATGTGCCGAGTTTTCACATATCTTTCAAGTTTGACTTGTTTAAAATTTTCACTGCTTGAACTTAATTTTTTTATGATAATTGAACGAATATTTAAACGAGCAAATAAATGAGCTAAAAATTTGAACGATTTAGATTTACATATTAGATGCATACTAATCAGTTCAACAACTCCAAATAAATAAAATAAATAAAATAAATCATATAAACATTAACTCACATGCTATCATCTATTGTCTATAAAAGATATATTCTTATAAGATTGAATTCTAAGATAGAAAAAAATTGAAACAAGAGCAAAAAAATCTAATTGAATTAGTTGTGCGAAGTAACTCTTAATGTGAAACCATTCATGTATCAATTGTAGAAATAATTTATAAAAATCAAAGTCAATCAAATAAAACATTATAAAATAGAATGAATAAAAAGTGATATTCAATTTTAGATTTCCATCATATTAGTTTTCAAGTAGTTAATAATTAACAATAAAATAAATATATAATTAATAATTAATCTAAAAATATTATTAATATAATAATATATTAATTTTAAATATTAAATATATTATAACTAAGTGAATTTTATTTAAATAATTTATCATATACGATACGAGTTACATTCAAGCTTAATATCGAGTTTTTAATAAGTTATTTGTTGAACAATAAATACGTTTGTTCGTGAATATAAATGAACAAGTTTAACTATGTCCATACTTAGTTCATTTAATGTTCAAGTTTTTAAAAATTACTAAAACTTGTTTATTTGGTAATTTGAATGAACATATTCGATTCTTTATCCAGCCGAGTTCAAATTTTTCGTGGAGCACGTTGGTTCATTTACAGCCCTAGAGACAGAAAAATTTATTCTGTCAGGAGTCCGGACGCAGCGCTGCGTCCGGTTGGGCCGCTGAAAATTAAAAAATTTTTTTTTTCTTATTTCAGCGGCCCCACCGGCCGCCGATCTTCTTCGGAGGCCGGACACAGAGCTGCGTCTGAACTCCGGACCGAATAATTTTTCCTAGAGACAGAAGAGATTTTCATGTTCTTAAAGTTTGGGTGTCTATAATTTTTTTTATTATAATATAAAAGAGAGGGACAACCTTTACACTGTTAAAAAGCCCCGAGAGAGTTTCGGATGGATAACGGATTGCCATTCGGATCTTAATCGGTTCGAAATCAGAGATTCCCTCCGCCAAATCTCCCGCTTCTTCCTCACCCGTCCGCGCAGTCCGCCTCTCCCTCTCCCTTTTCATCACCACGGCTGCTGTAAAAGGGCTTTTTTTTTTTAGGGCAGCGCAGGTTAAGGAGTGATGAGAGTTCTTTCTTCAAATGAAGAGGAGAGGCGGAAGGAGGGATCAGGATGTTGGCCGGATGTTGTTTCTTGTACCACAGTGGTGCATGGTCTCGGCTGCTTGCCTTCCTTAGATGAACGATTGTGATGATGATACTAGAGATTGGAATTACATGTAATTTTGTAACATTCAGATTTTTCATTTCACCATTAGGAACTCATCTAATATTATTTGCTTAATGTAAAGGGGCGGTCTAGTATTCTGGGCTGATACAATTGGATCTACCTATATTTTTTCAAAGCTAAAAAATCTGGCTGACGCATATGGCAGATTCTGTACTCCATCCAAGTACTTGGAAGAAAGAGCCGCTAAACACCTTCCACCGGTACTTCATTTTTTTGTTCTTTCGTTCATCCTTACTTTCATGTCGTTATGGTTTCTTCTCCTGATTCATTCTAAATTGAGAGGAAAATTTATAAATTAACATTGGAACCTCTTAAAAATCTTGATATGATAAGTAGAATAAAATCCACTTGTCCAATTTGTCCAAACAAGGGCGGTTGTACAGTTTTGTATTTAAAAGTGCGGTAGAAACTTTTTTTCTCTCTAATTACCTAATTAAAGACCTAAACTGAGTTAAAAAATAGAAGAAAAAGCTGATCTATGACGCCGATTATATCAGAATGGATAGCGTGTTTGATATTATGTAACCTCGCCTAATAAGGAGAAGCCGCGAATTATAAACATGTGATTTTGATTTTAGTTTAGGTAAATTGCCGAATAAGAAGAAACCGCAAAGGATAAACATGGGAGTTGGATTATGGTTTAGCTACATGCCTTTCTTCCTTTCATGTCATGAGACCACAAGTGCAAGTCCTTTTACTCGGTCAAAATTGTAAATTTCCAGTATCGACTTTATCCTTCACCATCATGAAGTGTGATTGTTTGAATTCTTCCTTTCACCTCTAGTTGTCGTTGGCCTTGGTGACCCTTCTTATCTTCTTGTGCCACCACTTTTTCTGTCCCTGCAACTCTTACTGGTTAGAGTCGTCGTTGCCTTCTTTTTATTGCTTTTTCATTATGTTCGTTGGCATAAACCTCAACATTAGAATGTCACCAAAGGTAAGTTTTCTTTTTCATATTCTTAAATTTATTATGCTCCTTTTATACTTGATTAATTTTCCTCAATTTTCTTAGTCTGCTTAGTTTTTTATTTATTTCTTTTATGTTTGCTTAGTTGTTGTGATGCATAAGGATGATCTCAAAATTGTGATTACTATGGTAGCGGTAGCCAAGTAACTTGTGAATTAATGGTGTGGACTAATTTTATTTAGGATTGCATATAATTTCAGTTAATTGTTCCAAGTTACTAGTTGTTGGTCATGGTTTAATTCATGTATATATTCAATCTAGATTTTTTAGTTTTTTTTTTTCCAATTAATCTCCTTTTTATTTTGTTTTCCTGGATCTCAATTGCATATTAGATTTTTGGACTGCACTTCTTTAAGCAGATAATTTTTACTGATTAGAATATCAACATGCTTTTTTTTATTATAGTTGTTTTCAATAACAATTATTGTATGCTTACTCGAGTATTTAATAAATTGTATTATACATTATGTTATGTCTTTCATGTTTTTTTACATATTTGTGGATGTTTTATAATCATATTGTTATGCCATGTGAGGTTTAGTTGACACAGTCTTAATAATTGTTGCATAAACTCTTAAATTTTTATATGTACATTACCTTGATAAGAAAGATATAAATTTTGTTCCTATTATTACTCTATAGTGAAGAAAGAAGCTTTGATCATGCATCTTCTATAATATTTATTACAACACTTAACATATATTTGCTGCTGGAGAAGCTTTTAGATTTTATTTATTGAAAAAAATATGTGAAAGACGTTATGTAACTTAAAGTTCCAAACTTGACTCCTTATTTATAGGTTCAGGTTGATAATCATTACTTAATTGGATATATTTATGCTTTATCAAAAATAAAATACAAGTCTTTCTAGTGCAATCACAGCTTAATAAAGTTCTTTTGACTGAGAAATTTATCTTCTAGGTTGAAGAGGAATGATTGAAGCAAGCCAATTTGACAAATAGCTATTTACTTTTTGATTGGATGAATTTGCTAATATGAAAAGTTTATTGGATTGGCTAGTCAAGTCGTCATGTAGGTTGAGTAAACAATGCCAATTTGAATTTGGCCTTATGGATATTCGACTATGCAGGAGCAATTCTTGAAGGATTTTCTTCTTATATTCAATGCAACAATTTGTTCGATGGAATCTAATGCTTGGCCTTACGACTTTAAATTTGAGGAATCAAGGTCTAAAGTGCCTTAAAGAGTATAAGAGTGAATTGACAATATTTCAACCTTGAGGAGGCATTGTTCGTTAGAATATCCATCATCGCAATAGCTTTGAACTTGTGCAATAATTCTTTTGGCAAATTTCTGAAGGCTTTTTCTAGAGAAAAATTTATCAATGGCGTATTGTGTGAAAATGATTAATGATTTAAATAATGGAGCAAACATAAAATAATATTAAAAAAATATTAGATTCAGTTTATTCAAATTTTTATATTTATTCTTTCCGTTGGTTGACTTGAAGAAAGGAATATTTATTATTTCTTTACAACTTAAGATAGGATATGAGGAAGAATATATTTATTGTCAAATGCATAACATATAAGAAGTTGGGGGATCAAGTCATACATACTAAGCTAAAGATTGAAGATTGCAAGAAGAAGAATAATGAAAGTTTGATGAATGAAAATATTCAATTAAGTGGAGGTTCCAAACAAAATCAACACCTAAATCATTAGGATCAAAATTCTTAGGGAAACTCCTATTATCTCAGTTTGAGCGCATTGAAACGTGTAATTTGATTGTGGATAATTGTTTTTTTATGCGATCTTTTAGTTTTAAATCAAAGGCTGAACTTTGAAGAATAAAATATAATTTATTTTGGAAATTGCACGAGAAGAGAATGCATAATAGTTTTAGCATGAGATTGATCATTAAAAATCTCGTGGAGGCCAAAATCAAAAGTTTACTACAAGGGACAAATAAAACGGTATTATTTTTTTTAGCTTTAGTAGTATCAATCATAATTTATGGTGTTGCTGCCATGCGAATGTTTTTTTTGTACTTTGTAGAATCAATGACAGACACTAGTTCTAAATCAATAGTATGAATTGACGAGGCTTTATTTGAGTTTGGGGCAATTATTTCACTTATGTCAAATAAATTAGGACCAAGTTCATTAATTTTACTATTGCAATCATGTTTGATAACTATTCCATCTAATTTTTGCATGATAGTAACTTATCATGAATTTTTCATTATCATTTTTAATCTTGCTAGCCTAATTTTGATGTAATATTGGGGTTAAATAGGATATCTACTTATCATGTTACCCTTGCCCTCTACCTTGTGTGACCTCTGAATTTACTCTCCTCCTCTATGATGATCTACGATAGCAAACACGACTAGGGGTGTAAAAGATCCAAGCTTGAGTGATATTATTGTTTGTTCTTGTTTAGCTTGTTGGAATTTTTTTTAGTTCTAAGTAGGTTCATGTTTGAAATTGCTTGTGAATAACTTGTTTTTGATCGACTCGATTCAAATTTGTTTCTTTGTTTCAACTCATGTTCGGCTCAAAATTAGCTCAAATTATTTTAAAAATAATAAAGTTTAACAATATTTTAAATGCAACATAAAAATTTAATATAAAAATATTATTATTTTATTATATATTAATGATTTAATTAATTCTAAGTCAAAATGAGCCGAACAAGATCGAATAAAAGTTTATTTGTGTTCGTGTCATTTGCTTAATGAATGAATCAGACATGAGCTATTTAGCCCATCAAGCACAAGTTGTCTGCGGAGGAGCTTTTTTGGCAGCCCTAAACACAACCCCTACGATGCCTTGATCTTTTGGATAAAACCACTTGACCTCCTCCCTTTGGCAATTTCCACTATGCACTTGAGATGACGACATATGACAACAAACACAACCCCCTAGTAGGATTGTAAACGAGTCGAGCTTGAGCGAGCCAAGCCCTTGTTCTTGTTCGGCTTGTTTGAAATTATAGTTATTCATGTTTGGCTTGTATTCAAAATTGCTCGTAAGAGTCCGTTCTTGTTCGGTTTGAGTATGATTCATATTTTGACTCCTATTCGGCTCGAAATGAGCTCGATTAAAAAAAAAATAAATCTAAACATTTTTAATTGTATAAAATACGCATGTATGGATCAACTTTAAGCAAAACAAATTTTATTTCTTACACAATAATATTATAATATAAATAATGAAATCATTTCAAATGTACAAACAATAATTAGTCTCATATAACTTAGAATTGCATTACAAATTTAAAATGATTTTTTACGTTGCAAATTTGTAATTAACAGTTACATTAAAAAAATATCAAATTGTCGCATTAAGTGTGTCCAACTTCTTAGCTCTAAGCCTATAACTGCAGTCACGAAATCAACATGTCTTGAGCACTTCAAATTTGTTAAGTGAAGTATATACTTCACAGATCCATGAGGTTTGCGTATGATGACTTCAAAGAATTTAACCCAACTAATGAATGACTCACGCTCACCTCAATGAAATAAGCAAAAATTTTGAATACTACAACCACAAACTAGCCTAAAGTTCAATGATGAGAAAATTAAATAAACTAAAAGGAAAGTTAATAGCTAAGAAACAGAGGCAATGAGGCGTCAACAATCCCAATTTCTAAATATAAGTTCTTATGATTCAAAGCAAATATTCCATCTCCAAAGAAGTTCAAAATTTATGCTGCAGGAATTAAAGAAATTTAAAGGAAATTTAAGAGTTAAGAAGCAGAGGCAGTGAGACATCACTAGTCCCCATTCCCAAATATAAGTTCATATGATTCAAAGCATATAGTCTATCTCTAAATAAATTCAAACTTTCTGCTGCTGCCACTAACTAACACAAGATTCATAAGTAGAAATTTAAAGAAATTAAAAGAAAAATCAAGAGTTAAGAAGCAGAAGCATTGAGATGTCACTGGTTCCAATTCCCAAATATTAGTTAATATGATTCAAAGTAGATACTCCATCTCTAAAAGAGTCCAACTCTTGCTTTAATTTTCACTTATAACTCCCAAATGATAGAAAATTAGATCTGTGATAGAGTGAGATGAGCTCAGATAACAACCATCCACAAAAATTAACGGAAGTAATCCTTCCAAGTGATAGGAATAATTAAAATAGAAGTGATTATTTCCCATAATGGTTGATTACTTATGTGATCTCTTGATATCATCATAACTCATGAAAGATGAAGATATTGTGAAGTATCATTGAACATATCAACCAAATAATATCTGATGAGTAAATAAATATTGAAGAAAATATCATAAGAGACTTAAGATTCAAGAATTAATGATAAGAGCCTTAACAATTAAAGAAAATGCTGCAAAAAAATAGAGGAAAAAATCATTTTTCAGTTTCCCTGCATACTTCAAGATATTAACTCTTCAACCCTATTCAGATCACCTCCACACTTTCTATTAAAATCATGCAAATGCAGATACGAACATTGTCATTTTTCTCTATTAGTTTCACTCTTAGAGCTCAAAAGCTCTTAGGAATCGAGAGTTGCAGTGATGTAAAATAATTGATTTTAAGCATCCATTCAATTGAATAGCAAACTCATTGCCAAAAAACGACTGAAAAGCAGATTCAAGTGTCTTAGGGTTAGAGTTCCAGGAAAACTAAATTAACACATTCTTTCAGTCTTATTAAAATTATTGTGTTAATTTGAAGATAGTTTCATCTCTTGCTGGATAAAAAAAATAGTTATATAGAAAGAATAATGTGCAAATAATATCATATTATCACACTAATGAGTATTATCAACGGTGTTTTAACAACATTTTGAGAGCCTTTAATCCAACTAGTTGCACAAACAAGTGCGTTCACTACTTTTGGAGCTAAGGAGCTATTATAATTATCTAAAACTCTCTCACAAACATTAAAAGTAGTTTTTGAAGCAATCGTTGTTATAGGAATTATCAAAATATCCTTAGTCATCTTTGATAAATATGGATATTTGAGAGCTTTTAACTTTCACCATTCCGAAATTTCAAAATGATCAGAAGCACTGTTAGATATATATGAACCATTTTGAAAAAAGATCTGCAAATGCTTTTTGGAAGCATAAATGGAACTTGATGACAACAAAATCTACAAATACTAACATGTAATTAAAATTTCATGAATTATCTGACTCACTTGAAAAGCTTGAAGAGTCAATAACTACTGACTAGAAATAACAACTTTATTTGCATATTGATTATAAATGTCCCAAACCACATTCTCGGCCTCTTGAATTTTTAATTCTAGTTCAACTGGTGAATATATCTTTGGAAATGTAATTTGTATAAATTTCAACTTCGAGCATGGATCCAACACAGCTGTCACTGGCATAAGCAAATTATAATCACCCAATATTTATTAAATTTTATTTTCATAATAGATATCATCTTGCTTATATATTCATTTGAGGAACTAGATTCCTCCAACGATAATTTTTTACACGCATAAGAGTAGGAAGAAAAATATTCTTAGTTGGATAATAGAGCTAGAAATCATGTTTTAAACATGATTAAAAACAAATAGAAAGTTTCTAATTTTTCCATACTTTTCTAATATGAATCGCATGACAACTATTTGTAATTGTTGCACGGGCTACATAATGACTAAGGACATAACGATAATGAAAAACAGACTCAAACATTAAATAAGTAGAGTTTCATCTTGCAGGCATATCAATAGATAAATTATTTGAATTAGGAACATCTAATTTTTAGAAGTCCCCACAAACTTGTGTAATCTCATACTTATTAAAGTATTTAATTGACTCTCTAAGAATAGTTTATTAAACCTCTCTCAATCCATCTTGAACAATTATGTTCAAGATGCACGCACAACACCTGACATGAAAGAAATGATCACAAAAATTTAACTTCCCTATAGTTTGAAAATTGTCTTTCAGAGAAGTAGCTATCATTACTACTAGCATTATCTAAGGTGATTGAGGATATCTTATCCCGAAGATTCCAATCCAATGCATTCACCTATAAGATCATAAATATATGTACCAATATGAGGCTGTTCTAACTCATTAAAATTTATGATTTTTTTCCGTAATTTCTAAGACTCGTCTATGAAATGAATAGTTAGACAAATGTACTATATTGTCTTTTGAATTCCATCAATTGGAAGTCAAGAAAACCTTTTGAATATTTTTGAAATAAACTTTTAAATTTCCTTTTTCAATGTCATACATCTTCTTGCAATCATTCTTAGTGGCATTTCTTTATACCCTCTCGTAGTTTGGATTTAAAACATTTAATAACATATTTAATTACATGTGCTAAAAAATCATAAATGTGTACTTATGCATAATAATCGTCTTAGCCATATTTTTCTTGATTTTATGCTGGTCTTAAATCTTGGGATCATAAAAAAAGGTAGATAAACGTAACAATAATATGCTGACTCAATAATATTCTTTCTTCTTAGCTTTGATTTTCTCACAATCTTTAACATGCTTAAGGAGTTGTGATGTAGTACCACTCTTCGATTTGTGAAATTTAATATGATAACAAATACATTACAGAAAAACAGTTGAAACTCTCTTGAATGTAAATATTCTTTCAACAAAATAATCCTATACAACAAATATCTTTTTTCTAACCTTCTTTATTGGGGAAACTATAGTATTAGACTCAACAACGACCACATTTTTGAGTTCTGAAAGAAGATTTGAATTTTCATTACTGTTTTCAACTTCCACCAATATTTCATTTCCAAAAATGCAGGTTAAGAGAGATCCAATGTTAACATTATGAAATGTAGGTTGGTAGTCTTTTAAATTAAAAAAAATAATAATTTGATCATCTCAAATTGATCTAAATATAATATCGCACATGAGTAAACCTATCATACATATCATAAATATCAACAAACTAAGTTGTCACTAATAAAGTGATAAATATAATATAAATAAACATATCATTCAACTTTAACCGATCATAATTCCCAACTTTATGTTTAACAAAAAAAATGTTGCTGGGCATAAACATACCCCCAAAAATATGTTTGCATTATCAATAAGCGTACCCTAAGCTTAACTTCATATAAATAATATTTACAAGATACAACAATAACATGATACATCTACTGATCCATAAGCACACGTGCACTAAAGCAAATACATATTTACCATCAATCCAAAAGGATGAAAGCCTAAACAAAAGGAAAAAAAATCCTACAACTTCAATGACAGGTTTCAGTCGGTAGCATAAACATGGTAAATGTAATAAAGAATAATTGGTTTACTAAAAAAAATAATTTTAATGCTAAATAAAACCAACACAACTACGACTTTGATAAAAAACTAAGAATTCGTGATTATAAAACTTAAAAAGGACAACAATATAATTAAAAAGAACTATGCAAAAGCAATATATTTAATTGGAAACAGGGTGTCAGAGTATCACATGAACTAAACACAAAAGAAATCATGAAGAGATGACAAGGAAAAGAAGTAGTCCAACGAACTTAGGAGAGATTGAGTTGTTCACAATCTTTTGAACGAAAGATTAAGACAGAAAATACCAGAGATACACTAGCAACCCTAAACCTTAGAAGGAAGCTCTACCTCTCACTCTACACAGCTCAAAGTGTTGAAATAAAAATTAGGGCAAAGACTAGCTTTGGTTCGAGATATGGTTTTTAAGCGATTTATTACTTAAGGCTAGTTGTTTGATTAATCTTACGACATTGGTTTCACAACTCATACGTGCTACACAAAAATGGCGGAATGTGGCTTGCGGCCTGTGCCGCTGTTGGCATTGCGAGCTTTCTCCGGTCTAGATGAACCAAATTTTATAAGAAAATTTAAATTTAAAAATATTAGTTATTTAAATATTTCAAGTCTAAATGAACTAGACACGATTAAATAACATTCTGTTCTTATTCTACTCATTTGTAACTCAAGCTCAAATTTTTTGTCTGTGTTTTTCTCATAAGCTTAACATGAGAATCGAATTTGAGCTTTTTATCGAGCCGAAGACGAACTGTTTCCGAACAATAAGCTTTTTAACAACCCTAAGTTTAGCTACTTTATACTGTTTGATTTCGACCGAATAAAAAAAATAATATATGACATAGTAGTTTTAACCAGATCATCCCATTTATCAAATAAATTATAATATATTTAATTATTTTTTTGAAACCCTCTTGACCGTCAACTCCTTATTAGACAAGAAAGCTGCCTCCCGAAATTTAAGAATATGAAAATCCTCAATTCTTCTCCTTTCCCGTTTTCAACTTTTCTCGAAGCTATAAATTTATTCTTTCCATTTGTCCGCATGAAAATCTAATTCAATCATAAACATTATAACATATACTGTTTAAATTTACAATTGATTACTTATTCTTTTACTACCTTCTTCGTTCAAATAAAATACAAATTACATATTACATCATATATATTTCATATAGTCCTTATTTCTTCAATCTTTAAGTAAAGCTCAACTGCGCTTGGTTAGCATCGATGTTAAAATATGTCTGAGTTCACTCTTGATTGTCTACAAGTTTTATGGTTTTCATATTTTATTTATAAGTTTCTCATTTATTTATTTTTCCTTTCTTGTATTTATATCAAAAATAATTCTCTTATATATTTCATTGTGTTTGAAGTTTCTTATAGAAGGATGAAAATTTTATTCTCCTTTTTAATGTTAGTTTTCAAATATGCAAATTTTTATAATATTATGTTGGGTTAGTCACGTATGTCATTATAATTCTTGCAACTCGAACATATTGATGTACGCATAAACACAACATGATACAGCTTGTGATAGACATGAAGTTCATAATAGAAGATCATTCACAAATATTGTCGAAATTAGTGAAATTACAAGAATAATATAACACAACTTAACTACTATCTCATTTGGTTAAACTTACAATCAAATGATAATACCTTAAACAAAAATTAAACATTGAATACCTTCAAAATATGTAGAAGTTGATCATCCATGCTGCTCTTAAAATGTTACTAGTGTCTAACATGAATGGTACAGTGCAGATGCATACTCAGTTAATTGCAAGATATTGGCGAGCTAAGAACTAACTTATGCTGAGGTAAATGAAATGATGCTGCCAACACACTGACTTATTGAATGATTTCGGCAATAGCATTTTACATGTCTCCGTATAAGTTAGTTTGGTAGCTCGTCAATATCGTGCAATTAGCTGAGTATTTGTCTGCACTTTACCATTCACATTATACACTGGTGACATTCCAAGGGTAAATATGAATGACGACTTCTGTATATTGTGAAAATATTCAATGTTTGATTTTTGTTCAAGATGTTTTCTTTTGATAGTGAGCTTAATCAAATGAGAGAGTAGTTCATTTGTGTTGTATTGATCTTGTAAATTTATTAATTGTAACAATATTTGCGTATGATATTTTGTTGTGAACTTCATGTTTGCCACAAGCTGCATCATGTTGTCGTTTATGCGTGCCTCAATATGTTCGAGCTGCTAAAATTATAATGACATAATTGACTAATCTGGCATAATATTATAAAAAATGTGCCCAATTGAAAACTAACATTAAAAATGAGAATAAAATTTTCATCATTCTATAAGAAACTTCAAATAAAATGAAATATAAAATAAATTGATGTACGCATCAACGACAACATGACGCAGCTTGTGATAGACATGGAGTTCACAACAGAATATCATACACAAATATTGCTGGAATTAGTGAATTTACAAGACAAATACAATACAAATTAACTACTATATCATTTGATTAAGTTCACTATCAAAGGACAATACCTTGAACAAAAATTAAACATTGAATACATTAGAATTATGTAGAAGTTGATCATTCTTACTACTCTTAGAATGTCACTATTGTCTGACATGAATGGTAGAGTGCAGACGTTTAGTCAGTTAAATGCAAGATATTGACGAGTTACCAAACTAACTTATGCTGAGATAAATGAAATGATGATGCCAACACACTGACTTGTTGACTGTCTCAGCAGTATCATTTCACGTGTCTCGACATAAGTTAGTTTGGTAGCTCGCCAATATCGTGCAATTGACTGAGTAATTCTCTGTACTCTATCATTCATGTTATACAGTGGTGAAATTCCAAGGCAGTTCAGATGATCAGCTTCTATATATCGTGAAGATATTGAATGTTTAATTTTTATTTAAGATGTTTCTCTTTGGTAGTAAACTTAACTAAATGAGTAAGTAATCTATTTGTCTTGTATCTATCTTGTAAATTTGCTAATTCTAGCAACATTTACATATGATATTCTGTTGTTAACTTCATATTTGACACAACTTGTTTCTTGTTGTCATTTGTGTACATGAATTTATTCAAGCCGCTAGAATTATAATTATATAAGTGACTAATCTGACGTAATAATATAAAAAAATTGCATAATTGAAAACTATCATTATGAAGGAGAATAAAATTTTCATAATTTTATAAAAATCTTCAAACAAAATGAAATATAAAACAAATTGATGTACGCAAAAACGATAACATGACGCAACTTGTGACAGACATGAAATTCACAACAGAAGATCATACACAAATATTACTGAAATAGTGAATTTATAAGATGAATACAACACAAATTAACTAGTATCTCATTTGGTTAAGTTTACTCTCAAAGGGTAACACCTTGAAAAAAATTAAACATTGAATACCTTCGAAATATGCAGAAGTTGATCAACCATACTGCTCTTAGAATGTCATTAGTGTCGAACATGACTGATAGAGTGCAGATACATACTCAGTTAAATGCAAGATATTGACGAGCGACAAACTAACTTATGCTGAGATAAATGAAATAATGCTGCCAACTGACTGACTTGTTACATGTCTATTGGCAGTTTCATTTCACGTGTCTTGGCTTAAATTAATCTGATAGCTCGCCAATATCGTGTAATTAGCTGAGTATTCGTCCGCGCTCTACCATTCATGTTATACACTGGTGACATTCCAAAGCAGTATGGATGATCAACTTTTGTATATTGTGAAGATATTCAATGTTTAATTTCTGCTAAACATATTTTCCTTTGATATTAAGCTTAACCAAATGAGACAGTAGTTCATTTGTTTTGTATGATGGTCTCACTCACTCTATAGAAACTTCAAACAAAATGAAATATAAAACAAATTAATGTACGCATAAACGACAACATGATGCAGCTTGTGACAGACATGAAGTCCACAACAGAAGATCATACGCAAATATTACCGGAATTAGTGAATTTACAAGATGAATACAACATAAATTAACAACTATCTTATTTGGTTAAGCTCATTATCAAAGGGCAACACCTTGAACAAAAATTAAATATTGAATACATAGGAAATATGCAAAAGTTGATCATCCTTACTACTCTTAGAATGTCACTAATATCTAACATTACTAGTAGAGTGTAGACGAATATTCAGTTAACTGCAAGATATGGACGAGCTACCAAACTAACTTATACTGAGATAAAAAAATGATGTTACCAACACACTGACTTGTTGAATGTGTGTCGACAATATCATTTCACGTGTCTTAGCATATATTAGTTTTAATATATTTTGCTCGCCCTCCTCGTAAGGTTAGTGTGACACATACAAATTTGGTGATATCATAGCCCTCTTGGGTCATTATATTTCACAACAGATTTTAATCTCACAAGTGACCAATTTACAAAGTCAATGAAGAATCAGTGAAAATGTCATCACTATTTTTTAGAATAAAAATAAATCTTCAAGTCATTCTATCTTACACATCATTAATTCTTAGAGCAGGGAGAAAGAAAGAAAACTACTTAGAATTCATGGAGATAACACAAAAACATAGATTTGTATAGATGATTAAGTTCACACAAGAAAGTAAAATTTAAACAAAAATACAAAATACTTATCTTTAAGCTTCTTCCCAAGCAATCTCCGAAGTTCCTTAACTGCTCTTGAATCCACAAGACTCACACAAACACAAGAACTCACCACACTTTCACTATGGTGGTCTCACTCAGAAGGCTCACGCTAGACTCTCTCCTAGACTCTAAAACTCTCTCTCTTCCTAAACTTTCCCCCAATGCTCTCTTTCTTCGTCCAAAGTTCGTTCTAATATAAATAGCTCTTGAAATAACTAAAGATTTCTTAAGGGGCACTTCTTCGAAATTCATCCAAATTCAGTGTATATTGCTCAAAATGACTGTGGCGCCTAGGCGCCCAATTGTAGTTCTAGGCGCCCAATTGTAGCGCCTAGGCACCATTCTTCTATAAGCTCTGCATAACAGCTTGGCGCCTGGGCGCCGGATCTGGCGCCTAGCGCCCAACTCGTCTGGACTTTGGAGCTTAGGCACCAAAAGTGGCGCTTAGGCGCCACTGCTCCATGACACCATTATGCCTCTAATTTCGCTCCTTTTCCTTTAAGTTTTATTTCATGTACTTGAAATTAAAAACATGCAAAATACATTTCATTAAAGCGTAATATCATAAAAAATTTGCATAAAATGAGCATTAAAGCTATATTAAAAATGAGTAATTTTAAGGCGTATCAGAGACCACCTTTCTTGGTTCCCCTTGGATTTGCTTCCTCTTAGAAAGGGCTAGCTTTCCTTTCGATTTTCTTTTGGAGGCTTTCTCCTCTACTTCCTTCACACGGTAGCCTCTTTCACATCCGAAGGCTTCCATAGTTCCTCTGTCATACGTCCAAATTTTTTCGGTCGCAAAACCCTATCCAAAACCTTCTGATCGGTGTACTAAGGGACAGATAAAGGTCGCCCCTCCATCTTCTCCCTGTCAGCCTCAAGATGTTTCAGGAGTGTTTTGGTTTTGCTCACTGACACAACCTGAGGTATAATACAATTTTCTTAGTAAATTTATGATGGTTCCTATTCTTCTCATATAATCATGTGATGAAAAATTTTCTTCCATTAAGAGCTTTTTTACATGCATAGCAATGAGGAGAAAAATGTTTGTGGTTGGATAAGAATAAGTAGAATTCATCTTGATGACATTATTAAAAATTACTTAACATTTTCTAATTTTCTTATACTTCACTCAATCTAAATTAGATGACAAATATTGTTTGTTGTATCTCTTGTTTGCATAATAGCTAAAGACATCATGATTAATTAAATCAGGTTTATGCATAAATTAAGTTGAGTTCTATCGTATTGGCATAGCAATAGACAAATCCTTTGATGTAGGTCTTGTTTTAGACATTTTCATTAATTTATGTAACCTAGTTGCTGATTTTAAAAGATATTTAACCAACTCTTTAATATGATGAATGCCCTTTTTGACGTCCTTTAATTTATCTTGAACCATTTCTTTCAATATTATGTTCACAGGAGCTACATGAAAAAATGACATTGAGATTGCAACTTTTCTCTCAACTGAAAGCTAGCTTTAAGAGAATTATTTGTCACATCATTACTAGTATCGGTTAAGTTGATAATGGAGACATTGTCTTAGAGATTCAAAGATATATATGTTGCTATGAGGTGGTTCCAATCCAATAAAATTTATAATTGCCTTTTACAATTTTCAAGATTCATCAATATAATGAACATTTAGGCACATACAACTAATGATTTGATTAGAATTCACGCATGTTGAAGTTCGTGGCATTTTTTGAATATTTGTTAGGCATGTTTTCAACTTATCCTTTCAAATCCGTGTGTCTTTATGCAATCATTTCAAGTTGGGTTCTAAGAGACCTGCACATGTTTGGGTTCAAGACAATCGGTAATACATTAAAATCACATATGCTTAACTCTATCACAATATGACACTCAGGTGTAATAATTATCTTTTATAGTTGATCATAAATTCTTATATTGGGATCTCAATTTCTGTATCTACATTAAAGGGTAAGAAATTAAATAGTTTTGCCTTTATTTAATAGATCAACAACTTGTTCGCCTTTAATTTTTATCTTTTTCATTTTATTTAAAACATCCAAGGAGTTGTGAAATTGTGCTTATTTTAGATATATGAAATTTTAAAAGACAATAGATGCGCTGTAAAAAGAGAATTACTACTCTTTTGGAAGTGGATGTAGCTTTAATGAAGTACTTTCACATTCTAGACTTTCTCTTCACACATTTTCTTGGCTAGATTCTTTGTTAGTCTCTGCAACTTATTCATCTATGAGCTTAAAACCAACATTGGGATTTTCATTAATATTATTAACTTCGACGTATAATTGATTATTAGATGTTATAGATTGAGAAAGATCTATTATTGCCATGATAGTAAACTAAATAAAGATAGAATCAAATATAAGATATTAATTCCTAACAATAAACCACTAATTGCATGAAACAACATATTTGCTAAGAAAGAAATCTAAAGAATATGTTAATATTGATTACCAAATAACAAGTGAAGTAGCCAATAATAAAGCAACTTTTAAGGCTTTTATGATGTAAGTTGTGGTGATGGATTAAATGATTAGCCAAAACCTAATCATTTTAGAACAATCCACTATGTAGTTGGGATACATAAATTTACTCTTTGCATCAAATGAATAAGTCTGAATTTAAAAATTTGAATTGGTATCTTGACCACCTATGAATGTGATGGAGAATGTTGGAGAAATAATTAAAGGATAATAACTGTGATTGAGTCATGATAATTGAGAAATGATAACTAGACAAAGATGATTAAGTGACAGTGATTGGGTGATAGTAATTAGATAATAGTAGTTAAGCAACGATGGTTGGACGTCGATTGTCAAGCAAAATGACAGTCGGATGATTGAGTTCGAGTGGCAATAATTAGACAATGGAAGTCATGTAAAGTCTATTGGACGATGTTAGTGGTTGGTTATGATCATCATCATCAATCGTCGGATATAACTCTAGACTTATTCAATTTTATCAACGCTTTTAATTTTTTCGGTAAATGTCATTTTATGTGAAGAAATGGGTTTATTATATTTTTTTATGGCATTTTAATAAATTTATCCAAAATTCTCAAACACTCGATCATAAAATCAATATTAATTCATTCGATAATAGATCATTCTTAATACATTTAAGTATCTTAATGCTATTAAAACTGAGTGACTTGGCCTTGTTAGATTTCTATTGTTATGGCATTCATTTTAATGATAAATACATAAAATTAAAAGACTCTGGGTCCCTTGAATATTATCAAGAAGTTTCCAGTTATATTTCAAGTGTTTGATTTGGGCTCATATGAATTTGGATTAAAATACTATTAGTGTCGTTGGACTCATCTTGTTGAAATGTTCATTTTAATTATAATTTTTTTCTGCAATTTCAATTTGCCCTAAAGTCAATCTTGAAAATTTATTGCATCAAGATCTATGCCTTACTAGTGGATTTTTTAGGGATGTATTAAAACTTGTTTTATATATTTTGTTTTATCTTATTTTTATTTGTTTGGATAAAATGGATAAGATGTCCCTAAGGTAGGAGGTGTTGTTGATGACCCTAGTAGCAAGTAGAGAGCATTTGTGGGATCCACTCCTATCCTTAGAGTTTCCCATTTTGATTATCATCAAACTAACTTTATTACCTTTTTTGAGACTATAATAGAATATCACCCAAGTCTTAAAGACTCATTTCTTGCTCAAATTACTCCAGTTGTTCTAGCTATTCAACAAGCAGTTTAGTTAGCGCAATTAATAATTAAAGTCGCCTTGAATAATGCAAGAACCCAAGTAAATCAATTATCACTTGATGCCCAAACAAATCCAATGACTTAAGATAGCATAACTAATCGAGCTCTTGTATGGATTGGAATATAATAGGTTGTACAAGCTAGTAAATGGGTTATAGTTTGAATTATTAAGTTGTTGAATATATAATTTTCTATGAATCACACCCAAACATTTGAGTATTTTTGGAAAAGGAAAAAAGAATTGAAAGATAGAGAGAGAGAGAGAGAGAGAGAGAGAGAGAGAGAGAATCTTTTAGATTTTATTTATTGAAAAAGTTAAGTGAATTAACTTATGTAACTTGAGTTCTGAACTTTGAATTTTTTTTTATAGGTTTAGGTTGATATCGCTTTATCATAAATAAAATACAAGTCTTTCTAGTGCAATTATAGCTTGATGAAGTTCTTTTGACTGAGAGATTTATCTTCCGTATTGAAGAGGAATGAATGAAGTAAGCCAGTTTGTTGGATTGGCTTGTCAAGTCGTCATGTAGGTTGAGCGAGCAACGCCGACTTGAATTTGGCATTTCAGATATTCAACTATATAGGAGCAATGCTTGAAGGATTTTCTTCTTATATTCAATAGAACAACTTGATCGATAGAATCTAATGCTTGGCTTTATTACTTGTAATATGAAAATTCAAGATTTGTAGTGCGCTAAACACTATAAGGGGGATTTGACAATATTTCAACTTTGATGAGACATTGTTCGTTGTTGGAATATCCATCATTGCAATAGTTTTGGACTTGTGCAATAATTCATTTACAAAATTTTTAAATGCTTTTGTTTGAGAAAAAATTATCACTGGCATATTGTGTAAAAATGATTAATGATTTAAATAATTGAGCAAAAATAAAATACTATTAAAAAAATATGAGATTCAATTTTTTCGAATCATTAAATTTATTCTATCCATTGGGCCGACATGAATAATGGAATATTTATAATTTACTTTACAACTTAAGAGAGGATATTAGGAAGAATATATTTATTGTCAAATGCATAACATTTAAGAAGTTGGTGGACCAAGTCATACATATAAAGCTGATGATTGAATCTTGCAAGAAGAATAATGAAAGTTGGATGAATGCAAATATTCAACTAAGTGGAGATTCCAAGAAAAAGTTAGCATCTAAATCATTCTGATCAAAAGCCTAAGGGCAACTCCTATTATCCTCAGTTTGAGCGCATTGAAACGTATAATTTGATTGCGGATTACGTTTTTTTATTTGATTTTAGTCTTAAATCAAACATTGAACTTTGAAGAATCAAAAAACAATTTATTTTGGAATTGCACCAGAAGGGATATCAGAACAATTTTAGCATAAGATTGGTCGTTAAAATGCTCGTGGAGGCAAAATCAAAAGTTTACTGTAATGGACAAATAAAACTGTATTATATTTTTAGCTTTAGTGTCATCAATCATAATTTATGTTGTTGCAATCGTGCTAATATTTTTTTTTGCTTTATAGTACCAATAGCAGACACTAGTCTCAAATCAATAGTAACGATTGACAAGGCTTTATTTGAGTTTGTGGCAATAAATTTACTTATTCCAAATAGATTTGCACCAAGTTCATTAATTTTACAATTTTAATATGTTTGATAGTTACTACTCCATCTAGTTTTTGCATGAAATCAACTTATCATGATTTTGCCATTATCATTTTTAATCTCATTAGCCTTATTTGATGTAGTATTGGGGTTAACTTGGATATCTACTTATCATGTTACACATGTCTTCTACCTTATGCAACCTCTGAATTTACTCTCTACTTTACGCGATATTGAGACTTTGCCCTTTGCTCTACATGCATAATGATGCCACCCTACACCTGCTCCTATAATGATCTATGATGGCAAATACGATTACGGGTGTAAAAGAGCAGAGCTTGAGTGAGTCCATTATTTATTTGTATTCGGCTCATTCGAAATTTTTTTGTCTTGAAATTGCTCGTGAATAATATGTTTGTTATTAACTCTATTTAAATTTATTTGGTTGTTTCAACTCGTGTTCAGCACGAAAGCAGCTCAAATTATTTTAAAAATAATTAAAGTTAATATTTTTTAAATACAACATAAAAATTTAATATAAATATTTTATAATAATATTATATATTTATGATTTAATTGAATATAAAATGAACATGATCAACAAAAGTTTATTTGTGTTTGTCTCATTTGGTTAACGAACCAATCGAACATAGCTATTTAGCGTGTCAACACGAGTTGATGGCGGATGAGCTTTTTTTGACAACCCTAAACAAAACCCTACGATGCCTTGATTATTTGCATGAAATCACCCATGACCTCCTCCCCTTGCTCAATCCTACTATGCAATTACCTGAACAATAACTCACTCTTGCGATGATGACATACGGTAGCGAACAAAAACCCCTAGTAGGGCTTTAAACAAGCCGAGCTTGAGCGAGCCAAGTCCTTGTTCTTGTTGGGCTTGTTTGAAATTATATTTGTTCGTGTTCATCTCTTGTTCAAAATTGTTCGCTAAGTGTCTTTTTGTGTTCGTTTCAAATATATTTAATATGTTTGATTTGGACTCCTGCCCAATTTAACATGAGCTCAATTCAAAATAAAATATAAATCTAAGCACTTTTTATTGTCGAAAATACATATGTATGGACCAATTTAAAGCAAACCAAATTTTGTTTCTTACTTGATAATATTACAATATAAGATAATGAAATCATTACAAATATGCAAACAATAATCTGTCTCGTATAGATTGTAATTATTCTACAAATTACAAAGGACTTTTTACATTGTAAATTTGTAATTAATAGTTACATTAAAGAAAGAAATACAAAATTGTCACATTAACTGTATTCAAGTCCTTAGCTCTATTCCTCCAATTGCAGTCACAAAATTAACATGTCTTGAGCTCTTCAAGTTTGTCAAATGAAGTAAATACTTCATTCATCCATGAGGTTTGCATATGATGACTTCCAAGAAGATCAAACTCAAATGCTGAATGTCACACGCTCACACTATATGAACTAAGCAAAAATTTTGAATGCTGTAGCCGCAGACTAACTCAAGATTCAATAAGTAGAAAATTAAAGAAACTAAAAGGAAAGTTAAGAGTTAAGAAACAGAGGCAATGAGGCATCACCGATCCAAATTCCTAAATGTAAGTTCATATTATTCAAAGCAGATATTCCATCTTCAAAGAAGTTGAAAATTTCTGCTGCAGAAATTAAAGAAACTAAAATGAAAGATAAGACTTAAGAAGCAGAGGCAGTGAGGTATCACTAATCCCAATTCCCAAATATAAGCTCATATGATTCAAAGCATATATTCCTTCTCCAAATAAGTTCAAAATTTCTGCTCCAGCCACAAACTAACACTAGAATCAATAAACAGAAAATTAAAGAAACTAAAAGGATTAAGAAGCAAAGGCAGTAAGACGTCGCTGTCAGCCGCTTTTTTTAAAAAAATAATGAAATTAATAATTTAGTTTAATATAAAAGGTATATGATTTTTAAAATTAATTTTGAAAAATGAGACCGCCTGGATCTCATTTGCATAGTTTGCGATCAATCACCGTCTGATACACAAATGATACACCTTCCCGAAAGATTAATGTAACATACTGACGGTAGAGCCAATCATGCGAATCCAGGGACTCGTGACATCTGTTTGGCTCGATGTGTTTTAACATGTGTGATCGACGAGTTCTCCTACCTAATAGAAAGACTAGGTAAGGTTTATTTTACCTGGGTTCCAAGTTCTCTATAAGGGCAACTCCTATAGTTAATTATATCCCGAATGACTGAGGTCACTTGAGAAAACTCTCGATAATGATCAGTGGTTCTGTATTCAAAAATTCAAGGTTTAGGTTTTCACGGTAGG
Organism: Papilionanthe hookeriana x Papilionanthe teres; assembly: GCA_022702705.1. Lineage (NCBI taxonomy): Eukaryota > Viridiplantae > Streptophyta > Magnoliopsida > Asparagales > Orchidaceae > Papilionanthe > Papilionanthe hookeriana x Papilionanthe teres. The sequence goes on from CM040424.1 coordinate 86,042,065, forward strand.
AAATGGAAAGTCAAGTGGGAAAGACTCAATGTGGAACACTTATTTTCAGGAGTCCAAAGGAAGGAAAAGATAGGAGATGCCACTGGTCCGAGGTAAGCTTCAGTGACTTCCCAGACTATCCTACGGTGTGGCTACATTTTGGAGACGATGTTAATTAAAGTGTTTAATTCTGCCAATTTTATTATTCGGAACTTACACTTGCATAATATCCGATTATGCAAATAGCCCGCAGAGATAGGAGGGTTTACGTCGTACCGTACGACAATCTCGGAACCTAAGATGAGTTAGGACTTATGTCGCGCAACATGGTTGCACAGAAGCTTAAGGGGAAAGTGGGGATTTATGTCGCGCTGGGTGAGCTACCTTGAAGTCCTATATGTTCTTATTTATACTAGGAACGAGATTGCTGAAGAAGGTATTCTTGTTGCTCGATCCGGACTCCTCGTCGTGTTGTTGTGGTATGTCGACTACCTCCACTTGTGGTTTGTCCCATGTTCCTCGCCGAGCTGCCCACGAATTGGCTCCAAGTCTCCTTGTTGACGTAGCAGTTTCAAAGTTCAGGAGATTCAGTTTGAAGTTTTATAGTGTTGTACATGCAATTATTTTGTCGGTAGTTTGTCACAGTGTATATTCTAAACAATCAACCTATTTGTTCTCTAAGCTAAAAGTTCATTCGGTGTGAGTGAATACATGAATGAAATGACAATAAAAGCGCGGTAAAGAACAATAAGGAAAATAGTAAACGGGATAGTAAATATAAATTTGCATATTTGGCATAAGCCGGTATGACTAAGACTTAATATGTATATCAAACATGAGCGTGTGAATGTAACAAAAAGAGAAAAAAAAAAGGAAAAGACATCGTATGAAAGCTCGAAAAGGACCGAAGTGATTTCAGTCGGGGCGGGCTCAGAGCTGGGCTATGTGTATTCCAACTTTTGAGTTGCAGCTGCCAACACAAACTATCGAAGGAGGGCAACTGTAACCACGACCAAAACATTTAACCAGTGGGATTTGTACGATATGAGTGTAGTGTCTGTAGAGATATAGTGAAGTGTAACTTCGGTGTAGATGCACGAAGAGGTGTAATGTTTGCGTAAATATGCGAGGAAATTTAATGAGTGTATAAATATGTGAAGAAGTGTAACATATATGTAAAGGGGTACAATGTATGTGGAGGGAAGTGTGATTATGTAAAGGGGTATAATGTGTGTATAGGTGTAGTCATGTGGAGTGCTGTGTATGTGAGGGAATGTGATTACGTAAAGGGATGTAATGTGTGTATGGGTGTGGTCGTGTGGAGGAGGCACAATGTGTGCATATATATAGCTACATGGAGAGGTATCCTGCATGTAGGGGAATGTGATTACGTAAAGGGGTGTAATTTGTGTATGGGTGTGGCCATGTGGAAGAGGCACAATGTGTGTATAGCTATGTGGGAAGTATCGTGCATGTGGGGGAATGTGTTTACGTAGAAGGGTGTAATGTGTGTATGGGTGTGGTCATGTGGAAGAGGCACAATGTATGCATAGCTATGTGGGAAGTATCGTGCATGTGGGGGAATGTGATATAGGTGTACTTATGTGAGGAGGCACAATGTGTGCATAGATATAGCTATGTGGGGAAGTATCGTGTCGGTGGGGGAATATGATTACGTAAAGGGGTGTAATGTGTGTATGGGTGTGGTCATGTGGAGGAGGCACAATGTGTGCATAGATATAGCTATGTGGGGAAGCTTCGTGTATGTGGGGGAATGTGATATAGGTGTACTTATGTGAGGAGGCACAATGTGTGCATAGATATAGCTATGTGGGGAAGTATTGTGCATGTAGTCATGTGGAGAAGTATTGTATATGGATAGGTAATATGGGTGTAGTTATGTGAGGTGTAGTATATATTCAGGCGTGGGCAGAAATGGAACAATCCACTGGTTGATTGCTTCAATCGGACTAAGATCGCCTGACTACCTAAGACAGTTAGGGGCAAACATCGCACCAAAAGCTGGTTATGTATCATCGACCATACTCTCTCTTTATGGAGGATCACCGAGGCAGGGGATACTATTTTATCGTCCATCGTCAGCACATATAAGCACTATCATCACAGCCCTAAAACAAATAAAAATAAAAATAAAAAAAAGAAAAGAACAGAAAAGGGGGAGAAGAGAGAAAACTGACCCAGCTCCCAAAATTGGCAAAACAAGAGAGTAAAATGGGGAGTGGGTCTGCTCAAATCCAAAAAGACGTAGGCGAGGATGCCTTAGGCCTGACTCTCAACATTGCTCCTGACGCCTCCCACAACACTAGGCAGCACCTAACTAGCTCTAATCGACTCTGGACTGCAACTAGCAAGCCTATACTGTGATCCTACGACCTCCTCTGGCTTGGGGCAGCAACTAACAAGCTTGTACGCACCCAACTGACTCTGGACAACGACTACGAAGCCTAGACAGCTCCCAAGTCGTCCCGAACAGCCACCAAACAGTCCAAACAGCAAGTAAATGACCCCGGACAGCCACTAAGAAGCCTAAACAGCACTCTAACAGTTCCGGACAGCCACTAAACAGTCCAAACAGCACTACACAACACTACACAACAGTTTTAAGACCCCCAACGACTCTAAAAAGCACTATACAACAGTACACAGTAGTTTTAAGGTCTCCAACAACTCCAAAAAGCACTATGCAACACTACACAACAGTTTTAAAGCTTCCAACGACTCCAAACAACAATATGCAATACCACACAGTAGTTTTAAAGCTTCCGACGACTCCAAACAGCACTACGCAACACTACACAGCAGTTTTAAAACCCAAACGACTCCAAACAGCAATATGCAACACTACACAGCAGTTTTAAGGCCCCAAACGACTCCAAACAACACTATGCAACACCACACAACAGTTTTAAGGCCCCAAACGACTCCAAACAGCAATTATAAGGCTCCGAACAGCAATTAGGAAGTTCCCCCAGCTCCAAATGACAATTATAAAATCCAAACAACAATTATAAAGCCCCAAACAACAATTATATGGCTCTGAACAGCAATTATAATGCTCCAAACAGCAATTATAAAGCCCCAAACAACAATTATAAGGCTCCAAACAGCAATTATGAAGCCCCAAAAAGCAATTATAAAGTCCAAACAGTAATTATAAAGCCCCAAAAACCAATTATAAGGCTCCAAACAGTAATTATAAGGCTTCAAACAACACTTTTAAACAATAAACAGTCGTTATTAATGAAAACCGAACCATTTAGCAAGAAAATCTAGACAACTTATTCATGCATGGATAGAATGGTACATATGTAAGTGTTTCAGTTTAGACGTTAGATATGTAAATAATAAAAGAAGAGTCGAATGATATTTATGTGAATGCTCAAGCTTGGATGTTGCGTGTAAATCCATAAGAGTTGTAACATGCTTCAATTTACATTCGTCTAGTATAGTGCGAGTATGTAAGCATTGGTAGCATGTTTGTAGACCCACCTTTCCTCTAGATAGAAAGATCCAAAGGGCCTTGAAATAGGATATGCTAAATCCGGATAAGGAAAATTTCTAAAGTAACACTAAAATGTTTCAGCACCAAGATATTTGCCCAGGTAAAGCAACAGTATAAGATCAATCAAATTGTCCTTGCAAATATTTAATGATTAATGAGCAGACAATATATTTGAAAGCCAACGTTCAAGACATTTATACCCCAAGACTCTCCACTCTCTCCAACTTAGGTAATCAGGTTTTGAACATTTATGCTACAGAAGTTTCATCATAAGTCTCTTTTACAGATCAAAAGAATAGGACCCTTGATTTTTCTAAAAAGTGACAAAAGAAAGTATGTAAATTTCAGATTTTCACCACCTCTTACAAATGCTGCAAATTTCTCAATAAATGAACCTCAAAATTTTAAGCATCGGGTATAATAAGGATTGCATGGTATGTATGTAAATGCCCTGATCCTAGTTTAAGAATTTAAGGCAAGGGTTCAACAACAGCAAGAATAACCACCATGAGATTTGGGTTAAATTATGTCTAAAATTCGCTATCAGACAGCCACATATGCCGTGAATCAGAGAAGCAGGTTTAGGTATTACCTTGTTTGCCGGAGTTGAGAGAAGGAAAGAGAGGTATGGTGAGGGGGAGATGTCAGTCACGTACGAGAAAGGGGTAGGTGAGCGACTTCGATTGGTAAGCCGAAGACCTCCGGTGTAGCGAATATGAGGCGAGCTGCTTTATATGCGAGCAGGATCTGGTCGCGCGTGAGAGAGAAGCAGGCAGGGGCTTCGGTGGAGGGAGCTGAGCGAAGCTTCGAGTCGTAAAGGGGAGGCGAGCGAGTCGAGCAGTTTCGGTGCAGGGAGACAAGCAGGCGAATATTCCAGTGCAGGGAGGAGGAGGCTGAGCCGAACAAGTGGCAGGAGGCGAGCAACTAGGGCTGCGATCGAGAGAAAGGGGAGGCGAGGTCGAGCGAGGAAGAAGCGAGCGTGAGGAAGACGGAGGAGAAATTCCTTCGGCGCAGGGAGCTGAGCGAACAGGAGGGGCTTTCAATCTCGAGGGGACGAGACGAGGTCGAGAAGATCACGGGAGCGAGAGAGCTGAGGCTAGACCGAATGTCGTAAGGAGGGAGTGGGTTCGGTGTACTGGCGAAATCTCAAATGAGACGTTATGGGAGGAATTAGGCGGGGAATTAATTAGAGGAGTTTTAATTGGAAATTAAAAAATCCTCTAATTAATATGACATTAAGTAGCTGATTCGAATTTTAAAATTTTGAAATTTGAAATAACCCTGGCTCGTGTTCAACCCACGTCGAGCTCAAATTGAACCTGGCCTGAGCCCAAACCAATGCCCGCTAATTAAAAAAAGTGCATTGATTTTTATGCCGTTCGCGTGAGTCCGGAACCACAGCAATATGAGTATCCATTCTAGCTAACGTCGACGTTCCGGACACATCCGTGTGGTCCGTTTCGTCATCCAGGGTTGTCCGGACGAATTCATCCACGGTTGACCCGACTCAAGTCAATTTTGTGCGTGGTTCGGTCAATGTGAGAATCGTCGTGTTCGTGAGTGTGTGAGGCACTAAAGGTTCCCCTAGGGGCTGCTCCTATTAATGTCGGAACTCAACTTTGAATTTCATATGTCGGTCCTATTCAACTTAGCAAAAATGCCGAAGATTTGAGACCGTCCATGCGAGACTCTAAGGAGTAAAGAAATGGCTCAAATTTTCTAAGCAATGTGGGTCCCAATTCTAGTCCTCTTAGAGAGTCAGACAGGAGAAACCTAAAGCTAGACCCTAGGCTCTAAAGAGAGATAAAGAGTCCTCATCTAGAAATGAGGTCAACAGTCACCAATCCCAATTTCCAATTGTAACTTAGTATGGTTCAATGCAGATATTCCATCTCTAAAAAAGTCCAACCCTTGCTTTTATTTTCACATATTATTCCCAAATGACAAAAAATAGATTTGTTGTTAAGGGAGATGAGCTCAGATAACACCCACCCACAATAAGAAACATAAGTAATTCTTTCAGGTGATAGGAAGTAATTAAAATAGAAGTGATTATTTTCCAAAACAGGTTAATCCTTTCAGGGCGATGAGCTCATAAAAGATGAAGATCTTGTGAAGCATCTATGAACTTATCAAACATATAATATCTAATGAGGAAATAAATATTAAAGAAAATGTCATAAGAGCCCCAATAATTAATCATAAGTGCCTAAATTGAATGTCATAAGACCCTTAACAATTAATCATTAAAGAAAATGCTGCCAAAAATAGAGGAAAAACTCATTTTTCAGATACCGTGCATACTTCATGACACTTACTCTTCAACCCAGTTCAAATCCCCTGCACACTTCCCAACAAAATCATGGAAATGTAGGTATAAAACATTGTCATTTTTCTCTCTATTAGTTTCATTCTAAGAGTAGAAAAGCTTCTAGAATTTGAAAGTTGCAGTAATGTAAAATAATTGATTTTAAGCATCCATTCAACTGAATAGCAAACTCCCTGCCAATAATAGTAAATAAAAGCGAACTAAAGAGTTTTAGGGTTTAGAATTCTAGGAAAACTAAATTAAAGCAAGCTTTTAGCCTTATTAAAATTATTTTGGTAATTAGATGGTAGTTTCTCTTTTTCTAATATCTCTTGCTGGAAAAAAATAGTTAATATTGAGAAAATAATGTGACAAATAATATCAGATTATCACACTAATAAAGGTATCACCTACAGTGTATTAACTGCATTTTGAGAACCTCTAATCCAACTAGTTGCACAAACAAGTGCATTAAGTGTTTTTGAAGTGAAGGAGCTCTTATAATTATCTACAACTCTCCCACCAACACTGAAAGCTGATTCTGAACCAACTGTTACAAGAATTGTCAAACTATTCTTATCCACCTTTGATAAATGTGGATATTTCAGAGCATTCAATTTTTGCCATTTTAAGATATCAAAATGATCAGAAGTAGTGTTAGACATATATGAACCATCCCAAAATAGATTTGCAAATCCTGTTTGGAATTATAAAAATAATTTGTGAGCACAACAAAATGTACAAATCTTAACATGTAATCAAAATTTTGTGAAGTATTTGCCTCGCTTAACAAGTTTGAAGAGCCTATAATTGTTGCACTAGAAATAGCAAAATTATTTTCATGCCGATTATAAATCTCAAACAAAATTCTCAACCTATTTAATTTTTATTTCTAGTTCAAATGGTGAATATATCTTTAGAAATGTAACTTGTATAGATTTTATCTTCGAACATGAATACAAATTGTCACTTGCATAAGTTACAATCACCCCAATATTTATTAAATTTTATTTTCATAACAGTTGTCATCTTTCTTATATATTCAACAAAGGAACTAGATTCCTCCATCAATAATTTTTTTACATGCATAACAGTAGGAAGAAAAATATTTATAGTTGGACAAGTAAAGCCAGAAATCATTTATTGATACATATGTCTGCATAATCAATAAACATACCTTAAGCTTAATTTCATATAAATAATGTATTATAAGATATAACAACAAACATACATGATATATCATCTTATCCATAAGCACACATATGTTAAAACAAATACATATTCACCATCAAACCAAAAATATGAAGCCTAAACAAAAGATAAAAACATCTACGATTTTAGCAACAGGCTTCGATTTGAAGCATAAATCGTGTAAGGGTAATAGAGAACAATTGATTTACTAAAAAAAAAAAAGAAATATAATATTAAATAAAACCAAAAAAACTATTAGGGCTTTGATAAAAAGCTAAAGATTCACGATTATAGAACCAATCTTAAAAAATACGACAACATAATTAAAAAAAATTTATGGAAAAGCAATGCATTTTGAAAAAAAGGATTTAAGAGTATCGCCAGAACAAACAAGCAATAAATTGTGAAGAGATGTGAAGGAAAAGTAGTCCAACGGCCTTGTGAGAGATTGAGGTGCTCAAAACTTTTAGAACGAGAGGCGAGGACATGAAATACCAGAGATACACTAGGAACCCCAAACCCTAGAAGGATGCTCTCCTTAACTTTGCAGCTCAAAGTGTCGAAATTAAAATCAGTGCAAAGTTTAACTTTGGTTCAAAATATAGCCTTTAAGTGATTCATTACTTAAGGCTAATTGTTTGATTAATCAGATGACATTGGTTTCGTGAATCATGCGTATTCTATGAAAATGGTGGAATGGGGTCTACGAGCCGTCCCACTGTTGGCATTGCGAGCTTTCTTCGATATGGATGGTCCTAATTTTATTAAAAAAATTAAATTAAAAAATATTAATTATTAATTATTTCGAGCCTAAATATGCTGAACATAATTGACAACGCTCCGTTCTCGTTATGCTCATTTATAACTTGAGCTCGAAGTTTTTGTTCGTGTTTCACTCAGAAGCTTAACAAGTGAATCAAATTCGAGCTTTTTGTTGAGCAGAACACGAACTGTTTGCAAACGACAAGTTTTTTTTCAGCCCTAAGTTTTGCTACCGTGTTTTTTTTTACTGTTTGATTTCAGTCGAATAAAAAATAATATGTCGTAGTAGCCTCAAAAATAACATTTTATTTACCAAACAAATTATAATTGATATGCCACAAAAAAAATTTCATCATCTGGCACGAATCTCGATGCAATCTTTTGAGCAAGAAATATTCAAATGTTGATGAAAAGTCATCCAGAGCTCCGATTTCAGCAAACTTATAGTCAAACTGACTGGCTCGATGAAACAGACCCAATGATATCAAAACTAGTCAAATCCGAGTCAAATCAAGCTCGAATCAAGTCATTAAACCACATTTAGAAGATTATCAGACACATTGAAAGTTTAAATAGATGCCGACACTAGCAAGTCCATACTCGAATCGAGCGTTTCGACAAGACGAATTCAACGAGCCCAAGATCACTCAATTCCGACATTGTTGTTTGTGCTTAGTTCTTTTTTACTCAAAATAATTAAATAAGTTGATAATAATGTTTATTTATATTTGATAATTAAATCATTTTTATACCGTGTTTAAAATATGTTAATTTTTATTATTTTTAAAAATTTATTTGGATGATATAAGTATAAAAAATTTAATTTTGAATGTTAAATATGCTAATTTATAGTATATGGCTAGTATATATATGTAAATGCTCCTAAAAGTGACCTAAAAGAATAATTTTCGGTGTTAGATATGTAAATTCCTAGGATCTAGTTGATATGTATGTTAATGCTCCTAAAATATATGCAAAACATGGCCATGTCAGGGACTCATCATGCGACATTAGGGGGTGTGAACGAGTCTAGTCAAGCTCGAGCCACCCTCAGCTTGAGCTTGATTAACTTTATCGAGTTCAAGCTTGAGCCTATGTATACAAGTTTTAGCCGGCTCACCTGTCGCTTGTTTATTATAAATGTGAGAAAATGATATTAAGTTAAGATAATTTTATAATAATATGATAAATATAATAAAGAAATGGGGGGGATAAATAATAAAAAAATATCCTAATTTATAATATAAAATATTATTTTTTAAATATTTTTAATATCTTAAAGATAAAGCCTTGAAATTTAATATATTTTGAGTATATTTTATATTAATATTATTTTAAACTAACCTCCTCATGAGCTAACAAGTCTAGTCGGGATTGGCTTGAGCTTGACTTGTTAAACTCATCGAGCTCAGTTCACGGGCCACTTAATGAGTTGAGCTCGAGCCAGCGCATGACTTGACTTGACTCACTTACACCCCTACGCAACATCAACTTATTAGTCTCACAATGAGATATTTAAAGTGAGAAGTGTTTTTCAAAAGCTCGAAATATTAGTGACGGAGGATGTATAATTTGCATAATAATAATAATAATATACTTACGAAAGTTAATTATTTTATAAGTTTAATAAGATTAGTTAATTAAACTTACTTTTCCTCATTAGTTGTTATTGACGATGTGATTCGAATTTAGCTCGAGCCGAACACGAGCCAATTTGAATAAATTCTAGCTGAACATGATCAAAAAAATAAAAAAAAGAAAGAAATTGAACGAGCTGAACACCAACATACAAATTAAACTTATATTTTCTCGTTAGTTATTAATGGCGAGGCAACTCGAATTTAGCTAATGTCAAACACGAGCAAGTTCAAATAAATTCTAGCCGAACATGAATGTGTTATTCTCAAGTTATTTTAAACATGAGGTGAACATGAGCAAAAAAATAATAAATAAATAAATAAATAAATAAATAAATAAATAAATTGAGCCAAACACCGACAAGCTCTAGGCTCGCTCAAGTTCGGCTCATTTACAACCCTAACTAGGAGGTAGTTGTGAGGACATATAAGAAGGCTACGAAGGTCACAAAGTTAGGTAGGATAATCATCTCATAAAGATAGCATAACCTATATAGAGAGAATAAGGTAGGATTGCAAGGTTACGAAAGCTACAAAAGTCAATTGGTTGGCATCGTGGCTGTGGAAACCCTAATAGAAGATCAAGAAATAAAGCGTGATGATTGAGCAAATGAAGAATTTAAGAAAGTTTACGTCTAAGCCCAAATGAAAGACTATTTGTGCAATTTTCGCATTAGTACTTCATACAAAGATAAAAGGATTTATAATTTTACAAGTGTTCTTAGAGCTTAAGTTTGACATCTTTGCTTGTGGGTTTTCCAAGATGCCTATCGACCATTCATGAACTTCACATCCAGCTTAAAGGCTAGTCTGCCATGGAATTCACAATCACTATAGTAAGAGAAATGTGAGAGCATTATAAGAGAGATCAATCTTATTCTCTCTAGCATTTTCAAAAGCTCATCATGCTTACCATTATTTTAAGTTTTATTTATGTCAAACAATTTTTTTTTTAAATCATTTCAAATTTTATTAATATTCAAACTTTGATGGGTTATAGAAATTTTTTACCACAATTAAAAATTCAATTTTATTTCTAGTGAGACTCAATTGCTTAGCCCATTAAAATATATCACACAATTCTTATGAACTTATATATCCAACACTCAGATTTTAATATTTACATCCTCTTATAAAAAATTGTATTTCATTTTTAAAAGTTATCGATGATGTTTTTTGATGTGCTATTAAGAATTTGGATGTTATACGTATAAATATGAAACTGGTTTTAAATATGTAAATAGCTGAGAGGTTTTTGTTTCGCAAGTTCAAGGATTTAGATTATTAGAATTCACTAAATCTTAAAAATCCAAATTTAGTAAATCTTGAAATCATAAAATCCCAAAAAATTGCAGCATTGGTTTAATAAATCAAGTTAAATTTTGTAATAATGTTTGATAACTTCTACTAGAATTTAAAAGTTCGTTATGTTTGTCAGAAAACAGAAACATAATTAAATTTTGATTATTTCATTACTACGATAGAAATTATTTATTAAATTTAATTAAGTTAAATTTAAATTTTATTCCTAATTATGCTGAGTGATAAGTAATTATTGACTAAAAGTATTAAACTAATTATTTATTAAGCAATAATTTAACATTTATCTATTAATAATTAATTAGTTAATAATTATATTAACTAATAATTACTAGAATTTAATTAAATAAATTAAGTTTTAATATGTATTCTAGTTTTATTAATTAAATATTAAAATTTACATATGAATTTATCTAATTATAATTAATTTGATAATATATTAATTAATAAAATTAATTTAAAAATAAACTAAACCCCCAAACTTATTGTGCATAAAAAGACACCCAGCGCTGATCCCAAGGAGATTTGAAGGTCCAAAAGAAAAGAGTACGGCGAAGGAAGACCCACTTATAAAAGATCAGCCCGCTTGTCTGACTGAGTGAAGTTGTTCGAGCAAAAACCTGTAAGGCTAAAGTTGATTGAAACACGAGACAGACCAAAGATGACCAGAGGATGCAAAAATGAGCCATTCAGACAAAAATGAGGTTAAAGGACATCTAAGCTAATTATCACATGAGAGAGGATCCTCAGAAGATCTGGTTCCTTAGCATTTCCAATCACTCGATAGACATCCAGAGAACCCTCATCAAAGATCAAGAATCGACATCAAGGTCATATGAGTCAGTAACTTACCGATTAAACTCAGACAACCAAGCTGATCACATCCAATTGAGCGGATCTCAGCCGATCAAGTTAATTTTGTTGACTCAAAGCCAATTGAGCTTAGCCGACCGACCTAGAGAGCAGACGGAGGATCATCTCATACATGTAAAATACTAAGAATACCATGTACAACCCCCTCAGGTACAAAAATGTAAAATCATTACATTATACCCTCTATCCTCTAAATAAGGAGATCATTTTATGAATAAGACACGATTTTTACGACATATTGTTGTTCACTCTCTCTCTCTCTCTCTTGCTCTCTCTTTCTTTATACTTGCACTCTATTATATAGGTATGAATCACAAAAAGATCAGAATTCAACATTTTAAAAAGTGCAGTGAGCGTGGATCACGCCATAAACAAGACTAAGAGTAGCCCAAGAAGAAGAAATCCATAACTGAAACAATGTCAACACAGATTGCACTAAAGAGTTTGTGAACCACAAGATGATGAAGTTTGAAGGATCAAAAATTGGATGCCATCTGAGACATGATGGCTCCAGAAAGTGACTAACACCCAGAGAGAAAGGGTCGGGATCCTGTCGCAGTAGAGTCCCCCCTCCCCCCCAGCCTTGGAAAGAGAAGGTGGCTACTCGTATTTTGATAGTTCTAGGTCGGCATTGATTGATTGACCTCGATTTGGGCATATTGAGGCTTCTCGAGCTGCCCAAGAATTAATTCTCTCAGTAAAACTCTAAGGTTGAGTCCCCATAGAGGTTTAAAATCTCAACACTAGAGTCCTACAAAGGGAAGATCTATCAGACCAACCAAATAGCCTCGTTTGAGTTGACTGTTGCTTTGCTGAGGATCTACGGCGTGTTGAAATGTTGTCCCTTTTTTATCACAATGCAGGAGTCGACATTCAGATGCTTCAACGCATTACGACCGGAGTTATGATATTATTTGCTAATTTCAAGTAAATGTTCGTGATGCAGTTTGTCAACAACCAAAAGCCTAAAAAACTAGTAAGCCCTCCTATTGATTTGACAGAGACAAAGCAAGGGCCTTCAATAATTCATCACATGCTTCTAGAAGGAGATGTTGGAAGTGCAGGACATAGATCCCATCATAGCTCATGTCACCTTAGCTCAGGTGCTGAAAGAAAGACCCTTCTAGTATGAATTGAGCTTGCAGTAATCGAAGATGTTGGTCGAGTTATTAGAGCTGGCCAAAAACCACATATTGGTTATACCCACTTTCTTCGGGGTATAACCATCTACCTGTCACCCATAAAAGAGGGTCATCTAAGGAGAAGGGTGGAGACCGAGGAATGATTTGCATCCTTTGCCCGTCCTCGCTAGGGAGATGCTCAACCACCTTGGGATCACTGGGTGGCCAGGTGTCATGCCTGATATCTTGACCAGTGACCACCTTGATAAAATAAGCCTATGTTGCTTGACTAAAAGACCCATCAAAATTCTCAACAGAGTTTACTTGACTCCTGGCCACCTAAAACTATAAAACCATCACGGAAGATGAATTTGTCGACCTTAAACAAGACACCCTCTATCACCTCCCTTAGGTAGAGCACATATCGGTCATCTAACTGAAGGGTCGGGGTGATGGACTGGACTTCTCCTTATCCTAACCTTTTAAAAATGGATAGAGGCATAAGGTTGATGGTGGTTCCTAAATCACACCAAGCCCAATGACCAATTCTCTTTCCTATGGCACAATGAATGGTGAAGCTACCTGGGTCTTTTAGTTTTTTGGGCAACATCCTCTGCAAAATGACATTATACTCCTCAATGAATGCTATCATCTCGTCATCTCTTGATTTTCACTTCTTACCCAAGATATCCTTCACATAACCCACATAACTCAACATATCTTCTAAGGCTTTTTTTATAAGCCACATTGATGGTGAGTTCATTGACAACATCTAGTACCTCATATATTTGTTGGTCCCTCTTAAGCTTTTGGTGTCTCTGGGAAAAGCGTGATAGTGATCTCTTGTACTATCCCAAGAGGTGAGGTAGGTTTTCCTAAGTGTGGCTCAACAAGTTTGTTCTCTCTTATGAGTATCTTCTCCTTCCTTCCAACTTCTTTCCCTAATAGTTTGACACTGCTCCGCCTTCTGATCCCTTTTATTTACTTCGATGTTACTGGGAAGCGTCCCCTAAGGTCTATTATTCATTTAGTTTGCCACTTATCCAAGTTAATTTTCGATTTTCCTTATATCTCCAGCTTGGTTATGTAATTAGTTTCCCATTTGCAACACCAACTCTTTCAAAGATGATCTCTTTTTCTAAGGTTGGGCATTGGACATGAATCCAGGTGGGTAAGCTTGTTCTCTGGTTATTTTTGCCTTAATTATTCTAATAACCTACCGTGTTTGCTTGGTGTTCCCCCACTACTGGTTTCTTATACCTTGATTATAAGTATTGTTCAATTGAAAATTAGGGTGATACTTTCAACCTGAGTTATAGGTGTTGGAGTAAGGGTTATGAGTCTGATTTCCGACAACATTCATAGTCTCTAAGGAAACAATGTTAAAATTTGCAACTAGTCCATGAATCATTCCATCACTTAATAAAGTCTTGACAATAAATTCATCACAAAGCTGTCTAACTTCCTAGAAATAACAACTACTTATAAAGGTAGGATAACATAACGTCTGTGTTGTGTGATGAAGATCTTGCTTAAGCGGTGGACAGAGTTTGTTTTAATTCTAGGTGCACTCACACCATATGTCCTTATGCAAGTGTTTGTATCGTTTTAATAGTATTGGACCTTTTGAGTCCGGGTTATCGATCTCACCGAGAGTGAGGGAATTAGACTTTGGAGAAGTTTCTAGCATAATAGGTTTAGATCTTAGCTTGGACTTGAAATTGAGTAACAGTTCTACAGACTACTCTTAAAGAATTGCAATCTAGTTTAAATGTTAACTCTTACAAAAATCTCACTTATCCTAATTATATTTGGTGATTATCAAGTTATAAAGCTACTTTCCTTTGTAATGATTTAAGTGATAGTGCAGAAAACGTAAAATGTTGATTGCTAATGTGGCTAGTGATAAATAGGAGCAGTTCTCTTCCTTATCCTCTCCCGAGTGCATAAAGAAGTTTGATTAAATTGATTTTAATTCCTTAAACCCTAATTTGAAGCCATAAAATTTTATATTCCTAACATTTGCACCTCTCTACAAGTACTTCACCATACCATATAGATGAATGTGAATAACCTAGTTCTTCCACTATAACTCTCACGAGTCATTATGAATCACAACACATTTTAACTAATCACTTGGCCAGAATGAAATAAATGAGATTCAAAAGGTTATCATCACATTAAAGTTTTAAAACCAATTTTAGAAACACTTTGAACTTCTATACAACCTACTCAATCATTACAAGGAAAAGTAAAAGAGATCTACGTAGAAAACATGAAGAACACACTGTAAAGCATCATTTGAAACAAGAAAGTCCACTAAATAATTATGTTTATAGAAATACAATAAAGAAAATACACAAAATGCTTAGCTTCCTCCTCTTTACAACGCTTTGAGAATGCTTCCCTAAGGATCTCCTATTTTTTGCTTCTCTCATGAATATCCTCCTCACAATACAACTCAAAGTCATCACCAAATTCTCAACTAAACCTCTCATATTCTTTCCTATAGCAAACCTTGCCTTCCCTCTGCAAAAGACTGAAAAAGAACTTCACCAAAGAGCTCTTTTATCGGGCTGAATAACTCCCCACATCGTGTAGAGAAACTGCTGAAAATTACCCAAGCAATTTCTGGCGCCTAGGCGCCAGTCTTCAAATTGCCTGTTATTGTATGGGGTGCCTAGGCACCCAAAAATATGGCTCCAAGGCGTTGGTCAAGTGGCGCCTAGGCACCAGGCTCTCGGGTTCCCATGTTGGGACTGATGCCTTGGCGTCCAAAAATTTTATCGCCAAGGCACCAGTCACTTGGTTCATTTTTGGCTCAAAGTCACCTCAACTTTGCTCCATTTCTTCTCCATTTTGCTCTACTTTTAATATATATTGTACATGCAAGAAAAGCATAAAAATACATTTTTTTTAAGTGTGATTTCATCCATAAAAATGTGCAAAATATAAATGAAATTAAACATGATTTTCTACACATCATTGTGCACACTAGGCATCTTCTTTGGAGTGATTCTATCAGGAGGTCATTGAAAGTTATTGAAGAAAATTTCCTCAATCAGTTCATATACCTCATGAAATGATTTAGAAATTAGGGACCCTCAACACTAATGTTCATAATAAAGTTTAAGGATCTTACCAGCTCGTTATAAAACGTTTGAATAATCCGACAATCAGGGGCGTGGTGGGAACATTTCCTAAGAAACTCCTTGAACCTCTCTTAAGCTTCATATATAGACTCTCTAAGGATAAATGACGATCAAAAGCTCTACATATTAACATGCATCATTCAAAAGCACAAAAAATGTATATAGGGAAAAACTCAAAACTAAAATATAGAGAAAAGCTATTTTTACATCACAAGAACACGAAAGCAAGTTTAGCAATGAAACATGCAAAAGAAAGGCATGGATAATTTCATTGAAATAATCAAAGATATAATGTAAGAAGGAATAAAATTACAACCAAGCCAAGTGTTTCTAGCGATACATTGAATCCTTGCATTATACCAATCAACTCTCCGAAATCTCTCACACACACAACACTCAACATCTCTTCCATGCAACACTGAAAAACTCAAAAAGGAAAACAACCCTAAGAACTAGTCCCCAAGGAAAGAGAAAGAGAAACTCTAACGTTTTACAAAGAAACTCTACAAAAGTCCTTCGGCGTGATGGTAGTAGAGTAGTCGGCATGATCTCGCAGGCGGATGAAGATGCCTATAGATGAGGTAGGCGAGGGTAGCTTGCCGGTAAAGGGCCTCCAAAGTCTGCCCGACGCTCCCTAGGTCGTGCCCAAGCTCTCCCTCTATAGTTCTTGCTAAAAACTCCATTAAAAATCATACCAAATCAATCCCGACCCTATGATGACATAACCACATCAAGGTTAGGCGTAACCACATCGTAGTAGACATAACCACATCGAATGTTGGTGTAACTACACCTGACCAACGACAAGGTTGGCGTAATCACACCGCATTCAGGTGCGGTCACGCTTAGCTAGCTCCATAACAAGGTTCAAGTTTCACTTCGTGATGCACATTCGACCCCTATAACCTTCAAAATACCATAAAGTACCTTCCATAAGAGTAATATCATGATAAATATGGAATAAAACAAAGAATTTAAAGCGATAAAACACATAAAATTGCCTTGTATCACTTCTCTGCTAGTCTCGAGTGGATTGCCTAGGCGGTCAATCCCACCATTCATTCTCAAGAGTCAACTACCCTCTCGCCTGGCGCCTGTTCCGCTATCACTGGTGCCTCGGTCAGATTGTCGTCAACGCTAGCTAGAGGTGGACCCTAGCTCGAATCTCTCAAAGCTGATTCATCTGCACTAAGATGCAATGTAAAAAAAGGACTTCAAGAAAATAAAACAATTAACAAAAAAGATCGAGGCTCCTCATATCAAGGAATCAATCCAACTCAGACCTTATAATCAACATAGTGTCCTCACTTTGTAGTGGTAGAACACTAGCAGCTTCTTATGCAGTATGTTTATCAATAAGTCATGTGTAAAAACAAAAGGTTTAGTAAACATATTGATGGTCGGGTCGGTCGCTTGAACATTCCTCCGCATAGTGCCAAGGAATGAATCAGATGACTCCACCTGATCCACCAACATAAATGCTTTTCTCTTCTTAATGATAATTTTCCTCTTTCTTTCACCTTACGAGCGACACCGTTCTTTCGACCTCCCGAAGGAACATGAAAGAAATATTTGTTGGGGATATCATCCTAAGGATTCAACACATTCTCTAGTACAATGTTGGAAAGCCAACCAATTCAAATGAGAAGGGTCGCAGAACGAATATGGAAAGTGAAGAGTTTTGTTACAACTTAATTATAAGAATCAAATGTGTGAAAACCAATATAGTTCAATTATTTAGTTATTGATTAATAATAAACCCAATCTACTTCTTTGCATTAAATTCTCTTCTTATCACAGTGTTGATCCTAAAGAGATATAGCGGTCGAGAAGGAAAGAATAAAAAAAGAAGGGCCCACCGACGGAATATCATAGACCTGCTTGTTAGACCGAGTGAAGCTATCCAAGCCAAAGCCAGCAAGGTCAAAGTCAATCGAATCATGAGATAGATCAAAGATGACAGGAGCATACAAGAACAAGTCATTCAGATAAAAACAAGGCAAAAGAATATCCAAGCTAATTATCATAGGATAGTCAATCACATAAAGATTCGATTCACCCTGAAGCATCCAAAGACCCCTCATCAGAGGTCAAGAATTGAAAGTTAGGCCATATAAATTGGTCGATTAATATCGAGTAAACTCAATCGATTGAGAGTTGGTCCTGTCAACCCGAAGCTAAGCTTAGTCGAACAACCTAGGAGCAGCCAAACAATCAACCCATGCATGTAAAATAGCATGAATACTCTTTACATCCCCTTGAAAGCATGGATATAAATATAACATCATCACATTGTACACTCACCTCCTATAAATAAGAAATCATTTTATGAATAAGATGTGATTGATACATCGTATTATTGTTCACTCCTCTTTCTGTCTCTCTCATTATGTTTTATTCACCCCGGTGTGATTCATTGACAAATCAAAATTCAACACCTATTTACCCCTTCCCCTCTCTGCTTGAAACTCACTTATGTTCCTCCACTCCTGATTTCACCCAAAACCATCACCTTCATGACCAAACCCTCACAATAGAATCACGATTAAAGCTAATTAGGAAAGCAATGACAAGATCGTAGCGTACAGAGACCATGAAAACTCCCATCTCATTCCTCCCCAAAAACATTGAGGAAGGTGGGCTCTTTGCACCCATCTTTCTCTTCATACATTCCTGAATTCAGGAAATTTGTAGAGTATTCAGATTTACATCGAAATGGGCGAAATTTGAGTTTAGTAAATCTAAGGATTTAAGTCGTCCAAAATGATTGACTGGCATGATTTAACTTAAAACCCTAGTTAATCATGTTTGTATGTCAAAAATGTGTCTGTATAAATCTCAAAAAATCCAACAAACTAAGGCATAAAAGTGACTACGAATAGCCCACAAAAGGAAGACCCAAAGTCTTATCATCGAAAGATCAAAGGACTCAATTGACCAAGTACATATCCCTTCGATTGAAACCTGAAGTCGACCTGATGCAGGCTGTCTGAGCCAATAATAAAGATCTATCAAATCGAGAGAATGTAATATCCCAACTCTTTCCTTAGCATCATTAGTCGCCTCATAAGAGCCTCTGAGACTCTTCATCATGAGGTCGAAGTATTAGCATGTTATACTCCCTGAATATCCTGAAGGACATTTTATCAAGGGGTGAACTACCTGCCGGATTTCAGTGATTCACCTTCTGCTCGACAGCTTAGTATCATCCCTACAACAAGAACTCCTCATTTAGGATTCGATAGTTGACAGTCGTACTAAAACAACCAACCATTAAACTGAAGTCGGTCTAGCAAAGTCCAGACGTGTGAAGACTAATTGGGGTCGATTGACCGCCCACAACTCAACATAAACGGATGATCGAACCATGCCAAACCAAGGCCCTCTAATCTCAGCTGACCAAGTGATGGGATAGCCGGGCAGGAAGCTCATTTATGTAAATACCCAAAATACTCTGTAACACCCCCACTAAAGCAGAGTCAAAACATGTACATATATATATTATACCACACTTGTTAATAAATAAAAGATCATTCCATAAATTAAAAGTTACACAATCCCGCACACGCACACACTCTCCCTCACTCGCATATCTTAAGCTATGTTCTTTGGGTGTGACTCCGATATAAATTCAAATTCAACACTGCTCTAAATCCTTTACTAGATAGGCCTGGAAAGCAAGTAAACTCTCATTTTTAGTACTTACCAATTTGTTACTAGAATAACCGTGTAAATTCCCAAATCACGTAATCCTCCTTTATTTTACGTTTTAATATATTCTTTAATTATTTTATAATAAAAAACCATTCATATCACCATGTTAATCCCGCTAAAACAGTTGGAACAATTACTCACCAAAACAAAATCTTATCGGTACAATCTCAACGGCCGCCATTGTCGCCGTCGTCGCCATCCTCTTCGTTGTCGCCACCACTGTTCTCGCCGCCGCTGTCATCGTCTTATTCGTCGCCAATATGGTAGTCAGATGGGACGGATGCCTCTGCTGCCGAAAGGCAACGCCGAAGAAGTAAAATTTAAACTTTGTTTTAAGCTGAAATTGCCTTCTAAAAATGGTGATTAGAAGTTTGACCTAATAAACCCTAGCTTACATAACGAAAACAACCTTTCATCCCTTCTCCGCCGTCCGACCCCTCACCACCAATCGAACAACCTCAACAATCAACAATCGCACCTCCGCTCCACCTCCCCAAATCCACATCAACTTATCATAATCCATTAAAGGAAAATTCATCCAAATCAGAATGGTTTCGGACAGCAACCCTTCCTCCTGATTATCATCAGCTTCGGCGCTCCCCCGCGATCGGATGACCTCCGAACCCGATTCCGGTTCCGTTCTCTACCTCTCCGTCTCCTGCGGCCCCATCGTCCTCGCGGAGCTTCTCCACACCGGCGACGACTCCTCTGCTGCCGGCGACCTCTCCGCGCTCGCCGCCATCTGCATCGATGCCGCCCCCCGCTTCCACCTCCTTTACACTCACACTGCCGGGAGTCGGATCTACGCCTTCCTCATAGCTGAACCTCTTCTCTTTTTTGCCATTTCTGAAGAGTCGCTCGGCCGCTCTGCCGTTCTCCTCTTTCTGCATCGCCTCCGCGATGCCACCGCTTATATAGCCCGCAGGCGGATCGATGCTGGCGATCCAATTCCCCAACGCTGTCTTCAGGACGAGCTCCTCCCTGTCATTCGTCGCGTCGCCGCAGGGTCTGTTTCTCCTTCCCAGGATGAGAAACCCTCTCCCTCGTCGCCACGTGCGCTTTCTTCGTCCCCTCCTCTTCCCTCCACCCCACCGTTTCCTGATAGCCTCATCCAAACCGGTGAGCACAAGAGGAAGGTTAAGAAGGAGCGCAAAAAGAACCCGAAAAGTGACGAAGGGGGGGTTGGCGATTCCCGGGGCGGGGATGAGCATGAGATCTCTGTAACGGATAATGATGGTGACGCCGGTCTTAATTTGGGGTTAGGAGGTCGGAAATCGATGCAGAGAATTTGGTGGCGGCAGGTTCGAATGGTTCTGATTATCGATCTGGTGGTCTGCAGCCTTTTGTTCGGCACATGGCTGTCTGTGTGCAAGGGATTCAAATGCATTGCCGGATGAGGGGGAATGATGAAGTTCAGAGAACCAAACTCAAATTGACTGCAAATTGACAATGTTAAGAAACCTCTTTGAGGTTAAGGTGTAAGCCTATTTGTTGAAGGTTGTGGCAATCCATGCTAATTGATCCTTATTCATTTTACCTCTATTCTTTTATTTCTTTATGTTCTTGCTGAGGTTATGTGCAGTATGAGGATCCTTGTAGACTGGTTTGGGTTCTTACAATGTCCAGTGAGTAGCTTCATAAGCTGGATTATGTACATGAATTTACTTGAAAAAGTACTTCAAAAGGATATGGTTTGTGAAGAGAAGAATTTTATCCATGTTTGGTTGTTTTTCCCCTACTTTTGGCATGCTATACTGTTTTATTTTTTGAGCGTTAAGCTGATATAAAACCTTACTATCTAGTTATTGCCTCTCATTCTCATTCGTTTCACAAGTTCCTCATGTTTTATTTCTAGCATGGTTGTTTATTTTGAGATAAATGTGAAGTTTCCTTGGTGCTCATTTCATTACTTGTGGATAGTAAACATATACTGAAAATTGAAGTTTTTATTTTCACTCAACATTGAAAACACTACATTTGAGAGAATTTTAGAAGGATTTTGGAGCTTAATCGTATGCTGGTTTCAAGCTATACAGCACCAAATGATGGAAGTAACAAAAAAACTATCTTTAAAAAAAAATATTATTTTTCATTGCTAGTAACCAAATAAGGCCTAATTTTAGTTTTCGCTTCTATTGTCAAAGTAGCTAATTTAGTCATTTCATTGTTAAGCATGGAATTCAAAAACAAACTGGCATGGATTTTTGTGGGATAGCTGTGTTTAGGTGCAGCTGCCTGCTACTTGCTGAAACCTACTAATTGTAAGCAATAAAATGTTCTGTAAATATGGCAATTGATCATTTCATTTGTCATTTTAATTTAAAATAAGTTACCCACATTGATTTTCAGAATATATATTGGTTTTGAAACACAAGATGATTATCTTTACTTATAGCGCACATCATCTTACAAGTATTTTGTATTGTAGATAATACTCACCAAAACTCAGGTAATTGTGTAGGAATATGGTGTCGAATAAATATAACTTTTGGATTAAAAGCTTCTAGTAATGATTTAGAGAACACTTAACATTTTGTTTTGGAAAAGCTTGTAAGCTTGTTTTGTTTCTTATGCATAGTTGCGCGGCAATGGAATTAAAGAGAATGAATGTAGCACATGAGTCTTGTTTGAAAGTTATGTTTTTTATATGCTCATAAGATTAATGGTTATGGTGTACAATTGTAGTTTTTTTATTTGGACCCTCTACTAGTTTATGATCTGACATGATTTATCATGCCCCATACATAATTAAAGATACTACAAGAATGCTTGAGGAAGCAGAAAAGGCATTTTTGACTGCTTGATTTGCTTATTTATTTCTTGTCAATAAGATTAGTTAATGCTTCAAGAATGTTGAGACCATTTTTTCTTTATCTTTAGGCTCATAAAAATAGCAAACTTTATTTGTGTGTGTACACAGTTGCTTTAAATATGTTTGTTGACATTTGGAGTGCCATCTAAGCAGGCAGTTGGATTAGTTTGTTTCATAAATATACATATAGTTATGATTATTGTGCTTCAAATGACCAAAAAAGAATACATTATTGATAATAAACTAAGATCATGGACATTTTTATACTAACATGGTAATAAGAAAATTAGTTGGGCATTATTTATGTTGGGAAATATGATTTTTTTTTCTTTATAATTCATGGACAAAAGTTTAAGATCAAAATATTAAAAAAAAAAATTATCAATACTGGTTTTGGGTTGTGTCAAAATGATTTCCTAACTATTATTAAGTGGTTATTTCAGTTCTAGAGTTTATAAAAATGTTAAACTAATCTCTAGACTTCTTAATAGGGACTGAAGTAGTCATCTCTTAAAAACATCTAGGAATTATTTCAACATATTAAAAATGTTGGGAGGCTAATTTGACATTTTTATAGGCTTTGAAACTAAAATGACCCCTATAAAGAGTTGTGGACTATTTTAACACCTTTCTTGTTGGTTTTTGTTGGCTTGTCTTTACATTAGAAAGTATATTTCTTTGTTTCACATTTGTGACCTAAGTCTTAAGGGAGGCAGTCTTAACATTTTTGCCATTCAGAAAATCTTAAGGATAAAATTTGACTCCACATTTTCTTAATATTTATTAAACTCATATGCTTTACTTGATTATCATATAAAGATCTTTATATGGCTTTGAAAAGTTGAAAAGATTCATGCATTGTGGTTGAATGAGTACATTTGTTGTGGGAAATAATATGAAAAAATTAAAGAGAGGAATTTACTTGGCGAGTGGGAAGTGGGAAGTGGGAAGTGGGAAGTGGGAAGTAAGCATGAAGAACTTTGCTCGAGCTAGGGATGCAAAACTTGCTATGCTTTATACATAACATAAGCTTTTGAAAACTTGAAGGTATGAAACAGATGCTGCAAACCTATATGAGATTCAAGGATCAAGACTTCTGAGCATTATGGGATAGCATAGGACCAAAGCACAAAAAAGCAAGATTTTGAATCATGTTTCTCAAACAATGGTTATTAGGGCTGGCAATTTGGCTCGTTGTTCGCGAACAGCTCGTGTTCGGCTCGTTAAGTAGCTCGTGTTCGGCTCGTTCGTTAAGCCTAGCGAGCCGAACACGAACAAATTTTTAAGCTCGAAATGCTAACGAGCCGAATACGAACAATCTGTTTGTTCGCTCGTGTTAAGCTCGAATTCAGCTCGAAATAAAAAAATAATCATATAATTATTTATATAATAATTTATTATATATATTATTATATATTAATATATTATATATATTTATATTTAAGTTTAAATCATAACTCACTAGTGTGGTAGCGTGGTTATGCTCTCGTTTACATTCATTCTGGTCCAGCGTTCGAATCCGCGCTGACATATATTTTTCCAATTAATTTTAACGAAATCAATTTCGAGCCGAACACGAGCCGAACACGAACAAGAATATTTAATTCGAGCCGAACACGAACACGCCTTTCACAAGCCATTTCGAACACGAGCCGATTTCGAGCCGAGCTAATTTCGAACGAGCCGAACATGAGCCCAGCCTGAGCTCGCTCAAGCTCGGCTCATTTACAGCCCTAATGGTTATATCATTTATATTCAACACTAAAAAGAAGAAGAAACTCTTATGACAATTTTATGTATTTGGGTGACAAATATTAGCAATGATTTTCCTTGTTGGTAGGGGGCTCATGACTATGAGAACAAAATTATGGAATAAACTTCAATTTACATAAAGTTTGTGGAAGAATGAGATTGTCTTTCCAATTGTCTTTCTTCCTCTAGCAATGTGATTTCCATTATTGCGGGATTTTTTTTCTTTTTTGTTTTTTTGTTTTTTTTCTTTTTTTTTTGAAGAAAATTGTTTTTTAGGGAATTAGGCTAGATTCACAAAGGCTTACAATATCATTTTTCTCTGTCAGAAATATAAATGATGTTTGTATGTGCTCTAATTGTAATTTTCAATTTATGTGTGGATTGTACTAATGAATCATTAATTTTAAATCTGGTATATCTAGGAAGCAAGTTCACTGACAAACTAAATGGAATGGCATGATACAGATATGGAGAAGGAACAACTCCTGAAAATTTACGATATGATGAAACTATTAAGAAACTAGGAATGTATTATCATATGCTTTTTTTTGTCATTTATCAAAATTGATTAAAAAAAATATACCACCTCTAGTCCAACATAAGTTAAAATTGCTATCGTAGGATATAAATTTTAGGAATCGAACAAATGTTCATAATTTGTTTGAATGCAGAGGCCGATGCTGTAATTTCTGGGTTATGATTGCCTATTTTTGTAATTTCTGTATTTTATTTTCTTGTGTGAGTTGTAATTGGGGTGTAGTAGGGACTCCTTGCCTATTTTTGTAATTGATATTTTGTGTGGAATAAAATTCCCTACAGGGTATAGGAAAAAAAAAAACAAATGTTCATAATACTAGAGTCTGATAGAAAGGAAGAATGGGGTTGCAAATATGATAAGATTGATTTCATGCATAATTGAGTTATGTTGACATGGTTTGTCTCCAAGTTGTATCCAATGTATCCACTTCATGTCTGATAATAACTGACAAAATACCGTTAGAACACAAATAGTTCCACCTTAAATGGCATTTGAAACACAGTGCCTTAAAGGTTCTGAAAGTCCAAATTTCTTAACTTGTTTTTCAACAGGAAATGTTGAGCATCTAAGATTTACATGCTTCTTAAACAAAAAAATTCATGTGGTGTCGTAAAGGGACTAACTTTCGATCTGTACTAAAATCCAGCATGAACTTCAAGTCAGATTGCAAGATTGGTTTGATCAATTAATTAACTTCATTCTTATCAGCTTTTATGTGAGTTTCTCTCAACTATTTTCCAATATCATAATTTACATTTTTTGTCATAACTACTTGTTATTATCATCTATTACAAATATCCATGCATTTTTTAGCAAGAAAGATTATAAAATCAAATTCAAGATCACGCAGGCCTCGATTTCAATAAATTTATAGTCAAACTGACCGTCTCGGCAAGACCAAGCCAACAACTCTTAAAGTTAGTTCAATTTGGGTCCAATCAAGCCGCTAAAGCCCAATTGGAATCCTTTGGATCATATGAACTCCAAATTTAACATATTTATAGTTGAATCAGGAATCCAATGAGTTTAAAATTACTCAATTCTCAGGTCATTGAGTCACCAAAATTCTTAAAAAATCATCTATGATTGAGGGGGATCAACATAAACCGTCCAATCAGATGATTAGGAAAGTTATGCGTCAAAAGACTAAAATGCCCCTCTTTAAAAAGCTATAAATAGCCCTCTTTTTACTTGAAATGGAGCAGAAGAAGTGAAATTCTAGAGTTTGTTTTGGAGATGATCTGACAAGTAACTACCGACCTCCGTAGCTGTCTGCCAATCACTCACTATCGACCGCCGCCCACCATCATTACTTGACGCTGCCCACCATCATTACTTGCGCTGCCCACCACCAATCGTTGATGACCACTGCTTGCAATCATTATAGTCGGACTATGATTATTATTTCTAACACATGTATTTTCTCTGTGTTGTGTAAAGCCGTGTAATTTTCGGTGTAAGATTATAACACTGTTATTGTTATCGTAAGAGAAAGGCGCACCCATTTACTCACAAACATATTAGATTATTTTGACTAAACTAGGCCCCATGATTTTTCCCTTCTAGGATTTTTCTACGTAAAAATTGTGGCGTCTCAATTCATTGCATTTTATTATCTGTGTGTGCCGAATTTTCATACAACGCTAAGACAATAAAACACTATCTGTCGTCGTGAATCTTTTGACGAGCAACACCACTCTATTTAATTGAGAAGCTTTAGGGGAATTTTGCAAAACATTACTGTTTCCACAGAGGCTATCTAATTCAAATTTCAGGCATCTGGATAAACAGCAGCACCATGCTCTATCTACCACTTGATTATAGTCGTTGTCTTTTTCATTTGATTTACTGTTGAGACTTGTAAAGGATTTAGAAAGATGACCTTGGATCTTTAGATTTTTTTTTCTTATATATTTATGGCTTCTCCTTTCCTTTTTTCCAAAGCCATGTTGATCTATTTTTCAACCTATTTTGCGCTATGGGATGTTTAGCAGAGCTGAATCTTTTCACCGTGCTAATATAAGTAGCTTAAAGAAGGTGATACTTTGCATGAACCTAAGGAATGGTCTTTAGAAATCAAAGCATATACATTGATTCGTTGAACTACATAAAATAGGTAAAATATTTAGTGCAACTACGTTAAGGGTGAATTTTTTGGACAAACAATTAAATTTGATCTATGCCAATCTAAAAATTGTCTCTTTAAATAATTTTTGTATCAAATTGTCAAGTTAATTTATGCATAAGCTTGATTTAATTAATCATGATGTCTTTAGCAATTATGCTACAAGAGATAGTGATTAAAAATAATTGTCATCTAATTTAGATAGAATGAAGTAGAAGTTCTTAATAATGCCATCAAGATTAATTCTAGTATTCTTATCCAACCAAAAACATTTTTCTCCTCATTATTATGCATGTAAAAAAGCTCTTAATGGAAGAAAATTTTTCATTGCATGATTATATGAGGAGCATAGGTACCACCATAATTTTATATTTTGACAAATATCGTCGTTGTTTGGTAGATCCTAGTAATGAAATAATGTCGGATACTTATAATGTTAAATCCATACTAACATTTGGTTTCATTACTGCCTTGCTTACTGGTTTCTCCTTCTTGCTATACTCTTAATACAATTTTAATTGCAACTTTATTGCTTTTAATTTAGTTACTAGAACCATTTTTTCAAGTATGCAACATTTTTAAATTGTATTATTAAATATTGTTGGATAGACGTCTGCTAAATTATTAACTAAGTAATGCTAAGTAGAGATTAAAATAATTTTTTTGCCAGATAGAGGTTATGATAATTTATTTAATAAAAATTATTATGGCAAGCTGATCAGTATGAATTACGACTCCTCAAGTTGAGATGAAATAATGATGTGCAACCATATAGACGATAAAATTAAAATAAATTTATATAAATCCGAGCCTCCAAAATGTTTTGATGCATCTATTAATAATGAATTTTGTTGAATACTTATAATTTTGTTGAATTTTAATTGTATAGTTATATAAGTTAAGTTTGTATAAAAATATCTTATTTTGAATATAATATTTTTTAATGTAAAGTCATTTTCTTGAGTTGCAAATCTTGTTCTTGAATTAGACATTGTAATTATAACATTTGGGTAACAAAAAATTGTGATCTATTTATGGATTTGCTTAGTTGTGTGTTGTGAATGCTACTCCTTAAAAAAAATTTAAAAACAAATAAATTTGAAACAAACAAATAGATTTTTATTAAAATAAATAGCATACCAAGCTTGTGCACACGATTTTGAATAGGAACCACTTTCTAATAAATATAATTTGAAATAAGCCAAACACAAACAAGTTCTCAACAATTTAAACCCCTATCTATTTGCAACAATATATATATAAAGAAGCATGATCAAAGTTTATTTCTTCTTGATAAGAGTATGATTTATATGAACAAAATCTATATCATTCTAAGCAAGATAATGCACATATAAAGTAGGTTATGCCATCAAATGCTCCATTTAAGATTTAAGAGTTTATGCAGCAATTATTAAGACAATGCCAACTAAACCTCACTGGCATAATAATATGATTATAAAACATTCACAAATGCGTAAAAACATGAAATACATGATTGAATGTATAATACAATTTATCAAATATTCGTGTACACATATAATAATTGTTATGGAAAGCATTTATAATAAAGAAAAGAATGATACTTTTCTAATAGGTAAAAATTATCTGTCTCAAGAAGTGCAATCCAAAAATCTAACATGTGATTAATATTCAGGGACATAAAATAAAAAGAAGATAAATCAAAAAGAAAAAAAAAGGAAAGACTAAAAAATCTAAATTGAACAGACACGTGTATTAAACGATGACCAACAACTAGTAACTTTGAGGAACTAACTCAAAGTATATGAAATCCTAAATAAACTTATTCCACACCATTAATTCACAACTTATCTGGCAACTACAACAATAATAATGACATTTTTGGGATCATCGCTAGGGCAACAGAACAACTAAGAAAACATATAAGAAACAAAGAAAAACTAAGCAAACACTAAGGAAATTGAAGAAAACGAATAGAGGATATGGGCATAATAAATTGAAGAAGATGAAAAAGAAGACTTACCTTGGTGATATTCTAATCTCGAGGTTTATGCCTACGAACACATTGAAGGAATAATATACATAAGGCAACGACAACTCTTACTATTAAGAGTTGCAGGGACAGAAAAAGTGGTGACACAAGAAGACGAGAAAGGTCACAAAGTTAGCGACAACTGGAGTTGAACGGAAGAACTCGAACAATCACACTTCATGATGGTGAACGATGAAGTCGATACTGAAAACTGAGTAAAAGGACCTGCCCTTGTGGTCTCATGACGTGAAAGAAGAAAGCCATGTAGCTAAACCATAATCCAGATCCCATGTTTATCTTTCGTAGCATCACCTTACTTAGAATACCTGAAAGTGTTAAATAAAAGCTAGATTGAGTTTGGCTGAATATATACACTGAACGGTTCAAATACTCTTGCATCTAACTGTTGCGATAAAAATACAAGCAACAACAAATATTGAACGGCGTAAATATCATAATAGTTGGAAAGGATTCCCATCCTTAGACAGTAAAACTGTAAAATTCACACTTGCCTGTCATTCTTAAAGCCTCTTCCTGCAGGCAAAGGCATCAGCTTTTTTCATTAGTTATATACTCTGAAATCTGAAGTGAAGAATAAAACAAGCCACAATGCCAACAACTGCAATGAAGAAGCTAAGTGAACCTCTTAAGGAAAATATGGTCCATTTTTCACTTTGAAGCTTCACAGTCTGATCTCTTGACGCAAATGCCCAAATCTATCTTGAATCCTCACGAGCGCCGGGACAAAATCTTGATTTACAGTTAGCAAAAGATCATTGAGCACCTTATTGAACATGCACTGATTTAGCAAATGCCCGCACTCCACCATCTCCATCACCATCATCCTAGCCACAACCATTTCCTCTGACCTCTTCCTCGCGAACATGTTGTTCACTGTTATGTATGGCTCATATACCTAACATGGAATTAATGTTGGAGCGGAGCGAGCGAATGTGGGGAGTTTATTATGTGGGTTGGGGGTGCGGGGCCAACGCCCCGCGGTTTAGTAGAGGGGTAATTTGGTAATTACATGTTGTACTTCTATGATTATAAATATGTCCCGTAATAACCCTAGTGATCTATCGTTGAATCTCGTATTCGTCTCTCTGATTCCGATTAGTCGAAAAGAAAGTCGCCGCTCCGCTCCAGGGACGTAGGCATCTTTGCCGAACCTCGTTAAATCTCTTCGTGTTCTTCCGGATTGCGTCAATTCTTGTTTGCTTTGCCCTAAATTTCTCAACAAGTGGTATCAGAGCCAGGTTCGAGGGCACAGAGAAATCGGCGCAGGAGAAGAAGGATTGGCGACGCAGGAATTTCTGTGGCGGGTTGGAGCAAGCAGCAATTCGGCGAGGCTTTGGTTGGGATTTGCGGCATCTCGCAGCAGGAGTTCGCGAAGGTGTTTTAGCGAGGAGTCCACAAATCTTACTCGCGGCTGGCTTGGCGAGGGCGTTCGGCGGCAACCAAGGCAAAACCAAGTGAAGGAAATCTCAGCGCTAGAGCAGGCAGGCCGGAGGCGGCTTGGAGTTCGCGGCTTTGGTATAGTGCAAGCAACTCCTCCGCGACAGGCGTTTCGGGGCCAGGCGAGAGGAGCTCGGGCGTCGGGACGGCATCCTTCCGGAGGCGGCGCGGAGGAACAGGAAGATAAAGAAATTTTCCTATTGCTGGAGGCGGATGCAGAAAGCATTTTGTGGAATGTTTAAGCTTAATTAAAGAATTGCTTAATTAAGGATTTTACTTTTAAGGAAGCTGCTTGATTCAAGAATTCCTGGTTATGTCAACTAAGAAGGCTTAATTAAGGAATTACTGAAGGAATTTTTCTGGTTGCGTTAAATAAAAGGAAGGAATTCTTAATCAAGGGAAATTTGATTAAGAAAATAAAAGGAAGGAATTTCCTTTTTGGCTGAGGCGCAGCAAGGAAATTTCTGGGGAGAATTAATTAAGGGAAACCTTGATTAAGGCAATTGAGTAATCAATTAAGAAAAAAAAATTTTTTGCTGGGAAACGGCAATTATTTCCTTAATCAGAAAATTAATCCGTTTGAGGCAGAGAAATAAAAAAAAAATTGATTTCAGCAATTGCTGAGGAAAAATTAAAAAAAAAATCGTTGCAATTTTCATTCTTGCAGGAAATTTTTGTTGCAGGATCAATTTTCAGATGGCGATTTCTGGTGCGAAATTCGAGGTGGTGAAGTTCGATGGAACTGGTAACTTCGGGTTGTGGCAAACACGGGTGAAATATTTGTTGGCACAACAAGGAATCCTGAAGGCTCTGCGGGCAACGAAACCAGATGCCATGGAGGATGAAGATTGGGATGAATTGCAACAACGAGCGGCAGCAACCATACGGCTATGTCTGGTAGATGAAGTTATGTACCACGTGATGAATCTGAAATCTCCAGAGGAGGTTTGGAAGAAATTGGAGCTCAATTTATGGCGAAATCCCTGACGAATAAATTGTATCTGAAGCAAAAGCTGTATGGGCTGAAGATGCAGGGAAGGTTCGATACGGCGCGGCACGTTAATGGTTTCAATCAAATAATCACGGATTTATCGAGGCTTGATGTGAATATTGAGGATGAAGACCAAGCGATGATTTTGTTGTGTTCGTTGCCTTCTTCACTATGAACACTGGTGACTACTCCGACATATGGGAAAAAACTATCAAAGATGATGAGATTCTTGCGACGTTGTTGGCTCATAACCGATGAAGCATAATGCGGGGAAAGCTCTAATGACGACGGTTTATATGTTAAGGGTAAACGGGATCGTGGAAGGAAGAAAGAGAAGGAGGGATCCGGAAGGCGAAATTCCGGATCTGAAGTGCTAAAGGCAACAGCACGATTCGTTGCTACAAGTGCAGAGCCGGAGTCATATGAGGAGGGATTGTCCGAGCCGAAGAAACGGATCGAGGAGAAGGTGATGTATCATCGAAGTCCGTGAATGTGGTGCATGATGAAAATTCGGATGTCGGTGATGGTGATATGCTTTCGGTTCGATAACTCGGTTCATGGATGCATGGATTCTTGATTCGGGATGCTCTTATCACATAACACACTAACAGGGAGTGGTTCACATCATACGAGTCGACTAATTCGCTCGGTCTATCTTGGTGATGATAGATCTTCGCAATATTACTTGGTATTGGAGAAGTCGAATTAAGATGTATGATGACACAGTTAGAACATTATGTGATGTCAGATTTGAAGAAGAATCTGATTTCCTTGGGCACTCTACATCGAAATGGTTTTATTTCTAAGGCAGATGAGGATAGGGAAACCATCAGGATTGTGAAGGGTGCACTGACTGTGATGAAAGGAAAGTTAACTGCAGGTAATATCTACAAGCTGTTGGGGAGTACAGTTGTAGGTGGAGTTCATTCTGTTGAGTCAGATGATGATAGTACAAAGCTATGGCATATGCGTATGGGTCATCTCAGTGAACGTGGGATGACATAATTGCATAAAAGGAATTTGTTGCATGGTGTGAAAAGCTGCAATGTTGGAATTACGTAAGTTTCGTATTCTTGGAAAACGAGACCGGAGTGAGTTTTATGATTTGGAGAGCATAAAACTAAAGGGATTCTTGATTATGTGCATTCTGATGTATGGGGCCCTACCAGGGAAGCATCAGTGGGAGGATCTCGGTATTATGTTACCTTTATTGATGATTTTTCTAGGAAAGTTTGGGTGTAATTCTTGAAGCAGAAATTTGAAGTTTTCTAAATTCAGTCGTGGAAAGTTGAGGTGGAGAACAAACGCGGTAGAAAGATCGAAGTATCCGAGATCCGATAATGGCACGAGTACACGGATTCACGAGTTTAAGAAGTTTTGCGAGGAGCATGGGATTCGGAGGCATTTTCGGTTCGGAAGACACCGCAGACGGAATGGTGTTGCGAAAGGATGAACGGGTCTTTACGCGAGAGGGCGAGATGCTTGAGGGCGAATGCGGGGCTTCCTAAAAACTTCGGGCGCAGGGCGTGAATATGGCATGCTATCTCATCAATAGATCACCTCGGGCTTCATTAGGTGGCAAGGTTGCGGAAGAGGTATGGACGGAGTAATCCGAGTTAAGTTTAATCACTTACGAATTTTTGGTTGTCCACCTATGTGCATGTACACGAAGATGAAAGATCGAAACTTGATCTAAAATCCAAGAAGTGCATCTTTACGGGCTATAAGAAAGGTGTGAAAGGATTCGAAGTTTTGGGATCCTATTGCAAAGAAGGCGGTGATCGGTAGAGATGCGATCTTTGATGAGCAATCCATGTTAGCGGCGAGAATCGAGACAAGGTGCCGAGGAACGGTTCCGGTTCGGAGACGGTGCGGATGGATCTAGAGCGGCGTTCGATAGCAGTTGAGAGAGTTGAAGGTTCGGATCCGACACACGGTGATTCCATTCCGGATGATGCAGCGAGATTATAATCTAGCCGAGAGATGGACGGAGACGCACCAGGTATAAGGCCTCCTAGCAGATTGGGCTACGAAGACTTGGTCTCTTTTGCACTTCTCGCCGGCAGTGACGATCCAGCCACTTTTCGAGGAGCTATTACCGGCCAGGGAGAAGAGAAGTGGATGGGTGCAATGGTTGAGGAGATGGAGTCTTTGCGGAAGAATCACACTTGGGAGCTAGTTCGGCTTCCCGATGGAAAGAAGGCTATTGGGTGCAAGTGGGTCTATAAAAGGAAGCCGACGATATCGGAAAAGAAGGGGAAAAGTTCAAGGCTCGATTGGTAGCAAAGGGATTTTCTCAGCAGAAGGGGATAGATTATGATGAAATCTTCTCCCCTGTAGTCAGACATACTTCAATCAGGGTAGTGCTTGCATTGGTAGCTATTTGGGATCTGCATCTGGAGCAGATGGATGTTAAAACTGCTTTCTTACATGGTGATTTGGAGGAGCAGATTTACATGGAGCAGCCAGAAGGGTTCACTCAACCTGGACAGGAGCATCTGGTTTGCAGGTTAAAGAAATCGCTGTATGGGTTGAAGCAGTTGTCGGCATATTTTTAGGTTATGTGTTTTATTTTGAAAAGGGGGGTCGCCTACAGAAGTTGTCGGCGAATTTTTTATATTTTAAATATAGTTTAAAAGATAACATTTGATTTTGAAAATAATTTTAAGTTTAAAAGTTTTAAGATATGAAATCAAACCGATCTCACATCCCGAATAGTTTATATAAACGAGCACCGCGCTACGAACCGCGTATCTATCCCGAAGAATAGACACACTTGCTTGATGATGGGGCTCGATTAAATAAACTATGAGATTTGTGACATCCGTTTGGTCTACGAACTAATTTTATAAGCCGACAAGTTCCACCGTTTAATATAAATGAATTAAGCGGGGTTTATATTACCCAGGTTCTTAAAGTTCCCTATAAGGGCAAGCCCCTATAGTTAATTACATCTTAAATGAAGTGAATCATTCAAGAAAACTCTCGATAATAATCAGTAGTTCTGCCCTCAAGAATTTCAAAGTTTAAGTTTTCAAGGGATTGCATTTTGGAATTTCAATAGGGAATGGATCAAATTTGGAACATTATATTTTGGGAATCCAAAGGAAGAAAGGTAGGAGAAATTACAGATTCGAAGCGAACTTCGGTAATTTCCCGACTATCCTATTGTTTGGCTTCGAATTTAGGAAAGTCCTAATGTTTATTTAATGTTTTGATTTTGCCAATTTTAATTAATTAGGACTTATATTTGTATGATAAAATCATACAAATAGCCTCGAAGATGTGAGGGTTTATGTCGTATCAGACGACTACCTCGGAAATCCTAAGACCAGTTAGGGCTTAAGTTACATGATATGATCATGCAAATGCCTAACGAAGAGTTGAGGATTTATGTTGCACCAGACAAACTACCTCGAAGTCCTACGGCTTGGTTATTTAATTCTAAGAAAGTTTTGCTGAAGTAGACTCAGGTTTTGGTGATGACGATGGCCATGCTGCCCACCATGCTCCGAGCTCCTTGTTGTTGCAGAGGTTTAGTTGTAGAAGGTGATAAATTAAGAGATGAGGGAAGTGTTTGGTTTTAGAGAAAGTCTTAATTTCCATGTGTCTTTAATGTCTTAATTAAAACAAGTCTTAGAGTTGATTAAACAGAACCGATTAAGATCCCACGGTTCCGTCATCCCGCACCGTTATTTTCATC
Organism: Papilionanthe hookeriana x Papilionanthe teres; assembly: GCA_022702705.1. Classification (NCBI taxonomy): domain Eukaryota; kingdom Viridiplantae; phylum Streptophyta; class Magnoliopsida; order Asparagales; family Orchidaceae; genus Papilionanthe; species Papilionanthe hookeriana x Papilionanthe teres. Next base: position 86,077,035 of record CM040424.1, read on the forward strand.
GAATTCACTTAGTCCGGATGAATTTGCTAAACTCGACTAAATGAGTTCCGCACTTTCATTTAGACCGTGGGAAATCCCGTTAGCAACACGTGGGTTACATCATCCGAGGTATTCACGATCATTCGATGAGACGTTTTAATTTAATTGTAGTTGTAGTTTTGTTGTTTCGTTTGTGATTAAATTTTGAATTGTTTTATATTTTGAATGTTGTGGCGGTGAATTTTATCTTGTAGTGTCTTTTAATTTAGTTATGGGTTTTCGGTTGTGGTTTTAGTCCTAAAGGTGTAGGTTTTCATGCAAGCTGTTGTTTATCATGCAAGAAAGGTAGAGTGCAACACGAATAAATGAATCGCGATAAGATAAATTGCAATAAAATAAAAGCGTACTGGAGGGTCTTCCCATCATCCTAAGCTGCACTTAAAATACAATTGAGAGTATTTAAGCATTTATAGCAATTTCTAGGTAAAGCTAAGGGAAGGGTTATGGTTTTCTACCAAAATCCAAATCCTATGGCTAGTCATTCCTATGACGTCTAGGTCTTCGATTTTGGTTTTAAGGATGATTTTCTTCACCGAAGAACAACTAAGCTCAATTTGTTCTTAAGGACATTCCATCATATTGAGGAAGTGTTTAAGACGAATCTTAAACATCTTTTCAATATTTCGGGAGTTGTCCGAAGTTCAAATGAATTCTATTGTGCGAGTGAATTAATCATCAGAGGTGTTTAAGTTAAGTTTTATTTCTTGCTCGGTGAATTAGGATGTTTGAATATCCTTATGAGTGAAGTGACATTTCACTCGATACTCCATTTAGGAGTTATAATAGTAAAAGCTCCTAAAGGCAAAAATGATATTTAATGATTTGTGATTCAAATTTAAGTTAAATTAATGATTTAAGTTTGGAATAGTGTTGAGTTATTTTAGATTTATTTTGAATTCTTTATGACTTAGATGATGTTATATTTAATTTAATTCAATTTAACTTAACTTAATTTAATTTAATGTGTTTTAATTTAATTTTATTTAATTTTAAGTTAGTTTAATATAATATGATTTAGCTTAATTTAATTTAATTTAATTTAATTTGATTTAATTTTAATTTAATTCAATTTGTTTAATTTAATTTAATTTAATTTAATTTAATTTAATTCAATTTGTTTTAATTTAATTTAATTTAATTTTGATTTAATTTAATTTGATTTAATTTAATTTAATTTAATTTAATATGATTTAATTTAATTTTAATTTAATTTAATTTTAATTTAATTTAATTTGTTCTAATTTAATTTAATTTAATTTGTTTTTAATTTAATTTAATTTAATTTAATTTAATTTAGTTTAATTTAATTTAATTTAGTTTAATTTAATTTAATTTAATATTTATTTTAAAGGGATTTGCTTTAAATAATTTAACCTTAACTTAATTTAATGATTAAGTCTTTTAGCATTTTAAATCTTAAACTTGGATTATCATTTTAATTAGTGGATTAAATATTATTGAGATGATTAATTTAGGGATTCTTAAATTAAAGAGTAAACCTCTTCCTAATAACATCCTTATTTTAATAATTCCAATTTTATTATTCTTCTAAATTTAATTAATTATTTTAATTAAAGTTCATTTCAATTATTGTTGAATTGTTTAATAGGTTTCTACCCTTTAATTATTTAAATTTCAATCATCCAAATCAGATTAAGATCAAATATTTTACTTGTTAATTTTATTAAGCCTAAAGTTTTAACCAAGGGTAAAAATTTTAATTACCATTTTGCCCTTCAAGCTTAATAATTTCATAACTCACTAAGTTGAGCTTAAATGAACTTGAGATTTTTATGTGAATTCACTCATATGCCAATAAAGACATGAGAGGAGAAAATGTGATTTTTCTGTATTTAATTTATTTATGTAATTATTTCTAGTGGAAAATAGGAATTTCCAAGGAAAATTTAATAATATGACCAAGGGAAAGTTTCTGTCCTTAAGAAAATTATGGGATATTCCTAATGACCAGAGGACCACTTGGACCAATTTTTGTGATTTTTTGAATTATATTTTATTTATTAAAATTATTTTAAGTTCTGGAGTATTAATTAATTTAAAAATAGAATATAAGTTGAAAAATGAATTTTATAATTTTTAAAATTCTCTCTGATATCAAGGGTTCCAGAGAACCAAATTTTAAAATTTTCTGATTTTTCTTTGATTTATTATAATTATTTTAGTGAAAATGCTAGAAAATACATTTTTTAATTTTAAAATTACCCCAGGGCTTTAAAATTTAATATCTCATTAAATAGACCTAATAAAAATATGGGGTTTGTTCCTAAGTGATTAAATTTCAAAATATGACATTTTGGTGAATTTATTATTTTTGTGATTTTTATTATTTTTTAATTATTAAAATATTAAAATAATATTAAAAAATTAACTTTTTAGAAAATTGAAATTTTAATTTTCTTAAATTCCCACGATATCGAGAGGCTCGAAAACAATTTAGTGAATTTTTGAAAGGTATTTTGAAAGTTATGAATTTTTAAAGTTTAAAATGACTAAATGAGCTTAATCAACCCTTTTAGTAGAGGCTAATCAAGTCCAATTGACTTCAAATTTTATGGTGGGTTCCTCCGATCCTAAAGGTCAGTGGAGAATTGATTTCAAGTCAATTTGATCTATGGTTAACTCTAATTAATTAAATTTCAATTTTGGGTATTTAGAGCGATTAGGGTTAATCCGAGTGAATTAACTCAAGTCCTATTTTCCTAGGGTTCTCCTGGTGCATAGGAATATCACCAAATTTTCCTAGAATTTATTTCACAACATCGCTAATTTTTGGAATTAAAATACTCAAAACAATGACATATGCATTTGAAAAATCAATATCTTCTCATAGGGATGGCCTCGACTTTGGAAAATTCAGGAAATGTTCCTAAATTCGGAGGCTTAAAAGCTCTCATGGTCTCATGCCATAGTGAATTTCCTATATGCATGGAGAATTAAAATAGTGCGAAGGGTAAATAAATTATTAAAAATAAAATACTTGATGAAATTAAATGATTTCTTTTCCACATTATTCTCCTCTGTTCACTGAGCAAGAGTGTATTTTTATTTTATTTTTGTGATTTTTCTACACAAAGATATGGATTTTTGAAGTTTAGGGGAATTAAATAAATAAAAAATACCCTAATTTTCTATTTATCCACGCGGCGCTGACTCAACCTCGGCGGCTCCGAATCGACACGCGTCGCTCCCTGGTTCGGCGCCGCCATCTGACTCGGCTGTCCGGGGCCCCGCGGTTCACATATCATCTGCCGGTCCGATGCAATCCAAGTCGTCCACCCAATACACGCGCAATCCGACGGTTCCTGGTCATCGTCTACGACTGGTGCGATCCCGTGACCGTCCACACTCTAACCCTAAGAACTCTCTCGATTCTCGATGGATTTTCGTGTTCTTATGCTCTATGGATTCGTCTTGAAGAGACGAACACATCCATACGGTGAACATGCATTTAAATTGACTCAAATTAAAATGAGAATCTCCGGAAGCTCGGGAAGAAGAGGGAGTCCATACCTTTGCTCGAGAAGTGAAGCTTCGATCCGAGAGTTGTGTCACCTTCGATTGTGTCCGAGTAAGCTCCGGATGAAGTCCCTTGGCTGCAGTGAATTGTCTAGCGTATGAAAGTGACCACGGCCGATCACAAAGCTTGAGGTCGGAGCAAGCGGGTTGCTCGGAGATGGGGCTTTCAGTGGGAAACTTCTCCTCTTGGTCCGGTGAAGGTGTAGGACCAATCGATTTGGGATTGGCTCGGCTGTGAAGAAGTGTCCTGGTTTTGGGCTAAAGTTTGAGCTCGAAATTGGGCTCGTTGGAGGGAATTGGGGCTGGAATTCAGTGGGGATCAAGTGCTCTATGTGTGGAGAGTGATCTGGAATGATTTTGGCAGAGTTTCCTTAAGGTTTGGTTCAGCACCTTCTTTGGCCGAGAGGGTGAGGGGTTTAAATAGGCATGGCTGGAGGGCCTCCCAGGGGGAGTTAGGGCTTGGGATCAGCTGCTCTTGGCAAGAGAAGAACAGCCATGGTGGCCATTGGGCATGGGGCAGCTCAGCAGGTGAGAATTCCAAGCTTGGGCTCACATGTGAGCTCTCGGCCATGGAGTTTTCCGGCGACCAGGCGGGTGGCCGGCGGGCATGGGTCACCCTCGAGGTCGGGTGGGTCGGGGCTGGGGCTTGGTGCAAGCAATCGGCAGTTGCCATGTGTAAAGGCTTTGATCCAAAGTAGAATGGGGCATGGCTAGTTTTGAGTCTAAATGGGTCAACTCACCCATTTGGGCTTGGTGCACCCTTGAAGGTGGCTTTGGGTGTTATGGGGGATCAAAGGGATCACTTCGGTTTGGCATGGAGAAGTCTCCATCCAAATATATTTGGATTAAATTTAAGTTTAGGTGAATCATGATTAAGGCTAATGAGCTTTAGGGATTAAGGAAAGCCCTCCCTCTTCTTACTCAATATGGCATGGTGGAGTGTCCAAGGCTCTCATGGCTCACATGTGGCTCATGCATGGCTTCATGGCTCACCTTTGGCTTGGGGAAAGGTTTGGTCAATTTCATGAAAATGAGTTTTGGGATTCTTTTGATAATCTAATGAGAACTTGGATAAGGATTGATTTGGGATGATTTGATGATGAATTTAGGACTTAGGTATTGAGTTTAATTGAAAGTATGATGAGGGGAAATGTCATATGGGCTTTGGGACCAATTTTGGGCCTTTGGATGTGGTAAAAGATGGGTTTTTAAAATGGTTTAGGAAAGTGGGCTTTTGAATTTTAAAATGGATTTTGGGATGAAATTTTGGTAAAGGCTTAGGCCAAATAATTGTTGGGTTTAGCTCATAGATGTGCCATGAGTGACTTGGAGCAAATTGGGAGTGATTTGGGTTTGAATTGAGTTGAATTTGGGCTCCTTTGGTGAATGGGCCAATATGGGTCAAATTGGGCTAACTTGGGCCAATGTTGGGCTAGTGTTGAAATTGATGTAAAATTAATGTTGTGAAATGTTTATGGGAGTGTTTCAAAGAGGTTTTGGCTTTGGTTAGGTTTTGATTTTGGGATTTGGGCTCATTTGGGTTAAGTTTGGGTTTAGGTCAAAATTGGGCCTTTTAGCTTTGGGTTGAATTTGAGTGGGGTTTGGGTCTAAATTTTGGGCAAATCATGTTAGTGTTTTGTTTATGGGGATGTCAAGGAAAGTTTAGAAAAGATTTGGGGTTAATTGGAGTTGAATTGGGTGAGTTTGGGCTAAGTTTGGGTCATGGGTCCAAATTGGGCTTTAAGGCCAAAAGTGAAATTGGATCCAAATGTCAATCAAATTGGACTTGGATTTGGTCTAAATTGGTGTTGAGAATGTTGAATTGAAGTTTAGAATTGAATTGGACCAGAATTTGGGTCAATTGGGTAGGTTTGGTTTGACATTGGGTTCACTTAGGGTTAAAATGGGTCAAATTGGGGGTTTTGACAAAAGTAGGGTAAATTGACAAAATTGGCCCATGATGTAATTGAACAAAATGAAATTGGGAATATTTGGGATTTTCTGGAATTTTCTGGGAATTTTCTGAATTTTTGGATTTTTTTGGCTAAGAGGGGTATTTTGGGTATTTGGAGGGTATTGGGAGGTATTTTTGGAATTTTTGGTATTTTTGGGTATGGATGATCAATTTGATTGGTGAGGAAATGTTTAGGATTGATTTTGGAGAATTTTGGGTAATTTAGGTGATTTTGCAAATTTTGGGTAGTTTCAAGGGCATTTGGTAGGTTAGGCGGGTGTAGGGTCCCGGGGGTCAAAAATTAAAAATTTGGAAAATTGAAGATTGGGTGAATATAAGTGGAATAAAATCATTTTGGTTGAGCCATGAAGCCACATCAAGCCCATATGAGCCATGAAGGGACTCATTTGAGGCATTCACTTATGTTGTTCCTAACCCTCTCAGCCGAGGGCTCAGGGGTTAAGGACCATCCATGTGAATCACCTACATGAGTCGGGAGGTCAAGTTAGGTATGGGTGTGGTTTTAAGAGGTGTGTGAAAGTGTAGTGCATAGGTGTAGTGTGTGTGTAAGTCGGCCCCTTCACTAGGACCGAGCCACTGAGGCGATCTAAGGCTAAAGAGTCCCATAGGAACTCATCCTTTAAACTTCCACATTTGATTTCAACCCTCTAGGTGATTAGGGGTCTATAGTCGAGTTTGTGGAGTTTGCGGGGAGTTAAGAAGTGGTTTGAATTTCTAAGTGGTGGGTCCCAATTCTAATCCTCTAGGATAGTCAAAGGAAAAGCCTAAGGCTAGATCCTAAATACTAAGAGAAGAAGAGGAGACCTCATCAAAAATGAGGTCAACAGCAGTCTCCGAGACAATGGTACAAGCGGTTCGACTCCTACATGATTCAGATTGGCTACAGACGATGTGAGTATGATTGTTGTGTTTATGTTAAGAGCCTTGATGATGGTACATTTATTTTTCTGCTACTGTATGTTGATGATATTCTGATTGCTGCAAAGAATATGAATGATGTCCGTGGTTTTGAAAGCTTTGTTAAGCCAGGAATTTGACATGAAAGATTTGGGTCATAAAAAGAAGATTCTCGGAATGGAGATTCAGCGGGATAGAGGCTCAAGACGACTGTGTCTATCTCAACGAGGCTATGTTGAGAAAGTGCTTGAGCAGAGTTTGAGATGAGCGATGCTAAGCCTCGTAAGCACTCCATTGGCGAATCATTTCAAGCTTTCTTGAACGAATGTTCGAAGACGGATGAGGAAATCAAAGATATGGCAAAGGTTCCTTATGCCAGGTGCGGTTGGTCGCTTGATGTATGCAATGGTATGTACTCGTCCTGATTTGGCTCATCATCGTTAGTCAAGTCCGCAAATACATGTCTAAACCAGGGAAGACGACATTGGGAAGCGATCAAGTGGATTTTCGGGTATTCGAAGGGCACCGTAGGACATGGAATTATCTTTAGCGATAGATAATGATCCTTCGGTCGTGGGTACGTCGATTCGACTATGCAGGTGATTCTGGATGGCGTAAGGTCCATAACTGGGTATGTGTTTACACTTGGTGGAGGGCCATATGTCGGAAATCGACGATTCGATCTATTGTGGCATTATCTACAACTGCGAGTATATGGCGATGGTCGAAGTCTGTTAAAGAAGCTTTATGGCTTACTTGGGCTAGTGAAGGAACCGGGCGTTGAGCAAGGTGGAGTTTAGTTGCATTGTGATAGTCAGAGTGCTATTTACTTGGCTAGAACCAGGTGTACCATGCGAGGACTGTCGGCGTATTTTTTTTTAGGTTTGTGGTGTTGTATTTTTTTTTGAAAAGAGGTCGCCTACAGAAATTGTCGACGAATTTTTAATTTAAATAAATAATTTGAAAAGTAGTATTTGATTTTGAAAATAATTTTAAATTTGAAAATTTTAAGATATGAAATCAAGCCGATCTCACATCCCGAATAGTTTATACAAACGAGCGCCGCACCACAAGCCTGTGTATCTATCCCGAAGAATAGACACCTTGCTTGATAATGGGGCTCGATTAAATAAACTAGAAAGGTTTGTGACATCCGTTTGGTACGCGAACCAATTTTATAAGCCGACAAATTCCCCTGCTTAATATGAAACTATTAAACGGGGTTTATATTACTCAGGTTCTTAAAGTTCCCTATAAGGGCGAGCCCACATAGTTAATTACATCTTAAGTGACGGGAATCACCTAAGAAAACTCTCGATAATAATCGATAATTACGCTCTCGAGAATTTCAAAGTTTAAGTTTTCGAGGGTTGAATTTTGGAATTTCGATAGGGAATGGATCGAATTTGGAACATTTTTATTTTGGGAATTCGAAGGAAGCAAAGTAGGAGAAATTACGGATTCGAAGCGAACTTCGGTAATTTCCCGACTATCCTATTGTTTGGCTTAGACTTAGGAAAGTCCTAATGTTCATTTAATGTTTTAATCTTGCCGATTTTAATTAGTTAGGGCTTATATTTATATGATAGAATCATACAAATTGCACTAGAAGATATGAGGGTTTATGTCGTATCGGACGACTACCTCGGAATCCTAAGACCGGTTAGGGCTTAATTTGCAATGCAAATGCACTAACGAAGAGTTGAGGATTTATGTTGCGCTAGAGCGAACTACCTCGAAGTCCTATGGCTTTGTTATTTAATTCTAAGAAAGTTTCTGCTGAAGTAGGTTCGAGTTTTGCTTGACGACGATGGCCGTGCTGCCCACCATGCTCCGAGCTCCTTGTTGTTGCGGAGGTTTAGTTTTAGAAATCATAAATCAAGAGATGAGAGAAGTGTCTTGGTTTAGAGAAGTCTTAATTTCCACGTGTTTTTTGTGTTTTAATTAAAACGAGATCTTAAAGTTGATTAAACGGAACCGATTAAGATCCCACGGTTCCGTCATCCCGCACAGATTATTTTCATCGAATTCACTTAGTCCAGATGAATTTGCTAAACTCAACTAAATGAGTTCCGCACTTTCATTTAGACCGTGGGAAATCCCGTTAGCGACACGTGGGTTACATCATCCGAGGTATTCCAGATCATTCAATGAGACGTTTTAATTTAGTTGTAGTTGTAGTTTTGTTGTTACGTTTGTGATTAAATTTTGAGTTGTCTTATATTTTGGAATGTTGTGGAGGTGAATTTTATCTTGTAATGTCTTTTAATTTAGTTATGGGTTTCGGTTTTGGTTTCACATCTAAAGGTGTGGGTTTTCATGCAACTGTTGTTTATCATGCAAGAAAAATAAATGCGATGCGATTAAATAAATTACCGTAAAGTGAATCGCAATAAAATAAAAGCGTACTCGGAGGGTCTTCCCGTCATCCCAAGCTGCACTTAAAACACGATTAAAATATTTAAGCAAGTTCCTAGGTAAAGCTAAGGTAAGGGTTATGGTTTTCTACCAAATTCCTAATCCTATAGCTAGTCATTTCCTATGACGTCTAGGTTCTCTCGTGTTTTTAGTTTGAAGACGATTTTCTTCATCAAAGAACAATTAAGTTCAATTGTTCTTGTAAATATCCTATCATATTGAGTAAGTGCTTAAGAAAAATCTTAAACATCTTTTCAATATTTCAGGATTGTTTTAAGTCCAAATGAATTTAATTGTGTAAATGAATCAATCGTCCGAGGTTTTCAAGTTTTGTTAACTTGCTCGAGTGAACTAGGACATTTGAATGTCCTATAAGTGAAGTAACATTTCATTTTAATGTTCTACTTAGGAGTTATGATAACTAAGGCTCCTAAGGCAAATGATATTTAATGATTTGTGATCCAAATTTAAGTTCAAATTAATGATTTAAGTTTGGAATAGTGTTCAAGTTATTTTAGATTTATTTCTTCATGTCTTAAGTGAGGTTATTTAATTCAATTTAATTTAATTTAATTTATTTTAATTTAATTTATTTAATTTAATTTGATTTGATTTAATTTAATTCAATTTAATTTATTTGATTTAATTTCTTAATTTAATTTAGTTTAATTTTAATTTAATTTAATTTAATTTAATTTAATTTAATTTATTTAATTTAATTTAATTTAATTTAATTTTAATTTAATTTAATTTGTTTATTTAATTTAATTTGTTTATTTAATTTTATTTAACTTAATTTAATTTTATTTATTTATTTAATTTAATGTATTTAATTCATTTAATTTAATTTAATTTGTTTATTTAATTTAACTTAATTTAATTTTATTTAATTCAACTTTTAATCTTAATTTAATTTAATTTAATTGAAAATTTTTGAAAAAAGTTTAATGATTTAATTTAATTTAATGATTAAGTCTTTTAATATTTTAAATTTGAGTTATCATTTTAATTAAGAGTTGAGTATTAATGAGATGATTAATTTAGGGATTTTTAAATTAAAGGATAAATCTCTTCCTAATAATATCCCTATTTTAATAATTCCAAATTTATTATTCTTCCAAATTCAATTAATTATTTAATTAAAGTTTAATCATTTTAAATTGCTTAATGGGTTTCTACTCTTTGATTATTTAATTTCAATCATCCAAATCAGATTAGGATCAAATATTTTACTTGTTAATTTTTTTATTAAACCTAAAGTTTTAATTAAAGGATTAAAATTTTAATTACCATTTTGCCCTTTAAGCCTAATAATTTCATAACTCACTAAATTGAACTCAAATGAACTTGAAATTTTTATGTGACTTCACTTATGTGTCAATGAAGACATGAGAGGAGAAAATGTGATTTTTCTGTATTTAATTCATTTATATAATTATTTTTTGTAGAAAAGAGAAATTTCCAAGGAAAATTCAATAACATGACCAAGGGAAAGTTTCTGTCCTTAAGAAAATTAGGGGACATTCCTAATGACCAGAGGACCACTTGGACCAAATTTTGTAATTTTTTGAATTATATTTTATTTATTAGAATTATTTTAAATTCTGGAGTATTAATTAATTTAAAAATAAAATAAATGTTGAAAAATAAATTTTATAATTTTTAAAATTCTCTCTGATATCAAGGATTCCAGAGAACCAAACTTTACAATTTTCTGATTTTTCTTTGATTTATTATAATTATTTTGGTGAAAATGCTAGAAAATACATTTTTTAATTTTAAAATTACCCTTGAGCTTTAAAAATTAATATCTCACTAAATAGACCTAGGAAAAATATGGGACTTGTTCCTAAGTGATTAAAATTCAAAATATGACATTTTGGTGAATTTTATTATTTTTGTGATTTTTATCATTTTTTAATTATTAAAAATATTAAAATAATATTAAAAATCAACTTTTTTAGAAAATTGAAATTTTAATTTTCTTAAACTCCCCTGATATCAGAGAGACTCCAAAACCAATTTGGTGAATTTTTGAAAGATATTTTGAAAGTTATGAATTTTTAAAGTTTAAAATGGCTAAGTGGCTTAATTAACCCGATTAGTGGGGCTAACCAAGTCCAATTGACCTCAAATTTTTATGGTGGGTTCCTCTGATCCTAAAGGTCAGTGGAGAATTGATTTCAAGTCAATTTGATCTATGGTTAACTCTAATTAATTAGAGACCTATTTTGAGTGTTTAAGCCGATTAGGGTTAATCTAAGTGAATTAACTCAAATCCTATTTTTCCTAAGGTTCTACTGGTCATAAGGAACATCACCAAATTTTCCTAGAATTTATTTCACAACATGCTAATTTTTGAAATTAAAATACTTAAAACGAGCAACATGCATTTGAAAAATCAATAACTTTTCACGAGAGATGGCCTCGACCTTGGAAAATTCGGGGAATGTTCCTAAGTTCAGAGGCTTCAAAACCCTATGGTCTCATGCCATGGTGAATTGTATACATGCATGGAGAATTAAAACAATGCAGGAAGTAAATAATTAATTAAAAATAAAATATCTGGACAAAATTAATTAATTTCTTTTCCACATTATTCTCCTACTGTTCAGCTGAGCGAGGGGGTATTTTTATTTTATTTTTGTGATTTTTCTACACGGAGATATGAATTTTCCAAGTTTAGGGAATTAAATAAATAGGAAAATACCCTATTTATCTACTTATCCACGCGGCGCCGCGTCGACCTCGGCGACTCCGAAACGCCGCGTGGCGCGCTCCCATTCGACGCCGCCATCCGAGTCGAGCAAGCCGGGCCCCGCGGTTCTCGTGCCGTCTCCCGGTCCAACGCCATCCGAGCCGTCCGTCCGCGCGTGTATTAAATGGACGGCATCCGTTCATCGTCCATGGCCGGTGCGATCCCGTGACCGTCCACACTCTAACCCTAAGAACTCGCTCGATTCTCGATGGATTTTCGTGTTCTTATGCTCCATGGATTCGTCTTGAAGAGACGAACACATCCATACGGTAAACATGCATTGAAATTAAGGCATTTGAAATGGAGAATCTCCGGAAGCTCGGGATGAAGAACTAGCTCATACCTTTGCTCGGAGAAGTGAAGCTTCGATGCGAGAGTTGTTGCACCTTCGATTGGATCCGGCGAGCTCCGGATGAAGTCTCTCGGTGCAGTGAATTGTGCTAGGTTGAACTTCGACCACGGTGATCACAAAGCTTGGAGTACGGAGCAAGCCGGGTGGCCTGGAGATGGGGCTTTTCTTGGTGGACACCTTCCCTTGGTCGCAGTGAAGGTGTAGGGCTAATCGATTTGGGGATTGGTTCAGCTGTGGGGAAGTGTCCCGGTTTTGGGCTTGGATTTCGACTGCGAAATTAAGCTCACGGAGAGGAAATGGCGAGGGGGATCTCACCTGGGGATCAAGTGCTGCGTGTAGGAGGAGGGGTGCGGAACAATTTTGGCGGAGTTTTGGCAAGGTTTGTGCAACTCTCTTCTTATGGCCGTGAGGGGGTGGTGTTTAAATAGGCATGGTTGGAGGCTCTCCCGGGGGTGGCCGAGGGTTGGGATCAGCTTGCTCGGTCATGGGAAGAACGGCCATGGTGGCCATTGGGCATGGGGCGGCTCGGCGAGGTGGAATTCCAAAGTTGGCTCACTCCCGAGGTCTCGGGCATGGCGTTTTCCGGCGGCCGGGTGGCCGGCCGGCCGAGCATGGGTCACCCTCGAGGTCGGGTGGGTCGGGGTTGAGTGTTTGTGCAAGCGATTGGCAATGGCCGAGTGTAAAGGCTTTGATCCAAAGTAGAATGGGGCATGGCTAGTTTTGGGTCTAAATGGGTCAACTCACCCATTTGGGCTTGGTGCACCCTTCGAGGTGGCCTTGGGTCTTTGTGGGGGATCAAATGGATCGATCTGGTTTGGCATGGAGAAGTCTCCATCCAAATATATTTGGATTAAATTTAGGTTTAGGTGAATCATGATTAAGGCTAATGAGCTTTAGGGATTAAGGAAAGGGGCCCTCCTTCCTACCCAATATGGCATGGTGGAGTGTCCAAGGCTCTCATGGCTCACATGTGGCTCATGCATGGCTTCATGGCTCACTTTTGGCTTGGGGAAAGCTTGGTCGATTTCATGAAAATGGATTTTAGGAATTTTTTGGTAATTTGATGGAAATTTGTATGGAACTTGATTTGGAATGATTTGATGATGGATTTAGGACTTAGGTAATGGCTTTGATTAAGTGGATGGCAAATGGAAATGTCATGTGGGCTTTGGGGTAGATTTTGGGCTCATTGAAATGGTTTTAGATGGGCTTTTAAATGGTTTAGGAAAGTGGGCTTTTGAATTTTAAAATGGATTTTGGGATGAAATTTTGATAAAGGCTTGGGCCAAATAATTGTTGAGTTTGGTTTAGGGATGTTTCATGAGAGGTTTGAAACAAATTTGAGGTGGTTTGAGTTTGAATTGGGTTGGATATGGGCCTTTTTGGTAAAGAGGCTAAGGTGGGCCAAAATGGGCTACCATGGGCCAATGTTGGGCTAGGGTTGAAATTGATGTAAAATTAATGTTGGGAAATGTTTATGGGAGTGTTTCAAAGAGGTTTTGGCTTTGGTTGGGTTTTGATTTTGGGATTTGGGCTCATTTGGGCTAGGTTTGGGTTTAGGTCAAAATTGGGCCTTTTAGCTTTGGGTTGAACTTGAGTAGGGTTTGGATCAAAGTTTTAGGCAAATAATGTTAGTGTTTTGTTTATGGGGATGTTAAGAAAGGTTTAGAAAAGATTTGGGGTTAATTGGAGTTGAATTGGGTGAGTTTGGGTTAGGTTTGGGTCATAGGTCCAAATTGGGCTTTAAGGCCAAAAGTGAAATTGGATCCTAATGCCAATCAAATTGGGCTTGTATTTGGTCTAGATTGGTGTTGGGGATGTTGAATTGAAGTTTAGAATTGAATTGGACCAGAATTGGGATCAATTGGGTAGATTTGGTTTGACATTGAGTTTACTTTGGGTTAAAATGGGTCAAATTGGGGGTTTTGACAAAAGTGGGGTAAATTGACAAAATTGGCCCATGGTGTAGTTGGACAAAATGAAATTGGGAATATTTGGGATTTTCTGGAATTTTCTGGGAATTTTCTGAATTTTTGGATTTTTGGGTCAAAAGGAGTATTTTGGGTATTTGGAAGGTATTGGGGGGTATTTTGGGATTTTTGATATTTTTGGATATGGATGATCAGTTTGAGTGATGTGGGAATGTTTGGGATTGATTTTGGAGAATTTTGGGTAATTTGGGAATTTTTGAGAAATTTGGGTAGTTTCGAGGGCATTTGGTAGAGTTGGTGGGTGTAGGGTCCGGGGGTCGAAAATTGAAAATTTGGAAAATTGAAGATTGGGTGGATGTAAGTGGAATGAAATCATTTTTGTTGAGCCATGAAGCCATATCAAACCCACATGAGCCATGAAGGGACTCATTTGAGGCATCCATCATGTTGTTCCTAACCTCTGCGCGGAGGCTTAGGGGTTAAGGACCATCCATGTGAATCACCTACATGAGTCGGGAAGTCAAGTTAGGTAAGGGTGTGTTTTAGGAGGTGTGTGAAAGTGTAGTGCATAGGTGTAGTGTATGTGTAAGTCGGCCCTTTCACCGGACCGAGTCACCCGAGGCGATCCTAAGGCGAAAGAGTCCCATAGGAACTCATCCTTTAAACTTCCGCATTTGATTTCGACCCTACAGGTGATTAGGGGTCTATAGTCGAGTTTGTGGAGTTTGCGGGGAGTTAAGAAGTGGTTTGAATTTCTAAAAGGTGGATCCCGATTCTAGTCCTCTAAGATAGTCGAAGGAAAAGCTGAAGGCTAGATCCTAAGTACTTAAAGAGAAGAAGAAGACCTCATCGAAAATGAGGTCGACAAATGGACCCCCGATAGGTGTGGTGGTGACGGAGCACACCGCACGTATTGGTGTTGGCCGAAGCGATCAACAAAACCAACACGGATGTCCAAGTAACAAACTTAGGACGAAGTAGAAGAGTTTCCACTGGGGAGTGTCAAGTATATCTCTAAGACTGGAGATTCCTGAACTCTTGCTGGGGAAAGGAAAGGAGGTGAATCCATAATAACATGATTCGGGAGAAATTTCAATTTAGATTTTATTTTGTTTCATGTTCAAGTTATGATGTGTGAGTTTAAATTTCAATTTGGAATTTTAATTTAGATTGAAGTTTGTCAAGATTAATTTGAAGGGATTTGATTTGGAATGAAAATTGGAATTTTGAAGTTTTAGATGCAACATCTTCAACCCCAAAAGAAGATCGAATCGATTAGATTGAGTCATTGCAATGAGGAAAGACCTCAGAATAATGCGGTATTGGATGTAAAATCCGTAACCTCGAGAGTTTGATTTGATGTATTTCGGTGCGATAGGAAAAGAATCCTAAAGCGATGCGGTCTTGGATGTAAAATCCTCGACCCAAAAGTTTGGATTGATGTATTTCGGTGCAGTAGGAAGAGAATCCTAAGCGATGCGATCTTGGATGTAAAATCCTCGACCCAAAAGTTTGAATTTGATGTATTTCGGTGCGATAGGAAGAGAATCCTAAAGCGAGTGCGAGTCTTGGATGTAAAATCCTCGACCCGAAGTTTGAATTTGATGTATTTCGGTGCGATAGGAAAAGAATCCTAAAGCGATGCGGTCTTGGATGTAAAATCCTCGACCCAAAAGTTTGGATTTGATGTATTTCGGTGCGGTAGGAAGAAAATCCTAAAGCGGTGCGATCTTGGATGTAAAATCCTCGACCCAAAAGTTTGAATTTGATGTATTTCGGTGCGGTAGGAAGAAAATCCTAAAGCGATGCGAGTCTTGGATGTAAAATCCTCGACCCAAAAGTTTGGATTTGATGTATTTCGGTGCGGTAGGAAGAAAATCCTAAAACGGTGCGATCTTGGATGTAAAATCCTCGACCCAAAAGTTTGAATTTGATGTATTTCGGTGCGGTAGGAAGAGAATCCTAAAGCGATGCGGTCTTGGATGTAAAATCCTCGACCCAAAAGTTTGAATTTGATGTATTTCGGTGCGATAGGAAGAGAATCCTAAAGCGATGCGGTCTTGGATGTAAAATCCTCGACCCAAAGGTTTGAATTTGATGTATTTCGGTGCGATAGGAAGAGAATCCTAAGCAGTGCGGTCTTGGATGTAAAATCCTCGACCCAAAGGTTTGAATTTGATGTATTTCGAGTGCGATAGGAAGAGAATCCTAAAACGAGTGCAGTCTTGGATGTAAAATCCTCGACCCAAAGGTTTGAATTTGATGTATTTCGGTGCGATAGGAAGAGAATCCTAAAGCGAGTGCGATCTTGGATGTAAAATCCTCGACCCAAAGGTTTGAATTTGATGTATTTCGGTGCGATAGGAAGAGAATCCTAAAGCGGTGCGGTCTTGGATGTAAAATCCTCGACCCAAAGGTTTGAATTTGATGTATTTCAGTAGGTAGAGAAGAAAATCCTAAAGCGGTGCGATCTTGGATGTAAAATCCTCGACCCAAAAGGTTTGAATTTGATGTAAGGTTTGATGTGAGATCCGGAAAGATCGAATTTGAGATTTGAAATTTGACTGAGATTTGAAATTTGGAAAGATTGAATTTGAGATTTGATAGAGATTTGGAATCTGGAAAGATTGAATTTGAATTTGATATTTGAAATGATGAGTTTGAACTCGGTTGAAATTTGATTTAAGATTCGATTTGAAATTTGGAAGATGAAATTTGAAGTTTGATTGAGAATTTGATTCGAAATTTGATTGAGAATTTGATTTAACATTCTTGTTGATTTTATTTATCCTTTAATGATTCAAATTTTATTTTGTTGTTTGTTTAACGTTCATGTGAATTTGGTGTTTGTCATTTTTAGATTTTTTTAGAAAGTTTTCTTTTATCTTTTTTTTATTTCTTTTCGTTCTTTGTTCGAAGTTCATTTAACTTTAATGGCGTTTCCCAATCAATTTGCACTAAAAGAGGTGAAGGCCAAAAATGTGACATGGTCACTTTCATTCCAATCATGTAGAAGATACATCGTACAACTTGATGCGGAATATATTTCATACAATCCATGTAAACTCAAACGGATCGTGTATGATCTTTTGTTGATCCATCTAAAGAAGCATCCGTCGAAAGTCCATGTACGAATAGTGAGATACATGGTCGATAACATCACCTTCCAAGCCATCCTTAGCAAGGATGCCGTATGGATGTACATTGGAGGTGTGATATTTTCCATGTAACTCACGGCTCGTAAGGCCGGAGGCCTTCTAGCTCCGGATGCATGTTGGAAATGGTAAGGTGTCTTTTCGTCGTCCATCCTCCCGAACGTAAGCGAAATCCTCTTTCTTGGTACTCCTGGTATGCGATGCTTGGCGATATACGCTCCGTTACCCTTCGGTATCATGACGGAACCTACCGGTAGTGGTATCTTCACCGGCCCTCGGAACTCACACGGGCCCGCTATCCGGAGGTCGGATCCGAACATGATGTTACACTCGCTCGGAAAAGAGGCTGTGCGAAAGGCTCGACAAAATCATGGTGATCGATGTGTGGGGGTATACGATCACTCTGTTTGTAGATATTGATGATGCAGTATTGGGTATGCGATCTCGCGGCGATACCCTCCATGTTATCAATCTCTTTACCATTCTCTTGATGACTAATGGCATCGGGTCCACTTGCCCATGACGAAGTATTCTGGCGGGTTTCCCTTCCCGTCCTCGACGAAGTTGTAACGAGCATCCACATTGTATTGTGATTCTTCCTTTCCACGGCATCCATCTCCGGGGCTACGAGTATGTGTTTTCCCTTAGGCGGCTCGCTCGGCCAGTCTTTCAAATCCCGGATGCAATCCACGATTCTTCGCTGCTCATATTCGAAAATACGTACGTATGTAATTCGAGGCCCTCCAGGTATATTGATTCTTACGCCTCTAATCCTTTCAAAGTATTCGAAGGTTTTCTTTTCAACATTTTGCATTCTCTCCAGCTCGTATTCGGAATGATCCGCAGATGGCGAGGCCTTGTGACATATTGTGGGATATAAGGTTCAACCCCTTCACGTTCTCCTGCATACCTCGGCTCCTCAGGGATGATGCCTGTCGGGACATCCCCCGGGGTTGCTTCTGCAACAAGGTCATGCATCACTGGTGGTTCTATCCGGTGGCGTGGTAGCCTTCTTTCTTCTGGTTTTGTGAGATTTCTCCGGTTCTTTCTGTCATCCTAGGAGCCGGCCTCCTTTCTTCGGTTCTTGGTGAACCGGTGTCCTTGAAGTGTATGCACCGACATTATAGCATCGCCTCGTCGTCTTGATCCGCGACTAGTTTTGTCAACATCTTACGGATACGGCGATTCTTATTTCTTCGTTGCGTTCGTCGTGAGAGTAGCTCTCCGAACTTCTTGAATCTCCGTAGGCGCGGCGGCGACAAGCTCGCCCTCTGCTGTAGCGACTACGGACTTCATTTTCTTATCTTCTTCGATATTTGTCTTTCTTTTCTTGTTCTTTGGATTGGTGGCTTGGGCCACCCACTTTCATCACTTGTATGTCCGGGCGGTTCTTCTCGGTCAGCCGGGACCCGATCACTTTCCTCGTCTTGTAGGCTGTCGGTGCGAAATGCGAGTCAATCTCGATTATCGCTCCATCTTTCACCCTCTTTTCATCGAGTGCGAGGCTTACGCCATTCTTAAAGTTCAAGACCAACCGCCCGCTCGACATTTCCCTGCGAAAAGACAAGGAAAAGGATCGGGGGGCTGTCTAAGAACAAGAACATCAAGAAAAGTTTATTAAAGACATCTTGTTTTATTATTATTTTTATATTTTCAAATTTAACGGGAATGAAGTGGGATAAGATCGGGTAAGAGATTTTGATTTGGAAAAGAAAACAAGGAAAATTTTATTATCGGGATTTTATTTATTTTTAGCACATTTTTGTTATTTTTGGGTTCGGACCCGATTCATAAGTAATCACTTCACCCGTGCTTCTAGGGATGGAAAGTTCATTCCTTCGAAACATCGAGTAGCGTAATACTTTTTCAAGTATCGCCCATTGATCGGAAGCATATGTCGTTCTCCTCGGCAATTCACTAGGCGGTAGGAGCCTCCCGAGTATACCGCTTCGACCACAAACGGTCCTTCCCAAGTGGGTTCAAATTTTCCTCCTATCTTGCGGTGTGCGAGAATAGGTCTTTGAGAACGAGAACTAGATCACCAACTTTGAAGGTTCTTGGGCGGACCGGTTTATCATGAGCCTGAATCATCTTAGCTTGGTATAATTCTAAATTCAGTTGCGGCTGCAAGTCTTTTCCCTTCCGAGGCTCTCTAATTCTTCGAGTCGTAATTTGGCGTTCTCTTCGTTGTGATTTTATTTGCAACTGCCGATTCGAGTGAAGGGAGCCGAACCTCTAAAGGTAACACTGCCTCGGACCCATACACCAGAGCGTAAGGTGTAGCTTGCGTAGGTGTTCTGAAGGTTGTCCGGTAGGTCCATAAGGCTTCTAACAACTTCTCGTGCCAATTTCTCTTATTGTCGTCTAAAGTCTTCTTTAAAATTTGAACGAGAGTTTTATTAAAAGCCTCGGCTGAGCCGTTTGCTCTTGGGTAGTAAATTGTTGAATATCGCCGGTCGATTCCGTGTCTCCTGACAAAATTGTTGATTTGTGTGCTTCGAATGCGACCCATTATCCGAGATGATCTCGCGCGGCACCCGAAACGGTGGACAACTTGGTTCTTGAAAAATTGTAGCACGTGATGTGCTTTCACTTCTCAAGTGGAGCTGCCTCTGCCCACTTGGAAAAGTAATCTGTAGCCGCAAGAATGAAGCGATGTCCTTTTGACGATGACGGTTCTATTGGACCCACTATGTCCGGTGCCCCGACATTCGAATGGCCACGATGCGATTGTCGGATGTAGCACATTTGGAGGTTGGTGTAGAACCACTCCGTGCACTTGGCAGCGGTGACGGCTCTTGGCGATTTTCATGCGGTCGGTCATCATCGAGGGCCGGTAGTACCCTAGTCTTTTAATTTTCATTTTCATCTTTGGACCCGGCTGGTGAGCGCCACGAGTCCCGAATGCACCTACAATTTCACGGGCTTCGGACCCGCTTAGGCACCTTAGCCACATTTGATCAAAAGACCTTCGTATAATGTGTTGTTTATTAATGCGTAGGACGAGTTCTTTTCTTGATCCGATGGGCTAACGACCTATCATCCGGTAGTTTTCCTGTTTGTAGGTAATCCATCAATGGTCGTCGCTCGATCTTCCGTGTTTTACATCGTCATTTGCTAATCGATCCTTTTTCCTTTTCGATTTGTGTATCGTGTCTATGTCAAGTCGTGATAGGACTCGACGTCCGTGCAGCGACACTTCCATCGATTCATCTTGCAAACGAGCAAATTCTTTTGCGAGACGAGCTAGCGCATCCGCTAGAGCGTTTTCTTTTCGGGAATTTTGTAGATTGTCACATTTGGAATCTGTTCAGCAATTGTATGGCATACTTGGAAGTATTGCTCGAGTCTTGGTTTTAAAATTCTGTACTTGTCCGACGATCCGTTGAATGATTAACTGTGAATCTCCGTAGATGTTGATGTCCGTTATCCCCATTTGAATGGTTAATTCCGATCCGTTATGAGGGCTTCGTATTACGCTTCGTTGTTTGTACACGGCTCCGTCGAGTGGTAAGAGTATCTTAACATTCCCGCTCCGGTGTTATAAATATTAGCCCGATTCCTGCCTTACAGGGCACTATCACTTGCGATTCTTCATCTTTGTGCTGTGAAGATGCTCCGTCGAAATATAATTCCCAACGTCGATCATCGAGGTCTTCTAGATTCATTATTTGTTCATCCGGCGGATCGTCATTGAGAGGAGATTCTGCCGGCAAAGGGTGTCTTGCAAGGAAGTCTGCTGAGGACTTGTCCCTTTACGGCACGAAGAGGCACGAAAGTTATATCGAATTGCGATAATATCATTGACCATACGGCAAGTCTGCCGGAAAGCGTTGGACGAGTCATCAAGTATTGCAATGGATTAAACTTCGAGATCGGGTTGACCTTATGAGAAAGCATGTAATGCCCGAGCTTTTGAGCGGCGAAGATCGAGGCCAAACAATGCTTTTCAATTGCGGGATACCTTATTTCCGTCGGCGATAGAACGACGGCTTAAGTAATAAAGAGCATTTTCTTTACCCTCATCATTGACTCAGGCTAACGGGGCTCAGAGAGAGTCGTCTAAAGCCGCGGTATAAAGTATTAGCGGTCTACCCGAGACCAGGGCTGCTAAGACGGGAGGTGTCATTAAATATTGTTTAATGTCCTCGAAGGCCTTACGGCATTTCTCTTCCCAAATAAATTTGGCGTCCTTTTTAACTAGTGCCGAGAAAGGCTGACACCTACACGACGGGTTTGAGATAAAGCGTCGAAGATATGCCGACTTCCCTTGAAAAGATCGTAGTTGTTTTAAGGTTTTGGGAGGCGGCATTTCTAAGATGGCTTTAATCTTTTCCGGATCGATTTCAATTCCACGATGTCGGACAACGAATCCTAAGAATTTCCGGAGGTGACGCCGAAGGCGCATTTTAAGGGATTCATCTTAAGGTTAAATTGCCTTAATCGTTCGAAAACAATTCTCAGAATCATACAAATGGTTGTCCTTTACTTTGCTTTTGATGACCACATCGTCCACGTAGCATTCGACTTGATTGTGGATGAGATCATCAAAAATTCTTGTCATTGCTCTCCGGTAGGTTGCTCCTGCGTTCTTCGATCCGAATGGCATCACCGTTGTAGCAAAATACTCCGATCGGCGTTCGAATGCGTAAGTTTTTCGTCTTCCGGAGCCATTTTTATCCGGTTGTATCCCGAAGATCCATCCATGAATGAGAATATTTCATGTGTTGAAGCGATGTCGATCATTAATTCGGGATCGGTAGCGGGAATTCATCTTTCGGGCATGCCTTGTTTAAATCTCGCGAAATCCACACAAATTCCGATCGACCATTCTTCTTCCGGCCGGTACCACGTTGGCTAACCAAGTCGGGTATTGTTCTTCACGGACAAATTTAGCGTCTATTAGCTTTTTAACTTCGGTATGACTTGTTGTTCGATTTCTAGACGCATTCTTCCGGGACCTTGTACGTCGGAGCGAAGTAGGGTCCACTCCTAGTTTATGGACTGCGACCTCCGGAGCTAAACACAGCATCTCATCGTAGCTCCAAGCAAAACGAGTCCTTAAATTCCATTAATAACTTGATTATTTCTTTGGAGTCTTCTTTATTGAGTAAAGAGCTAACAAAGGTAGGTCGAGCTCTTCGCTAGTACCTAAGTTAACTTCTATTAACTCATCTATTGTAGATTTGATTTCTTCTTCGAATTCGGTGGAGCGTCTCAATTTGCAAATCTTCGAGTTCGTCCATAGTTTCCATGCGGTTTTCATTAGATTCGCGAGTGATAACCAAGCAAAATTCGGTATCATCAGGCGATCCTACGTGCCGAATCCGAGACCATGCTTTGAGTTGGGTGGACGACCGGAGTTATTCCATAAATTTTCAAAACGTTGTGATTGACCTTTTGTCCACTTGTCGAGGTAAGAAACCACGTTGAATTAAATTTTGAACACGGGAGAGTACCACTCGAAAGGCAATTCCATTAATTCGATGAAGTAGCATCTTGAAGTTGTACATTATTTTCGGTTTTGGAAGAAGAAGCACCACGGTAGAATTTGATTGGTTTTGCACCACCGCTACGTACCTCTTTGACCTCCATACCCTCGATCTTATTAGAACGGATCGGGGTCAGGGTCATAGTATGTACATAGTGGTTAATCTTCTCGTACATCGATTTATATTCTTCGTTTCTTTCATCTTCGAGAGGGATTCGAATTGCGGCTTTTTCGACTTATTGTTGCTTGCTTCTTGTTTGATTTCTTTTTCTTCTTCGAACTACCTTCCCAATCAACATTGATGGTTGGTTTCCTCGTCCAATCGTCCTAACGTCTCTACCACGACCTCGTCCCCGGCCTCGACCTCGGATGCGAGTTGTGGAGAAACCTTCACCATCTCGCCGTAAGGGAGTGGTGAGTGACTGTTGGACTAGAACTTCAGGTTCTTCGTTGTCCCGAACTTTCTTCGCTTCATTTGTTATGGTATCTCTGGAGAAGATCGTTTTCTTCGGTGGTGCATAATAAGCTGCATCCTCGTGGATTCCAATTTCATGTACGGAGAATGGTTGTAAGTCACCTTTGATGCACTGTTCTCCTCCATCGTAGTACTTGATGCACTGATGTAGAGATGATGGTACCATCCTGTTTTCATGTATCCATGGTCGGCCCGAGTAGAGCGTTGAACGACGTTTCGAATCAATTATGTGAAATTTCGCGGTTGTCTTTGCTAAGTCACCGGTCTTCATTAAGCAGTGTTATGGAGCCGAGGGCTCTTTCTCCTTTACGGTTGAATCCTCTTAATAACATTTTGTACGCCTCGAGCTCGCGAGCATCGATTTCCAAGTATGCTTAGCGTTCGAAGATTCATTATATTGATTGATGCTCCTGGATCCACCAATACTGCGGAGAGTGTAAATCTTCCGATTGTAAGCGAAATGTACAACGGTCGGTTGTGATCTAGCTGTTCCAAGTAGTAAGTCGTCGTCCGTGAAGGTAACACCTCGTTGTTCCTTTAACGAGCGAACCTCATCTAAGGACTCTCCGGCCATTTGAGCTAAGCAAATTTCCGGATCGAGTAAGGCCTTGATCGGAGCTTCTCTCATCTCCTTTGATAAGATGAGAGCGTCGTAGATGCTCGGTTTGGTGGTAGTTTCCTAAGATGGGCTAGCACGTTGTAGTCCACTTTGTTTTCATGTGTCTCTGCTTCTTCTCGAATGGGTATTTCTTCTGCCGGGGTTGGTTCTTCCCGAACAACCACACGCTTTCCTTTGTCTTTTGGACCCATTCTCGGAGGTAGAACTTTTCCACTCCTTAAGTTGACTTCGTAATTTCTTCGAACCTATTGTTGAGCTTGCCGGTGTCTCTTCTTGAATCGGAATGACGGGCTCTTCCGGATTAGCTCGAGTCCGAAGGCTCTAACTTCTATCGTGACTGGAGCTCCTCGAAACTCGCAGATAAATTCGTTGCTTGTTGAACTCTCGTAGCCTCCTTGATGGATGTCTTCTTCGTTATTTTGCTTGTCGAGATGGTGTATGATTTGAGAATTGTCGTTGGTATCGAAATCGATATCCGGATTATCGTTAGTTACGTAATCGTTAGACACGATCAAAACGTAGCCAACGCCATCACCCTTATCATTGTATGATCCCACCGAAGTGAGCGAGATAATCATACGGAGTCGGGGGTTCGAGGGATTTCTCCCCGAATCGGAAACAACTATCCTAGGATAAGCGGCCCCTAGTACTAGCCTTAGGTGCCTCGGTCTTCTCTTCTTCGTCGATTTTCTTCTTCTCTTCGATCGTCTCTGTTGAGGTGGTTCTTCTATCGCAAGTGATAGTACCGGCTTAACAGGTTTCAAACTCTGAATTGAAGCTCGTACCGAAGCGGTCTAGATGCTGTCTAAAATCTTTTTCGAAGACCTCGTCCAAGCGGTAGTCCATTCATTGTCAGTTGTATAGGGATCTATCGGAATGATGGGATCAGTCGAGATAACATTGACGGAACCTCCTTTCTGGGGTTCCTTCATGTACTCCTTCGGGATCGTTATATTCCCTTTCCGCAGGTTGTCATTGAGCCGACTTTTGAAGGTAATGCAATCTTCTATTTTGTGTCCAAGCATTTGGTGGTAAGGGCAAAAGTTGGGATCACCCTTCTTGTTGACTTCCTCTGGTCTTTTAGGCTCTGGCAGCTGGAAATCTGGAGTCTTCATCAGACTGCGGAACATTTTCGGCACTGCTTCATTCTTGAACGGATATTCTCTGCTCAAAAGCTCTCTTAATGTACGTTGCGGACGAGGTGGTTGTTCATATTGCGGAGATGACTGATAGCCGGGCCGGGGTTCTCTGGTAATTCTGTTGTGGTTGTTGCGGCCGTTACGGTGGTATTTGCATCGGTTGCTTGCCTTTGTCAGCTCGCTGCGACGATCCCGGATTTCTTTTCAAAAGTCTTTACGAGGCTTTTGTTTGTCCGTCTTGTCGGTGAAACTTAATTGCTTTGCCTCCTCTTGCAAGCTTCCGGCCTTGCTTAACAACTTCTCGAAAGTCTTAATAGTAAATCCCTTGAGGAGAAGTGCTATCGGGCCGTGAATGCTTTTAAGTAAAATGCCGACTGCGTGTTGTTCTTGCAGTTGTGGTTCACACTTCATACTTAAGTTCCTCCATCGAAGTATGTAATCCACCAAAGTTTCATTCGGCTTCTGCTTCTCTACCACTAAATCACCTATAGTGATGTGGTGTTGAGCTCCGGCGAATCGTTTGATGAAGAGGTTCTCTAGCTCGAGAATGTCTTTACCGAACCGTTTGGTAATTCGCATACCGGTCGAAGGCGATTCTCGACGGACTGGCGACGAACCGTCGGAAGAGTAATGCATCGCTCCCGCCGGCATTGCAACAAGCCGGCACGAAAGTGTGCTACATGCCTTGTCGAGGGTTCCGGTTCCATCGAAGGTCTTAAACGGAGGTGGTACGAAGCCTTTCGGGTATTGGACGGCGTCGAATTCTTCGGGGTAAGGTCTACCGTCCGAATGGATGTCCCGCTCTTTGATTGTGCTAAGGCTTCTCGCACTGCTGTTCTACCGAGTTCTTGATATCCTTTTCGGGAATCATACTTTGTGTCGTATCCTTTTTAGCTGATCATCCCCATTGACGGACGTAATCTCCTTTCCTCCGTCTACGATGTGAATAACCTCCGGGGTGTTTCTCATGTGGTTGTACTTGACTGCGGAGAGTGGCCGGAGCTACGGCCATCTCTTCCATCCTTTTCGCCATTTGAGCGATCGTGTCGTCTTTTTCCGAAGTTGCCTTCTCATCGGTTCGGCTCCTCTCTTTACGCGGCTGCGGGAGCACCTTGTGAAGGCGATGAAGCTCGTGTCTCAACCATGTTGATTTTCGCGTATTCGTCGTCCATAAATTCCGATGAATCGATCTCATCTCCGAACTTTTCTTCTCTTTCTTTTGCCGATCGTCGGATATCGGTTCTCGACTTTTCCATGGCATCTTCTAGCGGGGCTTTCGTGTGTCTTCGTGGTTGTCGTGCGATAGTTGCCGGGTTCCCTTCTCACGAGTCCCCTTCATCGCGGTAGCACTTTCTTCGATTCGAGTCTCTGGCAAGACTTTCTTTCTCGAGTTCATTGTTTCGATCTCAATCGCCCGGTAGTGGGACGCCATACCATCCTTCGGCGGCGAAGGTCTAGGACCGGATGGTGCGTCGGCCAAATGCTTGGAAGGTGGTATCCTCCCTGTCTGTAATCCCGAGACGACAACGGGCGGACTAGCCTTCATCCTTTTACTTGGCTTTTCGTCATGATGGCGGGTTCTACTCGGGGCCCAAGACGGGATTTGATCGGCACCCGCCACTATCCTCCGTAGAATTTCGATACGGGGCGGTTTTCCTTCTTTGCTAACTTTTCACCAAAGTTTGCGGTCGAAGCAAACGGCGTAGTTCTAGTTCTTTTCTTGCGGCTATCGTTGTAATATGCGAGTACGTGGTAATGTGGCGACAATCTTGCGAATATTTTCTTCATCTTCGCGGCGGAGAGAGGATGAAATCTGCTTCCTCCCAACGGTGGTATGTATTCGAGCAGCGGTGTATATTACGCGGTTCCGGAATTTCTTCAGGAAAGCGATTTCGGCGGCCACGGCTTCTTTAGCGATCCTTCATTTCGTTTCTTCTGCGGGTCTTTGTTAGTGACGGAATTCTTGAAGCTGGACCCGATCTCGAAAACGAAGGTCTTACGGGAAGATCCGTACCCTCCACGGTAACGAGTCCATCATAATCTTGGATTTCTTTCCCCTTTGACTTGGCGAAAGTCGGGGCGAGTGCGGAAACAACTAGGCCAGGTGGGGGTAGAAAGAACGGTCCTCCTGTGGACGTCGGTACTCCTCTTAGTCGGGATCCTTTGCGAGAGGAGGGAATTCTTGGGTTGACTGAAGGTTGAACTCGAGCGGCGGCTCTTCGGCTTCGGATACCTTGTTCATCGGTGCGAAGAGGGAGACGTTGGTGACCTTGACGTTCGTGTTTTCAAATCCTTGTCCGAATCGGATGATTCCATTGTCGGGCGACTCATCCTTATAGACGGCGAGGTCCGATCCATTGGTGAAGGAAAAAATCGGTTTCGGGGCTTCCATTTCACGGGGTAGATTCGGTTGTCGGTCCGAGTTATGCTTCTTTTCTTTAGGACGAAAAGAAAGGAATCGAAAAGAGTCCGAACTCATTCATGTTCATGTATTTATAAGAAGGAATCACTTATTAAAAGGTTTGTTTATTTAGAACGGAGTGTTCGAAAGGTGTAGAGAAGGTAAGGAATCGAATCGGAGTTGGAAAGGAAAAGAGAGTCTTAAGCGAGACTTCTCGACCCGAAGGATCACTCCTAAACTAACACCTATTGGGGGGTCCACCCCACCTCGAAATGAGGTAAAAGGATCTCGGAACCTCTCGTTTAGGGGTGTCTAAACAGTGGCTCCTAAATCCGAGAGAATGTTGGTTATACTTGTTCGAGGTAGAAATGAACATAGTATTCCAACGGAAAGAAGGAGTAGTTTGATCCATTAGGGACATGGATACACTACCGATTTTTGAAAGCGAGAACTATTTGATTAAAATGGAGAGAGGAACTATTCCCAGTGGAGTCGCCGAAATATGTCGGCGTATTTTTTTAGGTTTGTGGTGTTGTATTTTTTTTGAAAAGAGGTCGCCTACAGAAATTGTCGACGAATTTTTAATTTAAATAAATAATTTGAAAAGTAGTATTTGATTTTGAAAATAATTTTAAATTTGAAAATTTTAAGATATGAAATCAAACCGATCTCACATCCCGAATAGTTTATACAAACGAGCGCCGCACCACAGACCGTGTATCTATCCCGAAGAATAGACACACATCGCTTGATAATGGGGCTCGATTAAATAAACTAGAAAGGTTTGTGACATCCGTTTGGTCTGCGAACCAATTTTATAAGCCGACAAATTCCCCGCTTAATATGAAACTATTAAACGGGGTTTATATTACTCAGGTTCTTAAAGTTCCCTATAAGGGCGAGCCCTCATAGTTAATTACATCTTAAGTGACGGGAATCACCTAAGAAAACTCTCGATAATAATCAATAATTCTCGCTCTCAAGAATTTCAAAGTTTAAGTTTTCGAGGGTTGAATTTTGGAATTTCAATAGGGAATGGATCGAATTTGGAACATTTTTATTTTGGGAATTCAAAGGAAGCAAAGTAGGAGAAATTACGGATTCGAAGCGAACTTCGGTAATTTCCAGACTATCCTATTGTTTGGCTTAGACTTAGGAAAGTCCTAATGTTCATTTAATGTTTTAATCTTGCCAATTTTAATTAGTTAGGGCTTATATTTATATGATAGAATCATACAAATTGCTCAGAAGATATGAGGGTTTATGTCGTATCGGACGACTACCTCGGAATCCTAAGACCGGTTAGGGCTTAATTTGCAATGCAAATGCCTAACGAAGAGTTGAGGATTTATGTTGCGCTAGGCAAACTACCTCGAAGTCCTATGGCTTTGTTATTTAATTCTAAGAAAGTTTTCTTGAAGTAGGTTCAAGTTTTCTTGACGACGATGGCCGTCTTTGCCCACCATGCTCCGAGCTCCTTGTTGTTGCGGAGGTTTAGTTTTAGAAATCATAAATCAAGAGATGAGAGAAGTGTCTTGGTTTAGAGAAGTCTTAATTTCCACGTGTTTTTTGTGTTTTAATTAAAACGGATCTTAAAGTTGATTAAACGGAACCGATTAAGATCCCGCGGTTCCGTCATCCCGACACCGATTATTTTCATCGAATTCACTTAGTCCGGATGAATTTGCTAAACTCAACTAAATGAGTTCCGCACTTTCATTTAGACCGTAGGAAATCCCGTTAGCAACACGTGGGTTACATCATCCGAGAGTATTCACGATCATTCGATGAGACGTTTTAATTTAGTTGTAGTTGTAGTTTTGTTGTTCGTTTGTGATTAAATTTTGAGTTGTCTTATATTTTGGAATGTTGTGGAGGTGAATTTTATCTTGTAATGTCTTTTAATTTAGTTATGGGTTTCGGTTTTGGTTTATATCTAAAGGTGTGGGTTTTCATGCATCTGTTGTTTATCATGCAAGAAAAATAAATGCGATGCGATTAAATAAATTACCGTAAAGTGAATCGCAATAAAATAAAAGCGTACTCGGAGGGTCTTCCCGTCATCCAGTGTTGCACTTAAAACACGATTAAAATATTTAAGCGAGTTCCTAGGTAAAGCTAAGGTAAGGGTTATGGTTTTCTACCAAATTCCTAATCCTATAGTTAGTCATTTCTATGACGTCTAGGTTCTCTGTGTTTTTAGTTTGAAGACGATTTTCTTCATCGAAGAACAATTAAGTTCGATTGTTCTTGTAAATATCCTATCATATTGAGTAAGTGCTTAAGAAAAATCTTAAACATCTTTTCGATATTTCTAGGATTGTTTTAAGTCGAAATGAATTTAATTGTGTAAATGAATCAATCGTCCGAGGTTTTCAAGTTTTGTTAACTTGCTTTCGGTGAACTAGGACATTTGAATGTCCTATAAGTGAAGTAACATTTCATTTTAATGTTCTACTTAGGAGTTATGATAACTAAGGCTCCTAAGGCGAAATGATATTTAATGATTTGTGATCCAAATTTAAGTTCAAATTAATGATTTAAGTTTGGAATAGTGTTCGAAGTTATTTTAGATTTATTTCTTCATGTCTTAAGTGAGGTTATTTAATTCAATTTAATTTAATTTAATTTATTTTAATTTAATTTATTTAATTTAATTTGATTTGATTTAATTTAATTCAATTTAATTTATTTGATTTAATTTCTTAATTTAATTTAGTTTAATTTTAATTTAATTTAATTTAATTTAATTTAATTTAATTTATTTAATTTAATTTAATTTAATTTAATTTTAATTTAATTTAATTTGTTTATTTAATTTAATTTGTTTATTTAATTTTATTTAACTTAATTTAATTTTATTTATTTATTTAATTTAATGTATTTAATTCATTTAATTTAATTTAATTTGTTTATTTAATTTAACTTAATTTAATTTTATTTAATTCAACTTTTAATCTTAATTTAATTTAATTTAATTGAAAATTTTTGAAAAAAGTTTAATGATTTAATTTAATTTAATGATTAAGTCTTTTAATATTTTAAATTTGAGTTATCATTTTAATTAAGAGTTGAGTATTAATGAGATGATTAATTTAGGGATTTTTTAAATTAAAGGATAAATCTCTTCCTAATAATATCCCTATTTTAATAATTCCAAATTTATTATTCTTCCAAATTCAATTAATTATTTAATTAAAGTTTAATCATTTTAAATTGCTTAATGGGTTTCTACTCTTTGATTATTTAATTTCAATCATCCAAATCAGATTAGGATCAAATATTTTACTTGTTAATTTTTTTTATTAAACCTAAAGTTTTAATTAAAGGATTAAAATTTTAATTACCATTTTGCCCTTTAAGCCTAATAATTTCATAACTCACTAAATTGAACTCAAATGAACTTGAAATTTTTATGTGACTTCACTTATGTGTCAATGAAGACATGAGAGGAGAAAATGTGATTTTTCTGTATTTAATTCATTTATATAATTATTTTTTGTAGAAAAGAGAAATTTCCAAGGAAAATTCAATAACATGACCAAGGGAAAGTTTCTGTCCTTAAGAAAATTAGGGCACATTCCTAATGACCAGAGGACCACTTGGACCAAATTTTGTAATTTTTTGAATTATATTTTATTTATTAGAATTATTTTAAATTCTGGAGTATTAATTAATTTAAAAATAAAATAAATGTTGAAAAATAAATTTTATAATTTTTAAAATTCTCTCTGATATCAAGGATTCCAGAGAACCAAACTTTACAATTTTCTGATTTTTCTTTGATTTATTATAATTATTTTGGTGAAAATGCTAGAAAATACATTTTTTAATTTTAAAATTACCCTTGAGCTTTAAAAATTAATATCTCACTAAATAGACCTAGGAAAAATATGGGACTTGTTCCTAAGTGATTAAAATTCAAAATATGACATTTTGGTGAATTTTATTATTTTTGTGATTTTTATCATTTTTTAATTATTAAAAATATTAAAATAATATTAAAAATCAACTTTTTTAGAAAATTGAAATTTTAATTTTCTTAAACTCCCCTGATATCAGAGAGACTCCAAAACCAATTTGGTGAATTTTTGAAAGATATTTTGAAAGTTATGAATTTTTAAAGTTTAAAATGGCTAAGTGGCTTAATTAACCCAATTAGTGGGGCTAACCAAGTCCAATTGACCTCAAATTTTTATGGTGGGTTCCTCTGATCCTAAAGGTCAGTGGAGAATTGATTTCAAGTCAATTTGATCTATGGTTAACTCTAATTAATTAGAGACCTATTTTGAGTGTTTAAGCCGATTAGGGTTAATCTAAGTGAATTAACTCAAATCCTATTTTTCCTAAGGTTCTCTGGTCATAAGGAACATCACCAAATTTTCCTAGAATTTATTTCACAACATGCTAATTTTTGAAATTAAAATACTTAAAACGAGCAACATGCATTTGAAAAATCAATAACTTTTCACGAGAGATGGCCTCGACCTTGGAAAATTCGGGGAATGTTCCTAAGTTCAGAGGCTTCAAAGCCCTATGGTCTCATGCCATGGTGAATTGTATACATGCATGGAGAATTAAAACAATGCGGGAAGTAAATAATTAATTAAAAATAAAATACTTGGACAAAATTAATTAATTTCTTTTCCACATTATTCTCCTACGTTCACTCGAGCGAGGGGTATTTTTATTTTATTTTTGTGATTTTTCTACACGGAGATATGAATTTTCCAAGTTTAGGGAATTAAATAAATAGGAAAATACCCTATTTATCTACTTATCCACGCGGCGCCGCGTCGACCTCGGCAGCCTCCGAAACGCCGCGTGGCGCGCTCCCATTCGACGCCGCCATCCGAGGTCGACGAGCCGGGCCCCGCGGTTCTCGTACGCGTCTCCCGGTCCAATGCCATCCGAGCCGTCCGTCCGCGCGTGTATTAAATGGACGGCATCCGTTCATCGTCCATGACCGGGTGCGATCCCGTGACCGTCCACACTCTAACCCTAAGAACTCACTCGATTCTCGATGGATTTTCGTGTTCTTATGCTCTATGGATTCGTCTTGAAGAGACGAACACATCCATACTGGTAAACATGCATTGAAATTAAGGCATTTGAAATGGAGAATCTCCGAAGCTCGGGATGAAGAACCAGCTCATACCTTTGCTCGGAGAAGTGAAGCTTCGATCCGAGAGTTGTTGCACCTTCGATTGGATCTCGCGAGCTCCGGATGAAGTCTCCTCGGTCCAGTGAATCGTCTGCAGGTTGAACTTCGACCACAGTCGATCACAAAGCTTGGAGTCCGGAGCAAGCTGGGTGGCCTGGAGATGGGGCTTTGCTTGGTGGACACCTTCCTCGGTCCGGTGAAGGTGTAGGGCTAATCGATTTGGGGATTGGTTCACTCGTGGGAAGTGTCACGGTTTTGGGCTTGGATTTCAACTGCGAAATTAAGCTCACGGAGAGGAAATGGCAGGGGGATCTCACCTGGGGATCAAGTGCTGCGTGTAGGAGGAGGGGTGCGGAACAATTTTGGCGAGTTTTGGCAAGGTTTGTGCAACTCTCTTCTTATGGCCGTGAGGGGGTGGTGTTTAAATAGGCATGACGTGGAGGCTCTCCCGGGGTGGCGAGGGTTGGGATCGAGCTTGCTGCGGTCATGAGAAGAACGACCATGGTGGCCATTGGGCATGGGGCGGCTCGACGAGGTGGAATTCCAAAGTTGGCTCACTCCCGAGGTCTCGGGCATGGCGTTTTCCGGCGGCCGGGTGGCCGGCCGCCGAGCATGGGTCACCCTCGAGGTCGGGTGGGTCGGGGTTGAGTGTTTGTGCAAGCGATTGGCAATGGCCGAGTGTAAAGGCTTTGATCCAAAGTAGAATGGGGCATGGCTAGTTTTGGGTCTAAATGGGTCAACTCACCCATTTGGGCTTGGTGCACCCTTCGAGGTGGCCTTGGGTCTTGTGGGGGATCAAATGGATCGAGTTTGGTTTGGCATGGAGAAGTCTCCATCCAAATATATTTGGATTAAATTTAGGTTTAGGTGAATCATGATTAAAGGCTAATGAGCTTTAGGGATTAAGGAAAGGGGCCCTCCTTCCTACCCAATATGGCATGGTGGAGTGTCCAAGGCTCTCATGGCTCACATGTGGCTCATGCATGGCTTCATGGCTCACTTTTGGCTTGGGGAAAGCTTGGTCGATTTCATGAAAATGGATTTTAGGAATTTTTTGGTAATTTGATGGAAATTTGTATGGAACTTGATTTGGAATGATTTGATGATGGATTTAGGACTTAGGTAATGGCTTTGATTAAGTGGATGGCAAATGGAAATGTCATGTGGGCTTTGGGGTAGATTTTGGGCTCATTGAAATGGTTTTAGATGGGCTTTTAAATGGTTTAGGAAAGTGGGCTTTTGAATTTTAAAATGGATTTTGGGATGAAATTTTGATAAAGGCTTGGGCCAAATAATTGTTGAGTTTGGTTTAGGGATGTTTCATGAGAGGTTTGAAACAAATTTGAGGTGGTTTGAGTTTGAATTGGGTTGGATATGGGCCTTTTTGGTAAAGAGGCTAAGGTGGGCCAAAATGGGCTACCATGGGCCAATGTTGGGCTAGGGTTGAAATTGATGTAAAATTAATGTTGGGAAATGTTTATGGGAGTGTTTCAAAGAGGTTTTGGCTTTGGTTGGGTTTTGATTTTGGGATTTGGGCTCATTTGGGCTAGGTTTGGGTTTAGGTCGAAATTGGGCCTTTTAGCTTTGGGTTGAACTTGAGTAGGGTTTGGATCAAAGTTTTGGGCAAATCATGTTAGTGTTTTGTTTATGGGGATGTTAAGAAAGGTTTAGAAAAGATTTGGGGTTAATTGGAGTTGAATTGGGTGAGTTTGGGTTAGGTTTGGGTCATAGGTCCAAATCGGGCTTTAAGGCGAAAAGTGAAATTGGATCCTAATGCCAATCAAATTGGGCTTGTATTTGGTCTAGATTGGTGTTGGGGATGTTGAATTGAAGTTTAGAATTGAATTGGACCAGAATTGGGATCAATTGGGTAGATTTGGTTTGACATTGAGTTTACTTTGGGTTAAAATGGGTCGAATTGGGGGTTTTGACAAAAGTGGGGTAAATTGACAAAATTGGCCATGGTGTAGTTGGACAAAATGAAATTGGGAATATTTGGGATTTTCTGGAATTTTCTGGGAATTTTCTGAATTTTTGGATTTTTGGGTCAAAGGGGTATTTTGGGTATTTGGAAGGTATTGGGGGGTATTTTGGGATTTTTGATATTTTTGGATATGGATGATCAGTTTGAGTGATGTGGGAATGTTTGGGATTGATTTTGGAGAATTTTGGGTAATTTGGGAATTTTTGAGAAATTTGGGTAGTTTCGAGGCATTTGGTAGAGTTGGTGGGTGTAGGGTCCGGAGGTCGAAAATTGAAAATTTGGAAAATTGAAGATTGGGTGGATGTAAGTGGAATGAAATCATTTTGTTGAGCCATGAAGCCATATCAAACCCACATGAGCCATGAAGGGACTCGTTTGAAGCATCCACTATGTTGCTCCTAACCTCTTAGCGGAGGCTTAGGGGTTAAGGACCATCCATGTGAATCACCTACATGAGTCGGGAAGTCGAGTTAGGTAAGGGTGTGTTTTAGGAGGTGTGTGAAAGTGTAGTGCATAGGTGTAGTGTATGTGTAAGTCGGCCCTTTCACTGGACCAGAGCCACCGAGGCGATCCTAAGGCGAAGAGTCCCATAGGAACTCATCCTTTAAACTTCCACATTTGGTTTCGACCTCCAGGTGATTAGGGGTGCATAGTCGAGTTTGTGGAGTTTGCGGGGAGTTAAGAAGTGGTTTGAATTTCTAAAAGGTGGATCCCGATTCTGAGTCTCTAAGATAGTCGAAGGAAAAGCTCAAGGCTAGATCCCAAAATCTTAAAGAGAAGAAGAAGACGTCATCGAAAATGAGGTCAACGAGGACCAAGCACATTGATGTCGGGTATCACAAGATCGGAGAATTGATTACTTACGGTGAGATATCTGTTACGAAGGTTCATATCGATGAGAATGCAGTGATATGTTGACGCAGCCGATTCTTATCAACAAATTCTTGCATTGCTTGGACTTGTTGAATATTCGCGATTCTTAGAGAAGCATGGTGGCCAACCCACGTTGGTGCATGAGAAACTCCTGGGTATTTATCTCCTGAGAGGCTGGATATTCGCAAAGTGGAGATTTGTTATGTATGACTCATATACACAATATGGAATTAATGTTGGAGCGGAGCGAGCGAATGTGGGGAGTTTATTATGTGGGTTGGGGGTGCGGGCCAACGCCCACGGTTTAGTAGAGGGGTAATTTGGTAATTACATGTTGTACTCTATGATTATAAATAGGTCCCGTTATAACCCAGGATGCATCTTTGAATCTTGTATTACATGCTCTATTCGATTAGTGAAAAGAAAGTCGCCGCTCTGCTCCCGAGGACGTAGGCATCTTTGTCGAACCTCGTTAAATCTCTTTGTGTTCTTCTGGATTGCGTCGATTCTTGTTTGCTTTGCCCTAAATTTCTCAACATTCACCATGTTGAATGCGTTGAGATTTGGCAAACAGCCGCCTCCTTCCTTCATCCTCGCAAGAAGCTCCAAAGCCTTCTCCGACTCACCATCTTCACACCAATGCCTTATCACAACGTTAAAAGTCTGAACATTTGGCTTACATCCTTCGTGCCGCATCCTATCCACGAACTCCATCACCCGACCCATCTCACCAACATGGCATAGCCCCCTGATCTCCGCACTGTAATTAGTCATATTGGGGGTGTATCCTCTCCTAAGAATTTCAGCAAACACCAATATCGCATTCTGGATGCAGTCCTCCTTGCATGGCACCCGTATCAAAGCACTGTATGTTGCTACGGAAGGCGCGCAGCCTTCAACAACCGAACTATCAAATACCTTGCGGGCATTCTCGGTCTGGCCGGCAATGCCGAGACCATGCACCGCCGTGGTGTAAGAAGCTGCATCCGGCCAACGTCCTGATCCCTCTCTTCTTCACCTGGAGAAAGAACTCCCATCTCTCCTTAACCTGCACCATCCTAAAAAAACCACCCTTTAGCAAAAACATCGCGAGCTGTTTCCGTGCGTAGGCTGGGAGACTTGCCGAGGACGCGGAGGGGGGAGTTGAAAACACCGTCTTGACGGCAGCCGTGGTGGTGAAGTGAGAGGAAGAGTGTGGGGAGAGAAGGGGAGGCGAGCGGTCTAGCTTGCAGGAGGGAGAAGCGGGAGATTTTGTGGTGGAGGAAAAGTCCGATTTCAGAGCAAATTAGCGGATTTAGAAAAAAATATGTGGACTGCCGAAATTTAAAAATCTCAAATTCTTCTCGTCCGTAGGTTCAAATTTTTGAGAGCCTATAAATCTCAGCTTAAATCCATTTTCCAATCCATTTTGCCTTCATGTAAAAATTTTCTCTCTTGATGTTGTAAGTTACACCCACAATTTTAATTTAATAAATCCTGTAAGTTTGGGTTTATCAAATCCAAAAAGGTTAAATTCATGAGAACGTAAGGGTAAATCCAACTAAATCCTTTAAATTTTAGCAACCAGAGAAGCGGCATCCCAAAAGGTATGTTTTTCTCCCATTTAAATCCGTTAAATCACCTGATAGTTGAATTAATAAATACATGATTTACATCAAAAAATTTTATTTTTACTTTCTCTGTTTTATATCAAAAAAAAAAATCTCATAAATTTTATTGTGTTTAATGTTTTTTATAGAATGATAAAAATTTTATTTTCTTTCTTGATGATAATTTTCAATCATTTAAATTTTTTATATTTTTATGGCGGATTATTCACTTATGACATTGTAATTTACCAGCTCGAGCTAATGGATATGCGCATAAACGACAACATGTCACAGCCTGCGACAAATATGAAGTTTACAACAAAAGAGCATACAGAAATGTTGTCTAAATTAAATATTAAATACATTCACGATAAACGAAAGTAGGTCATCACTAGCCACTTGGAATGTCACCGATTCCTAACATGGATGGTAGGGCGGAAGCTCATACTAAGTTGATTGAACGATATTGGCGGGCTAGTAGACTGACGTATGCTAAGATACGTGGAATGATATTACCAACGCACGATCAACAACAAGTGAGACAGGTGGTGGATGCTATTGAATTGACACCAGGAAATGAAATCTTCAAAGGATGACATCAATCAGAATGGTATGCTGGTTTTGACGAAAACCTACCAGTGTTTCGAGATATAATAATGGGCGCCTTCAGTGCAGCTTGCCAATTTAATTGTGACATTCGCGATGTTGGCATACTAAATCATAATGACATGCAAGTAGAAGATTTGGCATGGGCTAAAGCTAATGAGGTGCCAATAGAGCGATTGGACAACAAATTGAGAGTATTTTCTCTACAATCTATTGCGGCATTAAATTATGAGCCTGTAGGTAAATATCCACTCGCTGCAGTTGTAAGAGCTTTTGGTCTTGGAATTGGTTTGTTGCCTGCGACAAATTCACTATCACGTGTCGAATGGACTTTTACAATTGTTCAGCCAAGCCAAGAACATGTTGATGAAGTGAGTAAATTTCTCTGTACTTCCCGCGGCCCTTAATCACAATCTGCACAAATATTTTAGCGATGTTTGGGTTATTTCACCTTTCAGAAGACCACACTTTCATGCCCAACAATAACTATATGAATCGTTTTTGTACATCCTACATTAAGACTCTAAGGACAGAACTGAGCTCATTTTACATTGATTCAATGTTACCTCATAAGGAGGCAATAGTTCGTATTGGTCCACATCCATTTTGTTTGGCGCAGACCTACTGGATAGCGCGGGTTATGGGTCATCATGGGCTCTTGACATCCCCACTAGCATTGAGATTAGATGCAACTCCACCACCTGTACAAAAACTAATGATAGCAAATGCTACAATGCGTGAATGGGCAAATCTACCCGTTCGTTTAGCTGTTGATAAATCTTTTTGTGATGTTTATGATGCAATGCAGAAGCAGATTAAACACATCAAAGAAAACTCACCGGCGTATTCTTCCTTACATCGACTTTATGGAATTCCTGAACAATCATTCATCAACATTAACGTCGCAACACATCTTGAAGCCATGATGCCTACAATTTTCAAGTACATCACGAGTATTCATAAAAATGAGCAAGGCGAAGGGAATGGTTTGGGGCTTGCTCAATGTTTGGGCAAAATGGAGCATAATAAAAGGGAACTAATAAAAATATAGACGAATGACTGCATGACATGTATGACAGCCCTAACAATGAGAGTTACATAGTCGACTGCATTTGTAATAATGGATTATTATCAGGAAAATAATTTAATAGGATCTATCAAATATTTCTTTTTTTCTTAAAAATCTAAAAATAGATTGTTTTTTTTTTTGGTTGTTTATGTAATCTTTAGATCTAATAAAATGGTGAAAAAATGGCCCCCAAAAAGCAAAATTTACATACATAACACCTTAAATATTTAGTATTACATTTAATCTGAACGCAACTCATACACTTCATTTAAATAATGACATGATAGCTTTTTTGGGTCAAATTTCAGTAGATTTCGAGTAAAACTCGATCAATTTCATATTGACCGGTCGATTTTATGTCTATTTTGGATTAGCGGTTAGCTTTATGTTAATTTTCGGTTGGTTGATAAAAGAACACTCAACAAAAAAAATTAAATGAGTTAGAATTATGTTGGTCAACTGAAACTCAGAAAATTTGAGTCAAACATGTTTGGGTCGAGTTGGTATCTCAATCAATTTTTGACACTCTTGAAAAATGCTTTAGCAAAATGGAATAAAAAATCATTTTTTTTTCCCTAAATTGTCAAATTATGTGATCAAGAATTGAAAATTATAAAGTATATTTTAATATGAATGTAAAACTTGGTAAGAAAATAAATATAATATTTTAATTTAAAACTAAAATTTAAAATTCAAAAAATATACTATGATTAAATTTATTATTTTCAATCCCATTAAAAAAAATAATAATTTAAAATTTATATAAAAGTTGTAATCTTAAATTTAGAATTTAAAATTCATATAGGCCAAAAATTCAGAAACCTAACAATAAAAATATCATTTATTTTCTTGTGATAAATCACTTCTTTAAAAGTATAAGCTATTGAAAATTATCATTTTTTTTTTTTTTTTGAAAATGAAGATGACCATCGATTAAAGGCACCATGTTGTTAATTGCATATAGAGAGAGATTGAGGGATAGAGAGAGGGGGAGAGAGAGACGGGGTGGGAGTTTATCATCTCTCTCACTATGTAAACATATATTTCACATGTAGATAAATTAAAAAGAACTCATATAAGACACGTGGTTTCTCGTTCCATTAGATTTATTACGAAGTGATGATAGATTGTATGCTCATATGTTTTTTTCTTATGGGAGTGAAATTAGTGAACAGAAAAATGAGCATTGCTTTTGTAGTGCAGAGGGTGTTGGCATCGTGGTTGAAAAATATGATTAATTATATGTGAGATGATGGGCATTAGCTTTCTTGAAAATGGTAGGTGCCAACCTTAGGTACAAAATAGACAAATCTTATTCGAGATGGAAGATATGAGCCAATATGACAATATTGTTTATTAATGCTTTTGACAATGACTTGTATTTCTGTTTGGTGGTCATTTCAGATGTCGTCTACATGATGATGGTGTGTAATGGGTGCTGTCGACGACAACATTGGTGACAATGTTGTACATGAATGTTGTGACAATGATGCACGTAAACCTTAGTGGCAACATCATAATTGTTTGGTATTAGAAATGGTTGGAATCTACTTTACTAAATGTGTCGAACATCATTGTTAGCCTTGGAAGGATGGCCCAACTTTTAGTAAGAAATTGAAGGAAGAAAAGACTAATGCAAGTTGTGAGCAACATTTAATATATATATATATGTATATATATATATATATATATATATATATATATATATATATATATATATATATATATATAGTTTAATTTAACATGGATTAATGGAATCACAAAGTTGAAATATTATTATATTCTCTTATAGTCTTTAGGGCACATTGGACATTGATTTCTTGTATCTGAAGTCAAAAAGATAAGCAAATTGCTCCATTGAACATAAAGAAAATTTTTTTTCAAAACAAATTGTTCCATTGAACATATAGAAAATTTTTTTTCAAGAATTGCTCCTAATAGTCAAATATCTAAAAGGTCAAATTCAATAATTGAATAGTTGAAGAAAGAATTTAAGTTGGAAAAAACCCATAGGTTCACCCATTCTACATGATGAATTTACTAGCCAACCCAACGAACTTGCCATATAGGAAAATTCATCCATCAAAATGCGAATAGCAGCTTGTCCATATAGTTTAATTAAATCATTCCTCTTCAATATGAATCACAACTTATGCAGTGGATTATTTCAATTGCGCCTAAACTTATGATTTGTTCATGTTTTGGAGTTTTACCATAAAATGGTTAATATATCGTGTGTGTGTGTGTGTGTGTGTGTGTGTGTGTGTGTGTGTCTATATATATATATATATATATATATATATATATATATATATATATATATATATATATATATATATATATATATATACATTTTTCATTGCTAGCAACCAGATCAGTTATTTCATTGTTAAGCATGAAATTCAAAAAACAAACTGGCATGGATTTTTGTGGGATAGCTGTGTTTAGGTGCAGCTGCCTGATCCTTACTGAAATCTATTAATTGTAAGCCATAAAATGTTATGTAAATACGAAAATTGATCATTTCATTTATCATTTTAATTTAAAATAGGTTACCCACATTGATTTTTAGAATATATTTTGGTTTTGAAACACAAGATGATCATCTTTACTTATAGTGCACAAAATCTTACAAGTATTTTGTATTGTAGATAATACTCACTAAAAATCAGGCAATTGCGTAGGAACACTTAACATTGTGTTTTGGAGAAGCTTCCAAGCTTGTTTAGTTTCTTATGCATAGTTGGGTGGTTAAGAATTAAAGAGAATGAATAGAGCACATGAGTCGTGTTCGAGAGTTTTGTTTTTTATATGCTCATAAAATTAATGGTTATGGTGTACACTTGTAGTTTTTTGGTTTGAGCCCTCTACTAGTTTATGATCTGACACGATTTATCATGCCCCATACATAATTAAAGATACTACACGAATGTCAAAGGAAGCAGAGAAGGAAATTTTGGCTGCTTGATTTGCTTACTTATTTCTTGTCAATAAGATTGTTAATGCTTCAAGAAAGTTGAAACTGTTTTTTCTTTATCTTTAGGCTCATAAAAAATAGCAAACTTTTGTTTTGTGTGTACATAGTTAATTTAAATATGTTTGTTGTCATTTGGAGTGCCATCTATATAAATATAAATATACATATAGTTATGATTATTGTGCTTCAAATGACAAAAAGAAAAAAAACCTTATTGATAATAAACTAAGAACATGGGACATGTTTTTATTGACTTGGTAATAAGAAAATTTGTTAGGCATTATATATGTTGGGAAATATGATATTTTTTAGTTCTATATAAGACATGGACAAAAGTTTAAGATCAAAATATTAAAAAAAAAAATCTTCTCAATAGTGGTTTTGGGGTGTGTCAAAATGATTCGCTAACTATTTATAAGAGGTTATTTTAGTTCTTGAGTTTATAAAAATGTTAAATTAATCTCTAGACTTCTTCATAGGGTTGAAGTAGTCATCTCTTAAAAATATCTAGGAATTATTTCAACATATTAAAAATGTTAGGAGGCTAATTTGACATTTTATAGGCTTTGAAACAAAAATGACCCTATAGAAAGAGTTGGGTACTATTTTACCACCTTTTTCATTGGTTTTTATTGGTCTGTCTTTACATTAAAAATTATGTTTCTTTATTTCACATTTGTGACTGACGTCTTAAGCGAGGCAATCTTAACATTTTTGCCATTGAGATAAAATTTCACTCCACATTTTCTTAATGTTTATTAAACTCATATGCTTAACTTGATTATCATATAAAGATCTTTAGATGGCTTTGAAAAGTTGAAAAACTTCATACATTGTGGTTGAATGAGTACATTTGTTGTGGGAAATAATATGAAAAAATTAAAGAGAGGAATTTTGCTTGGCGAGTGGGAAGTGGGAAGTGGGAGGTGGGAGGTAGGAAGTGGGAAGTAAGCATAGAGCACTTTGCTCGAGCTAGGGATGCAAAACTTGCTATGCTTTATACATAACATAAGCTTTTGAAAACTTGAAGGAAGGTGTGAAACAAAAGCTGCAAACCTATTTGAGATTCAAGGATCAAGACTTCTGAGCATTACGGGAGAGCACAAGGCCAAAACACAAAAGAGCAAGATTTTGAAGCATGTTTCTCAAACAATGGTTATATCATTTATATTCAACACTAAAAAGAAAAAGAAAATCTCGTGACAATTTTATGTCTTTGGGTGACAAGTATTAGCAATGATTTTCATTTTTATTAGGGGTGGAATAAACTTCAATTTATAGACAGTTTGTGGAAGAATGAGGTTGTCTTTCCAATTGTCTTTCTTCCTCTAGCAATGTGATTTCCATTATTGCGGGATTTTTTTTTTTTGTTTTTTCGCTTTTTTGTTTTTTTGTTTTTTTGTTTTTTTTTTCTTTGAAGAAATTCAGTTAGCTTTTTAGGAAATTAGACTAGATTCACAAGGGCTTACAATATCAGTTTTCTCTGTCAGAAATATATATGATGTTTGAATGTGCTCTAATTGTAATTTTCAATTTATGTGTGGATTGCACTAATGAATCATTAATTTTAAATTTGGTATATCTAGGAAGCAAGTACTGACAATCTAAATGGAATGGCATGATACAGATATTGAGAAGGAAAAACTCACGAAAATTTACGATATGATGAAATGATTAAGAAACTAGGCATGTATTATCATATGCTTTTTTCGGTCATTTTATCAAAATTGATTAAAAATATACCACCTCTAGTCCCACATAAGTTAAAATTGCTATCGTAGTATATAAATTTCACGAATCAAACAAATGTTCATAATTTGTTTGAATGCAGAGGCCGATGCTGTAATATTTGGGTTGTGATTGCTAAGAGATTTAGGGCCCATTTGGGGTAGTTTAAAAGTTTGGCGGCGCCGCCGTACTATTTGGATTGCACTTATTGGGAGCTTATTTGAAAACTCAGTTTTTTATCTTGTATTGGACGCGGAACGTAAGGGGAGCCCCGCGGTCTGCTTTTTGGTTCACGTTTTTTCATCTAATTACACCGGTGACCCTGTAAACCTTGATCCCCTCGTTGTCTTCCCAACTTAACTTCCTCTATGGTTCGCAGTAGGAGCGAAGCGGAGAATGGTGCGAACAAGCTTACCTTCCTCTATGGTTCCTAGTAGGAGCAGAGCGGAGCGGAGTAGAGGGTTGAAAAAGATGAGAGTTTCGGTGGTCTCTGTGCCGAGATCCCCTCGTCGTCTTCCCAGCTAGCTCTTATATCGCGAAGTTTTGCCCACGAAAGTGATGGTTTTGGGCTAAACCAGTGTGGGTGTGGAGGGGTGAGAATGGTGTCGATTAGCTCTTATATCTCGAA
The DNA here is from genome assembly GCA_022702705.1 of Papilionanthe hookeriana x Papilionanthe teres. Classification (NCBI taxonomy): domain Eukaryota; kingdom Viridiplantae; phylum Streptophyta; class Magnoliopsida; order Asparagales; family Orchidaceae; genus Papilionanthe; species Papilionanthe hookeriana x Papilionanthe teres. The sequence goes on from CM040424.1 coordinate 86,120,840, forward strand.
TCTCTTCTTCTCTTCCTCTCTTCCACCGTCTCTGCTCCACTTAACCTTGATCTATGCCATAACAGACTGGTTTGTTGGCCCAGCTAAGACCATGGTTTTAGGCGAAACATATATGTGTGTGTGTGTGGGGGGGGGGGGTGAGAATGGTGCTCATTAGCTCTTGTATCTCGACTCTCTTCTTCTCTTCCTCTCTTCCACCGTCTCTGCTCCACTTAACCTTGATCTGTGCCATGGCAGACTGGTTTGTTGGCCCAGTCATTGATAAGATCAACAACGCTTGCTCTGATCACCTGCAAGATCAATATAGATGGCAGACGGGCATGAAGGACGAGCTCGAAAGGCTGCGAGAGAAGCACCCCAAGATCCAAGCTGTTGTCTCTGCTTACACCCGAGCACAGATCAGAGATCACAACCCCGCTCTCAACAGATGGATATGGCAGCCACAAGATGGCATCGATGAGTCGGATGATGTTCTGGATGACTTTGAGTACAAGAAGCTTCAAGCTTCAAGTTTTTGGCGTTCCACTGTGAGTTTTTTAAAGAAAGTTGGCAAACGTGCTCTCAAGATGGATTCCAATTTGAAGAGACTGGAGACTGTTGTAAAGAAACTTGATAAAGTTTCAGCTGAGGTCAGTACTTTCCTTCATCCCATCGAAAACGCAAAGCAGGAGCAGCTAGAGCTGGAGCTTCAGTCGTGCAGAGCTCGTGAAATAGGATCCTTGCCTAAAACTAATCTCATCGGTCAAGGCAAGGATAAGGATTATATTATGCAGTGGTTGATGAAGCAAACAAATGAAGATCCAACTCATATTACTAGCTCAAATATGTACAAAAAAATTTCTTTTCTATCTATAGTGGTTCATGGTGGCATGGGCAAGACAACTCTCTTGCAACACATCTATGAAGATCTGAAAGAAGAATTGGAACTGAATATCTGGGTTTGTGTTTCCAACGACTTTGATGCAAAAAAATTCATTGTCGGTATGTTGGGATTTCTTAAAAAGGAGAGGCCTCGTTCGGAGTCACTCGCTTCCTCTCAAGAGAGTCTTAAAGATGTTATGCAATCAAAAAGGTTCTTGCTTGTTCTGAATGAAATTTGGGAGGAAGATATGAGCAAATGGGAGAATGTACTCTGCTCTCTAGTTTACGGAGGTTTGGGAAGTAAAATTTTGTTGACTACTCGAATGGATACAGTTGCATCGGCAATTGCAAATGTGATTAATAAGGATAAAGAAATTTATCCATTAAAGGGCTTGGAGGAAGATGCATGTTTGAAGCTACTCAGCACCCATGCATTTGCTAGTGTAGAGAACCTTGGTGCTCCTAAAAAATTAGCAAACATTGCTAGTTCCATAAATAAAAAGCTTTCAGGCTCTCCATTGGTTGCAAAGGTCATTGGTGGTGTTCTCAATTCTATTGAAGGAGAGACTTTGGAAGATATTGGAGGAAGGTATTTTGAGGTTTTGGTCAGAAAATCTTTCTATGATGAGTTTTAGTATGATGATAGAATATACTATAGAAATGATAAGGGAATATACTATAAGATGCATGATTTATTACATGATTTGGCACAGTCTATTTTTTCATAGGAATGTTTTAGATTTGTGGGAGATGATGCTTTATCTTTTAAAGTTCTTAAAAATGTTCGACACTTAGTTGCTAAAATTGAAAATTCAAAAGGGTTGAGAATGATCAAAGATATTAAGAATCTACATTCACTTTTTCTTACCGGTGCATGATCTATTCAATGAATTTCCCAACTAATATATAAAAAGTACATATTTTAAACTATATAAAAAATCATCTATCTATGTTACTGTAAAATAATATCCATATGATATTCTCCTTGATTATAATTTGAGGTGATAAAGCCAAAATGGTATAGAACACATCTCTTTAATTTATAATACTTTTTATATTTTCATCATTTTATAACTTTTTTCAATTAGATGTAATTTAAAGCATCCTTCTTTGTCATGCATTTGTTAAAAGAACATGTTGTCCAAAGATGTCCTCTCATATTGGTACAATTACCACTATTTACGGCTATATTAGTAAATATGAGCATGTTCTTAAGAAAACATAGTATACATAAATGAGGGTGGAGATATCCTAATAAGCATAATAAGCTTTGGATATTTCTCAAGGTGGAGATTTAATCTAAAAATCACGGCTAATTTAAGGTGAAACTAAATATTTAGGTGAATATGGTAAGCCTTAGTGAGAGTAAAGTATTTACATCTAACCAAAAGAGTAAGAATAAAATAAGATAGAGTTTAGTCAAGATGTCTCACTAAATCAAGATAAATTTAATTGTCGAGTATGACTAGACTAAAAAGGTCTTGTCAAAATAGTAAATCTAGATGAATAAGACGGTATAATAATACAAAGCATGATAAAACTAGGAACAATCTAACTAGAATACCATGACCACTTTCCAACATACATAACGAGCCAAGGCTTGACATAAGCCTCATTATTTACAATGAATTCATATATGTGTTCAATATTATGGCACTGTATAATTTTCAAGTGTTGCTTTCCTCATAGTTACAAAAGAAGCTAAAGAGATCAAAAGATTTAAACATTACCAAACACTCAACAAATTAAATTTTATTGAAAACACATGACTTACATTTCAAAAGTTATCATCCAAGTGCAAGGTCCACTTCAAAATAATATAGTGGAAATCAAAATTGAAATCTAATATTTATAATAGTAACAACTTATTCATATTCTATTGAGCTGACAAGAGTTAGATCATTGTGAAGTTAGAAGCGTATCATATTAATAAAAAGTATGAACAATAATTCACCATGAATATATATATGAAGGAAAACTTGAGAAATCAAAATATTTGCATAAACATAAGTAGAATATTAATTCATAAACAAACATTTAAATTAATTTACAAACACTTAAATTTCCAATATCATACACCTTCATGTGATAATTCTTAATGGTGTTTCTAGATAGCCTCTAGTAATTTGGTTTTAAAACCTTTACAATCATAATAAACCACATGTGCTCAATAATCACAAATTGGTAATCATGCATAATAATCATATTAACAATAATTTTCCTTATTTTATGCTAGTCATAAACATTGGGACTATAAAAAGGATGTAGATCAATGTCAAAAAAATATAACAATTTCTATCTTTTTCACTTTACTCAATAACATGTTCTTAACTTTTGAATCTTTCAGTCTTTCACATACCTGAGGAGTTGTGATATAATACCACTTTTCGATTTGTGAAATTTAGTATGACACCAATACATTCAAAAACAATAGTTGAAGCTCCCTTGAATGTAAATGTTGTTTCAACAAAATAATCACATACATCAGATATCATTTTTCTAACCTTATTTGTAGGGGCAACTAAAAGTATTAGACCTAACGACTATACTTTTGTGGGTTTTGAAAGAAGGTTTGGATTTTCATTACTATTTTCAACTTCGATCAAAATTTCATTGCCAGAAGATGCAGTTTGAGAGAGATCTAATGTGGATATCATAAAATGGAAGGTTGATAACACTCTAAATCAAAAAATGACAAGTAAATAATTTGATTATCTCAAAATGATCTAAATATAATATCACTGCATGAATAAACCCAGCATGCATATCATAAATAGCAACAAACGAAATTTTCATAGCATAAATAAACATATCATTCATCAATAACTTCACTGATCGAAATTCCTAAATTTATGTTTTACAAAAAAAAATATTGCATTGCATAAACATATCTTAAAAAAATATACCTACATGATCAATAAATATTAAGAAAGGCAGAGGCAGACCTAGGAAAACTTGGGCTTATTGCATAAAAAATGATCTTAATTTATTAGAATTAAACGAAAATTTGACACTAAATAGGACGCAATGGAGAAAAAGGATTCATGTAGCCGACCCCACTTAGTGGGATTAATTTCGAAACGAACACGAGATGAAACAAACAAACAAATTTGAATCAAGCCGATCACAAACAATTTCGAACACGAGCCTACTTCGAGATAAAAAGATATTTGAACGAGTAGAACACAAAAAAATAATGGGCTACCTCAAACTCGGCTCTTTCACACCCGTAGTCGTGTTTGTCATCATAGAACATTATGTGGGGGGAGGAGGGATTATGGTGGCATCGTCAAGCATGTAAAGCAAATGGAAGAGAGTCAATATCATCAAAGGTGGAGGGTAAATTTAGGGTAAATATAGTGGGCAAGTTTAACGTGATAAGGAGATATCCAATTGAACCCAAATATTACATCAAATTAGACTAATGAAATTAAAAATGAGGGTAATATGCATATGCACACCATCATTAATAATAATGGCAACATCATGATAAGTTAATATCATGCAAAAATTAGATGTCATAATTATCAGACATGATTAAAATTGTGAAATTAATGAACTTAGTCCAAATTTATTTTGACATAAGTGAATTTATTGCCCCAAACTCAAATAAAGCCTTATCAACTGTTACTATTGATTTGGGACTAGAGTTTGTTATTAGTACTAAAAAGCACAGTAATGTTATTGGCACAACTACACTACCATAAATTATGATTGATGCCACTAAAGCTACAAGATAATACCATTTTATTTGTCATTTGTAGTAAACTTCTAATTTTGGCCTCCACGAGATTTTTAACGACCAATCTTATGCTAAAACTGTTCTGAATTCTCTTCTCGTGCAATTCCACAATAAATTGTTTTTTATTATTCGAAGTTCAGTCTTTCATTCAAGACTAAGATCACATAAAAAAATTATCCACAATCAAATTACACGTTTCAATGTGCTCAAACTGAGGTTAATAGGAGTTGACCTTTGGTTTTTGATCCTAATGATTTAAATGTTGATTTTTTTGGAACTTCCACTTAATTGAATATTTGCATTCATCTAACTTCCATTATTCTTCTCCTTAGAAGCTTGAATCTTGATGTCACTAAGTATGACTAGATCTACCTTTTCTTAAATGTTATTGACAATCAATATATTCTTCCTAATATCCTCTCCTAAGTTGTAAAAAATAATTATAAATCTTCCATTCTTCGTATCGACCATTAGAAAGAATAAATATAATGATTCGAACACACTGAATCTTATATTTTTTAATAGTATTTTATTGTTGCCCCTTTATTTAAATTATTAATCATTTTTACACCATATGCCACTAATAAATTTTTCTCCAACAAAAGCCAGAAATTTGCCAAGGAATTATTGCATCGAGTCCGAAACAATTGTGATGATGAATATTCTAACAACGACAATTCCTTATGAAAGTTGAAATATTGTCCAAGTCTCCCTTATAGTCTTTTAGGGCACTTTAAACCTTGAATTCTCATATTTCAAGTCATAAGCCAAAGCATGAGGTTCAATCGAGTAAATTGTTCCCTTGAATATAAGAAGAAAATCCTTCAATAATTGCTCTGTATAGCAGAATATCCAAAAGGCCAAATTCAAGTCGGCATTGTTTACTCAACCTACATGAAGATTTAACTAGCCAATCCAACAAACTTACCATATTGGAAAATTCATCCAATAAAAAAGGGAATGGCTACTTGTCTAATTGGCTTACTTCAATCATTCCTCTTACACCTAGAAGATAAATTTCTCAGTCAAAAGAACTAATCAAGCTATAATTGTACTAGAAAGACATGTATTTTATTTTTGATATAGCATAGATGTATCCAATTATGTAATGAGTATCATCCTAAACCCATAAATAAGAAGTCAAGTTTGGAACTCAAGGTACATAACTTCTTTGACTTAATTATTTTAATAAATAAAATCTAAATGCTTCTCTCTCTCTCTCTCTCAATTCTTTTTTTCTCTTCCAAACTCAAACAGCTGGGTGTGATTCATAGAAAATTATAGATTCAACAATTTCATAATTCAATTTATATACCCTTTACTAGCTTGTACAACCTATTAAACTCCAATCCATACATTAGATCGAACAATTATGCTATCTTAATTGATTCGCGTTGTTTGGGCATCAAGTACTAATTGATTTTCTCGGGTTCCTGCACTCAATGTACCTATAATTATTAATTGTGCTAGCTAAACTTCTTATTGAATTGCTAGAACAACGTGATTAATTTGAGCAAGAAAACGAGTCTTTAAAACTTGTGTCACATTCTATTATAGTCTAAAAAAAGGCAATGGCATTAGTAATTGGGAATCTAAAATAAAGCTCCAAATGGTAAGAACAATAACACAATGATGAAAATCAAAATGGGAAACTCTAAGGATAGGAGTGGGACACACAAAAGCTCTCTAATTGCTACTAGGGTCATTAACAACACCTCTTGCCTTTGGGAAATATCATCCATTTTATTCAAAAAAATAAAAATAAGATAGAACAAAAAATTAAAAATAAGTGTAAATATATCCCTAGAAAATCAATTAGTAAGAAATAGATCTTGATGCAATAAATTTTCAAGATTCACTTTAGGGCAATTTGAAATTGCAAAAAATTATAATCAAAATGAACATTTCCACAATATGAGTCCAACGACACTAACAGTGTTTTGATCCAAGTTCATATGAGTCCAATTCAAACCTTGAAATATAATTGTAAACTTTTTGATAATATTCAAGGGACCCAAAGTCTTTGAATCTTACATAGTTATCGTAAAAATGAATGTCATATCAATAAAAATCTAACAAGGCTAAGATCACTCAATTTTAATTGCTAAGATAGTTAAATGTCTTAAGGATGGTATATGATTGAATGAATTAATATTGACTGTCCGATGGAAATGCCTATCACAATTGTCGGTGATTGAATCTATTGAAATGTCTAAAACAATTCCTACATCAAAGGATTTGTCTATTTATATGCCAATTCGATGGAACTCAACTTAGTTTATGCATAAACTTGATTTAATTAATCATGATGTCTTTAGCAATTATGCAACAAGAGATTGTGATTAAAAATGATTGTCACCTAATTTAGATAGAGTGAAGTATGAGAAAATTATAAAATTCCGAGAAGTTTTTAAAAATGCCCTCAAGATTAATTCTAGTATTCTTATCCAACCAAAAACATTTTTCTCCTCATTATTATGCATATAAAAAAGCTCTTAATGGAAGAAAATTTTTCATCGCGTGATTATATGAGGAGCATAGGTACCACCATAAATTTAAATTTTGACAAATATCGTTGTTACTTGGCAGATCCTAGTAAAGAAATAATGTCGGATACTTATAATGTTGAATCCATACTAACATTTGGTTTCATTACTGCCTTGCTTATTGGTATTTTCTTCTTGCTATACTCTTAATACAATTTTAATTGCAACTTTATTGCATTTAATTTAGTTACTAGATCCATTTTTTCAAGTATGCAACATTCTTAAATTGTATTATTAAATATTGTTGGATAGATGCCTGCAAAATTATTAACTAAGTAATGCAGAGAAGAGATTAAAGTGATTTTTTGCCAGATAGAGGTTATGATGATTTATTTAATAAAAAATTATTATGGCAAACCGATCAGTATGAATTACGACTCCTCAAGTTGAGATGAAATATTGATGTGCAACTGTATAGATGATAAAATTAAAATAAAGTTCTATAAATCTGAGCCACCAAAAAGTTTTGATGCATCTATTAATAATGAATTTTGTTGAATACTTATAATGTTGTTGTTTGGTAGATCTAAGTAAAGGAATATTGTTGGAAATTTATAATTAGGCAGATGATGGATACCTATATTGAGAAATTCAAATTGCTTTCAGAGAAAGAGTGTGGCGAAGGGAGAGAAAGAGTGTGGCGAGAGAAGGGGAGGCGAGCGGTCTAGCTTGCAGAGAGGGAGAAGCGGGAGATTTCGTGGTGGAGGAAAAGTCCGATTTCACAGCAAGTAAGCGGATTTAGAAAAAAATATGCGGACTGCCGAAATTTAAAAATCTCAAATTCTTCTCGTCCGTAGGTTCAAATTTTTCAGAGCCTATAAATCTCAGCTTAAATCCATTTTCCAATCCATTTTGTCTTCAAGTAAAAAATTTCTCTCTTGATGTTGTAAGTTACACCCACAATTTTAATTTAATAAATCCTGTAAGTTTGGGTTTATCAAATCCAAAAAGGTTAAATTCATGAGAACGTTTGGTTAGATTAAGGGTAAATCCAACTAAATCCTTTAAAGTTTAGCAACCAGAGAAGCAGCATCCCAAAAGGTATGTTTTTCTCTCATTTAGATCCGTTAAACCGACTAATAATAAATATGATTAACATCAAAATAGAAGAAATTTTAGATTTATGAGACGGTGGGATTTAACACTTGTTTTTTTACCTTTGTTTGTTATTCACATTTCTATTGTAAGGTTTATACTTATTTATTTTTACGTTCTCAACTTTATATAAAAAAAATCTCATAAATTTTATTGTGTTTAATGTGTTTGTATAGAATGATAAAAATTTTATTTTCTTTCTTGATGATAATTTTTAATCATTTAAATTTTTTATATTTTTATGGCGGATTATTTACTTATGACATTGTAATTTACCAGCTCGAGCAAATGGATATGTGCATAAACGACAACATGACACAACCTGCAACAAATATGAAGTTTACAACAAAAGAGCATACAGAAATGTTGCCTAAATTAAATATTAAATACATTCACAATAAGCAAAGGCTGGTCATCCCTAGAGCCCTTGGAATGTCACCGGTTCCTAACATGGATGGTAGGGCAGAAGCTCATACTAAGTTGATTGAACGATATTGGAGGGCTAGTAGACTAACGTATGCTGAGATACGTGGAATGATATTACCAACGCACGATCAACAACAAGTGAGACAGGTGGTGGATGCTATTGAATTGCAACCAGGAAATGAAATCTTCAAAGGATGGCATCAATCAGAATGGTATGCTGGTTTTGACGAAAACCTACCAGTGTTTCGAGACATAATAATGGGTGCCTTCAGTGCAGCTTGCCAGTTTAACTGTGACATTCGCGATGTTGGCATACTAAATAATAATGACATGCAAGTAGAAGATGTGGCATGGGCTAAAGCTAATGAGGTGCCAATAGAGCGATTGGACAACAAATTGAGAGTATTTTCTCTACAATCTATTGCAGCATTAAATTATGAGCCTGTAGGTAAATATCCACTCGCTGCAGTTGTAAGAGCTTTTGGTCTTGGAATTAGTTTGTTGCCTGCGACAAATTCACTATCACGTGTCGAATGGACTTTTACAATTGTTCAGCCAAGCCAAGAACATGTTGATGAAGTGAGTAAATTTCTACTGTACTTCCCGCGACCCTTAATCACAATCTGCACAAATATTTTAGCGATGTTTGGGCTATTTCACCTTTCAAAAGACCACACTTTCATGCCCAACAATAATTATATGAATCGTATTTGTACATCCTACATTAAGACTCTAAGGACAGAACTGAGCTCATTTTACATTGATTCAATGTTAGCTCATAAAGAGGCAATAGTTCGTATTGGTCCACATCCATTTGGTTTGGCGCAGACTTACTGGATAGCGCGGGTTATGGGTCATCATGGGCTCTTGACATCCCCACTAGCATTGAGATTAGATGCAACTCCACCACCTGTACAAAAACTAATGATAACAAATGCTACAATGCGTAAATGGGCAAATCTACCTGTTCGTTTAGCTGTTGATAAATCTTTTTGTGATGTTTATGATGCAATGCAGGAGCAGATTAAAGACATCAAAGAAAACGCACCGGCATATTCTTCCTTACATCGACTTTATGGAATTCATGAACAATTATTCATCAACATTAACGTCGCAACACATCTTGAAGCCATGATGCCTACAATTTTCAAGTACATCACGAGTATTCAGAAAAATGAGCAAGGCGAAGGGAATGGTTTGGGGCTTGCTCAATGTTTGGGCAAAATGGAGCTTAATAAAAGGGAACTAATAAAAATATAGACGAATGACTGCATGGCATGTATGATAGCCCTATCAATTAGAGTTACATAGTCGACTACATTTGTAATAATGGATTATTATCATGAAAATAATTTAATAGAATCTTTCAATTATTTCTCTTTTTCTTAAAAATCTAAAAATAGATTGTTTTTTTTTTTGGTTGTTTATGTGATCTTTAGATCTAGTAAAATGGTGAAAAAACGCCCCCCAAAAAGCAAAATTTACATACATAACACCTTAAATATTTAGTATTGCATATTCCACACCTAAACTTACTTTTTACATTTAATCTGAATGCAACTCATACACTTCATTTAAATAATGACATGATAGCTTTTTTGTGTCAAATTTCAGTAGATTTCGAGTAAAACTCGATCAATGTCATATTGACCGGTTGATTTTATGTCTATTTTGGATTAGCGGTTAGCTTTATGTTAATTTTCGGGTTGCTGATAAAAAAACATTCAACAAAAAAAATTAAATGAGTTAGAATTTCTTACTAGAACCAAACCAAAAAATTATGTTGGTCAACTGAAAACTCAGAAAATTTGAGTCAGATATGTTTGGGTCGAGTTGGTATCTCAATCAATTTTTGTCACTCTTGAAAAATGCTTTAGCAAAATGGAATAAAAAATCTTTTTTTTTTTTTCTAAATTGTCAAATTATGTGGTCAAGAATTGAAAATTATAAAGTATATTTTAATATGAATGTAAAACTTGGTAAGAAAATAAATATAATATTTTAATTTAAAACTAAAATTTCAAATTCAAAAAATATACTATGATTAAATTTATTATTATCAATCCCATTAAAAAAAATAATAATTTTAAATTTATATAAAAGTTGTAATCTTAAATTTAGAATTTAAAATTCATATGGACCAAAAATTAAGAAACCTAACAATAAAAATATCATTTATTTTCTTGTGATAAATCACTTCTTTAAAAGTATAAGCTATTGAAAATTATCATTTTTTTTTTTTTGAAAATGAAGATGACCATCGATTAAAGGCATGATCTTGTTAATTGCATATAGAGAGAGATTGAGGGATAGAGAGAGAGAGGGTGGGAGTTTATCATCTTTCTCACTATGTAAACATAAATTTCACATGTAGATAAATTAAAAAGAACTCATATAAGACACGTGGTTTCTCGTGCCATTAGATTTATTACGAAGTGATGATAGATTGTATGCTCATATGTTTTTTTTCTTATAGGAGTGAAATTAGTGACCAGAAAAATGAGCATTGGCTTTAGTAGTGCAGAGGGTGTTGGCATCGTGGTTGAAAATTATGATCAACTATATGTGGGATGATGTGCATTAGCTTTCTTGAAAATGATAGGTGCCAACCTTAAGTACAAAATAGACATAAATCTTATTCGAGATGGAAGATATCAGCCAATATGACAATATTGTCTATTAATGCTTTTGACGATGACTTGTATTTCTGTTTGGTGGCCATTTCAGATGTCGACTTCATGATGATGGTGTGTAATGGGTGTTGTCGGCGACAACATTGGTGACAATGTTGTACATGAACGTTGTGACAATGATGCACGTAAACCTTGGTGGCAACATCATAATGGTTTGGTATTAGAAATTGTTGGAATCTACTTTACTAAATGTGTCAAACATCATTGTTAGCCTTGGAAGGATGGCCCAACTTTCTAGTAAGAAAATGAAGGAAGAAAGGACTAATGCAAGTTGTGGGCAACATTTAAAAAATATATATAGTTTAATTCAATAATAATCTTGACCAGGTTAATATTTTGATTTAAAATAAAACTTTTGAGTTGTTTGGTTATAAAATTTTAATTTGGATGTATTAATGTATTTTAAATATAATATATATATATATATTAATTAAGTGGTTGTAAAATAAATTATCAGATTTATTTTTTGTATTTAAATTGATATAAGCTATAAAATTATAATATTTTTCACTATAAGAGATGCTGTCATTAGGTCGAAAACTATTATGATGAAGATATTCTAACATCGATTAATGCAATCACAAAGTTGAAATATTATTATATCCCCCTTATAGTCTTTAGGGTAACATTGGACCTTGATTTCTCATATTTGAAGTAAAAAAGATAAGCATTAGATTATATCCAACAAATTGTTCCATTGAACATAAAAAGAAAATTTGTCAAGAATTGCTCCTAATAGTCGAATATCTAAAAGGTCAAATTCAATAATTGAATAGTTAAAGAAAGAATTTAAGTTGGAAAAAACCCATAGCTTCACCCATTCTACATGATGAATTTACTAGCCAACCCAACAAACTTACCATAAATGCGAATAGCAGCTTGTCCATATAGGTTAATTAAATCATTCATCTTCAATATGAAAGAAAATTAACTCAGTCAAAAGAGCTTTAGCCAGCTATAAATTGCACTATAAAGACTTTTTTTTATTGTTACTCTTCAACGAGCAATAATCTAAACTTGTAAATAAGGAGTCAAATTTGAAACGAACTTTACGTAACTTCTTTCACTTAACACTTTCAATAAATAAACCTTCTCTCTCTCTCTCTCTCTCTCTCTCTCTCTCTCTCTCTCTCTCTCTCTCTCTATCTCTCTCTCTTCATTTTTTTTTTTTCCTACTCTAAAATGGTTTGGTAGTATTCATGGACAATTATAAATTCAATAGCTGTTATTTGGATCTATATCTCCTTTACTACAAGTACAACTTATTAAACTCCAATCCATACATTAGCTTGAGAAGATATGTTATGTTAAGTCATTGGAGTTGTTTGGCATCAAGCACTAATTGAATTGCTTGGGTTACTGCAATGGTTGATTTGACTGTAATCACAACTTCATTAATTTAAATCAGAAAAAGAGAATTTATGATTTGAGTGACATTCTATCAATCTCGAAATAGGAAACAACATTAGTAGTTGAGAATCTAAGATAAAACCTCTAATGGTATTAACAACAACACAAACATTAATAGCTAAATTGGGAATTTTAAGGATAGAGGTGATTCAAACAAAACTTCTATGGTTGCTACTAGTGTCATCGACAACACATCTTATCTTAGGGGACATTTTATGCAATTTATCAAAACTGAAAATAGGATAGAGCAAAATGTATAAAATAAATGTTTATACATAGCTAAAAATTTCATTAGATAATGCATGGACCTTGATACAATAAATTTTCATAATTAACTTTAGGACAAATTGCATAAGGAATTAATTAATTAACTCTCTTCTTCTGCTGCTGCTTTAGGCGGGATCCGTATATGGAGAGGAATCTAGACGATGCTTCACAAAAAAGAGAAACAAATTAATTTGCAATTAATTTCCTGATTACCTGCCATAAAGAAGAATTGCCATGGCAGGAGGTGGACCGGGCTCCACCTACTCAACACCGCTATCATCACTCATATGTTATAATTTATTTATTGGCACTCAACAACAGTTATTATCATTTATTATTCCTCCAACATTCTCCACCCACATTTATAGGGGGTCAAGATACCCTTCTAAATTTTTTAATTCCACCATCTTCAATTGAGACGAAGAGTAAATTTATGTATCACAACTTATGTAGTGGATTATTTCAATTGCGCCTAAACTTATGATTTGTTCACGTTTTGGAGTTTTACCATAAAATGCTTAATATATCTTTTGATTTAATTATATATATGTGTGTGTGGGCGTGCGTGCGCATAATCTTCATAAAAATATGAAGTAAAATTTTGTCAAAATTAAGATTGCATAAATATTTAGATCAAAATTTTTTTAATTATTTTTTTCTAAATTAAATATATTTAGAAAGATTTAACAAGTTGCAGTTAAAAATCATTTAGTTCTCAATTAATTCTTCAATCACCCCTCTTCTACGAGTTGATAAAATTATTTAATTATTTGTATTTTGATCTCCTTATTTTTTAACTGATTGATTTAAGAAGTTGTTAGTTTCATAGAATTGCATAGCTTTGATCAGCCATTAAATGACATATTAGTGGGTCTGGCTAATCTTTTAATCCATTACCACAAATTACATCATAATAGACTTAACAGTTGCTTTATTATTTGCTACAAATTTAATTTATTAATCCATATTGAGATTTTCTTCAAATCTATTCCTTAGCATTTATGTGGCTATGTATTGTCATGACAATATTAAATTTTTCTCAATCTACATGATTTAATGATCATTTATATGTTGAAGTTAAAAAATATTAAGGAAAATCCCAATACAGCTTCTTCACGCATGAGGAATAAGTTACTTAGACTAACAAAAAACGTCCAACATAGGAAAATTAGGAAGAGGAAGTCTACACTGTAAAAGTATTTCATTAAAATTACATCCACTTCCAAAGGAATTGTAATTCTCTATTTGTAGTACATCTACTTTGGTATAAAATAAACACGAGCCACAAGGTCAAACCCCTTGGACGATTTGAAGATTATAAAAAAGAAGCTGTTGATTTATCAAATAAAATGCAAATCTTGATTTCTAGTTTGCAGAAAGAAAATACTTACAGTTACGCTATAACATTTCAGACTCCCCTATGATTCTGAAAGCTTCTTCCTGCACGTAAAGGCATAGCTTAAGAATCCTAAACCATCAGCTTTCTTCATTAGCCATATATTTTGAACACTGAAGTGAAAAGAAAAACTAGCCACAATGCAAACGACTCTAATAAAGTAGCTCAGCGAACCACATTTGAAAAAAAAGGGTTCATATTTCACTTGGAAGCTTCATAGCCTGATCTCTCGGCGCAAACGACCAAATCTATCTTGCAACCTCAAGATCTCTCGGGCAAAATCTTGATTTCCAGTTAGCAGCAACCCATTGAGCACCTTATTGAACATGAACCTCCTAGGCAAATGCCCGCACTCCACCATCTCCATCACCATCCTTCCAGCCACCACCATGTCCTCTGACTTCTTCCTCATGAACATGCTGCTGATCACCACGTTGTATGTATCAAGATTAGGCAAACAATCACCACCCTCCTTCATCCTCCCAAACAGCTCCAAAGCCTTCTCCACCTCACCTTCTTCACACCAATGCCTTGTCACTACGTTATAAGTCTGAACATTAGGCTTACATCCTTCGTTCTGCATCCTCTCCATGAACTCCATCGCTCGACCCATCTCACCACCATGGCATAGCCCCCTGATCAACACATTGTAAGTAGTCACATTGGGGGTGTATCCTCTCCTCAACATTTCGTCAAACACCAATAGTGCATTCGAGATACAGTCCTTCTTGCAGAGCACCTGTATCAAAGCATTGTATGTTGCGACGGAAGGCAAGCAGCCTTCAACGATCATACTATCAAAAACCTTGCGGGCATTCTCGGTCTGGCCGGCAATGCCGAGACCATGCACCACCGTTGTATAGGAAACAACATCCGGCCAACATCCTGATCCCTGCTTCCTCCCTCTCTTCTTCATTTGAAGGAAGAACTCCCAACCCTCCTTAACCTGCCCCGCCCTAAAAAAACCCTTTAGCAAGATATTGTAACTGGTCAGCGTTGGCTCCAGGCCGGAATCCACCATTTCCTTCAGCACTTCGAGAGCATTTGCCGTGCGCTTGAGACGGCACCAGCCCTCGGCGAGGATGTTGAACGTGATGGCATCAGCACCGAAGCGGGACTTGAAGGATTTAAACAGGGAGGTAGCCTTGCGGACGCGGCGGGACTTGCAGAGGACGTCGAGGAGAGAGTTGAAAACGCGGAGATCTTGACGGCAGCCGTGGTGGTGAAGGGAGAGGAAGAGACGGACTGCACGGTCAGGTTTTCCGGCATTCGCGAAGCGCTCGGCGAGGAGAGAGAAAGTGCGGTGGGAGAGGGGAAGGCGAGCGGCCTGGCGAGCGGAGAGGAGAAAGCGGAGGGAACCACGGTCGCGGAGGCGGGCGGCGATGTCGATGGCGTGGTCGAAGGAGGAGGCGGAGGGAGAGAACGAAGGGAGGCGGAGGAGGGTGCGGAAGAAAAGGAGAGCGCGGGGACCGTCGTTCCAGAGGCTTTTGAGGACGGCATCAATGATGAAGGGTGAGAAAGAGTGGGTGGGGAAGGAGGAGGAGAGAGTGGAGGTGAGGGAAGCAGGGGTGGATGAGTGGGTGAGAACGAGATTAGAGATGAGGGAGGGGAGGTCGGCGTCTTCGCCGCTGGAGATGATGGTGGAGTGGTGGCGGCAGACTCCGAGAAGGCGGCGGGAGAGGGACTGTCCGATTTGGCAAGAAAGGAGATGCATCCGATACGTAGATTTTTACATGAGAGAAAAGAGCCACAAGGCGGAGAACGGACAACCACCGAGTACTTACCGGGCGGGTCCGTTTCTGTTGCTTGTGTAAGTGAGTCAAGCTGAGTCAGGTCGGTTTCGCTTGACGAGTGGCCGGTGAACTGAGTTCCATGAGCTAATAAATCAAGTTCAAATCAGACCCGACTTGATCAGTTAGCTCGTGAGCTAGCACATTTAAAAAAATTGTAGTATGAATTATATTTAAAATATAGTAAATTTGAAGGATTTATTTTTAAAAGTGTTAAAAATATTTAAAAAATAAAATTTGGTATTTTTTTTCATAACCATTCATTTTATTACGTTTTTCATAATTGCTTAGTCTATTTGTAATTTTATTATGACATTATTTTAAATTCATCTTATTTTCTCTATTTTATAATAGACAAATCGGTTTGAACTTGCAGACTTAAGCTCGAGTTCGAAAAATTAATCAAACTCAAACTTAAGCTCA
The DNA here is from genome assembly GCA_022702705.1 of Papilionanthe hookeriana x Papilionanthe teres. Taxonomy (NCBI): domain Eukaryota; kingdom Viridiplantae; phylum Streptophyta; class Magnoliopsida; order Asparagales; family Orchidaceae; genus Papilionanthe; species Papilionanthe hookeriana x Papilionanthe teres. The sequence goes on from CM040424.1 coordinate 86,137,489, forward strand.
TACTCAAGCTAAGAGTGACTCGAGCCCGACTTGACCAATTTACACCCTTGCTTGCCGCATTACTTTGGCAGGGTGTTAAACAAGTCAGCAACTCTCATTTGATTAAGCAGAGGCTCGACTTACTAACTCATCAAATATGACTTACTAGTAGGAGATCATACTTGACTTCAAGCTCAAAATGGAATTGAAGACAAAATAGCACATACTAAAATTTAAAAATAATTATAAAAATTACTTTCATTTTGTATCTATGGGAGGCCAAAACTTTAGAAGTAAATTATAGATTTTAATAATATCTTCCCATTCATAATAAGTGGAGGTCATCTTGATGAAAAAAGAAAAGTAAATTCAAAGAAAAAAATTGAGAAATAAAAATTATCAGTTCTTCATTAGAAGAAACACATAAGCTTGATTTAAAATATGGATAAAAACGAAAATGAGAAGTAAAAAGGTTGAATGTGATATGATGCATTAGTTATGTTGGAAGTTCATGAAATTTAAGAATTTTCAAAAGTTAGGAGTCATTAAAATAATGTTTTATATTCTTAGATGACAAAATTAGATGCCATTAATGAAAAAGGGTTCCAACTCCCCATCGGAATCAGAAAAGTATTGAGTGATAATCATATATATATTTTCTTGCATACAGAATCAGAAAAGTGTAGGGTGAGAGGTGCATTGGATAGTTTGAAAAACATAAATAATCATTCATATAAATCATCATAAGTCTTAAATGTCGTTAGATTTGAAGAAAATGACTATTGTTTTCAAGTATATTTTTATGAAGATGACATTTTCACTAATTAATTGGTCTAATAATTCGTGCAAATAGAGAAAAGCAAAATAATATTGAATTGTTATTTTAGTGATTGCTCGACTATCTATGCCTAAGTGCCATGAACTATCCTTTTTTGATGTCAAAAGACCTGAAACAACACAAAGATTTAAACCCTTGTGAAAGTGCTCATTAGCCCTTTAGCCAATAATTCTTCTTTTTGGTATTGAAGCCCAGTAACCCTTGAGGGCTTAAACAATAATGAAACATGTATGAAAAAGTTTCCCTTTGAGCCAAATTGATCTGTACTATCTGAGGGAGGTGGCAGCTCTGTTGAAAACTCTTCAATGAAAGCCTAGGTTGTAAGAATCAACTCATGTAATGGCTAAACTTGCTTTTCAAATCAGTAAATATGTTATATTGGTTTCTCGCATCTATGGTTCAAGAGAATCCTAGAAAAGAAATGTAGCATCCATTGGCCCTAAAGTGCTACACTTGATGCCATTACGGTGAAGTAGAATAAATTTTTTGCCACTAAAAAGAAAAGGAGAAATGTTAATGCAACTATCATGAATCATCACATGATCAAATTGTCAAGGACACCCCAATAAAATATGATAAGCATCCATTGGAACAACATCACACTAAATAATGTCCAAGTTTTGATTTAGTTGGCTTTGGATGAGTTTGGGAGATTAAGTTGATGGATTCAACTCTAATACAATTTTATAGCTCCAAGAATCAATAATGAAAAATGGAACAATGCTTCAAATAATCAGGACACGACGACTTAAAAAGTCTTGCGCAACATGAGAAGAGTACCAATGTCTCCTTCTTCATATACCTCATGTGTTGCTCTGTCATCTTATCAAGGAGAGGATTCATCATTGATTAAAATATCATTAGTAAGTAGGTCACAATCCTTCTCTATTTTGAACAATCTGCAAAATGGTGACCTATTTCAGCATATTTGAAACATTTAATATTATGAAGATTAGGCTTTTAGCCAAGGCGTAGTTTTCATATATTTAGATGTTGTGGTATCATTGGGTTGCAAATTTGTAGGAGATACCAAAGGTTGGCCAACACCCATGGGAAACCCAAGTTTGGCTGGACGAGATAATTAACTTTCCACCTTTAATGCATGTTGATGTGCTCAAGTCACTGACAAAGGATTGAACATATTGAAGACATCTTGAATCTGATGTCAAAGAACACCAATATACCGTCCGACTCGTTGCATAAGTTGTTGGCAGAGCAACTGAATTTGTTGTCGCAATCGCACAAAATTTTCACGATGCAAAATGTCATCCATCGATATTTTGGATGTCATCTGGTGGTATGACCGGAGATCATCTAGCTATGATATTAACTTATACAACACCAAACCAACGAATCCGTAGCAACAATATGATTTCCCAATCAAAAAAATAAATGATAGTGCCTAACTAGCTAGGAAGCCAACTGATGCTTTTGGTTGATTCTATCCAACTCCAAGAAATCTGAACCAACAAACTTGATTACATAAATCATTTTAAAAATCAGGTCGAACCGACTGGTTCGATCGGTTTAATCGTGAACTGATCATTTGACTGATTATGTTCGAGATTAAAACCATTTCTGCACAAAATCGAGATTAAACTGGTCAGAACTTAGGTTAAATCAACTAATTGTAGAACTAATCATGTTCTTAATAAACTGGCCAGTTCTAATCTTCTCCAATTTTAGCCTTTTACTTTTGAACTGAAGACTAAAAGTAAAATATTTAATTTAAAAATAGAGAACATATCATATCTCAAAATCTTGATTTAAAATTTTATTCAAAATTTTTGAAAAAGATGATTCTTGAATTAAAATATTAGTTGTTGAATCTGACACCCAAATGTTTACGATATATGGATAGAAGAGAAATGTTTGCTTCTTCTTTTAGGTGATCAATCCCTTTAGAATTACGTTTACAGATAAATTTGTACTTTAATGACTATTTAAATTTAAATTATGAATTTAGTTAATATTTAGAATTTACAATGCAGTTATAATTAGAGATAATGTATATGATCATCATTTTAATGTTGAATGTGATTACTAGAATAATCAATTTAATTACTTGAAAATTTGAATGAGTTTTGGTTGTTCCGATACGGAGTGTTTATATTCAAAATTCAAATAATTAAATTCGTTATTTGAGTAGCTTCAATTAAAATAATAACAATTAAATATTTTATTTTACTAACTTCATCCAATTAACAGCAATCACATTCAAAATTAGATTGGAAAATTTTGTAATGGACTTAAAAAAATTTTTGATCAAACAAACCTTAGGTTATGTACTTATGTTCCTATTTTTCCTGTTTGCTATCAGCTTCCCAAAAGGCCAAATCATATATATATATATATATACAAACTATTCTCCCGCTAAACTCGTGTGTATCTATGAAAGTTCTCTGGCTAAATTAGGAGTATTTATTACATAATGATAACATATGTGCGGATTTGAGTGTACTCATGATAGACTCATCCGAGTCATCCTAAATACACCTAATTTATACATATAGCTCATCCGTATGTAATAATTTTTTCCTACATTAGAGTCTTGTCGATGTGTCCATAACATAACTAAAATACTTTGACCCTTATCTGCTCATTAATATAGCCGACCTCAAGCATTGAAAATACAACTCATGGCTTTATATATCATGTGAAAGATGAAAAAAAAGGTGCAATTGCATACACCCAAAACTTGCTGTTTACAAATCAACCACTCCCTTTAATCCATTTTTCAAACTCTCAAATATCAAAATTCATGGTAAAACCACAACTCATATTTATCATTTTCATCAAATTCTCAATAATTCGATTATGGCACGTGTAAATACATCAGTTTCATAGTTCATGGAAGCCGTGTGGGAGATTAATTTGTAAATATCAATGTTTCAGGGTTCTCTTTGTAATTGTGCCAAAAGAAGAAGAAGAAAAAAAAAAAGAAAACGTAGATATAATATCTACAGGAAAAGTCGACGGATTTCAGCTTACTATTTTATTGAAGAAAAGAGATCCCAATTAAGGCTTTAATTAGTTTCCTTTAGGATTGCAGCCTAGTTGGACTTTGGAGACTCCTTGTCTTTGCAGTTCGACCAGCACACTCTCAGTGGAGGGAGGCTTCAACCCAAGTGGCAGCGGCAACCATGGCTTTGCTAAAACATCGCCTATAGTTGCATCTATGCTCTCTGTAGACTGAAAACAAAATGAACCAAAAAAGATGTAAAATACAAAAGATAGCTTTAATAAATATATATTCTAACATTTTGCAATCCTTAGCGCTTTTGTAGAAACACGCGACAGACAAGAGAAAGCAGAGAGTAGCCTTCGCGGAGAATCAGAGATGGGAAGTTTCAGGTGAAACAAATGCTGAAGCCAGGTACATCCTAATATCACCCTTCAAGCTAAGCATCAGAAGATTTGATAGTTGGCTAGGTGAGAAGCTCGTGGTGTCGTCTAGGATGTAGGGCTTTGGTGAAATTATCTGTGGGTTGGTCTTGCCTCATAATGTGGTGGAACATGATATGCTTGAGCTCGGTAAGTTCCCGAATGAAATGGAAGTCAAATTCGATATGCTTAGTTCTTGCATGGAAGACGGGATTATGTGCCAATGTTATAACTGATGTACTATCACTATAGAGATGAACATGAGTCATTGATGGACCATTGAGTTCTTCTAAAATTCTCTGTGACTATAGTTTTTCCTTTGTCGTTGTGGTTAAGGCTCAGCATTCTACTTCGGTGGAAGACCGAGCGATCGTGTTTTGTTTCTTAAAGGATTAGGATATCAGATTTAGGCCAAGGTTCATACAATATCATGTTGTAGATTTTTTGTTTTGAGTGTTAATTTCCCAGTCGGCATCAACTTATATGGAAAGAGATAAAGGTCCATTAATAATGGTAAACTGTAGTGTAAGGTGTCATTTAAGTAATGCAAAAGTCTTTTGAGAGATTCAATGTGTTCATTGTATTGTTCGTACATAAATTGATTGAGAAAATTAACATTGAAAGTAATGTCGGGTCGCGTCACTGTAAGATATTGTAGTGCACCAATGAACTGTCTATAATAGTGTGGATATTGAAGAATAGAGTAAGTGGTGCATTTAGAGTTATAAATTGATAGTGGTGTTGAAACAGGTTTTGATTCTTTCATGCCAGTTTTGGTGAGTAAATCTGTTAAGTATTTGGTTTGATGCATGAAATAACCATTATTGGTTTTGTTTATTTGTAGTCCTAAAAACCGAGGGAGGGAGCCAAGTTGTATTAAATTACATTTTGTTGTGAGTTTTTGTATCAAGTACTTTATTTCAGTTGGTGAGTTTCCAGTTATTAAAATGTCGTCAATGTAAGTTAGTAGATAGATACAAATGTTATTGTGTTGGTAAATAAGAAATGAATGATCACATGTGCTAAGCTTAAAATTTTGATTGTAAAGAGATGTACTACAAAGTGGAATACCACATATCTGGTGCTTGCTTAAGGCTGTATGGTGCTTTGTTTAATTTGCAAAGCTAGTATGGATGACTTGTATCATGGAATCCCAGAGGTTGTGCCATATATATGGTGTCCGTGAGCATTCCATAAAGAAAGGCATTCAATACATCAAGTTGTTGAATATTACAATTTTTAGTAGTGGCAAGTGTAATAAATAAACGTATAGTAAAGAATTTCGCAAGAGGGCTAATAGTTTCATGAAACTCTATACCTGGTTTTTGTTTAAATCCCTGTGCCACAAGTCATTCCATGTTGCAAAATGGTTCCATCTGTGTTGTACTTTATCCGGATGTCCATTTACATCCTAAATCATTCTAATTTGAATAGGGAGGAACAATACTCCAAGTACTTTGTTGCCGTTAAGCTAGAAATTCATCGGACAAGGCTTTGTGCCATTTGAGGTTTTTGCAAAGCTTGTTTCAGAGTTATGATGGAGTCAGAAGTGGTGTTATGTAAAAGCGAGAAAATTTTGGAAGGTTTAAGTTTTCCAGTTTGGGCGCGAGTGATCATATGATGTGTATTGGAGGGAGGAATATATATTGTTTGTGGTGGGAGGTGTGAAACATGATTGGGTGTGTTGATGTTAGTGTTGTGGTGAGTAATGGGCGTAGTGTTGATTTTTTGGTGGGAAGGAGGAGGTAAGGTTCTATTGGAGGGAGAGGGGTGGGACTAATAAACAGAAGTGTGAGTATTGTTTATAGTGGAGGTAAGTATGAGAAATGTTGTGGGAGTGGTGGTGACAATGGATGAAGAGTTGTGAGTTTGTTGTGCTTGAAAGGGAATGTAGTTTTCATGGAAGGTAACGTTACACTCTTTTTTTCATAGCAATGATAGCCTTTGTGATGGTGATTGTAAGCTAAAAATACGTATAGTGGGGCTTTTGGATGGAATTTGTTATGCATAGAGGGTGGATGCAAGGAGAAACATGCACAACCGAAGTTTCCATGATATTGTATTCAGGAAGAGCATTGAATAACAATTGGAATGCGGATTTGTTATGAGTATTTCATGAAGGTAAAAAAATTATTAAATAGACAAAATGTGTTTATAGCTGCCATCCAAAATTGGTAGGAAGAGAGGCAGTGATGAGTAAGGGTTGAGCTAACTCTATAATGTGTTTGCTTTTGTGTTCAACAACCCTCATTTTATTCGGGGGTGTAAGAACACACGTGTTGATGATGAATACGTGATGTTGTAGATATGTTTGCAAATGTGTTAATTTATACTCAATGTCATTGTCAATTCTTAAAATTTTTATTGATTTATTATACTAATTTTAGATTTGTTTGTGCAGATTTATAAAATATAAAAGAACTTCAGCTTTAGAGTAGAAAGGAAAGCATCAACAATGTTTAGAACAATCATTAATGAAAGTTTCATAATATGTACAACCATTGAGGGATGTTTGAGAAAATGGGCCCCACACATCTGAGTGATGAAGTTAAAAAATGGTTAATTGATTTGTGCTTTTTGAAAATGGCAATTTATGACTTTTGTTACTGAGACATTCATGGTAAGGTAATTTGTTTGTGGTAATGTTGAGTGATGGTTGTTATGTAACTATAGTACACATTATTTTGGGATGTTGATGTTCCATTCTTTTATGCCACAAAATGGATGTTGTGGTAGCCTTGAGTGCTTTGAGAGGATATAATCTGTTGTTAGTTTTTGTTGAGGAGTGGCTTCTTTGTGTGGAGATCCTGAATTCAAAATCATTAGGAGTAAAAATAATAAAGCATTGATTATCCTTAACAAGTTTAGATACTGATATTAGCTTATGTGTTATATTTGGAACTCTTAATATAGAGGATAAATGAAGCTTATGATCAGGAGTTGGTAAGATTCCATTCCCAATATGAAAAATATCAGTAACTTCCTCATTACCTACGAGAACTTGATTTGTTCTATTGTAAATAGATGGTTGCTGGATGTTGTCAAGGTGAGGGGTGTTGTGAGCAGTTGTCCCTATGTCTAGGAGCCAATCTTGATCCTTGTTGGTGGCGGAGGTGTTGAGAGCAGTTATAATGATGGGTTTGTAGTTTAACTTGGTTCTTTGCTAACAAGTGTCAGTGAAGTGACCAATTTCATTACATATTTGACAAGTGGGGCGGTTCTTAACTTATTGGTGAGGAGGGGTGTTGAAGGTTTTTATGTTTTTTGGAAACTTCATAGAATTTATTTGTCTTGAGTAGTTGTTCTTATTTTTGAAACAAAACAGAGCAGTGGGTTAAGGGGTGAGGAGTGATTTAGTTGCAAGATTACTTGTTGTAGAGGAGAGAGTACAGGGTTTCCAAGGCTAGTGGGGTGGTTTTGGTGCAAATTTCTTTTTTAAATCCTTGATAGATGGGGGTAAGCCATCGAGGGTATAGGGGATTATGACTTTAGTGTCCATTTTGGCACCAACTGCACTAATGTTACCGACTAGTTGCTTCATGGAGGTGAGGTATTGATTCATGGTCTGATTACCCTTGCGAATATTGTGTAATTTATTTTTTAGTTGAATAACTCTTGAACGTTTAATGGATTGAAATTGTCGTTCAAATTTTAGCCAGATTCAGAGTTATGAGTTAGATGTAAAACATATGGAATGACTGGGGAGAGATGATAGAAAGAAGAGTTATTGCAAGATTCTGGTCTATGAGTTCCCGAAGAGCATAGTTAGAATTTTGAGTGGTAATGGTCGAATTTTCTTGAGATAATTGCCGCGGAGAAGGAAGATTTGTTTCAAGAAATGAGTGAAGCCATTGGCAGGAAATAGCATTTGGATTTGAACTTTCTAAACATCATAGTTGTCGAAATTCAAAGGTGTGTGGGAAAAATTTTTAAGGTGTTGCATATGGAATTTGAGAGGTGTGGAAATCTGGTTTTCTTTCATGTGTTGGAGCATTTCTTGAGTAGAGTGGGAACTAAGTGGAGGTAGAGGAGGAGCCTTCCATGGACCTTGGGGCAACCTTGACTTCGTTTTCTGATACCATAATAAGGAAGATGAATAAATCACAGTAGATAAAAAGTACTATTTCTCATATATTGATTCGGGAGCCTTACAACAATCTTTATGAGCTACTTACAGGGCAAATTAACAAATAGCTTACGGGTGTAAAGAAGTAAAATACAAAAGATAGCTTTAATATATATATTCTAACATTCTGTGATCCCTATCACTTTTGTAGAAACGAAGGACTAGAGGAAGTGGAGAGTATCCATCACGGAAAATCAGAGATACATACTAGTACTCGGTTAGCACAACTCCAGCCTTTCCTTCTTCCACTGCGCACACTCTGCCATAAATTGAAACCGAGCTGCCCACCCTATGCCGGAAGCCCTCACTGCGTGTGATCCTCCTTGCATCAAAGCCCTGGCCGCCTTCCCATTCGTGGAAAACTTCTCGTAGCACTATTACGACCAGGGAACAATAACAGTAATGATGGGATCAAAGTGTAAAAGCCCTATCTGAAACTCCCTTCTTTCTCCCTATCAATGACAGTGGATCGCACTTGCTTTTAAGAATCCATAGGGAAGCAAGGAAAATGGTCTAAGAGGGTTGCGCTGAGGTCTACGGAGCAGGATCTTGATGAGACGTGTGACATAAGCGACTTCAGGTCATATGAGATGAGGTTGGTGAGAGTGAGGAGCGTGATAGGACGATGCTTCTCATTTAGAGCAAGAATGATTGGATGTTTATATGAGAAAAGTTGATCAGGCGTCCAAGTTTAAGGCTCTGCTTCTTATGTCATTGGCTCATTCTAGAGTTGAACTTGTTAGTCGCTTGTCTATTTATGGAGGAAAAGACTTATGTTGCCCTACATCATGACAAGTCCTCTGATTCTTAGGGAGATTTCTGGAAATTTAGCAAATGGTGAGAAGTTGGGAATGCCAGTGGTTGATCAACACGATTTATCGTTAAAGACCATGTTCAATTGCAGGACCTTCAAAGGAAAAAATCATCATTGTCAGTCAATGATGTCGAAGCTCAAAAGATATAATTTTTGGGCAATGGAGAGAAACTTTCAAACTATTCACTCGAGAAAGCATGACTACCTGCTTGTAGGGAAGATAAGTATCTTTCAGGGGAAAATGCGTATTCGTTTGGAAAATCTTTTTAGGTGTGTAGAGCTGCAAGGAGGATTTAAGTTAAATAAGATTTAGTAAATTCGGATTTATTAAATCCAATTATCATTAAAACCAAAATAATGTTTGGTTCAATTAAATTTAGATCAATTTAAAACCATTTGAGATGTTTGACATAAATATATTTGAAATATTATTTTCCTGCGCTAAATCTGTTAAATCCCAAGAGTTTGATATGACTCATATACCAGAAATTGGAGTCTCTTGAAGAGAAGAGATGTGTATCTTAGATTGAAGAGATGTGTCTCTTGGAACGAAGAGATGTGTCTTTTGGAATGAAGAGATGTGTCTCTTGGAGTGAAAAAATGTGTCTCTTGGAATGAAGAGGTGTCTTTTGAAGTGAAGAGATGCGTCTCCCGAATGAGGTGTGTCTCTTGGAGTGAAGAAGTGTGTCTCTTGGAGTAAAGAGGTGTGTCTTTTGGAGTTAAGTGGGTTGGGGGGAGCGGGGGCGTTTTAGTAATTTTATCTGTGGGTTATCTATATATTTGATGTGTAACCCTATGGGTATGTACTGAACTTCCTTCTGGAATAGTGAAATCGCCGCTCTGCTCCCGAGGACGTATGCACATTGTCGAACCTCGTTAAATCTCTGTTTTTCTTCTGAATTTGTGTCGATTATTGCTTTTCTTTGCCCTAAATTTCTCAACACCAAGTGGATTTAGTAAACCACAATTTCAGAATAAGCAAAAATTGGATTTAACTGAATGACTGACAGATTTATCTAACATATTTATGGTGTTCGCTTAAATTTAAGTTAAATATAACTTTAAATCATGCTTAAAGTATCACACCAAACATCCCCTAAAATTATTGCTTTAAAACACCCTTTCGTGAGAAAACAAGTACCCGCATGTCAGAAATTGAGTGTTGTTCGGGGAAACAAAGTATCGTTCAAGAAATGCTGGTTTGCGATCTAACCCTTTTATGCAGTTACATTGAAGGCTCGTTGCGTCTTTTAAGGCCGCAAGTTAAATTTACACTTTTGTTCTTTGATCACAGTGTCTCACGACACTAATTAGCTCGTCTTTTAAGATAGCTAGGAAGGTTGACATTCTTCCATGCCCCCAAATGGGGGTTGATGCCGGGAGGCTCTCAAAATGTTGGGTGAATTTGGACTTATAAATAAGTTAAAATTTTGAAACTTCTAAACTCATAAAATTAAAATAAAATGTGAATCACTTAAAATTTTAAAATAATTTTAAAATTCAAGCACTTAAAATATAAGCTCTTAGGATTTTAAAATTATTTAAAGCCTTAGGCTTTTGAGATTTAGGCTCTTTAAACTTAAAATTATTTTAAAATTTTAGCTTTTAAATTTAGGCTCATAGGGTTTTAAAAAATAATTCAAATTTTAAAATTTTAAAATTTTAAAGTCCCGTCACCGAATTCAGAACATGTCTACTAGCTAACAGAAGACAGTCTTACTTAAAGCCTGAAGATGAAACATTGTGTGCTATAATTTTCAAATAAAAGCTCATAGCTTAGGGTCTGAGATGCTTCAAACTACCGGAAGAAGAGTTAATAAGACAAAACATTTAGCACTTTAACTATGGGCGCATGAGCGCCTCCAAGCATACTGGCGAGGCTTTCCTATACAGAGTACAAGGGTTGTTAAGAGTTAATTTGTGCATCAAAGCATAACGTAAGATAAATATTTATTAATTATTCTCTAATCTTAATAGAATTTGAAGTTGGGATGAGAACCCACCACTGAGAGCTATATGTACATACCCATAAGTGAGTCGGATCATACGTGGATTAACAACAAATCTCTGGCAACACATGCAAGTGACAAGAGTAATTGTTATATAATTCAAATAATTTTTTAATTTAATTTTTCCTCTAAATTTCCTTAATAATTTTTTTTGTAGGAAACTTTCTAGCGGCTAAAGGAGAGATGGACCCAACACACAGGAGGACTTAGAAACCTGAATTGTGATCAGTTTGACTATGAGCTGTGGAGAGAGGCTGATGGAGGTCGGAAGAAAGGGTATTTAGATTGGGTTCTCAGGCACAAGACTGCGGCTCTCATCCCTTCTCCATCGCCTTCATCGCATCTGCTTTTAACGCCCAGAATTATGGGGTTTGTAGGTAGGTGGCATTCACTGTAAATAGTGAGACTTGTTTGTTGCGCAGCTCACTCAGATGAAGGTTGAAATAGAGGCTAAAGTGAAAACAAAATTAGATGCATTGTAGTGTCAGACATACATGAGTGGAAACCTACTGACATAAGAGGATATTGAGGAGAAGGATGATGAGGGCACGAAAAATGACAGTTTATATTTATATTTATTGTATGAGCTATTTCAGACATGTTATTTTTATGTACAAATAGTTTTATTCTTTGTTTGAATGCATTGTGTTTAATTTGTACGTTCAAGCATATAATTTTAGTTTAATAACTATTTGGATTGATTTATTAGAATGTGCGATATAAAATTGAATTTGTATATGTGTTCTGATTACATGTGTAAAAATTATAATTAAAGAAACTTCTTTCTTTTTTTACATGTTATAGTTTTTTGTTGTCTTTCAGACATCTTCCAACAGTGTATCATATGTTTTTTGTGTTAACCAATGGTTAACTGACGAGTATCGAACAACCGATGAGATGCACTGACAATTACTAAACCTATGAACTTACCCAGAGCAACCATCATTTTTTTAAAAAATATTTAGGCATTAATCAACGACATTGCCCATCGATTAGGTATCCAATGGTTAATCAACAATTAGCCAACAGATATTACTTTGACCCTAACCAATAGCTTGTAACCGTTAGTTATGTAACTGACGGCTCACCCACTATTATGTTTTTAATATAAACCAATGTGTATTACCCTTTAGTAAGCCATCAAACATTCGAAGGTGTCATTAATGCTGTTAATTACTGGATTAACGACAAGCGAATAGCCACATCCGCTAGGCCATGAAAAAATTGTCTGGTTTTTTATTAAACGACGTGTTTTTACATTTACTGATGATATTTGATCATCGAAAATAAGCTAAAAAGTGTTGCTATATTCTCTCTAACCATTTCAACTTGCTAACTATTTGAATGATGATAGGGCACCGATTATGATTATTGAAAGAATACAACAGCACATTGTCTTCTGCACGGGCCATTTATGAACATGACTTTCAAAGTAGCAATCAACTGTTGCTCTTTTCACATGCGTGTGAATTAGAATTTGTAGATGCATGCTGTGTATATTCAAAGCAATATGACTAAGGAAATTTTCAGAAGAGACTCAATGCCATCACAGTGAAGTAAAAATAGTTCAGCACTAAATTTGCTAAAAATCTACTGCATCATGAATGAAGCTAACACATCAATGTTTGCTTCTTTTTTATTAGAAATCAAATAATAGAGTAAATATCCAAATGGAATACATGTAGACTACGTTTTGACATTTTGGTAAACATTTTAATTTGGAGCAATTCATCAATTTAAATACACTTTTTATCATGATTGAAAGAGCTAAGTTTCTTGTTTCATGGGGATGTGATAGAAATTATAAACCAAAGGCCACTCATTAACTTTAATTTTCCTATTCAGTGTCTTAGTATTTCAGGATATGTGTTTGCAAGTCTTAAACTATGAATGTAAGACTAAAAGTAAAAATAAATAAATAACTAATAATAATAATAAAAAGAATTTTCCCAGCACTTTATACAGACATCCACAGCAGTAAAAATTACTGCTATGTTCTTTACAGTGAATTTTAAATCGTTGCAATTGCTAGCACAACAATGACTTTTAACTACGATTTTTACTATTTCTATTTTTAAAATATTTTTAGCAGCATTTAAAAGTGTCTTTAAATAAGCGCTGTTGATTGCCTTTCTTTTTTGTATTAGTATTATGGGATGCATGCCTTTTTTAACACTACATACTTACTGTTTAACAAATGACATATTTAGATTTAACAAAGAGAAGATATCACCAAATGAAGCCTGAGATAAAAATCATGACCCTTTGTCTTATTATGATAGAAGTTTGTATCAGATGCCCTGACATAAAATCATTTTGCCTTGCTCTTTCTCCCTGAGTATAAAATTTTAATTGCTTGATTGGCTCGATTCATTACGAACTCGTGAACAAAAATAATACTCCAAATGTTAACAAAACATGCATGTGACAATTCGGTGTATTGCCCCATAAAACTCCAAGGATAAGGTGAGACCACCGATCCACCTTCATTTGCAGTATTATAATGTTGCAACAAGCTGGGATGAAAGAAGTCTTTTTCATATATATATATCACAATTATCACCTACTAAAAGTGAAATAAATCTTTTCCTGCATTGGTTTAAAGCACCAAAGCTATTTATGTAAATATGAAAGCTTAAGTGTGAGATATGTAAATACATAATTAAGCATTGTGTGTGCTACGTAGGTAAGTTTCCCTAGAATAAAATTATTATTTGAAAATATAGATAAAAATGAAGGCCGAGTGCTCGTATAGCTTACTGGATAATCACTGTACTCCGGCTGCAGATTCGAATGCTTCTTCAAAGGAGAAACCAAATGCTGAGACCCATAGATAGGATGTGGAAGAACTCCTGCTACTGGTGGAAGTGCAGATCTCTGCATCCATTTCAGTGTTTATAATAAAAGTTAAGAGCATGAATATACTAAAAAACAATTAGTAAAAATCTTTACAATGAAAAGTAAGACGAGCTAAAATATTCAGACCTTAATTTATATGTATTCAATAAAACAAATAATATATAAAAGTTATCTCAGTTTTATTAGATTATTATATTGAACAAAATAATTCATAACTTTTTAACCCATTTACTCTTTTTCAGTTAATACATACCATTGCAGGCAATTGAAAAGGCATGAAATGAGGTGTGGAGATCACTGTACTTGGCCCCCATCCTTCTGCTGCACCCTACAAAAGTGGCAGTAAACCTCACGAGTAAGCTTAACTATCTTTCACGTGAATGGAAAGACAAGTGGATAACTGACCAGAATAAGAGAGAGAGAGAGAGAGAGAGAGAGAGAGAGTACTCTATAATGAGGCTGAGAATAGGCAATATAGTTTGGTAGCTGAGGAGGCCATGGATGTATTGCACCATGTCCAGTAGTCCACATTGCCTGAAACACTGGCCGGCGGTCGGCAGTCGGATGGCCCCACACATGCAGTGGTCTGAATTGTGGGTGAAGTGGAGGAGGAGGAGGAGGAGGGTAGCCTATTGTTGGGCCAATCCTTGTACTATTTTCTTTCTTTATTATAAAGCTCCTGGTGTTGTGGCTTACAGCTGCGGCGGCATATATTTGCCGCCGCTGTATCCAGCTTGCGGTCTCTGCCTCTCGATCAAGCAAATGCTTGCGGTGAGATCGATATTTCTGAACCACCAACGTTAGCATTACTAAGTTGACCCATAAAGAAATAATAAATTGATATGCATTTACATATTTGATTTTTGTGATTTTACTGTTAATATTTTTTGATTAGTTTACTGAAAATAAATGTATGAAATTTAATTCCATTTTAATTTTTATGGGAATTGAGTTAATTTGGATATGAACAAGTAAATCGCTCAAAAGGGAGTTAAAGGACATGATAAAATCTTTGAAAATGCTTACATCGAGACATTCAAGTTGAGAAATGTCGTTCTTTTAAGCAGATCAAATGGCAATATTTATAAATGTAAGTTTTATATAATGAAAAGTGTTGAAAAAAGTAAACTTGATTTAAATAGGGATTTTAGTTGAGCTAATTATCTAGAATAGTCTATAGAAAATGTTGGAGACTTTTGAGAATTTGAGAGATATATTTTAAAGGAGTGATTTAAGGAATTCTAGATTAAATAATTAATGACTTTTGTAATGAAAAAAAGTAAAATATTCTAGAGAGTCAATAGTAGCCATTGGATTCAAATGTGTTGGCAAAATTTTAATGGAGTTGTCACTAGTATAAATAGGTGTGGTTTGTTTGAGTTTTGTATGAAGTAAAATCAAGAAGTGTAAGAGTGAAATAAAGGCGAGTTTTTTTCAAGTGTTCTTCTTCACTTTTTAGCATTCCTCCAATTATAATAGCCTCTTATTTTTCAACAAAGTGGAACCAAAGCTAAAGTTTCTTTCTAGAGAGATGGCGAGCAATGACATGATCCCCTTTAAAGTCTCAACACTCAACAATAGCAACTATGACAATTGGAGCATCAAGATGAAGACTCTTCTTGGAGTGCAAGATGTATGAGGGATGGTAGAGAAGGGCTACAACGAGCCACATGACGAGTCAAGACTATCCCAAACTTAAAAGGATAGTATAAGAGATTCGAGGAAGAGAGACAAGAAGGCTCTCTATCTAATCTTTTAAGGATTAGATGATGATGTTTTTAAGAAGATTTTCGATGCGAAGTCTGCCAAAGAGCCTTTGGAGAAGCTTCAAACCTCTTATAAAGAAGCGTAACAAGTCAAGAAGGTATGTCTCCAAACATTAAGAGGTGAGTTTGAAGATTTACATATGAAAGAAGTCGAAGTAATCTCCGATTACTTTACTAGAGTCTTAGATGTTTCAAATAAATTAAAAAGAAATGGGGAGAAGCTAAAAGATGTAAGGATTATGGAGAAGATCCTTCGATCTTTAGATTCAAAGTTCGATCATATTGTCACCATCATTGAAGAAACCAAAGACTTGGAGGCAATGACAATCGAGCAGCTCCTGGGTTTTTTACAAGCCTATGAAGAAAATATAAAGAAGAAGCAAGGGATCACGAAATAACTCCCAAAGACACAAATTAATTCAACTAAATATGAGAGCCTCGAGTATGATAGAAGTCAATAAGGACGAGGTCGTGGTCGAGGACAAGAACGTGATTTTAGATGTGGACGAGATAGAAGCTCTAATAATAAACAAAAATTACACCACTCTTGAACGAGGAAAAGTTAAACAAGAGAGCGTGGGAGAGGAAAATCAAAACCAATGTATGACAAATCTCAAGTGATGTGCTACAACTTCAAAAAGTTTGCTCACTATGTTGCATAATGTAGAACTCCCAAAAACAATTAAGTTGAAGAGAAGGCTAATTACATAGAAGAGAGAAGTCAACAAGATGGTACTTTGCTACTGGCATACAAGGAGAGATAAAAGGTGAAGATAACACATGATATTTGGACACCGGTGCAACCAACCATACGTGTGGAAGAAAAAAGCATATTCACAGATATTGACGAGTCGGTGAGCGATAATGTATCCATTGGAGATGAGTCCAATGTAGCTGTGAAGGGTAAATGTAATATCTTTATCATATTGAAGAATGGAAAGCATTAATTCATTTCTAATGTCTATTATGTGCCAAATATGAAGAGAAATATCCTTAGTCTGGGCTAGCTCTTAGAGAAAGGTTATGATATTCATTTGAAAGACAAGAATCTATTTAAGATAAAATATGAGCAACCTAATTGTGAAGATACGAATGTCAAGGAATAGAATGTTCTTGCTTAATATTCAAAATGATATTGATAAGTGTCTCAAAGCATGCTACAAAGATCTATCTTAGCTCTGGCATCTTCAATATGGGCATCTTTATTTTGGTGGATTGAAGCTATTATCAAAGAAGAAAATGTGAGAGGTCTACAATGCATCAATCATCCAGACCAGATATTTCAAGGCTGCTTGCTCAAGAAGCAATTTAGGAAGAGCTTTTCAAAGGAGACATAGTCGAGAGTAAAAAAGCCACTTGAACTCATACATATGGATCTATGTGGTCCAATCAAGCCAAGCTCTCTATGTAAGAGTAATTTATTCTTTCTCTTTATAGATGATTTTTCAAGAAAAAATTGGGTATATTTTTTGAAGTGAAAAATCAGAGGTCTTTGGAGTATTCAATAAGTTAAAAGCCTTTGTAGAGAAAGAGAACGACCTCAAGATCAAAGCTATGCAATCTGATTGAGGAGGGGAGTTTACTTAAAATGAATTTCAAGAATTTTTTTAAGCCAAAGAAATAAATTGATCGTTGATCGTCCCAAGATCTCGTCAACAAAATGGTGTAGCAGAAAGGAAGAATCGAACTATCCTTGACATAGCTTGAAGTATGCTCAAGAGTAAGAGGTTGCCTAAAGAATTTTGGGCCAAAGCTGTTGCATGTGCGATCTATTTACTCAATCGATCTCCAACAAGAAGTGCGTCGAAAATGACATCACAAGAAGCATGGAGTGGAAGGAAGCCCGGTGTCTCCCATCTAAGAATGTTTGGAAGCCCATCCCATGTGCACGTACCTGATGAGTAGTGAAGTAAATTGGATGACAAGAGGGATAAGTACATATTCATTGGTAATGACTCCATCTCAAAAAGCTATAAGTTATACAATCCAAACACTATGAAGACAATCATCAATTGTGAGATAGAGTCATAACCGATATATGAAGTCTCTTTTTATGAGTATAAAAGTGTAGAAAATTCTATAGAAAATAGTCTATAGAAAATTCTAGAGACTTACTTTATGAAGAATGTTTTAGAGTATAATAGCGATATATTTTAAAGGATTTATTTGGAGAATTCTAGAATATGTAATTAATGACTTTTGTAACGGAAAAAATGAAAATAATCTAGAGAGTCAATAGCAGTAATTAGATTAAAATGTGTTGGCACCCACCTGACGGAATATGGGCGACATGTTTGAGTTTTGTATGAAGTAAAATTAGGAAGTGCATGAGTCAAATAAAAGTGAGTTTTTCAAATGTTCCTCTTCTCTTTTTGGCATCCTCCTCTAATAATAGCCTCTTATTTACCAACAAAAAATAAATTGATGTTTTTATTTCGTATTAATCATAGAAATTAGATTAATCAAAGTCATTATGAGATCACAATTGCGTTTCAAGAAGTTGTTAATATAAAGCCAACTTAAATAAATTATAAAATGGAATTCTTCAAGTTCAAAGTCATCTAAAGTCTCGAGTTATTTAGAACATCGCCTAAGAATTAACTCTCTCTCTCTCTCTCTGTGTATATATATATATATATATATATATATATATATATATATATATATATATATATATATATATATATATCTTATTTTCTTAATCTTTCTTTACTCGGGAATTTTTTTGGCTAAATAATACAAATCTTAATTACGACATCAATAAAATCTGATTCCAGAGCTAGAACTTATAATCACTCATATTGTTAAGAAAAAAACAAATAAAACAGATAGAGATCTCGAATGTAAATTGATTATAAGAGTTTAACGGTATGTAACTAATTAATTAATCACTCCTTTTTAATAATTTATACTAACGAAGAAAAAAAATACAGTACTTGTAGATGGCTAGCCACGTTGTGCCTTGTTAAGTTCTGAATTCCCATAATCTCTAATATCCTCGAAGGCACAGCTCTGTCCACTCCCAGCTGCTCCACCGCCTCCACAAATCTCCGGTGCAACTCCGGCGTCCAATCCACCTATAATCACCCCAATCCCAATTAATCATCATCATCATCATCATCATCATATATATATATGCATACATCAGGCTTCTCGTGAGTCCCCTCTCCTTTCCCAAGGTCTTATCCATTTATTTCAAATAAAAGTGCTTCTATCTTCAATCGCTTACCTTCACTTTCTTCTTCCCATGTGAGCGTTTCATAGCCTTCGCCGTCGCACTCAATTCTTCCTTCTTTTCCTCCCTCTTCTGTGACTGCGTACTGTTCTCTTGCTCTCCTCCTCCTGCGGAGAACTCTGCAAGGATGTGTTGCGGTTCAGAGAACTGGAGCTCAGTGGGAAAGAGATCTTCTCCATCGACGTCGAAGTTTTCGAAGACGCAGCTGAAATCGATACTGTCGAGGATGTCATCGCCGAGAATGGCGTCGGAGAAGCCTTCTTTCTCTTCAGCTTTGGAGTTTCTTAATGGTGGGAGTGCGAGCATCGATCGCTGTAGTTTTGCAGTATGTGGAGTGAGTCGGCTTTGAGGCGTGGTTTGTTTGAAGAGAGTATTTGATGGTTATATGGTTTATGGGATTGGACGTGTGTTGTGCTGCATGGGAATAGTGGTTTGTGCTTTTGAGATTCTCTTCTTCTTCTTCTCCGGGGAGACCATGGAGCTTTGATGAGATTGGATCCTAACCGCAACTTCACCAAGATTTCATTGAACCAATTAAGAGAGAGAGAGAGAGAGAGAGAGAGAGAGAGAGAGAGAGAGAGAGAGAGAGAGATTATGTGAAAATTGTATGGTGGAGCTTTTATCGAATTAAATGGTTAATTATTTTCTTTTGAGAATATCCGCCAAACAACGTTGCGTCAGCAGAAGTACCCATTATTTAGTTACTTCTACTTAGCAGCTGTAGTTTATTATAAAATTTTTATTTTTATTTTTTTTTGATAAAGTCAAATTGCAGTCAGAAAGTTGTCACCAAACATAGATAAATATGGTGTGAAAATGATGTTTTCAGCGGTTTGAAAACGCATAAGCTGTTAATATGTAGTTTATCTACTTTCTTGGAGTGGAGATAAGCGCTCAAAGGGATGATATTAATAACTAATGAGTGATATCCTTTTACAAGCAATAACCCCCTTCAAACGGAGCATCTGGTGGTCGGATCATCATCTTGGTTGGTGTCGAGCGATTAATTAGAAGTGATTTAGTGAAAATGCCTGTCGTTTCATCCTTTGTCACGATGTGTCAGAGAGAGATTTCACCTAATTTGATATGCTCTTTGATAAAGTGGAAGTCCGCCTCGATATGTTTAGTCCTACCATGGAACATTGGGTAGTGTGCGAGCACTATGGTTGAAGCAATGTTGTTGTAGATTGTGGTCAACTCAGAAGATGTTTGTGCAAGTTCTTGTAGAAGTCATTGTAGCCATAGAATATCTATGATGGTAGAAGCCAGTGCCATGTACACTACTTTTATTGAGGATTTTGCCACTTGCTATAGAAATTAAGCTTATTATCAACGGTCGAAACCATTGGTGATAATGGATTAACTGTAGTTAATATATATATCAACGGTTTAGCTACAAAAAAATTGACGTAGCAAAATTTGCTTGTCGGTAATAAAATTACCGTCATATTTAACGACAGTTTACCTTAACCGACGGGCAACCGATGAAATATAACCAATTTTATAAATAAAAAAACCTGTCAGATTTAATAGTAGCTTTACCGTCAATTATTAAATTAATGAAATTATTCGTAGGAAATGTGTTGCAATACCGTCGAAAAAGTGTGGTGGTTATGTCGGTAAATTGTCGCTAAACCATCAGTTAACCATGAGAATTTACCGATTTTTTATCCGTAGTTAAGGTGTAGCATTTTGTGTTTATGTCTCTTTTTCGATAGACCATCAATAAACCGTCGACACGTAAGCAAGGAGTTGTAAAGTAGTGGTAAACCGTCAAAATCCTGTAACATCAGGAAAAAAAACTAATGCCCTCTTTCAACGTTATAATCTACACACTTGCAATCATAACAGTGCAATCAAAACACAAAACATCACATCAACAAAATTAATTAATGCAGAAATCAAATATAGAAATAAAAGAAAGACAATTGAATTAAAATAAACGAAATGTACAGCTGCAAAAATAATGTTCACTCACAATAAATTGTTTAATACACAAACAAAAAAAGCCCCCTACTCGCCCTCATTATCTCGTCTCCACTCCTCATTATCATTATCCCCACCCTCATCTTGTACTGTCTCCTTCCCTTCGTACAGTTTCGAATGCAGCAACGCTTCGATCTCTGCCCTCATCACCGATCTCAGGGCGGCTAACTGGGCATCAAGCTCAGCAGCAACCTGGTGACACATTTCCTCCTGTAAAGTGGAAGTGGATGCACCAGATGTGCTAGAGGTCGGGCAGGCATCATAGTCCAGTGCCTGGTACCCTAACCCTTAGAACCTGCCCTTCTTCTTCCCGCTGACAGCCTTCCTCCAGGGGTCTTACTCATAAGGAATGTGTGATGTGCCCGAACCACAGACCGACTACCGATATCGACTCTCCTGGAGCCTCTGGAAGGCCTACTACAAAACACATGATTAATGAAAGTGAGAGACTAAATAAATTTCAATATTTATTCAAATTTTATACTCATTAAACTTGTGAATTACTTAG
Organism: Papilionanthe hookeriana x Papilionanthe teres; assembly: GCA_022702705.1. Taxonomy (NCBI): domain Eukaryota; kingdom Viridiplantae; phylum Streptophyta; class Magnoliopsida; order Asparagales; family Orchidaceae; genus Papilionanthe; species Papilionanthe hookeriana x Papilionanthe teres. The sequence goes on from CM040424.1 coordinate 86,158,993, forward strand.
GTTACCTACGATCTGCTGTCCACCCAAGAATGATTCGACAACCGCCTAAGGGTGCGTCGTTTAACTCTGCAGCACTTGGCTCCCGTCCACTCTCCAGTGTCTGTCGGTGTAATGAAATAGTTAGCATACATTTAATGCAAAATAAGATTTAATGAAGAAAAAAATAAGTCTTACCAGCCTCCTTTTGTGCTCCTTATGTGGGAGCGCTCCATCGGTGTGCTTCGAGGGTCCCATGTCCATGTAGTCAGAGAAACGGTTCAGCTTTGCCTGCTTCCTCTTCCTCTGATACTCGGGAGAGTCCCAGGCCTTGAGCAATGTGACAAACACATTCTTGCCCAACCACAGGGGCGCTCACTTCTCCGTTGTATATCACCGAACTGGTCGGGCAGACGATCACTCCCCTTGTACTTGAAGTTCCTGCGGATGTGCGTCTCCTCCTTAAAGAGCAAGGACCATTGTTTTTGTATGTTGAATTAGAAATTATTAGATTTATAAAAATAAATATTATAGTTGCATGTCCAATTCGCTACTCTACGATGTGAATAATGAAAACAATGTCTCCACCCGATTAGTACATTCATGATCGTTTATGAAGTGTTACATTTAATGAGATGTGCTAACAATATATATTATTATTTAGAGAAATATTACATCATTACTTTTGGATATCTCATGCAATGATGTTTCTTAAAGCTTTTCCTTGATACGAGGTATTATCTTCCTGATTTTGAGCATAACAACCAACTGACTAGAGAGAAGAATGAATCGTTCAACAAAAGACATTTATCATTACAGAGTGTTATCAAAAGATCATTCAACACATGAAAGAAGAAGATAGTCATACTCTGAGATATGCCTAGGCGCCAGACCTAAAATTTCAGCAACTTTACTTTTTAGCTCTATTTTTGCTCCTTTTTGCTCCTTTTTCCTTCTTGAACTCTTTTTTTATCACCTACATACAAAAACATAAAAATACATTTCATTAAAGCATAATATCTTTAAGAATTGAATCATAAATGAGGCATAAAAATAGGTATTTTTAAAGTGGATCAATCACCGATCTTAGGGAGGCTAACTGGGCATCAAGCTCAGCAACAACCTGGTGACGCATTTCCTCCTCCTGTGAAGTGGAAGTGGATGCAACGGATGTGCTAGAGGTCGGGCAGGCATCATAATCCAGTGCCTGGTACCCCAACCCTTAGAACCTGTCCTTCTTCTTCCCGCTGACAGCCTTCCTCCTGAGGTCTTACTCAGAAGGATTGTGAGATGTGCCTCAAACCACAGACCGATTGCTTAGATCGACTCTCCTTGAGCCTCTGGAAGGCCTACTACAAAATGCATGATTAATGAAAGTGAGAGACTAAATAAATTTCAATAATTATTCAAATTTTATACTCATTAAACTTGTGAATTACTTGGGTTACGTATGATATGCTGTCCACCCAGGACTGATTCGATAGCGGCCTAAGGGTACGTCGTTTAACTCTGCAGCACTTGGCTCCCGTCCATTCTCCGTGTCTGTCGGTGTAAGGGAATAGTTAGCATACATTTAATGCAAAATAAGATTTAATGAAGAAAAAAATAAGTCTTACCAGCCTCCTTTTGTGCTCCTTATGTGGGAGCGCTCCATCGGTGTGCTTCGAGGTCCCATTCCCCCGCAGTCAGAGCAACGGTTCATCTTTGCTTGCTTCCTCTTCCTTTGATACTCGGGAGAGTCCCAAGCCCTGAGCAATGTGGCAAACACATCCTTGCCCAGCCACTAGGGGTGCTCACTTCTCCAGTGTATATCACTGAACTGGTCAGCCAGACGATCACTCCCCTTGTACTTGAAGTTCCTGTGGATGTGTGCCTCCTTCTCAAAGAGCAAGGACCATTGTTTTTGTATGTTGAATTAGAAATTATTAGATTCATAAAAATAAATATTATAGTTGCATGTACAATTCGCTATTCTACGATGTGAATAATGAAAACAATGTCTCCACCTGATTAGTACATTCATGATCGTTTATGAATTGTTACATTTAATGAGATGTGCTAATAATATATATATTATTATTTAGAGAAATATTACATTATTGCTTTTGGATATCTCATGCAATGATGTTTCTTAAAGCTTTTCCTTGATACGAGGTACCATCTTCCTAATTTTGAGCATAACAACCAATTGATTAGAGAGAAGAATGAATCGTTCAACAAAAGACATTTATCATTACAGAGTGTTATCGAGAGATTTGTCAACACATGAAAGAAGAAGTGAGTAATACTCTGATATATGCCAACATATTCTCTCAAAAAGTAGATAAAGATAGTTGTCACAATGACAGCTCTATGTAATTTTATATGGAGACATCATCTAGAGAGGATGTTGATTTTAGGGTCTTAGATGAATATCCAACATGCATACCTGTAAAATATTTGAACATTGGGAATGTAAATCATTGCTCGAGAAAGAATTTTATGTGAATGACTTCAACACATACGATCGTGAGAGTGTTCAGGAGATGATTCCGTTGAGAAAAGATATTACAGATACTTTAGTGAATTCATCGAGTATATCTAATTAATATTTTGTAGTGTCTTCTTGTCATTGATGTTTACTTTTTCAGATGTATTGAGGATTGATCGACATCTTTTTTTTCCATAAGCTATAACGTTAGACATGCATATTTTTTCTTATATATGATATTTTTTCTGGTTATGAACCCTATATTTGTTATTGTTCTATTGCAAATGTTGTTTAATTTGTTAATTAAAAGCGTAAAATATTATAATCCAAGGAAAAATGAGTTCATGATTATTAAGTATTTCAAGAACTCTGTATTGTCATTATAGTATGTGGTGTTCTAAATATGCATTACGAAAATAATGCAACTATGAGATAAGATTCTATTGATATCCAAAAAAATAAGACACATAAGATTGAAGGTTTTTTCGATGGATTGATGATATTGAGGTGCCTGCTTGAGATAGTGAACAAGTCATGTGAGATGTTACATATAGAAAAATTTCTTGAAGATTGTCTGAATATGAGCAAACAACATTATAGCATTACTGGTTATTTTCATGATTTTTATAATTATTATAATATTTTGTGTGAAAAGATAACTTGCAATTGATGTATTGGAGAAATTTGAACTTATGGCGTATTTTCTATATTACTGGAGTTATTTTTATTAACACACTATAATTATTTTGTAAATTACAGTCATTCAACTAATTTACATCTATAAGAGTATAACTGTCTATTTATTAGAAACAACTGTAACACAACATATTATCTAAATAGCCTCACTTTTATTCCATGAACATCTTTCTAGCAAATCCTCTGTTTTTAAAAAACAACTTCTTTAAAAGCAGCAACCACCCTAAACGCACCATAAATGCTTTTATCTTATTTTATGAATTCTTAAATAATAATTTAATTTAATATCATATATAAATGAAGCTTAAATCAATATGAGTTTTAACAAAACTTATTAATGATATTTAAATTAAATTTTAATCGACCTTATCAGTGAGCTTGTTTATGAATTGCAAATAAAATTGTTCACGAGACGAGAGAGAGAGAGAGAGAGAGAGAGAGAGAGAGAGAGAGAGAGAGAGAGAGAGAGAGAGAGGCGCTCGTGAACCTGTTGACAACGATTGCAGGCACATCCAGTGCTTGCCTCATAAGGCAAGACTGGACAGCGAGTACTGAGCGTTATCCTCTTTTTCCCATAATCGAGCCCGCGTCCTTCCAAAGGTAATTATTATATATATATTATTAAGATTGTAAATTTAGTTTGAAGATTATTAATTATTTGAAGATTGATTTAAATATTAATTTAAATTCAAATAAATGAGTTGAACTATGAGTCAAAATTTTAAATGAAAATTTTCTCGAATCGATTTAAAGCGGATCCCAGCTCAGCTCGAAATCGATCGAATTTTTGATAGTCCTGATGATGTTAGGGATGAGAATTAGATAATTTAGCTAGAAACTCTTTTAGTCGCTCGAGAAATTGATTTGAATTTTGCCTCAGATTAAAATAAGTTAACAGACATATGAGCCAAAATTTTGAATTGAAAATGTTTTTGTTTTGATTTTAAGCTAGAAATCAGATCCTAACAACTCTATATAATATTTTTAATTATCTGAGCTAAAGTTTATCTTAACATAATTTAAAATTTTTTTTTTCTTTTTTGGGATCGATGTTATCTTAACATGATAATTTAATAAGCGGAAATGAAATGCTATGATCACTAATATATATATAATGGACCCTAAGAATATAATATATAATAAAAAATAATAATGCACAAATTGCGCTGGCTGGTGGACCCCGGAATGCTCGGGACAGTTATACAGAAGCTCAACCGCAGGATATAAGCGTCAATGCAGGGAGAAGATTCCAAGTGTCGCTAACATTACAAATCGTTGGCAATTATTTGTCAATCATGCAAGATATTTTTTATTAAATTTTCTAAAATAATGAAAAAAAAACTGTGTACAGTATATGACATTTTTGTTATTTTTGACAATTTAGTAAGTACCGAATCACTTTTGAGTTATATATATATATATATTTCTGTCATTTGCCGAGTCAAATTGAGATCAAGTCGTTAATGAGCTCTCATCTCATTTATAGAGCTAAATCTTGAGCTCGAGCTCATCAACGCCTCCTAAGGAGCAGTTGGTTATATAGATGTCTTCTCGATGAACTACCTGTTAGGTATGGCTCATATACTAGAAGTTTCAGTCTCTTGTAATGAAGAGGTGTGTGTCCTGGAATAAAAGGAGTGTATATTGGTGTAAAGAGGTGTGTCTTCTGGATTAGTAGGTTTGGGGGAGCGAGCGCGAGTTAGTAATTTATCCGTGGTTTTTTTCTATAAATAGATGTGTAATCCTATGGGCATGTGAACCGAATTAATGTAACTCCTCTGAGTTAGTGAAAATTCGTCGCTCTGCTCCCGAGGACGTAGGCATCTTTGCCGAACCTCAATCTCTGTTCTTCTGAATTTGTGTTTTGTTTGTCCTGAATTACACAACACTACCATGACAATTCTTCCTTTTTTCAGCCATATAACACTTAGATGACTTCTTCGGCGAACCTCCATAGCAATTTTATTCAAGCTTGCCAATGAGCTCGCGAGCTTGATGTTACTACTGTAAATTGAGCTCGATTTGAGCATGAAATGAGCTTAGTTTGACTTTTTTTTAACGTTATTGGATCTTAATTTGTTCTTTTAAACACGTCCTGAGAGCTTGAACCGAGTGAATGAGAGAAGAAAGAAAGAGTGGAATATGTACATAAATTTTTTGTAGGGAGGATAGAGGGAGCGGTCCCTTTATTCATATTTTTTTGCTCTATACATATAGATGTGTGTTTTGCACAATTACTGAAAGAAGGGAACAATTATAGAAACCGTTCTTAGTGTCATTAAAGCTCTAATTGATTGTATAGATTTTATACCATATTTGCATTTCAATTTGAATTTCGACATTGACAGTAATTGACTGGTCGGCTGGCTTGAAGTCAACTGACAGAGGCGACCAGTTGAGTTACGCGTGTGCCCTCTGAGTGTGCATTGGTCGGTTGGGGTGGTTGACCGCATAATAATCTGGTATGGTGTCTTTCAGCATGGTTGATCAGAGCGGTCGGTTGTGATCCTTTGATCTGAACGTTGGGTTGGACGGTTGAATGTGATGGGTTGGCTTTTTTCGTTGAGTAAGTCGTGCTCACTTTCCATTCAGCTCGTGTCTCGCCTGCGTGGTTGGTTCGTTGCCTCGGTCGAATCTCTTAATCTTGCTAGGTCTGATGCTGATATTGTCGCAGCTTATGTGGATTATCCGATGGGACTTGCTGCCGGGATGATTTATGCCTTACTTTTGGAGGGTCTTGCTGCTACTGAGCGGGGAACCATCTCAAAAGCTTGAACATATCTCGGGTTTTGGAAATGCAGCTTCATGCTTGGCCTTGAATCGTTGGTTGAATGCTTACCTCGAGTGGAGACTCTTCTAACTTGGTCATTCGTTCTCTTTGAGATTTGTGTTGGTATTCTTGGTGTGTACGTATTAGCTCCCTGCGTTTTTCAGCTCCATGATAACAATAGTTACAATAGGGACAAAAATATTATTAAATAATTTTTAGCAATAAACTTGTGCATTGATTAGACACATGACTTTCCTCAGGATTCTGTGCTTTATAAAAAGACTTGAAATGAGCTTTGTGTCAGTTTCTCTTTTTACAACTGAAGTTCTTATGACCAATAAATTGAAACGGATTGTCATGGATCCTGAGAGGCTTGCGAGGGAGGGGTTTCAGATTGCCTCTTCTGTAAAGAAAAAGAAAGTGATGACGAAGGAAAAATGGGCGAGACCCGAATCTGACATGGGCGACGTAGTCAACTTGTCTAACGATGCAGAAGGTTTGTCGCCAAAGAGGCCTTATCGAGGGGTCTCAGAGTTTGGTTCGTGTGGGTGTTAAGAGCAAGCAGGTTCTTTCGACCGAGGTGAGTGGTAAAGAGTTAGGGGAAGCGGCTCTCACAATCGTCCCACAGTCATTGCCGCATGAAAGCAGTGGCGTCTAAACACCGGAGGGAGAGAAGGCCTGTAAGACTGCCTCCTCCATGGAGAGATTTATGGATGAATTGGCCAGTTTAAAGGAACGCCAGGACGGCGGGTTGCTGAAGAATGTTGTGGAGTCTAACCCTACCGTGGTGGTCATTATGCAAGTTAGGGATTTGGGGCTCTCGTCACTGTCGACCTCGGTAATTCTTCAGTCGCCCAACCCATCGTTCGTGATATATCTCTGGCTGGGGGGATCGTCGGGGTGAGTGCAATTCCCTAAGATCACATAGCAGTAGGTAGGTGAGATCGGACAGTTAGGGAGGCCGATCAACCTTTTTGAAGGATTCGTATAGGGTTCAACTGCAGATCCTGTGCAGAAGCTGTCTGCTCAGCTGGATGCTGAAGTAGCGGTTTTGTTGATGGAGTTCATCACTCTTTAAGGAGGGCCAAACGAGGTATTGCACGAACTAGTGGTACTCCGTGAGATGTCAAATTTGTTTAAGCTCAATCGGGTGGATCATACTAGGTTAGGTGGAGTGATAGTTCTTCGGAAGTTGAGGGGGCTTGCATCCTCTGAGGTCTTGGAGGACTACTTTATAAAACACTTTGTTCGAGGCCTGTAATCATTTTATTCATAGTAAAATGACATTTTAATTAATTTTGAAAAAATATTTGGTGTGATATTTATCATTATGCAATGCTTCGTTTGAAAAGCTTGCCTCATAAACAGGAGAAATGACTAAATCTTTTCACTTTATGCGCTTTTGGTTCCTTCTTTTTTTTTTTATTTTCTCTTCTCCTCTCGTCTGTTGGCTAATTCTGCTCTCTTTTTCTCGAGATGAGCCCCAAAAATTCGTTAGTCTTGTTTGGCTCTATGAAGGGCACTAATCCTTCGTCTCTGACAAAACACAAAGTGAAGGAGTTGCAATGAAGGTATGTTCTTGATGAGAGCATACATCTTCAGAAGTTTCTTGGATCATCACGACAGATCATCTGGAAAAGACCTGGACTTCTATCAAGACTAGTTTATGTACAGCCTCCGGTTGCCTCTGTGCAATGAGCATCAGATCATCTTCAACACTTACAGAGTTATTATGGTGCAAGTGATGTCAAATTCCATAGTCTCAATCATGGCCTTCGTTTATGGTGCAAGTGATGTCAAATTCCATAGTCTCAATCATGGCCTTCGTTCTTTTCATTCGGTGGAAGTATCTTGCATGGTTGATCAAACTCTTCAGATACTTCTTATCGTTCAAAGTCGATAGGAATGACTATGCTATAATCTCAATGGGCAAGGAACACCACTTGGTAGGAGTAGAGAATAAGATAAAAGATTGGATGAAGAAGTTCTTGACCGGTTCCTATTATAGAGCCAGGGGAATCTAAACTGAGCAGTCAGGGTGCAAGGTGTCTAAGCCGAGGTCTCTTTCATAGTGCATGACTGTTGCGCTGGAGATGCTGTCCGAACGTTGTCTCTCGGTTCCTCAATATATTGTTGAGGCGACAATTACCCGTGTGTTGACGATGAAAATTACAAAGGGTAAATGGTGCGACTCGAACATTATAGAAAAGTTCTGAGTAAAGGTGATGTATGAAAAGTTGGTCGCCAAGAGTCAGAAATGAGAACTCCTCCCAGAATCGAGTTTATCCAATAGGAGATGAGGATCAACCCATTCATAGCGTTGCCTCGAGATACCTTGTTTCTGTGACTGTGATAGTGTCATTTTTCAAGGTAAGGTGACCGGTTAGGTCACTGTTATTGCTAAAAAATTTGCTTCTCATTTTGTTGATGCAGGGGAAGGTGGCCAGAAGGAGTTCGCTTCTGAAGGGACTTTGGATAGAACAGTGGTTGCGGCTCCTTCATCTTCTCTAGCTGGCACCCCGACCGACATATCCCCATCTACTGTTGCTCTGCAGATTTTTAGGTCAAAGGTCCTTCCTTCATTCTTTTGTCTGAGAGAATCCGGGCGAGCTAGAGCTAGTTCTTCCTTTACGGCAGATTCTTCATCGGTGACATCGACTTCCTCCTCCGAAAGTGAGGTCCCACACTCGATACATTGGTTGTGGAAAGTGTCGGTGAATGGAGAGTGAGGAGGATGGCAACAAGAGGTTCGACATGCTCAACTCTTGCTATTAATTAAGAAATATAAAAAATATTTTAAAAAATATTTTAAAAAATAGTTAGATGATTTTTTAATATAAATAATAAGATATAAATCTGGCCCCAACCCTTAACATCTTACGGTTGCATGACTAGAGAGAAATTATTGCTACGTTCACCATATGCAGATGCATATGGTGAACCAATTACCTTTTTATTAATTTTTTTAAATATTAAAAAATGGAGTCCACTGACATACACGTTTGGGTAGGGAGAATATTGATTGGTTCACCGTAGGCATCTCTGCCTATGGTGAATGTACACCATAATTTTTCGTGACTAGTGTTGTCAAAACGACACTTTGTTAGAGAAAAGGTCTTGTTCGACTCACTAAGCAAACGAATCGAACACGAATACATTTTTTTTGTTTGAAATATAAATTAGTCAAACTAAAAAAATTATATTTTTTACGAGCCAAACACGAGTCGAGCCTAGGCTCACTCGTGTCCGGCTCGTTTACACCCATGGCGGCTTATCTTCTGCATCTAGGGTTTCAAATATTTTTTACTATTTCATCACCTCCTCTGCCTAAAGAATGGTATTTCCTACAGCTTATTTTATAAAAAACTAATGTCGGTAAATTCAGGTCGGGTCTGGCTCACGTGGCAATTATTTATTGGAGCTGGACGTAAAATAACGTCCGGACTTTGTACATAATATTTTCTCCTACTTTAGTAGTATTAATAATTCTTTGTCCATCAAACGGAGAGGAGCTTTTTTTTAATAATAAAAAAATCAACTCAAAGTATAGTATATATATGCCACTTTTATTCTTTTTCACAATTTAATAAGTTTGATTAACTTGTAAACAAACTTATGAGTCAAGCATTTTTAGCCTCAAACTTGAGCTTGAGCTCGTCAAGGCTGAACTCGTTGGCTCGAGAGCTAGCTATTTTGATGTGCTCTCATTGCAATGTTATTTGAGCTTATAAATTGGCTCAGAAGTTTGTTATTAGTACTGCAAGCCGAGTATAAGCATAAATTTTCAGAAACGAGCTAAGCTCGAGATGGGCATGACTCGAGCTCAGTACTACTCGTTCAGAACTCAATAATAGTCATGAAATACATTGTTATATATTGTATCAAAGTGGTTATGAAAACTATCCAGTTTATTTTGCGTTAATGTTATAGAAACTCTTCAATTATCTAATGCTAATCTCAAAGCAATTGGATTTTTAAGTGTATTCTAATACGAGGTATATCAACGTAATTTTTTTCCCTTCAAAATCAACTCAAATTTATTATTGTGTTGTTGTTGTATTAACTCAATTTTGAACTTACTAATAATTATTTTTATGAATTATCTAGTGATTCTCATCTATCCCAAAAAAGGCATCATTTTATTTATTTTTTTATTTTACTCCTATATACAAAAAATATCTTAGAATTCTTCAAATGTCATATTCACCAAAATATAATGACAGTCACGTACAGACCTCCCAAAATTTCCTATTTAAAAATCAACCACTCTCTTTCATCTATTTTTTAAATTCTCACCTAAATATAAAAAATCATTGTAATTCCAAAATTCATATTTTTCATTTTTATCAAATTTTCAATAGTTTGATCTTGACAAATGATCACAGAAAAATATGTTAAGAAATTCATACCTATTTTTTATGAAATTGCACTTTAAAGAAATGTATTTTCTTTATTTTATTGCAGGAATGAAGATTTATAAGTGATAGAAGCAAAAAAACATGAAATGGAGCGAATTTGGATCAAAAAGGAAGAAATTCATGCAAAATGAACTAAGCGCCAGATCGGCGACATCGAGCCCGCTCGACGGTGAGATCATGAGGAAAATTTTGAAGGATTTATAACTACCTCGCCTGAACTGAAGTCGAGCCCGTTGACAACTAGATCGCGCGGTTTGGAGACCTTCGAAGCTCCGCCGACGGCGAGATCGCTTTCGCCGACGGGCGAGATTGGTCAAAATGCCGGATACATTGAACTTGGACGCTTTTGAAGAGAGTGCTTAAGTACCCTTGGACCTTTGTCTACCTCTATAAATAGAGGACGAATTTTAGTCTATCGTGTGTCTTTTAAGTGTCTACTTTGTGTCTGTCGCAGGTCATATTTTAGAGAGTCTTAGTGTTACTTTGTTTTAGTAAGTGTAATTAGTGAGTTAGAAGTGTCTTGTGCTTAGAAGGAAAAGTCAAAAAGCTTGAGAATCATTGTGGAGGAAATTGAGATAAATATCTTTGTTTATTATTGTTAACTTTAAATGAAATCCAATGCTGTTTAATTCTTATGCATTCTGCAGTTTCTATTGTCTTTCTCTCGTTTATGAAATTATGTGAATTGACGAAATTAAACGTGACGTGCTTAATATATTAAAATAAATTGTGATAATTTTTACTTAAAACTTAATTTACTTTTCAATTTGGCCAATTGATTTGTTAAAATAGGTTGAATCATCAACTATAGTAAATATTACATCCAATATTCAGGAAGTCAAAAGCCTTGGATGGAGGGTGCAAATAAATAGGGAAATATTATTTATCGGACGTAGAATTGGACATTTTAGTGTGACAGACTAAAATATTCAATCTGGTCCCATTGCTTGAGAGTCGAAGTGTAGATATTAGCTATCAATGTGAGGGAACGTGGAGCTTCGAGTGGCAGACAGTATCCTTCAAGCTATAACGCAGATTCAGTAATCAAACATAGGATTAGTCAATGTTCTTTGCACCTGAATCTTAAATCAACTTTATTTAAAGCATTGGTTTACTTTAGTTCGCTTTAGTTAAGTATTCTAAATTTCCGTATACTATATTAGTAAGTAAATACTTTTAAATTTAGCTGTTACAAATTTAGTAAAACTTCCTCGTGGGATCGATAACCAGGACTCTACTAGAGCACTTGTATTACTCGATACGATATGTATACTTGCGTAGAATCCACATTATACATTCTATCATAAAATCAAATATATATATTAAAGCGGGATCAAGTTTTTGGTGCCGTTACTATTAACATAAATTGCAAACATAAAAAGTGGGCCAGCGAACATAAATATATCAGTTAGGTAGTTCAAGAAAATCACATTTCTGGCTAATTTGTAAATATTAATGTTTCAAATGGTCTGTTTATAGCTATCCCAAGAATAAAACAAATTTCAGAAATATTTACAAAGATATAACATAATTCTTATGTATTTATGTAACATCTTTTAACATATATGACATCTTTTTTATTCATGATAAAAGTGTATTTCACTTTTTATAAGTCATATAATAATGTAATTTTAATGTGATATGAAATATTTTTGTAGTATGAATGTAAAAAATTAAAGTGTTAGAAATATAAATACAAAAGTATTTAGTGTTGTATGTGTAAATATCTTTTATTTTTATTTGGGAAAATGAAGGCTGTCCATTGAAACTCTTGAAAGGAAATGTGGGCTCCTTCTATGAAGCAAGCTCATCTTATACAATTTGGACGGCTCTTCCTGTACGGTAAGTTCAAGTTTTCTAGGGTCTATTATTCCTCCCTTCATCATAATTTACATATTTTCCAAACACTGTCCTTTAATTAAGCTCACCTTATACTATTATCCAAATAATTCTTCTCTACGGTGTGTTCATGTTTTTTCCAGTCTATTAAGGTTCTTTGTCCTCTTCTCTACAAGAAAAATAAAATCCACTTAATCATTAGTTCTTGTTTACTATACAAAAACCTCTTCTTAACAGTATGATTAAATTTTCTTCGGCTTACAAGTTTCTCTCGTTCCTTTTATTCTTATAATATTAATCTCATTCTAAAAGATAGTATACATTAATGCAAATATTTTATAATTTATGCTCAAATTACTTATGTCATTTGTAATTCTAACAGCTTGAGAAATTGGTTTCCACAAAAAGAAACAACAAGAAACAACTTGTGACAAATATGAAGTTCAGAGTAGAAGAACAAACACAAATATTGTCTAAATTAGAGAACTTACAAAATGGATCGGCACCGATAAACTATTATCTCATTTGATTAAACTCACAATCAAAGTTCAAGTTGAACGCCTTGAACATAAATCAAACTTGAATACCATCGCAATATACAAAAGTTGATCATTCCTACTGCTCTTGAACTATCACCATTGACTAACATGAAGGCTAGAGTGCAAGCACATAATCAATTGACTGCACAATATTGACGAGCCACTCAACTAACTTATGCTAAGATAAGTGATCTAATATTGTCAACACACATTCAACAACAAGTGAGATTTACAATATATGATATCAAGTTGCAACCGGGAAATGCAATCTTCAAAGGATTATATCAATCAGAATGGTATGTTTGTTTTGACAACGACTCACCTAAGATTCAAGATATTATAATTGGCGCCTTCAGTGCATCTTGCCAATTTAATTGTGACATTCGTGATGTTGGCATACTAAACCATGTTGACTTGCAAGCAGAAGATGCGGCTTGGGCTAAAGCTTATGAAGTGCCAAGAGAGCGTTTAAAGAACAAGTTAAGAAGATTCTCCCTCCAATCTATTGCTGCATTAAACTATGAAGCAAAAGAGTAATATCCACTCGCCGCATATGTGAGAGCTTATGGTATTGAAATTGGTTTGTTGCCTGCAACAAATTTACTAACAAATGTCGAATGGACTTTTACAATCATTCAACCAAACAAAACACATTTTAATACCATGAATCAATTTCTAGCGGACTACCATCATCCTTTGATCTTAATTAGCACAAATATTTTGGCGATGTTTAGGTTATTTTATCTTTCTAAAGACCACACATTTAAGCATAACAACATTAATATGAATCAAATATGCACATCCTACATTAATGCTCTAAGAACAGATGTGAACTCTATTTACATCAATTCAATGTTAGCTCATAAAGAGGTAATAATCCGTACTGGTCCACATCTATTTGCTTTGGCACGAACCTACTAGATAGCGCGGGTGATGGGTCATCACTGCCTCTTGATAGCCCGTCTTGCATTGAGATTAGATGTAACTCCACCACCAATAGAAAAACTATTGATAGCAGATGCTGCGAGGCATTAGTGGACAACTCTTCCCGCTGGTGTGATTAATGATAGATTTTTCAATGGGTGGTTATGATGCAATGCAGGCATAGATTAAGAACATCGAAGCAAATCCAACAGCTTATTCTTCCTTACATCGACTGTATGAAATTTCAGAACAGTCATTCATCAATATTAATGTTGCAACACGTGTTGAAGCTATGTTGCCTGCAATTTATGGGTACATCATGAATGTCCACATAATCCAAATGTCAAGAGGAATGACTTAGGGCTTGCTCAATGTCTACGCAATATGGAGCATGATAAAAAGTTGTTATCAAACATGTGGGTAAGTGCGTGGGCAAAGATGCTAGCACTATCAATGAGAGTTACTTGATTGAGTGCATTTTTAATAATAGATTATTGCATGAAAACAATTTAATAGGATCGACCAAAATTTTCTCGTTTTAATAATATGCTTTTACCTCAACGTGGTTTGGCGTTCTGCTCGCCAAAGTCTCTTTGGCAGTTGTTCAACGTTCCTTCAACATAACATGTGATCGGCGAGCTTGAACATAACTGTAAGTAATAGTTTAGTTGATCTGGAAGCAACAATTTGTAAACGCTAAGAGAATGCATCACTATGTAATTAAAATTATATAAAGATTTATTTTAACTAGGCCAAACCCCATGATTTTTTTTTCCTTTTTGTGTTTTTATGTAAGAAAAATTGTCTTCTTTTCTCACGAATTTTCTTTTATCTGTGTGAGTGATGAATCTTCATACAACACCAAGACGCTAAATTATTACATCATGGCCATGAATTCACTTACATGCAACAATATAAATAAATAAATAAATAAGTGTGTGTGTGTGTGTGTGTGTGTGTGTGTATATATATATATATATATATATATATATATATATATATATATATATATATATATATATATCATTTAAAATTTAATTATTTATAAAACCAGCACCCTCATACATCTTTTTTGAAATTCTCACTTAAAGTAATTCATTATTACATTTCAACCTTTATATTTCACTTATTTTAAAACTTTCAATGATTTGATTATAACATACATAAAAATACTTAATTTGATAGCTAAATAAATTACACGGAAGTTAGTCTTGTAGCTACGTGAATATTAGTTGCTAGATGTGCTGTAATTATCATAGCTCGTTTATCTTAGTTAACTTTAGTTTAGAAATTTTATTCGAATTTAATTAATTAATTTAATAAATAGGTTACATAAATGAGTATAATTTTAAGATCAACAGATATTATAATGCATACTAAAAATGTGAAATAAATAAATAAATAAATGTTACATAAGTAGCGTTGATTGGGGGACTCGGCAATGTTAGAGACACATATATAAATGCTTTTATTTATTTATTATTTAAGACATTTGAGCGAATGTATTCATAAGTATAGATACACTGCATAGACAAGACCCTAAGATTTTCTATGGAATGTCAAAGCTCTATGCAGGTCACAGAAATGATTCCAAGTGTCGTTCACATCTCAAGATCAGTGGCTCTGGCAATTCTTTGTCAACCGGATATGGAGATTTTTTTTTTTAAATAATAACAAATAAACTAACTCAATGTACAATACTATAAAAGCAATTTTTGTTATTATTGACAATTTAATACATTGTATGGACACGGTAACGAGCTTAGGAGTCAAGTTTATTTAACCTAAAACTTGAGCCTGAGCTTGTCGAGACTTAGCTTGTTGGCTCTTGAGTGAGCTATTTCTATAAGCTCCTATTGAAATTTTATTTGAGCTTATAAATCAACTCAGCTCAGGAGCCTGTTGTTTGTACTACAAGCTTAAGTTGGGAATGACTCAAGCTAGACACTATCATTCGCAAGTCTAGTCGCAACCCGCTAGACTGTCCAGAAGAAAAAAAAAATATACTTCTATAAAATGTATTAAAATGATCCTGAAAATTATCCCCCTTATTATGATATTAGTGTTATATAAACTTCTTGTATATCTAGCACTAATCTCAAAGCAACAGGCTTTTCAAGCATATTCTAATATGGGTCATAATAGTTTTTTTTTCAACATCTACTGAAATTTAAACTTAATAACAAAAGTATTTATAATGAATTATTTTGTAATTCTCACGTATCCCCAAAACCTATCATAATGTAAATATGAATTTATAGGTGTTCGATATGTAAATATAAAAGAATCAGACCGTATATAAACATCATAATATGTACTATTCAATTTGTAATTGATTTCATAATTCTTCACTTGGGCAAAGACAAAAAAGGCGCTTTACATGGCATCAGTCCCTTTTTTTTTTTTTTTTTGTATTTATATATCTAACTGTTAAACTTGTGTGTGTGTGTGTAAATTAAATGACTTCAAGATTAGAAAGATCTATAATAAATTAGAACTATTAATTAAAAAATAAAATATAATTATATTAAGTTATATTTAAATGATATTTTAATATAAATAATAAGATTTAAATATCACCTCAACCCTTAACATCATACGGCTGGGTGACTAAGGTAGTCAAAATGACACTTTGTTTGTGATCAGCTCATGTTCGGCTCGCAAGCAAATGAGCCAAACACGAACACATTTTTTGTGTTTGAAATATAAATGAATCGAACACGAGCTAAACCTGGGCACGTACATGCTTGACTTGTTTACACACCTAGCGACTAGTATCTTCTGCATCTAGGGTTTTGAATAATTTGTACTGTTTCGTTGCTTCCTCTGATTAAAGAAAAGTATTTCATACAACTTATTTTATAAAAGCTAACGTCGGGCAAATTCAGGTCTTTTTGAGCTCACGTGGCAATTCTTTATTGAAGCCCAGAAGTAAAAAATTCCCCCCAATTTAGCAGTATTGGTAATTTTTTGCCCAAACGGAGATAGGATTTTTTTTTTAATAATATAAAAGCCAACTCATCGTACACTAAATAAATAAATTATATATATATATATATATATATATATATATATATATATATATATATATATATATATATATATATATATGACATTGCTTATGAGTCAACCTTTCTTAGCCTCAAACCTGAGCTTGAGCTCGTCGAGGCTCAACACACTGGCTCGATAGCTAGCTACTTTGAAGTGCTCTCATTGCAATTTTATTTGGTCTTATTAATTTGCTCGTACGTTTGTTTTTAGTATTGCAAACCGGGTATAAACTTGCATTTTAAGAAACGAGCTGAGCTCGAGTTGGGCATGACACTACTCGTTCACAACTCAATACATAGCCATGAAAAACATTGTTATATATTGTATCAAAATGGTTATGAAAACTATCCAATTTATTTTGATGTCAATGATATGTAAACTCTTCAATTATCTAATGCTAATCTCAGAGCAATTAGATTTTTAATTGTATCCTAATACGAGGTATATCATAGTAATTTTCTTCCCTTCAAAATCAACTCAAATTTATTGTTGTTGTAGTTGTTGTATCGACTAAAATTTGAACTTACTAACAAAATTTTTTTAATGAATCATCTTGTGATTCTCACCTATCCCCCCAAACAAGGGTCTTCTAGTCTATTGTTTTTACTTGTACATGCACAAAATATCTTAAAATTCTTGAATATCAACTCTATGAAAATAATAATGCTGATACATACAGACCAACCCGAATTATCCTATTTATAAACCAACTACTCCATTTCATATATTTTTCAAATTCTCACTCAAATATCAAAAAATCATTGTAAGACCCACAGTCATATTTTCATTTTTTATCAAATTCTCATTAGTTTGATCCTAGCAAACATAAACATAACGGTTCGGTAGTTCAAAAAAATCACCTTGTTGGCTAATTTATAAATATCAATGTTTCAAGTAGTATGTTTATAATCATCCCAATAATAAAATAAATTTTAGAAATATTTACGCACATAGAACTTAATTCCTATGTATTTAGAAATGTAACATCCAAACTTCATTTTTAATATATATGACATATTTTATATTCAATATAAAAGTGTATTTCACTTTTTATAAATTAGTGTTATATGAAATATTTGGGTGATATAAATGTAAGAAATTAAAGTGTCAGATATATAAATACAAAAGAATTTAGTGTTATAGTTGTAAATTTCTCTTAATTTTAGTTTAGAGAATGAAGGCTGCACATTTAAACCCTGCAAATGAAACTTGACCTCCCTTTCTCAAGCAGGCTCACCTTGTACCATTTGTACAGCTCTTATTGTAAGGTAAGTTCAAGTTTTATAGGACCTATAATTCCTCACTTTCTCTTTAAATTTAAAAGAGTAAAAATCAATTTCATCATAATTTACATATTATCCAAAGAACTCTCCTTTAAATAAGCTCATCTTGTACTATTATCTAAATAATTCTTCTCTACGGTGTGTTCACAAATTTTTACCGGTCTATTAAGCTTCTTCGCTCCTCTTCTCTATAAGAAAAATTAAATCCTTCATCATTAACTCTTGTTATACAATACGAACACCTCTTCTCCACAATATGATTAAAATTTCTCCAGCCAGGTTTCTCTCATTCCTAAAATTTATAAAGGAAATTTACATACATATCACACTATTCTTTTGTATTTACATGTCTAATCCTCAAAGTTTGAAATTCAAACTTACAAATAGGTGTTAGATATGTAAATATATAGGTTGTATTACTCCCGTGACCCTCCTTCATGCATCGCATCTTCTGCGAAACCCTCCGCTTCTCTTCGAAACATCGGCGGCGCGCGGCATTCTCCATCTGCGGCGGCATCGTGCGCTTCGCGAAATCGGCGGCATCGTGCGCTTCACCGCCTTCTCCTCCCTCGATCATCGACCCGCTCGTCATCGAGCTCCTGCGCGCCTCTTCCTCCCTCGATCGAAGCTCCAAACCCTCGCGTCCCGCTCACGACCGAAGCCTTCGCCTCCCTACACAGAAGCCCTCGTTCGCGTCTCTCGGGCGACCCAAACAGCGCGACATACTCCCCTCTCTCGATTCGGCCTCACTCGTCTCCATACAACACCGAAGCTTCGCTCGCCTCTCCCTCTTCAGCCCGAAGCTCTCCGTCGACTTGTCCTCTTCCTCGCCGGTGAACGGCCAGCCACCGACCAGTCCTCTGCTTCGTTGTTTTTTTGCTCAGTTGCTTGCTCGATTTTCCTGCATTCAGGTAATCTGAATTTTTTTTTTTTGGATTTTAAGTCTGAAGTTTAACCGTTAAGTAGTTTGGTATTCTACTCTTCTGCTCATGCATTTCATTGTCTCTGTCTTTCTATTTGTGTTCAAATCCAAATACTTAGATCAAGCTGATAGTGGTGATCATGATTTGTGTCGTTGGAGTTATTTTCTATTCCTGCAGTCATATGCAAGCTTTTGTGTGGATTTAACTCACGGAATTACTTTGTTTGGAAAGCATATGAATTATTTTCATGTCACTTCTCTTGAAATAAACCTTGATGGAAATATAAAGTTTTTTTTAAGCTTTTATGTTTGGGGTATTTTTAATATTGCTTTGGGTTTTTCCCACCTTTTACTATGAGTTTTGGAAGCGGGTCGATCTCTCTTCCTCTCTTATCGTTTTGTTTTGATTTCTCTTTCTTGCATAACAGTTTTTATTTTCTCTCTTCCTCGTTTATGATAAGGATGGTACATTCTCTATGCCCAAGATTTAAATTTGAGGTTGATCATATTCGCCATTGTCTGTCTTATAGTGAACTTATTAAAGATACTCTTTGTACATATATTGTTTTAATAAGATTAGTTTGGTTTTCTTCATTCACGTTGCCTGACTCAAAGATAGCTACACTATTGCTTGGTTTTTCTTCATTCATGTTTTACCCTATTGCTCTATTTCCCCAACTCTTTTAGAGCTAGCTCCTGTTTATGAAAAGAAATATCGTGTTCTAACATGTTTATGTGACAGTTCGAAATGAGTAAAGTAAAAGAGGCTGGAACATCGGCCATGTGGGATAAAGAAGTCACAATTATATTTTGTGATTTCTGTTTGAAGGAGGTGGAATTGGGAAATAGGCCAAGCACCTATTTCAGTAAAGAAGGCTTGCAAAATTTAACGATTAATTTCAAAGACTTGACTGGAAAGGATTGGGATCGAACGAAACTAAAAAATAAATGGGATCAACTGAAGAAAGATCGAAAAGTTTGGACGGAACTCAAAATGGGATCAACGAGACTAGGTTGGGACCCACTTAAGCGGACCATTGCTGCACCAGAAGAGTGGTGGGCTGAGAAACTATTGGTAAGTCAAATATATATGATGACTTACACATATTTTTCGATAAAATTGTTATTAATAATAAATGATTATTTGTATTACAGGCAGTCCCCCTAGCTAAGAAGTTTAAAACCTGCGGGATTGATCCGGTTTTGGAGGAGAAGCTGGATTGCATGTTCGTCGGGGTAGTCGCTACAGGGGCTTATGCATTCACCCCAAACCATCAGAGGTTTTCAGACCTCCCAGAGGAAGTAGAAACCGTACCTACCATGCAGTTAGGTGACTCTTCAGAGGGAGGTACTAGCCAAGTTCACCAAGATGTTCGATCCACGGGTGTTTCCAAATGCCCAAGGGTTGAAAATAATAGAAAAGGAGTGGCGTTCCTCAAAGGCTCCATTGAGACACTCGTTGAAAGCTGCAAGGCTAGGACCGCTGCCTTGACTGATAACTCAATTGATGAGTGTATGAAGCTCCTAGGTACTTATCCTAAAATTGCAGCAGATGCAACAGTATACGAAAAGTACATGAAGTTGCTACGAGACCCAACCACAAGAAAGATTTTCATAAAGATGGAGCCTAAATACCGACTCGAATTTTTACGGGCTTGCTTAAACAATTGAGTTTATGCACTGTCATGTATTCTATTGATTATATCTCGTTTGTACTTTCATTTCATGGACTCTTTAGTTTTTCCGTATTTTGTTGGAGACTATTTATTTTAGTTGTTATGTATTCTCATTAATGCACTCATCATTTTATCATATCACTCTATCTTCCTAGTATCGTCACAATTGTATTAACTTCTATCGAACATGTCTAAAGAATATTATGTTTATTTTTTTTTTAGAATGGATGAAGAACTCGTTAACCAGGAGGAGGGAGAATTTAACCACACTACCACAGTCGCTGTAATCTTAACATTGATGAACTATTACTACGTTAATTACGTTGACGGACCCCGTGCATGACGTCCAGTCAAATGGGGGATAGATGGGTTGGTGAGTTATTACGAGGCCACCCTACCTGGTTCTTCAACATGTTCCGCATGACAAATGAGATATTTTGTGACCTTCTAACTGAACTACAGAACAATCATGGATTATATGGCTCTATCGGAACATCAACAAGAGAAGTCCTTGCAATAATGATATATCTTATCCCAAAATAGATTAGTTAGAGGAGCAATGGAGCGCTTCCAACATTCATCCGAAACCATCAGCAGATATTTCTCTATCGATTTAAATGCCTTAGTGAGTTTGGCTAGCAAGGTAGTTAAGCCCGATGATCCAACATTCGAGAAAGTTCCAACACAAATTGCGAATGACCATCGCTAAATGCCGTTCTTCAAGGTTTGGATTGAAAATAACATTCCACATTAATGTTGATACACTTATGTGACTTTCCTAACGATTAAAAGTTGTATGTCAGGACTGTATCGGTGCAATTAATGGAACACACGTTCATGCATGTGTATCCAGTACAGAAAATGTGGGCTACATTGGACGTTCCGATTCACCCACACAAAATGTTATGGTTGTTTGTGATTTCAACATGTGTTTCACCTTTGTAATGGCTGGATGGGAAGGGAGCGCACACGATAGCCGTGTTTTCAAGTTCGCAACTCGAAACTTTTGCCACGGCTTCCCGCATCCACCTCCAGGTATTTATTTTCATGAATTATGTTTGGTCATCTTTTTAAAATTTCCTAATTATATTAATTCTGAAGGTAAGTACTACCTGGTCGACGCCGGATATCCATTACAGCAAGGGTATATGAAACCATACCCAGACACGAGATATCACATCTCCGATTTTCAAAGAGCAAGAGGAGTTGCGCGAGGCAAGAAAGAACTATTTAACAAGAGGCACTCATCTTTGCGTGGCGTGATTGAGAGAACGTTTGGAGTGTGGAAAAAGAAATGTGTTATTTTACGTGATATGTCGAGCTACCCGTTTCAGAAACAAGTGCGTATAGTAGTCGCAACTAGGACACTACACAATTTCATACGGCGTCACCCTTCCTCCTTAGATGAAGAATTCGCCGTGTTGGAAGATGATTCAGTTCAAATATCACCTGAAGAATTCAAATACGATGTAGAACGTACTATGCCTGAAGAAGACGTGGAATCAGAGGATGTATACACTGGAGACGGTCAAGGTGCATCAGAGATGGCTTTTTTGAGAGAACAAATCGCAAATGCTATAGAGCAATCATGAATGGATTTAGCATACGACGAGTAACATTTAATTATTAGATCTTTCTGATTTTTATGATTTTGTTGTGGATCTGATTTGGGTTTACCATTGTATTTTGCGGATCTGATTTTTTGCAGCTATAGAAGGTTTTGCCATTCCTTCTTGAAACTTTAACATCAAAACTACCACCATTATTAACCTTTCAAAATTGAAATACACATTTTAATTCACAAGTTTTTTACCCCAAAGTTTTTTAAGGGTAAATATCAACTGTAGGTGTTAGGTATGTAAAGTCATAAGAATTGTGTGGTATGTAAAGTCATATTAATGGCGACTCTGAATGATTTTGTGCTTGCATGGAGAGTGCTTACCTTGTTGCGTTGATCAATAAATATGGCTTTTACCAAGTAGTAAATATCAACAATGTGACGTAGCATCTTTCTGTAACTTGTTGGTCTATGGGTATATTGTTTCTTGTCAACCTGTGTGCTAAACTTTGTTTTATGCTATCATTACATCACCATTGCTCAGAGGCTCATCATCAGTAAAGAACTCTTTCTCATTATATCTATATTTATTTGAGAAATATTGAAAAGATGTATATGAGTCTGTTGAACATATAAGCACATAGAGGGTTAAAATTAAGAGCAGCTTCATAAACATTTGTAGTACTTCCCTCATATAGTTTTATGTGATTATGTAGTTAAATAAGCAAACAACTAAACAGCTTATTCAGAACAGGGGTATAATGGTCAATTTTCCAGAATCAGCTGTTTTTCATAAGTGCAAACCAAACAGATCGACAAACTTATTCGAATCAATCGCTTATCAGCAACTTATCCGGATAAATTTGGATAAATTGGCACTGCCCTAACATGAACTCTAATATTTCTACCACTCAAAATTTATGCATTATTTAACATATCTAACACGTGTCAAAGCTTCAGTTTTTATGTACATACTACCTTACCTCTATGTATGAAATATTTGTTTAAAGTGATATTTTTTATATAATATAAAATATATGAGTAGGATTACATGTAAAATGCAAAATTTAGTTGTTAGTTATATAGATACATAAAAAATTGAGTGGTGCTTTTTTATTATTATTATTTTGAAATGTACTATATTATGAATGAAAAGTTGTACTTCATTTTCTACAAACCTAAAATAATGATATTTTTTAACTACTATAAAATAATTAAGTGGAAAATTTGTAATAATTAAAATTTTGGTGTTATATATGTAAATACAAAAGATTTGGGCTTACGTCCTAAGAAAATTTGTCTCTCGCCTAGAGTATATGCAGATTCGTGGTATTTTGTGATATTGTTATCGTATTGCAAATAATACTATCACAAAATCACATGTAATTTTTTTTCCCTCGATCTTTCCTCGTCTTCTCGTTTTTATATATAATTTTAGTTTACATTATATTACTTAAAAGATTGATAATTTTGAAATTCTTTTTGGCTCGATTTATTTTATTACTAAAAAATATATATACTTTAAGAAAATATTAATTTAAAAAATATCAATAAGAGCTAATTTGACCATTTACTATAATTCTAAATAAATTATTAAGACATTTTCTTAATTTACCAATACGGTGAACCCAATTTGAAGGATTTATAGCTTCCCCATAACAAGTGAGAAACTTTATGATTTACATCTTTTGACTATGAGGTTTAAGTTATTTATTTTTTCATTTTCTTAATATATCAAAAATGATTTTCTTATATATTTTGTTGTGTTTGAATTTCATTATAAAATGATGAAATTTTTTTAGAACTTATATATTATTCTCATTCAATAGACAGTATAGAATTATGCAAATATTTTATATTTTATAATAAATTAGTTTCCACATAAAAAATATATACACAACTTGTGGCAAATATGAAGGCCAACACAGATAAACTATTATGTCATCTGGTCAAACTCACACTCAAAGATCATTGAACACCTTGAGCAAAAATCAAATATTGAATATCGTCGCAATAAACAAAAATTGATCATTCCTACTGCTCTTGCAATGTTACCCTTGTCTAACAAGAAGGGTAGAGTGCAAGTGCATAATCAGTTGACTGTACGATACTGATGAGCAACTCAACTAACATATCCTAAGATACGCGAATTGATCATTTCAACGCACATTCAACAAGTGAGATTTATAGTGGATGTTATTAAGTTGCAACCGGGTAATGAAATCTTCAAAAAATGACATCAATCAGAATAATACGCTAGTTTTGACGATGACTCGCCTAAGTTTCAAGATATTATAATGGGCGTCTTTAGTGAAGATTGCCAATTTAACTGTGAGATTTGTGATGTTGGCATACTAAAACATGTTGACATGCAAGTAGAAGATGTGTCTTGGGCTAAAGCTTATAAAGTGTCAAGAGAGCGTTTGAAGAGCAAGTTGAGAAGATTCTCCATCCAATTAATTGCTGCATTAAACTATGAAGAAGTTGAGAAATATCCACTCACCGCATATGTAAGAGCTTTTGGTCTTGGAATTGGTTTGTTGTCTGCAACAAATTCACTAGCACTTGTCGAATAAACTTTTACAATCGCTCAACCAAACAAAGCATATTTTCATGTCGTGAATCGATTTCAAGTAGACTACCATCAACCTTTGATCTCAATCTACACAAATATTTTGGCGATGTTTGGGCTATTTCATCTTTCTAAAGACCACACATTCAAGTCTAACAACATTAATATGAATCACATTTGCACATCCTGCATTAATGCTCTAAGGACAGATATGAACTCTATTTACATCAATGTTTGCTCATAAAGAGGTAATAGTCCATACTGATCCACATCCATTTGGTTTGGCACAGACCTACTAGATAGCAAAGGTGATGAGTCATCATGGCTTCTTGACAACCCCACTTGCATTGAGATTAAATGTAACTCCACCTCCATGACAAAAACTAATGATAGCAGATGCTGCGAGGCATCAGTGGGCAACTCTTCTTGCTGGTATGATTGTTGATAGAATTTTTAATGGTGTTTATGATGCAATGCAGGCACAAATTGAGCACATTAAAGCAAATTAATCAGTTTATTCTTCACTACATCAACTGTATGGAATTCCAAAACAATCATTCATTAATATTAATGTTGCAACACATATTGAAGGTATGCTGTCTACAATTTATGGGTACAGCATGAATGTCCACAAAATCCAAAATGGCAAGAGGAATGTCAGTGATCTTCCTTAATGTCTATGCAATATGGAGCATGATAAAAAGTACTTATTAAACATGTGGGTAAGTGCGTGGGCAAATAAGCTAACATTATCAATGAGAGTTACTTGATTGAGTTCATTTTTAATAATAGATTATTAGCATGAAAAAAATTTAATAGGAGCTACCAAGATTTTATCGTTTTAATAATATGCTTATACCTCAATGTGGATTGGCATCCTGCTCGCCAACGTCTCTTTGGCCATTGTTCAACATTCTTTCAACATCAGCTATGATGGGTGAGCTTGAACTCGGCTGTAAGTATTAGTTTGGTAGATTTGGAAGTATGATTTACAACAAAAAATAACAATTTTAGCTATGTTCTCTTGTAGCAATTCAGTGATGATCCTATTTTCAACTTTGACCTCGACCTCGACCTCGACCTCGACCTCAATCTCTTTCATGAATCTTGGGTTCTTGAATCTGATCTGCCACGTAATGTCTTCAATTCTTCTGAATCCTCCTCTACGGTTTCACCTTTGAGTGTTAATGAGGCGGTGGTTGTTAAGGAGGGTGAAGATTATTTTCGAAAGTAATAGTTTGATTAAAACATGTTCAATTGTTTATTTAAACCTTAATACTTGCATTTCATTTTGTTTTTAAGCTTATATTTTGTTTAAATTCAAAAAAAAAGAAAGAAAGAAACATTTGTATTGGAGCCACATATAAAAAATTTTGTTGTAATTTTGCTAAGTAAATTTTTAGTTTATCTTTATGCTTTAAATCCTGCAGAATCTTAAACAACATATTAGTAAATCCTGTTGGAATTATTGGATTTAGAGAAGCAGCGCGCAAAAGAGGGTAAGAGGAAATGGATGAACAAATGTATGGGCTTTGATATCATGACATGCTCTGGTTTTAATCTAAAAATTCTACAAATCTTAGATCATGTTTTCACTCAGTTTTTACTTTTCTGTTTCCTTTTGTAGGAGTGTGCATTGTAATCAAATTATTATTTTTATAATATTTTTCATTTGTGCGTCGTAAGTTACGTCTTTGTGGCTTCAGTCTGTGCTATTATGTTATTTTCTCGGTTGAGTTGGAAGATAACTCTCTCTTGTCTCTGTCAAATAAATTCAGAAGTCGTAATTTTATTTTCTTGAATAGAAATTTGACTTTGCTTTAATGCATGATGTTTGTTATTTTATAGTGATAAAATATCTATTTTTATTAGAATAAAAAATAAGTCCACTCTCTTAAGAGTTTATTAGAGTATTCCACAATTTTCTTTGGAATGAATGATTTTATGATTTGCAGTTGAAGAGTTATATATTTTAAGAAAATAATTACCCAACTTTTGTATTTACTGTATGTGATATGTATGTAAATGGATTCAAGAAGATGTTAGATATGTAAATACATAAGAATCGAGTGGTATGTATGTAAATTTTGAAGACGAATAGTAATATATTCATGTTCTGATATGTTTGAAGTTTTCTAATTTAAGAATGAGAAACAATTAAATTGTTTTAAATGAGACATTTATTAATGTGCTTGCTTGTTTATAGTGAAGGATATATGGGAATTCATCTTTGCTGCTTTTTTTCCTTTTGTTTTTCATGGTTTTTTTATTTATAGTTGCAAATCTAACACCTAAACTTAAATTTTTAATTATATATATATATATATATATATATATATATATATATATATATATATATATATATATATATATATATATATATATATATATATAAACTTTGGTATGAAAATGCATATTTCACTTTTAAAAGTTAAAATGCTAATATTTTTATTTTATATGAAATATTTGGGTGGTATAAATGTAAAATGTAAGGTTAGGTGTTAGATATGTAAATACATAAGAAATGGGTGAAATACATGTAAGTGCCCCTATTTTTACTTGTGTAGAAAGCATACGAAATAATAGTTATGTTGTACTCATAGCTTTTTGAAAAGAATTTCTTTCTAAATCTGAAGAATATTTAAAATCCTTATGAATATACTTCACAGATAACTTTGTTTGCATCCCATACCTTTAAAAATAGTAAAAGAATAGAAAAAATAAAATTGAATGCACGGTAACGCGGAGGAATACAATTGTTGCACGCCAAGGAGGTGTTTGGCTACGCCCAGGATTTAGCTTAAATATGATTTAATAAATCATGTAAATTCAGATTTATCAAGTCCAAAAGAGTTAAATCTAGTAAAACATTTGGTTTGATTAAGATTAAATCCCGTTAAATCTCTTTGAATTATTTGACGAAGAGACAGAAACAACCCGCAGGTATAGTTTCTTCCTCACTGAAATCCGTTAATTCACCGAGTAATCAGATTTAATAAATTCTAGATTTACGTTAAAATGAAGGAAACATTAGATTTAACGAAATGGCGGGATTTAACATATATTTTTTGCGTTTGGCAAATTTACGTTAAATCCATGTTAAAATTGTGTACCTAACACCTCCCGAGTCTTTTTAAAATCCATCCAATTACAAACAATACACGTGTTCAATCATTATCATGTTTATTTCCAATTCTGTTATTAATTAATAATGTTACAAAGAGTTTGATGGACAATTTAACATTAGGGGTTGTTAAAATCAAGTTCATGGGTTGAGTTCAAGTGTGGCCCAAAATTGACCTGACACAAATTGGTTTACTTTAACCTAAAGGGAATCTTAAATGGATTAGAATGTCTAACCCAAAATTGGCCCAACTTTAACCAGCTATCTCAAATCCAACTCATATAACTCGTTTAAGATATGACTTGCTAGCTACTCCGATCAAAATCAAGTAGATTTTGAGTCAATCTCGAGATAGCAGATTAATTTCAAATCCATTTTGACTGAGTGAGTCAGCTTCAAGTTAATATCAGTCTAATATATAAACTCAAACCCATCCCAAAAAATTAAATTAGTTAGGATGCCTAGCTTGAACCCAACCTGAAAATTATTTCGGTAACTCAAATCTAATTTTTTTTAGTCAAGTTCGGGTCGAGTTGACGAGTCGGGTTTTGATACCCTTACTAAATACTTTAGCAATATAAAATAAGATTTTTTTTTTCCGATTTTGTGACAACAAAAAATTTAAAATTATAAATTTTATTTTAACAAAAGTATAATAGATAATCATAAATAAATCCTATATTTTTTAATTTCAAAAGAAATATTTAAAATTAATTATGGTAAAATTAATTTTTAGACATCCTCATTCAAAAGATTAATTAAACATCATTTTAGGAAATAATAAAAAAAAAAGTGGTCTTAACTTGATAATTTATCTTTAGGATATGGTAGTGTTCTAAAAGAAAAAAGCTGAAGTTCTTTTGCATAATATACTACCCTATTAATTATGATCATTTTCAACCACTTCTAGCGGCTTTTGTGATCCATTTACAACTTTGAAATGATTATTACCCAATCTTGACTATGTAATCTCACATTCTCTATTTTGAGAGAAGTGCCACTGCGTAACTAAAATTATATAGCGAATTACTTTAAATAGGCCACACCTTATGATTTTTTATACAAGAGAATAACATGTAAGTTTCTATGCATAAAATACAACCCGCAAAAATCATCATCCACTATCCAAGGTCATTGTCAACTAACTTTAACGGTTAATGTGGCCAAATTACTATTCTAGGGCAGTTGCTGCTAAATCATTACTTTGTAATCCCACATACTACACTCAGAGAGAATATATCACTCTGTAATTAAAATTATATAGCGATTTATTTTAATTACTTCAGGCCTAATGATTTTTTTTTTCTTTTTTTATTTTTCGCATAAAAAATTTTGATTCCATAAATTTTTTTTATATGTATGAGTGATGAATCCTCATACAATGCTTTGATGTTAAATTATTATACCACATCATGAATTCCCTTACATGCAACAATATAAATAGATATATATATATATATATATATATATATATATATATATATATATATATATATATATATATATATATATATATATAAGCTCGGGTTGGGTATGACTCGAGCTCGACACTGGTCATTCACAACCCGAAACATAGTATAGAACAAAATAATATAATTCTATAGATTGTATGAAAATAATTCTGAAAATTATTCAACTTATTTTGATATTAATTTTATCTACACTTTCCATGTATCTAACGCTAATATCAAAGCAATGGCCTTTTCAAGGAGATTCTAATATGGGCCATAACAAATTTTTTTCCTATAACATCTACTGAAATTTAAACTTAATCACAAAATTATTTCTAATGAATTATCTTGTAATTTTGACTTATAAAAAAAAAATAAATAAATAAATAAATCTTTTTGTCTATTTTTCTTCTACTCCGACAAAAATATATGTTTCGATTCTTCAAATACCGTCTCCGCAAAAATATGAAGGCAATTACATACAAGCCACCCGAAACTTTCTATTTACAAATCAACCGCCCTCTTTTATCTAGTGTCAAATTCTCACTCAAATATCATAATTCATTGTAGAACCCCAACACATATTTTTTCATTTTTATCAAATTCTCAATAGTTTGATCATGCAATGCATAAATACATCAGTTTGGTAGATGAAAAAAATCTCTATATAATATAAAACAAAATTTAGGAATGTTTACATACATAGAACTTAATTCCTATGTATTTAGAAATATAACAACTAAACTTCATTTTAAAAATAAATCTCATCTCACCTACATATAAAAAAATGTATTTCACATTTTAAAAGTCAAAATATTGCAATTTTAAATGTGATATAAAGGATTAGGGTGGCATAAATATAAGGAAATACAGTTTAGGTGTTAGATATGTAAATACATAAGAATTTAGTGTTATATTTGTAAAATATATTTTATTTTTGATTTGCGAAAATGAAGGCCGTTCATTCAAACACATTCGGAATAAAGCACGCTTTATATCATTTGGACGGCTGTTCTTGCACGGTAAGTTCAGTCTTTTTTTGGCATATAAATTTTTTTTTGGTATTTATATATCTAACTGTTAAACATGAATTTCTAGCCCAATATAAATTCAAACCGTTAAAATATGTTTCTAAATCTCTATTTTTGATGAAAATAAAATATAATTATGATTCTCTAATGTAAATTTTGGTTTACATTATATTGCTTAAAAGATTCATAATTTTGAAATACATTTTAGCTCAATTTATTTTATTACTGAAAAAAAAGTAATTTTTTAAAAAATTCAATAGGAGTTAATTTATCATTTACTATAATTCAAAAGAAATAATCAAGATATTTTTCTACATTACCAATTTGGTAGCCTCATTTTAAAAGTTTTCTGGCATCGCCACAACAATTGAGAAACTTTATGATTTTATATTTTTATGTAGGGTATATATTATTTGTTTTCATTTTTCGCTACCGACTCTCCTAGAAGACTAGTATTGAGACCTACACCACTTAACATTTACGATTGCGTGACTATAGTTGTCAAAACTATATATATTGTATCAAAATTATTCTCAACACTATCCAATTTATTTTGACGATCATATTATATAAACTTCAATTATCTAATATTAATCTCAAAGCAATAGGATTTTTAAGTGTATTATAATATCATGGTAATTTTTTTCCCTTCAAATCAACTTAAATTTTTTTGGTTGTTGTTATATCCACTCGGATTTGAACTTACTAATAAAATTTTTTCTAATGAAGTATCTTGTGATTCTCACATATCTCCCCCTTAAAAAAAAGATTTTTTTTGTCAATTTTTCTTTTACTCCTACATGCAAAAAATATCTTAGAATTATTCAAATATCATCTCCACGAAAATATAAAGACAGTTACAGATCACCTAAATTTTCCTTTTTATAAACAAACCGCTCTCTTTCACATATTTTTTAGATTCTCACTCAAACATTAAAATTCAATGTTACACCCAATCCATATATTCATTTTTATCACATTCTCAAGAGTTTGATCCTAACAAAAATAAATACATCGGTTCGGTAATTCAAAAAAATCACATTGTTGGTTAATTTATAAATATCAATGTTTCAAGTGGCTTGTAATTATCACAATAATAAAAAAAAAATAGAAATATTTACACTGATAGAAATTAAATCCTATGTATTTAGAAATGTAACATCTAAACGTCATTTTAAACATATATAACATATTTTATATTCATGATAAAAGTGCATTTCACGTTTTATAAGTCACAATAGTGCTATTTTTAATGCGATATGAAAGATTTGGGTGGTATGAATGTAAAAAATTAAATTGTTAGATATATAAATACAAATGAATTTAGTGTTATCTATGTAAATACCTCTTATTTTCATTTGGGAAAAATGAAGGCTGTCCATTGAAACTCTTCAAAGGAAATGGGCTCTTTTTATAAGGTAAGTTCAAGTTTTGTAGAGCCTATAATTCCTCCCGTCCCTTTAAATCAAAAACAATAAAAACCAACTTCATCATAATTTACATATTATTCAAATAACTATTCTTTAAAAAAGCTTACCATATACTATTATCCGAATAATCATTCTTTACTGTGTGTTCACAAGTTATCTCCGGCCTATTAAGATTCTTCGTTCTTCTTCTCTATGTTATGAAAATTCAGGGCAAACTGGATGCAAATCCAGAAGAAGAACACAGAGATTTAACGAGGTTCGACATAGACATGCCTACATCCTCGGGAGCAGAGCGGCGAATTCACTATTTTAGAGTAGTTACAATAGTTCGGTTCACATACCCATAGTGTTACACCTCTATTTATAGAAAAAACACACACAGATAAATTACAAACTCGCCCTCGCTCCCCCCAACCCCCTTTATTCCAAGAGACACTCCTTTTCACCAGGAGACACACCTCTTCACAAAGAAAACTCCAACTCCCTAGATATGAGCCATATCTAACAATTTTCCATCTTGGCGAATATCCAGCACCTTAGGAGATATGCATCACCCGGTATAACCAAACGATCTAACCTGGCTTGGTCAACCGTGCCATCTAGCACCCAAAACACCTTCCTATTCGCACCAGTACCTCGGCTAATTGCTGTTTCTGCGAGCCATGAATCCCTTCGCACCTGTTCAAGGAATACCTCCACGAAACTCCTGTTCGCGAAATAATTGTGTCTGCTCGCCTCCTGCACTATGCCGAACTCCACCTGTCTCAACTCCTGCGACGAACATGCGAACTGTACTTTGCCTCGCGATTCACCTGTTGCAACATCACCTGCAACAAACCTGCGAACTCCACTGGTCGCATATACTGGCCGAACCGCAACCCTGTATCTGAACTGCTTCGCCTGTTCGTTCCCGCGAGCCTTGAATCCTTTGATGATCGCAAATCGCCGCGCCGAAAACCCTTCACGAAATCGATGCCTAGTCCGCCTGATCGCGAACTCCACCTCGCGAAACACCTTCGCGAAATTCTGTCGCGCGCCCGCCACTAAGGCTATCGCACCAACTGCCTGTCGACAAGCCTGCCGCCCAAACTGGCAGCAACTACAGAAACCTTCGGTCGTGAACCCGACCTTCTTCGCTAAATCCGCGAAGTCCTTCATGTCGCCTGCACCTCGGCCCTGCCCGCAAGTCCTCCACCGAACCAATTGTTCGTGGATCCTTCCACTTGCGCAGCCACCTTCCTGTTGCTGACGGTAACTTTTGCGTTCCGGCCGCTTGCACAATACGGTCAATCCGTCGACCTGCTCCGGCCACGGATCCTTCCCGCTGAATTGTTCTCGCAAACTGCCCTTGCGAACTCTTCTTCCGTTCACACTGTCTCGCTGCACCGCGAGAAATTCCCGAGCTCCACCTCGAAGAAATATTCTTTGGAGACTATTAAACTCTCCGCTGAATTAATACTCCATGGAGAATATTCATGTTTCGATGAATTTTACAACATGATTTTGTTGTGAGATAATTATATATAGATCATCTGAAATATTGCTATTTATAAATTAATCATTCAGATGATTTTTTAAAACTCCCAAACTGATGTATGTATGTGTTCCACGATTGATTTACTGAATTTTAATATAAAAGAAAAATATGGGTCTGAGTTTTAACATGATTTTTGTATTTGAGGGAGAATTTTAAAAATGGATAAAAGAGGGTGGTTGATTTGTAAATAACAAGTTTTGGGTGGTATGCAGTTGCACCTTTTTTTACTTTCATCTTTTGCAAAAAATTGTGATGTTATTTGTTTGAACATTTAAAGATTAAATACAATAATTTTATGCTAAAACCTAAAGTGTGTTAATATACATCAAATCACATGTTAAAAACTTGCTAGAATCACCTTCATCTCCAAATTATGATTAAATTATAATTCAATAACTTTTAAATACAATCTTGGAATAGTAAAGATACCCTTATTATGCATCTTCAAACTATCTTCAACCATGACTCGCCTATTCTTCTAATAGCCTTTAAACCTTGATTGAGCCATTATTAAATTTTATTTGAATGTTCATAGATGATTCAATCATGGTACAAACAATTTAATCATGATTCATAGTTAGAAGATGGTTTGAAGATTTTTCAATCATGATCCAACAAGATTTTAACTTGATTTAGTTATGGTTTAATCGTGCTCTGATCATTATTTGATTATCATTTGAGCATGATTTGAAGATGTTTGATAAGAGTATATTCAGTATTTAAATATTATTAAATATATTTCAATGATTGTTCAATCATAGATTGATTATTATTTATTATGGTTAATTGATGTTGTTTCAATGATATGGATTCATTTAGATTAACATTTATTCCACTCAAAGTTTATGTATTAATTAACATATCTAGCACATACCTAAACCTCAGTTTTTATGTATTAATTAACACAAAAAAATTGTATTTCAAATTTTAAAAGTTAAGAGTGATATTTTTTACTTAATATAAAAAATAATTTTATAATGACATTTACTCACATTAGCAAATTGGTGCCCTTCATTAAGAGATTTCTAACTCCATAATTTTATTGTAAGAATTATTTGTAATATCACTCGGATCTTTCATATTTACATTTCTAATACGTAAACATTAATTTTTACGTACTTAATCTCATCCCTATGAATGAAAAGTTGTATTTCACATTTTAAAAAGCTAAATAATGAGATTTTTTTAATAAAATAAATTAATTAAGTGGTATATTCTAGTGCTAGATATGGAAATACAAAAGATTTGGCTGGTATTTATGTAAACGTCCTAAAAAAGTTTGCCTCTCACCTAGGGCGAATATATATTTGCGTGAAATCTATACATGTGAATTGGTGGTATTTTGTAATATTGTGCTGGTATTACACACAATACCATTACAAACCGAATGTAATCTTTTTTTCCTCGATATTTCCTTGTATTCTCATTTTTATATATATAATTTTGGTTTACATTATATTATTTAAAAGATTCATATTTTTGAAATTCTTTTTGGCTCGATTTATTTTATTACTGAAAAAATTATACTTCAAGAAAATATTAATTTAAAAAAGATAAGTAATAACTAATTTGATCATTTACTATAATTCTAAAAAAATTATTAAGACCTTTTTTTACATTACCAAGTTGGTGAGCTAACTTTAAAATATTTTTAGCTTCCCAACTACAAGTGAGAAAAATGAAATTTTAATTTTTATTATGTTTAAATTTTTTTATAGAATCATTGAAGTTTTATTTTTAGAACTTACACATTATTTTCATTCTAAAAGATAGTATACTATTATGTAAATATTTTATATTTTATGTCAGACTAATTACTTATCTCATTTATAATTCTAGCAGCTCGAGAAATTAATTTTCACATAAAAGACAACATGACACAACTTGTGGCAAGTATGATGTTCATAGCAGAAGAACAAACAAAAAAAGATAACTCAAAGGTTGGATACATCACCGATAATATATTCTCTCATTTGATTAAGCTCACAATTAAAGATCAAGTTGAAGACCTTGAACATAAATCAAAAGTTGAATATCATCGCAATATAAAAAAGTTGATCATTCCTACTGCTCTTGGAATGTCATCAGTGTCTAACATGAAGGTAGAATTCAAGCTAATAATGAGTTGACTGCATAATATTAGAAAACTACTCAACTAACATATACTAATATACATGAATTGATATTGTCAACACACATTAAACAATGAGTGAGATTTATAGTAGATGCTATCAAGTTGCAACTGAGAAATGAAGTCTTCAAAGGATGGCATCAATCAAAATGCAATGCTGGTTTTGACGATGGCTCACCTAATATTTAAGATATTACAATGGACGCCTTTAGTGAAGCTTACCAATTTAATTATGATATTCGTGATGTTGGTAGACTAAGCCACGTTGAAATGTAAGAAAAAGATGTGGCTTGAGCTAAAACTTATGAAGAGCTAAAAAAGCATTTGAAGAAAAAGTTAAGAAGATTCTCCCTTCGATATATTGCTGCATTGACAATGAAATAGTAGAAAAATATCCATCTTCTGCATACGTAAGATCTTATGGTTTTGGAATTGGTTTGTTCCCTGCAACAAATTCATTATCACGTGTCGAATGGACTTTTATAATCGCTCAACTAAACAAAGCACATTTTGATGCCGTGAATCAATTTCAATTAGATTACCATCATCCTTTTATCTCAATTTGCACAAATATTTTGACAATGTTTGGGCTATTTCATCTTTTTGAAGAGCACACATTCAAGCCTAAAATTAATATGAATCACATTTACACATCCTATATTAATGTTTTAAGGATAGATGTGAACTTTATTTACATCAATTCAATGTTAGCTCATAAAGAGGTAATAGTTCGTACTGGTTCACATCCATTTGATTTTGCACAGATCTACTGGATAACGCGGGTGATGGCTCATCACCACCTCTTAACGGACTCCCTTGCATTGAGACTAGATGTAACTCCACCACCAATACAAAAACTAATGTAACAGATGCTGAGAGGCATTAGTAAACAACTCTTCCTGCCAGTATGATCGTTGATAGATTTTTCAGTGATGTTTATGATGTGTTGCAAACACAGATTGAGTTCATCAAAGCAAATCCCCCAGCTTATTCTTCCCTACATCGACTATATGAAATTCCATAATAGTTATTCATCAATATTAACGTTGCAACACATGTTAAGGCTTTGTTACCTACAATTTATGAGTACATCATGAATGTCCACAAAATAAAAAATGGCAAGAGAAATGACTTGGGGCTTGCTCAATGTCTACGCAATATGGAGCATGATATAGAGTGTTTATCAAACTCGTGGGTAAGTGTGTGGGCAAATGTGCTAGCATTATCGATGAGAGTTACTTGATTCAATGCATTTTTAATAAAAGATTATTAGCCTGAAAATAATTTAATAGGATTTACCAAAATTTTATTGTTTTAATAATGTGATTTTACTTCAACGTGGTTTGGTGTCTTGCTTGCCAAAATTTCTTTAGCGGTTGTTCAACGTTTCTTCAACTACACCTGTGATCAGTGAGCTTGAACATAACTCTAAGTAATATTTTGGTTGATTTGGAAGCATGATTTAATGCCCTACAACAATAAGCTTATTTTCAAAATGAGAGGCGGAGTCTTATGTGCCAGAGTCGAAATACGGGTGTAAACATCGAAGTCGCTAAAACCATTGATGTTCTTCAAAATCCAAGGGTAAAAAAGTTAAAACCTCTTCCACGTTAAAACAGTTCCTATGGAAAAAACCTAAGATGTTAGGACTCGCTTCGAACAGGGGAGCCCTAAACATCAAAATCGAATATGAATATCATGGCCTGTAAAAAATGAAATTGAACCGACAGTGCACATTTTTTTTCAATGTTTCGGGCAGTCATTGTGTTGGGTCAAGTGTAAAATATATTTTTTCACACTTTTTTAAAATCGCAAAAGTAGGACCCACCACTTTACAGATGACGCCGCATGTTTTGCATCTGAACTCCAGATGTAATATATTCTCAACAGATAGAGGGCTCAGAATTATGAGCTACGAACCAAGGCAGAGCGGCAGGAGGTTAGGTCGCGTGAATAGGGACGAGCCACGAGAGCTTTGAGTTTTTAGATTGAGTGGTGCAGCTTTGACGTGAGGGTCTTTGAAAAGGAAGATGGATGTTGGTTAGGCAGACAAGTGAAACGCACGGAATAGGAAGAAATCCAAAGGGCTTCAGTTTCTGGTCTTAAATCACTCAAATAGAAGGAATAGGAAATGAAATATTGTGATTCACAACATAAAAGCAAGCAAGGGGGTTTTGGGGAGCGTTTGGCATTGGATGGAGGTGGTATAAGACGTTTCAAACAAAAAAAAATGGGTTTTGATTTAAGGTTCAGTAGGTACATCACATCTGTTTTTAACCAAGGAAGATCAAGAAATGATTATCACACTCACGCTAGCTTCAACAGGCGGGAGCAGGTAATTAATTAATTGATTTAATTATTTTGTTCTTTTTTTTATTTTACGATCGGCAGGGGGTTTCGAATGAGTGAAGAAACTATAATGTATTATAACTATTAAGATAGAGAATAACTTCAAATGTATAGATATAGAGAAAGCTTTCGGGGAACATTATGTGAGAGCAGGTGTGTGAAAGTTTGGGCTACCTTAAACATTCACTGATTTCATTATAACATACATAAAAAATACTTAATTGGATAGTTAAATAAATTACACAAAGTATTTGCTTTCAAAACTTACCTCAGCCTTGGCGATGATAAAAAGAGGTGATGTTAAGCCCTTTACATGCTGAGGCGAATTTAAGAATTCCTAACACAACAGATTCTAAATCAACCAGAAAATACATCATTTTTAAACTTAATAACAAAATTATTTCTAATGAATTATTTTGTCATTCTCACATATCCCCAAAAAAATCATAAAGTATATATAAATATAAAAGAATTAGGCCATATATAAACATCATATATAGATGGCTGACAAAACTGTTTGTTGTTCGTGAACAGCTCGTGTTCGGCTCGTTCACTAAGTTAATAAGTCGAACATGAACAAAACCTTGTTCATTCATGTTCTGCTTCATTTTGGCTCCAAATATTACTCATCAATTATATATATATATATATATATATATATATATATATATATATATATATATATATATATATTATTAGTATTTTAAAAAAAATTAATTGAATAAAAGCCTACAAAGAGTTATAAATAATTAAAAGTATTAATTAATAAAATAGAATAAAAATTATTAAATTAGATTCAAATGTTATTTTAATATAAATAATATTTTTTAGATCTTGCCCCAACCGTTAACATCTTATATTTACGTGATTAAGGTTATCAAACGACTCTTTGTTCGTCAACTCGCTCGTGTTCGCTTGATAAGCGAAATGAGCCGAACACGAACACACTTTTGAGCTCGAAATATAAACGAGCCAAACACGAGCTGGGCTCGCTCTTGTTCTGCTCGTTTACACCCCCACACACACGGATATATATATATATATATATATATATATATATATATATATATATATATATATATGATTAGAAAAATTAATAATAAATTAGAAGTATTAATTAAAAATAAGATTAAACTATATTAAATTATATTTAAATGATGTTTTATATAAATAATAAGTTTTAAATATCGCTACAACACTTAACATCTTACGGCTGGGTGACTAGCGTGGTCAAAATGACACTTTGTTTGTGTACAACTCGTGTTCGACACGCTAAGCAAACGAGCTGAACAAGGAAAGTGGTATTTTTTAACGAGCCGAACATGAGCTGAACCTAGGCATGTTCGTGCTCGGCTTATTTACACCCCCTAGCAGTTGGTATCTTCTGCATCTAGGGTTTTGAATAATTTGTATTGTTTCATTGCCTCCTCTGAGTAAAGAAAGGTATTTCGTACAACTTAATTTATGAAAATTAATGTCGCACAAATTTAGGTCGGGTTGAGCTTGCGTTACAATTTTTTATTGATGTCCAGATGTAAAAAAACATACGAACTAATATTTTTCCTCAATTTAGTAGTATTGGCAATTCTTTATCCATAAAAAGAAGATAGGACTTTTTTTTTAATATTGAAAAAACCAACTCAACGTACAGTATATATATATGACATTTTTATTATCTTTTACCATTTAACAAGTTTGGTCGATTCGGTAACATGCTTATGAGTCAAGCTTTCTTAGCCTCAAACCTGAGCTTGAGCTCGTCGAGGCTCAGCTCGTTGGCTCGAGGGCTAGCTATTTCGATGTGCTCTCATTGCAATTTTATTTGAGCTTATAAATGGGCTCGGAAGTTTGTTGTTTGTACTACAAGCCGAGTATACACTTGCATTTTGAGAAACGAGCTAATCTCGAGTTGAGCATGACTCGATATCAGTGCTACTCGTTCACAACTCGATACATATTTTCCCCTTATTTAGTAGTATTGTTCATCAAATTTATTCTTCTTGTTGTTGTTGTATCGACTCAAAGTTGAAGTTACTGACAAAATTTTTTCTGATGAATTTTCTTGTGATTCTCACATATTGCCTAAAAACAGGGTCTTTTGTAGATTTTCTCTTTTAATCCGGCGTACAAAAAATATATCAGAATTCTTCAAATGTCATCTCAATAAAAATATAAAGACAAATACATACAAACTACCCAAATTTTGCTATTTATAAATCAACCATTCTCTTCCATCTACTTTTCAAATTCTCACTAATATATAAAAAATTGATTGTAACACCCAAATCCATATTCCCATTTTTATCAAATTCTCATTAATTTGATCCTGGCAAAAAAAATGTATTGGTTCGGTTCTCCAGAAAAATCACCTTGATGGTAAATTTATAAATATCGATGTTTCAATTGATCTGTTTATAATTATCCTAAGAATAAAAAAAAATTAGAAATATTTACATAGATATAACTTGATTCCTGTGTACTTAGAAATGTAACATCTAAACTTCATTGTTAACATATATGATATCTTATATTCATGATAAAAATTTATTTTATTTTATATAAATCAGAATGGTGCATTTTTTAGTGTGATTTAAATGATCTGCGTGGTATGAATGTAAGAAATTAAAGGGTTAGATGTATAAATACAAAAGAATTTAATGTTATATGTGTAAATATCTTTTGTTTTTAATTGAGAGAATTAATGCCGGTCCACTGAAACTTGGTCTCCTTTTACTAAAAAAAGCTAATTTTAAACAATTTGTACGGCTCTTATTGTACGGTAATCTAAGGCCTATAATTCCTCACGTTCTCTTTAAATTTAAAAATAGTAAAAATCAACTTCATCCTAATTTACGTATTATCCGAATAACTCTCCTATAAATAAGCTCACCTTATACTATTATCCGAATAATTCTTCTTTACGGTGTGTTCACAAGTTTTCTCCAGCTTATTAAAGTTTTTCGTTCCTTTTCTCTATAAGAAGAATTAAATCCACTTCATCGTTAGCCATTGTTATATTATACGAATCCTTCTTCTCTACGGTATGATTAAAATTTATCCAGTTATACGTTTCTCTCGTTTTCCATTTATTTTCTTTATTTTCTGTACAGAAAAATTTATGAGAGAAATTTACATAAATACTACACTATTCTATGTATTTACATACATAATCCCAAAGTTTTAAATTCAAACATCCATATAGATGTTAGATATGTAAATATGAATCTGGCGGTTCGTACTTTTCAATTTAATTTATTTATAAATCTAACAACTAAACTTTATATATGATCGGTACGTATCCATGCAAAATTTAACTGTTAGACATATAAATAAATAAAGAGTGGTGTTATTTATGCAAAATTTAATTCTCAGACATATAAATACATATAGGTGTTTTTTTAATTATTATTTTAAACATATCAATTTAACTTATTTATAAATCTAACAACTAAACTTTATATATCGAAATTATGCGTTTCACATTTTAAAAATAAAAATTATGATATTTTCTTATGTAATATAAGAAATTTGGGTGTAATAAAAAAAATAAAATATTAGAAGTGTAAATAATAAATACATTATATTTCGCCGGTATTTATTTTCAACCATAAATATTTTCTTATGGAAAGATATTTATTTTCAAAAAAAATTAATATATTTAAAAATCACTATTTAAAAAGAAATTTAAAATAATTTCCCAACTATAAATTTTTATTTGTATTATATTATTTTAAAAGTTGATAATTTTCAAATTCTTTTTCACTCAATTTATTTTATTTGACAGAAAAGAATTATATTTTAAAAAATTAGTTTGAGAAAAAATATATATTAAAAAATAAGAACTAATTTAATCATTTACTAAATTTAAAATATACTTTTTTTAGGAAAATTACTCCCCATAGCAAATTAGAGCCCTTCATTAAGGGATATGAATGAAAAGTTGTATTTCACTTTCTAAAAAACTAAAATAATTATAAAATTGGTTTATGTTATATTATTTAAAAGATTCATAATTTTAAAATTCTTTTTGGTTCAATTTATTTTATTATTGAAAAAAATTATACTTAAAAAATATTAATTTAAAAAACAACCAATAAGGTCTAATTTGATCATTTATTATAATTTAAAAAAATATATATTAAAATATTTTCTTACATTACTAAATTAGTATCCTGCTTTAAAAGATTTTTAGCTTCCCACTACAAATGAGAAAGTTTATGATTTACATCTTTTTGTTGTAAGGTTTATGTCGTTTATTTTTTCATTTTCCTAATATATCAAAAATGATTTTCTTATATATTTCATTGTGTTTGAATTTTATTATAAAATGATGAAAATTCTATTTTTAGAACGGACGTATTATTCTCATTCTAAAAGATAGTATACAATTATACAAATATCTTATATTTTATGTCATACTAATTACTTACGTTATTTGTATTTGTAGCAGTTTGAGAAATTGGTTTCACACAAAAAATAACATTGCAACTTGTGACAAATATGAAGTTCATTGAAGAAGAACAAACACAAATGTTACATCAATTAGAGAGCTTACAAGATAGATACGACACGAGATAAATTATTATCGCAACTCGGTCAACCTCACGATCAAAGATAAAGTTGAACACCTCGAGCGTAAATCAAATGTTGAATACCGTCGCAATAAACAAAAATTGATCATTCCTACCGCTCTCGCAATGTCACCCTTGTCTCACATGAAAGGTAGAGTGCAAGTGCATAATGAGTTGAC
The DNA here is from genome assembly GCA_022702705.1 of Papilionanthe hookeriana x Papilionanthe teres. Taxonomy (NCBI): domain Eukaryota; kingdom Viridiplantae; phylum Streptophyta; class Magnoliopsida; order Asparagales; family Orchidaceae; genus Papilionanthe; species Papilionanthe hookeriana x Papilionanthe teres. The sequence goes on from CM040424.1 coordinate 86,201,490, forward strand.
TGCACGATATTGGCGAGCAACTCAACTATCATATGCTAAAATACGTGAATTGATCTTGTCAAAGTGCATTAAACAACAAGTGAGATTTATAGTAGATGCTATCAAGTTTACAACCGGAAATGAAATCTTCGAAGGATGGCATGAATCGAGAATGGTATGCTGGCTTTGACGATGACTCACCTAGGATTCAAGATATTATAATGGGCGCCTTCGCGAATGCTTCGTCAATTTAATTGTGACATTCGTGATGTTGGCATGCTAAACCATGTTGACATGCAAGTAGAAGATGCGGCTTGGGCTAGAGCATATGAAGTGCCAAGAGAGCGTTTGAAGAACAAGTTAAGAAGATTCTCTGTCCAATCTATTGCTGCATTAAACTATGAAGCAGTAGAGAAATATCCACTCGCCGCATATGTAAGAGCTTATGGTCTCGGAATTGGTTTGTTACCTGCAACAAATTCACTAACACGTGTCGAATGGACTTTTACAATCGCTCAACCAAACAAAACACAGTTTCTTGCCGTGAATCAATTTCAAGTGGACGACAATCAACCTTTGATCTCAATCTGCACAAATATTTTGGCGATGTTTGGGTTATTCCATCTTTCTAAAGACCACACATTCAAGCCTAACAACATTAATATGAATCGTATTTGTACATCCTACATTAATGCTCTAAGGACGGATGCGAACTCTATTTACATCAATTCAATGTTAGCTCATAAAGAGGTAGTAGTCCGTACTGGTCCCCATCCATTTGGTTTGGCACAGTCATACTGGATAGCGCGGGTTATGGGTCATCACGGCCTCTTGACAGGCTCACTTTCATTGAGATTAGATGTAACTCCACCACCAGTACAAAAATTAATGATAGCAAATGCTGCGAGGCATCGATGGGCAACTCTTCCCGTTGGTATGATTGTTGATAGATTTTTCGATGGTGGTTATGATGCGATGCAAGCACAAATTGAGCACATCAAAACAAATCCACCAAACTTATTCTTCCCTACATCGATTGTATGGAATTCCGGAACAATCATTTATTAATATTAATGTTGCAGCACATGTTGAAGCTATGTCGCCTACAATTTATGGATACATCATGAATGTTCCGAACATCCAAAATGGTAAGAAGAATGACATAGGGCTTGCTCAATGTCTACGCAATTTGGAGCATAATAAAAAGTGGTTATCAAACATGTGGGTAAATACGTGGGCAAATATGCTAGCAGTATCAATATGAGTTACTTGATTGAGTGCATTTTCAATAATAGATTATTAGCATGAAAATAATTTAATATAATCTACCAAAATTTTCTCGTTTTAATAAAAAAATTTTACCTCAATGTGGTTTGGCGTCCTGCTTGCCAACTTCTCTTTGGAGTTTGTTCAACATTTTTTCAACATCTCTTGTGATGGGCGAGGTTGAACACAATTGTATGTATTGATTTGGTTGATTTGGAAGGATGATTTACAACAAAAAATAACAATTTTAGCTACGTTCTCTTACAATAATTCAGTGATGATCCTATTTTCAAATTTGATCTCGACCTCGACCTCAATCTCCTTCATGAGTCTTGGGTTCTTGAATCTGATCTGTCACCTGATGTCTTCCATTCTTCTCAATCCTCCTCTACGGTTTCACCTATGGTGTTAATGCGGCGGTGGTTTTTAAGGAGGATGATGATTATTTCCGAAAGAGATAGAGAAGGTATGCTTGATTTAAACTTGTTCAATTTTTTATTCAAACTTTAATACTTGCATTACATTTTGTTTTTATGCTTATATTTTGTTAAAAAAAGTAATAAAAAAAAAACATTTGTATTGGAACCATATATAAAAAAATTTGTTGTAATTTAGCTATGTTCATAATTTTTAGTTTATCTTTTTCTATCAAATCTTGCAGAATCTTAAAACCCATTTTAGTAAATTCTATTGAAATTATGGGATTTAGAGAAACAATGCGCGATAGAAGATCAGAGAAAATGGATGAACAAAGGTATGCAGTTGTTTGATATCATGATTTTTTCAGACTTTAATCTAAAAATCCAAAAATCTTAGATATCTTTTTGTTTCTTTTTGCAAGAGTGTGCATTGTAAACCTTAATACTTTCATTATATTATTTTCTCAGTTGAGTTGGACTATTGTCTCTGTGAAATAAGTTCAAAAGTTATAATTTTATTTCCTTGAATATAAATTTCGCTTTGGTTTATCGCATGACGTTTAATTATTTATACTTATAAAATATTCATTTTCTATTAGAATAAAAATATAAGTCTACTTTCTGTTAGAGTTTGTAGGAGATGTCAACATTTTTCTTTTGAAACATATGGTTTTATCTTTTGTAGTTAAAGAGGTATATGTTTTAGAAATATAATTACCCAACTTTTGTATATACGATATGTGATCTGTGTTTTAATTCAAAATTTTGTGGCATTTCTAAATTTCTGGTCTGACTTAGAATTAGCCCGGCACAAAATCGATTTACCTTAACATATCCTGAATCTTAAATCGATTAGATAGTCTAACCCAAATTTGACCCACCTTCACCCAACTAATCTAAACCGAACTCTTATAACTCGTTTAACATATGACTTGCTAGTGAGTCAGCAATTTTAGGGACACATATATAAATGCTATAAATTTATTTATTTATTTATTTAGGGCATTTGGGCAAATATATTCACAAAAATATATACACCGCCCATACAAGGCTCGAAGATTTTGTATCAAATGTCAAATCTCCATGCTGGTCACAGAAAAGATTCCAAGTGTTGTTTACATCTTAAAATAGTGGCATTTGTAATGCTTTGTTAATTAGAAGCAGAAGGAGATGAAGATATATATATTTTTTTAAATAATAAAAAATAACTCAATGTACAATATATAAATGCCATTTTTGTTATTTTTGATAATTTAATATATGGTATGGACTCGATAACAAGCTTACGAGTCAAGTTTATTTAACCTATAACTTGATCTTGAGCTCGTCGAGACTATGCTCGTTGGCTATCGGGTGAGTTATTTCTATGAGCTCTTATTCCAATTTAATTTGAGCCTATAAATCAGCTCACGAGCTTGTTGTTAGTACTACAAGCCGAGCTCAAGCTTGTATTTTTACAAATGAGTCAACCTCGAGTTGAGCATGATTGAGATCAACACCACAACTCGAGCTTGACACTACTCATTCACAAGCTGACACATAGTTCAGAAGAAAAAAAATGCTTCTATAAATTGTATTAAAATGGTTTAAAAAATTATCCAACTTATTTTGATATTTTGTCATATAAAATTTTCATATTACTAACACTGATCTCAAAGCAATTGGCTTTTCAGCATATTCTAATATGGGCCACAATAAATTTTTTTCTTTTTCCATAAACATCTAGTAAAATTTAAACTTAAGAGCAAAATTATTACTAATGAATTTTATTGTGATTCTCACCTATTAAAAAAAAGGTATTTTCATCTATTTTTCTTTTACTCCCCAGAAACACATGCTAGAATTCTTCAAATGCCATCTTTGTTAAAATTGAAGGCAATTACATACATATCACTATTTACAAATCAAACGTTCTCTTTTATTCATTTTCAAACTATTTTCAAACGTTCTTTCAATTTCAGAAAAAAGTATATATATATAGCTCTGGTGTACAATCGACATATATATAGCTGTTCACTAGAAAATATATTAAGAATATAATTGCACTTTAAAGAAATGTATTTTCTTTGTTTTATTGCAGGAATGAAGATTTATAAAAACTGAAGGCAAAAGCACAAAAGAAGCAAATTTGGAGAAAAAAGGACTCAATTTGATGAAAATTGAACTGCCCCGCCGACGGCGAGATTTAGGCCGCCGACGGTGAGTTTTTTCCGAAAGATTTTTAATATACGGCAAGATCGATCCCGCCGACAGCGAGATCGGCGCGGTTAGCCCATCTTATAGAAGCCCGCCGACAGCGAGACCGATATCCGCCGACGGCGAGATAGTTAAATTGAGCCAGATACATTGAACTTGGACGTTTTTGAAGAGGTCTTGCAAGCCTTTGGAGATTTGACCCTTCTATAAATAGAGTAGAATTTTAGTCAGTTAGTGTCCTTCTAGAGTCAGTTTTAGTCATTTGTGTGGCAGTTAAGTGTAATTTAAGAGACTTTTGAGTGAGTAAATTAAGTTTTTATCATTTTGGTGTGCTGTATTGGAAGAAAGTCAAAAGAACCTCAGAGTACAGCTTGGAGAAGAATTGAGATAAATATATTTGTTATTTGTTTCGTTAACTTTAACGAAATCCATGCTTTGTGTTATCTTTCTCATGCATTCGAGTAGTTACTCTTAATCTTCTCATCGTTTACGAGATTAGTTGAAATGACAAATTTAAATAGTTGTGCTGACATACGAAAATAGAAATTGTCTTAATCTTTTTACTTAAATCGTAATTTCTTTCAATCTTGCGATTGATTTGTTAACGTATGTTGAATTATCAACTATAGTAAAGATTACATCCAGATTCGGAAATCAAACGCTTGGAAGGAGGGTGCAAATAAATAGGGAAATATTAACTAGCGGGCGTAGAATTGAACATTTTAGTGTGACAAACTAAAATATTTAATTTTGTCTTATTGTTTGAGAACTGAAGTGTAGATGTTAGCTCTCAGGCGAGGGGAATGTAAGAGCTCTGAAGTGGTAGTCGATATCCTCCTAAAATTTCAGCCGCAGATTCGATAATCAAACATAAAGACTAATCAATATTCTTTGCACTCTAGACTAAAGGAGTAAAGAATAGGTTTGCTCTATTCTAGCACAATATAATTAAAAACTAATTTAAATTGTCATTCACTTAATACTCTAAAAACAAGGAGAAAGATACTTTTTTGAAATTTTATATTAACATTTTAAGCATTAGTTTATTTTAGACTAAGTCTTCTAAATTTTCGTATACTAAATTAATAAGTAAATTTACTTTAAGTTGTTCTTTGAAATTTGCTAAACTTCTCTGTGGGATCGATATACGAGACTCCATTGTAGCGCTATATTACTTGATAACGATACGTATACTTGCGTAGTATCCACGATATAAACCATAAAATCCATAACGAATCATAAGAATATATTTAGTGTGGATCAAGTTTTTGGTGCAGTTGCTTAACTTTTATAATAGAAAGTATAAATATCGAAAAGTGGATCAAGTTTTTGGCGCCGTTGCCGGGGAAGTTAATAATTTGTAATTATTAAGGTAATTAATAGAATTATTAAAATAATTATTAGAGGAACAGACTATTTTAAATATTACTTAAAAATTGTATGCGTAAATTTGGAAACGAAAATTTAATACCTTACGATTCAGAATTAGAACGCACAATTAAAAGAATTAGAAAACAAAAGAGAGAAATTAAAAATTTAACAAAAATGGCAAATAATCCAGAAATTGAAAATATAAACCAACAAATACCATTAAGAGATTATGCCAACCCTACATTAGATGAAATTCACCTAACTATTCAAAACCACTGATGTAGTGCTAACTTCATTCGAACTTAAACGCTAGCAATTATCCAAATGGTACGGAATAATCGATTTAGTAGTTCACACTAACGAAGATCCTAATTTACATCTTGCTAGTTTTTTGAACTATGTGCTTACTTTTAAATATGAAGGAGTATCTAATGATCTTTATTAGACTTAGGCTTTTCCTTTTTCTTTAAGGGATAAGGCTAAGATGTGAGTTAAATTCATTAGCTTCTGGATGCTATTAAAACTTGGGAGAATTATCACAAAAATTTCTATCCGAATATTTTCCTCCCTCGAAAACTGCAAAACTTAGAAATGATATAACATCTTTTAGTCGGTTTGATGAAGAATTCATATATGAAGCTTGGGAGAGATTTAAAGAACTTCTTAGAAAATGCCCGCATCATGCATTACAGGATTGATTAATTATACAAACTTTTTACGATGGATTAGTAGGATCTCTTAGATCAATCATTGATCTTCTTCTTGGAGGTTCATTAATGTCAAAACCATTTGATGAAGCTTTATGCTTTAATCGAAGAAATGACTACTAATAATTTTCGATAGCTCAACTGAAAGACTAAATACTAAAAAGATAGATAGTGTTCATGAAAATGATGCGATATACATGCTGAACTTCTCAAATTCGTTGCTATATCGAAAGAAATTATATCATTTTAGAATGAATTACTCTCCTACTTATATTAGAAGAAAACTCATCCGGACAAATTATAGATTCTCAATATCCTTATGAAAATATAAATGCTATTAAAAATAGAATCCAATAATCCTTATGCAAATTATTATAATCACGGTTGGAAGAATCATCCAAATTTTAATTGGAATAACAATACAAATTAATCAACAAATGGATGAACAACTCTATAGGAAATCTACCTAATCAGGAAATTCGAATTATAAACCTTACTTATCACCTCGACTTAATAACACTCGATTTAAAGATAGGAAGTTATGCATAGAAGAATTAATATTAAGTATGGATCGGCACTTGAAAAATCAAAGAAATCAATTACAAATTCAGGAAATCAATTACAAAATCGAGAGCATCAATTAAAAATATTGAAACTCAACTCGGACATATTACTATCTATGACTAACAATAAATTCACGGAACTTTTACTAGTAATGTGGAAATAAATCCGAAATACAGGGAAAAGAACAAATTAAAGCGATACAATTAAGAAGTGAAAAAGAGTTAGAAACTAAAAGTCAGAAAGAAACAGAAAGTAAAAATGAGGAAGTGGAAATTGAGAAAGAAAAGGATCAACAAAATGAAAACTTAGATTATACATTAATCCCTATGAAAATATCTGTAGAAAAACCACTACTACCATTTCCTTAACGACTAAAACAACATAAAAAAAGATAAGCAATTTGCTAAATTCCTTGAAATTTTAAAAAAATTAACGGTAAATATTTCTTTAGTAGAAGTATTAGAACAAATGCCTAATTATGTAAATTTATGAAAGATATTTTAAATAAAAAAAGAAAGTTTACAGATAATGAGACACATTGCACTTAGTGAAGATTGTAGTGCAATTATTCGAAAAAGCTTCCGAAAAATTAAAAGATCCCAGTAATTTCAACTATACCTGCGTTATTGAAGAAAAATTTTATGGAAAAGCTTTGTGTGACTTAGGAAGCATAAATCTAATATCTCTATCAATTTTTAAAAGATTAGAATTAGGAGAAATTTCACCTACTTCGGTAACTCTTCGATTATGCGATCGTTACGCGACTTATCCAAGGAGTTATTGAAGATGTGTTAGTAAAAGTGGATAAATTTATCTTCCCAGATAGATTTTATTGTTTCAGATATGGAAGAAGATAAAGAAATTCCCATAATATTAGGAAGACCCTTTTAGCCAGCTGGAAAAGCTATGATTGATGTTCGGAAAGGAGAATTGACAATGAGAGTAGAACGATCGAAAAGTAACTTTTAAGATAGCAAAATCGATAAAATATCTTGTTTTAGAAAAAGATGATGAATGTTTTCGAATGGAAATACTTGAACATTTGCAAAATGAACATTTTAAAGAATATTATGAAGAGAAATTAGAAAAAGAAAATATAGAATTAATTAAAGAAGCAAATAATGAAAAACTGGATTATATACAAGAAAAATTCGAAATGTTGGATAATACTGAAAACATTGAAAATAATATAGTTCCGTCAATAATTAGACCTCCTGAACTTGAATTAAAAATTTTACGTAATCATTTAAAATTTGCTTATTTAGTTAACCATTCAACCCTATCAATTATTATATCAGCTGAATTGGATGAATTACAAGAACAAAAACTGTTAGACACATTAAAAAAATATAAAAAAACTTTTGGTTAGACTTTAGCAGATATTAAAGGAATTAGTCCTTCAATCTGTATGCACGTAATTATTCTAGATAATGAACATAAGCCGAGAGTAGATCCTCAGAAGAAGATTAAACCCGATAATGAAAGTTGTAGTCGAAAGAAATATTAAAATGGTTAGATAATGGTATTATATATCCTATTTAGGACAGATGCTTAGGTAAGCCCGATTCATTGTGTTCTCGAGAAAGTAGGAGTGACCGATTAAAGCTAATGAAAATAATGATTTAATACCTATAAGACAAGTTACTTGGATAGGCGTATATGTATTGACTATAGAAAATTAAATGCGTCAGCTAGGAATGATCACTTCCATTACCATTTCTAGACCGAATGTTAGATAGATTAGTGAGACATAAATATTTTTGTTTTTTAGATGGATATCCTAGGTTATCATCGGATACATATTGCTCACGAGGATCGAGAAAACTACATTTACTTAGTCCTTATGGAACATTTGCTTTTCGAAGAATGCGCTTTTGGATTATGTAATGCACTGCAACATTCCGAGAGATGTATGATGTCATATTTAGTAAATTAATTGATGATGGAATAGAAGTATTTATGGATGATTTCTCTGTATTTGGAACGTCATTTGACGCATGCTTGAATCATCTTGAAAAAGTATTAGAAGTATGCGAGAAAACTAACTTAGTTCTAAATTGGGAGAAATGTCAATTTATGGTTGCGGGAGGAATTGTATTAGGGCATAAAATTTCGGAAAATGATATGGAAGTAGACTACGAAAAATTCAAGTTATAGCTAAATTACCACCTCCAACTACGGTAAAAGGGAAGAAGTTTTCTTGGACGTGTTGGATTCTACAGACGCTATATAAAAGATTTTCGAAAAATTACTTAAACCTTTATGCCAACTTTTAGAAAAGGATAAGAAATTTGAATTTACTACTGAATGTCTAAATGATTTTGAATTATTAAAAGATAAATTAATCGCAAGATTTATAATAGTTTCACTGATTGGAGAAAGCCATTTGAACTTATGTGATGATCTTAGTGATTATGTTATAGGAGCAGATGTTCAGAGCGAAGATATGATAAAATTTTCAAAGTTACATAATATCTTAAGTAAAACTCTTAATCATGCTAAAATGAATTATACGATTCATCGAAAAGAGTTATTAGCGATTGTTTATGCTTTTGATAAATTTAGGCCTTATCTAATTGGAACTAAATGTATTGTGCATACTTGATCACTCTACTATTAAATATTTAATGCGAAAGAAAGATTCCAAGCAAGATTAATTAGATGGATATTACTAATGCAAGAATTTGATTTCGAAATCATCAAAAAAGAACTGATAATCGAATTGCAGATCATTTATCAAGACTTGAATATAATGAATTATCGACGATCGATAATGAAATTATTGACGATTTTCGATGAACGATTATACGATATAAATGAGTGGAAAATATCATGGTATCGTTGATATAGTAAATTATATTGTAAGTAATATTTTACTACTTATGTTAACTTTCTGAACAACGAAAAAATTCATTCATGATGCTTAAAAGCATACTTTTGGGATGAACTATATTTATATAAACGAATGTAAGGATCTTATAATTAGAAGATGAGTGCCTTATGAAGAAGCAAACAAATCATTCGAAATGTCACTGATTTTGATTTTGGAGAACATTTTGGAACGAGATAAAGCTGCTTATAAAATTTCTACAATCTGGATTCTATTGGCTACTCTTTTTAGAGATGTTTATAGATATATCAAACTTGCGATAGATGCCGACGAGTAGAGTAATATATCTAGAAGAAATGAAATGCTCTAAATTTTATATTAGAAGTTGAGATTTTTGAAGTTTGGGGATTAGATTTTATGGGACAATTTGTTCCTTCATTTGAAAACTCATATATATTAGTTGTTGTTGATTATGTTTCTAAATGGATTGAAGCACAAGCTTTACCTCGGTGTGATGCTAAGAGTGTTTTGACGTTTCTAATGAAAAATATTTTTACTAGATTTGGAATGCCGAGAATGATTATCACTGCGGAGGATCTCATTTTAGAAATCAATATATTCACAAACTAGTAGAAAAATTTAACATTATTCATAAGATATCAATCGCTTATCATACATAAACTAGTGGATTAGCTACAGTTTCTAATCGAGAAATTAAACGTATTTTAGAAAAGATCGTAAACCACTAATAGATTAGATTGGTCTACAAGATTTAGATTACGCGTATGAGCATACATGATCGCTTATAAAACTCGATTGGAATGACTCATTACGAACTTATTTATGGAAAAACTCGCAACACTTACGGTTGAATTAGAACATAAAGTTTTATTGGCGATTAAAGAATTTAATTATAATCACGAAAGTCTGGTGAGAAAAGATTATTGCGATTGAATGAACTAGATGAATTAAGAAATGAATCTTATAATAATGATAGAATTTATAAAAAAAATGAAATTATGGCATGATCGGAAGATTAACACCGAAGAATTTTGAACCAGGAGAAGAAGTTCCGCTTTATAATACAAGATTGAAATTATTTCCAGGAAATTGAAATCTCGATGATTAGGGCATTTCACTATAACTCAAATATTTTCATATGGAACTATAGAAATTAAAGATCCAAAAACTGGGCATAGATTTAAAGTAAACGGACAAAGATTAAAACCTTATATTGAAGGGAGAATACCAAATTTTAAAGAGGTATAATGCTCAGTCAACCCGATTACTTAACTAAATTAAGTCACGCGATGACGTTAAGCACATGACTTTATGGGAGGGAACCCATAGTAATTATTAATTAGGATATGTTTACTAATATTATTTAAAATTTAAATATAGAATGAATTCTACTCATTTTACTTTTTAAAATCATCACAAATTTGAATCTATACGACGAAATCGAAAAATATTCGGACCAGAACGAAAAAGTGGGCAGTTTACCTAATATCTCCGACAGCGAGATCGGCGCGCCCAATTTTAGTTTTAATTAATTAAAGATCCCGCCGATGGCGAGATCGTTACCGCCGACGGCGAGATAGTTCAAAAGTGATTTTTGAGAGTTATTTTGCGGTTTTGGACGGTTCTAAGGCCATTTCTCATTAAAAAAACGTTTAGAACTTCATTTTTACATCATCTTCATCCTTAGAAACGACTAGAGCCCCTCCAAAACAATATATTATGGCCACCAGCCCACTAGAAACCACGAAATCCAGAGTTTTTAACTGAAGAAAATTCGTCAGTTCTGAGACTCAGCGAATATTCAACAAGGTTTTGATGAAAAAGCGACTGATTAAGGAGAGATGATTCGTAAACAGAGGAGTGGAGAATTCTACAACAACAATTGAAGAAATGATTGTCCAGCGACGTTGGGAGGTATTCTGCTATACAACATTTGCTGTAGGCATTCCTGTAGTCAAGGAATTCTACTCTAATCTGCATGCGATCCATAATGGATGTGTTTACGTAAGAGGCAGATGGGTAACTTTCACTCTTTCTCGGATAAATGAATTATAATCGATTGAAAATACCCCTGTTTTTCACTTTTCAAATTTTGTTCCTACAAGATACAACATGAATGAGATCTACAAATATCTGACCGACGAACCTGACGATTGGGAATTACAAGAAGACGGGTACGTTAGTTTTTCTGCGTCACTTCTTAACCCCGTCTCGAAAGCATTGGCATTTCTTTATTTCACCAAAATTATTACCCATTATGAGGGTAAACAAGGTTTCGAAGGAATGCGCGATTTTAAATTATTGTATTCGATCCGGATTGCTCATTGATGTTGGATCTATTATTGTGAAGTCTCATTAGGATTAATTGTGCATGGGTCGATTCATGGACTTGGACACCAATCAACTAGATTTGCTTTATGTAGTCGATTACGAAGTTTCTTACGAAGCTTGGGAAAAAGTGTTATTACCTTGGAAACCATTAGATCAGACGGATATGTTTCCTACGTTGGATAATAATGATGATACGAGTAATTATTTCGATCGAAGCATCCGAAAACAATCCTTTAGTTAAACCCACTAGCCGATAGAACAAACATCATTTTAAGGAAACATAAAGGATTGGAGAAGGAACTACGGAATGTGATGAATTCTATTGATAATATCTACGATTTATTCGATCACATCGATTGGAGAATGAAGGAGCAACTTTGACCATACAGAGACATACGGAGGCAAGTTTTATACAGTTATTGAGACATAAAGGGTGGATTGAAGAAGATTCTCTTGCGAGAATTCCTATCGGGCCATTCTATAATTTATTTGTGCACTAGGTTCTATTGGAAACATCGGAGAAGAGAACGAGTTCGGATTCGGATGAGTAGCGAGAGATTTCTATTCATATTATATGTATGTGTGTTGATTTGAATTTAGTTTTTGATTTAGTTTGAACTTTACATAGATAATCTCGGTTTAGATGAGATTGTATGTTGTTTCTTTATTCTCGGCATTTAGAGTATTGTGGTGTGGATTGCAATGCTGAGTTAGATGTGTTTGGGTTAATTTGATAAGTCAATTGCTAGTTATGTAGTGTTTGAAGTTGTAAGTTCATGGATTTCATTTATAAAGTTATAATGTTTGTGTTGTGTGAATTTATGTGTTAGTATAATATCTAATCTTAATAAAATATATATTAAGAAATATATCAAATTTAGTGACAGGAACAATGAACAAGGCTTAATCTAGATTAAAAACATTGTAGGAATTAAAAATATTAAAAATTTTTGGAAACCCCGCCAACGGCGAGGAAAAGTCCGCTGACGAAGAGGAAAAGTCCGTTGACTGCGAGAAAATCCCGTTGAAAGTGAGATTTTCCCGAAACTTTGGCCTTGGTAAATTAATTAGCTCGCCGACGGTGAGAAATTTCTTGCCGACAGCGAGATCGCGAAATGTCCTTTATTTGACCGGTCAACCGACACTATTCATCATCTCCCTCCTCAAAAACTTAAAAAAACAGACTTAGGGCTTGTGGAATCTTGGATTTGAAGAGATTCTAACACATTTTGACGCAGGATTTTATCTTCTCTTGGTAAGAGCTTCACTCCTATGTAAAAATTTTTGATTTTCACCATGAATTTCTTCTACATTGAGGATTTTGAAAAAATTTCGAAATGTGAAGAAAAGAATTAGAAGAAGTTCATGAAACTTGATTTAAATTGATTTTAGTGACTATTGGAAGCCATCTTAGTAATATTTAGGAGCTTAGTTAAGATTTTTGCAAATTTCACAGATCGAAATATGGCTCCACGACAAAAGAGAAAAGTAGATTACGACGAAACTCGTTTTGTGAATGCAAGGGCACAATCGAGATATTTTCATAACATTCAAGCCAGAATATGCATTCAGGATCGAGTTTTCAAAAGTCCTGGAGGTGAAGTGGAGCGAATAATTGAAGAAAGAGAATGGGAAAATTTTTGTTTCATAACCAACAAAGCCGATGTGGAAGTAGTGAAAGAATTTTATGCAAATCTGATTCAGGCTGAAGATGCACCGGTTAAGGTTAGAGGATTTTTTGTGGAATTCAGCGCTGCAAGAATAAATGCTTATTACGAGGTAAGAGACACCTACACCAGTGAGTACGATACATTCGGAACTATGGAAGGACCACTTGGAGGATGTGATGAACTTTCTCAGCGACGGGAAAGGAGTTTGGAAAATGAAGCAGCAAGAACGGGTAAACTTCCCTCTTTTTATGTTGAATTCATCATCTAAAGCTTGACATTATTTTATTTTTTCTACATTGTTACCTACTTACCACCATAGTGAGGTAACTGTCGGCTATTTTTAAGTTGTGTCGTTTAATCTTTTTTTAAAAAGGGGTCGCCTACAGAAATTGTCGGCGAATTTTAAATTTAATTTACATATATATATAATTTGGAAAGTAGTGTTTTGATTTTGAAAATAATTTTAAAAATTTTAAGATATGAAATCAAGCGATCTCGCATCTCGAATAGTTTATATAAACGAGCACCGCACATAACCGTGTGTCCATTCGAAGAATAGGCACACTATTTGATGGTGGGGCTCGATTAAATAAACTAGAAGGTTTGTGACATCCGTTTGGTCTACGAAACCATTTTATTTGCTGACAGTTCACATGCTTAATATGAAAGCGTTAAACGGGATTTATATTACGCAGGTTCTTAAAATTTCTTATAAAGGCGAGCCCTCATAGTTAATTACATCTTAAGTGACGGGAATCACCTGAAAACTCTCGATAATAATCGGTAGTTTCTCTCTCGAGAATTTGAAAGTTCAAGTTTTCGAGGATTGAATTTTGGAATTTCGATAGGGAATGGATCAAATTTGGAACATTTTATTTTGGGAATTCGAAGGAAGAAAGGTAGGAGAAATCACAGATTCGAAGCGAACTTCGGTAATTTCCCGACTATCCTATTGTTTGGCTTGAATTTAGGAAGGCCCTAATGTTTATTTAATGTTTTGATCTTGCCGATTTTTAATTAATTAGGACTTATATTCGTATGATGTGATCACACGAATAGCACTCGAAGATGTGAGGGTTTATGTCGTATCGGACGACTACCTCGGAATCTCAAGGCCAGGTTAGGGCTTAATTTGCAATGCGAATGCTTAATAAAAGGTTGAGGATTTATGTTACACTAGAGCGAACTACCTCGAAGTCACTATGGTTTAGTTATTTAATTCTAAGAAATGCTTTGTTGCGGTAGATCCGAGTTTCTGTGACGATGATGGCCGTGTTGCCCACTATGCTCCGAGCTCCTTGTTGTTGCGAGAGGGTTTAGTTTTAGAAATTATAAATCGAGAGATGAGATAAGTGTTCGGTTTAGAGAAGGTCTTAATTTCCAAGTGTTTTTATGTTTTAATTAAAACAAATCTTAAAGTTGATTAAACGAACCGATTAAGATCCTGCGGTTCAATCATCCAGACACCATTATTTTCATCGAATTCACTTAGTACGAGATGAATTTGCTAAACTCAACTGAATGAGTTCCACACTTTCATTTAGGCCAGTGGGAAATCCCGTTAGCAACACGTGGGTTACATCATCCGAGGTATTCCGATCATTCGACGAGACGTTTTAATTTAGTTGCGATTGTAGTTTTGTGTTACGTTTGTGATTAAATTTTGAGTTGTTTTATATTTTGAAATGTTGTGGCGGTGAATTTTATCTTGTAATGACTTTTAACTTAGTTTTGGTTTCGGTTTAGGGACTATCACTAAAGGTGTGGGTTTTCATGCGACGGTCGTTTATCGTACGAAAAAGTAAGTGCGATGCGATTAAGTAAATTGCGATAAAGTAAATTGCGATAAAATAAAAGCGTGCACTGGAGGGTCTTCCCGTCATCCAGTTGCACTTAAAACACATATCGGAAGCATTTAAGTATTCAACAAGTACTCAGGTAAAGTTAAGGGTAAAGGTTTTGGTTGTCTACCGAAGTCCTAATCACTATGGCTAGTCATCTCTATGACGTCTAGGTTCTTGAGTTTTGGTTTAAGGACGATTTTCTTCATCGAAGAACGATTAAGTTCGATTGTTCTTATAAATATCCTATCATATTGAGGAAGTGCTTAAGCGAGTCTTAAGCATCTTTTAATACATACAGGATTGTTTTAAGTCGAGAGAATTTAATTATACGAATGAATTAATCATCTAGGAGTTTAAATTTTGTTATCTTGCTCGGTGAATTAGGACATTTGAATATCACATAAGTGAAGTAACACTTCACTTAATACTCCGTTTAGGAGTTATGACAACAAAGAGCTTTTGAGGAGCGAATTGATGTTTAAGAGATTTGTGATTTAATTTAATTTTAATTAATGGGTTTAAGTTTGGAATAGTGTTCGAGTTGTTTTAGATTTATTTTGAATTCTTTATATCTTAGGTGATGTTATATTTAATTCGATTTAATTTAATTTAATTTTAATTTAATTTAATTTGGTTTAGTTTTAATTTTAATTTAATTTAATTTTTTAATTTAAATTTAATTTTATTTTAACTTGATTTTGTTTTTTTTTATTTAATTTAATTTAATTTAATATGTTTTAATTTAATTTAATTTAATTTAATTTAATTTAAATTTTAATTTAATTTTATTTTAATTTTAATTTAATATTTTATTTTTTTATGTTTTAAAGATGATTTAATTTAATTGTTAAAGTATTAATTTAATTGAAATTTTGGAAGGATTTAATTTAAATGTTTTAACTTTAATTTAATTTAATGATTAAGTCTTTTAGCATTTTAAATCTTGAGTTTGGATTATCATTTTAATTAGGAATTAAATATTATTAAGGTGATTAATTTAAGGATTCTTAAATTAAAGAATAAATCTCTTCCTAATAATATCACTTATTTTAATAATTCGATTTTTCATTATTCTTCTAAATTTAATTAATTATTTAATTAAGGTTTATTTTAATTATTTCAAATTGTTTGGTAGGTTTCACCGCTTTAATTACCTAAATTTTAAACATCCAAAATCAACTTAGTATCGAATATTTTACCCACCCTTTTAATTAAACCTAAAATTTTTAATTATAGGTTAAGATTTTAATTACAATTTTGCACTTTAAACTTACTAATTCCATAACTCACTAAATTGAACTCAAATGAATTTGAAATTTTTATGTGACTTCACTCACATATCGATTAAGACATTAGAGGCGAAAATGTGATTTTTACGTATTTAATTTATTTATGTAATTATTTTTGGTGGAATATAGGGATTTTCGAGGAAAATTCGATAACATGACATAGGGAAAGTTTACATGCTTAAGAAAATTATGGGACATTCCTAATGACCAGAGGACCACTTGGACCAATTGTAGTGATTTCTTGAATTATATTTTCTTTATCATAATTATTTTGATTTTTGAAGTATTAATTAATTTAAAAATAAAATAAAGGTTGAAAAATAAATTTTATATTTTTCAAAAATCTCTCTAATATCAAGGAAACCAGTGAACCAATTTTTATAATTTTACGATTTTTCTTTGAGTTTATTAGAATTATTTTAGTGGAAGTCTTTAGAAAATACATTTTTTTAATTTTAAAATTACCTTAGGGCTTTAAAATTTAATATCTCATCATAGAGACTTAAGAAAAATATGGGGTTTGTTCCAAGTGATTAAAATTCAAAATGTGACATTTTGGTGAATTTTATTATTTTTGTGATTTTTATTATTTTTTAATTATTAAAAATATTAAAATAATGCAAAAAATCAACTTTTTGTAAAATTGCAATTTTAATTTTCTTAAAGTCCACTGATATCGAGAGAGGCTCCAAAACGATTTGGTGAATTTTTGAAAAATATTTTGAAAGTTATGAATTTTTAAAATTTAAGTTTGGGTAAATGGCTTAATCAGCCATTTGATAGAGTTAGCTAAGTCGATTGACTTGAACTTTTATGGTGGGTTTCTACGATCCTAAAGGTCGATGGAGAATTAATTTCAAGTCGATTTGATGTATGATTAGCTCTAATTAATTAGAGCTCCATTTTGGGTGTTTAAGCCGATTAGGGTTATTCAGTGAGTTAACTCGAAACTTATTTTCCACAGGGTCCTCGAGTCATAAGAAACATCATCGAATTTTCACTAGAATTTATTTCACAGACATGTTAATTATTGGAATTAAAATACTCGGAATAGTGACTAGAATTGAAAAATCAATAACTCTTCGTAGGGATGGCCTCGACTTTGGAAAATTCGGGGAATGTCCCCAAGTCGGAGGCTTAAGCTTCATGGTCTCGTACCATGGTGAATTGTCTACATGCATGGAGAATAGAAAATGTGCGGAGAGTAAATAAATCATTAAAAATAAAATATTCGATGAAATTAAATGATTTCTTTTCACATTATTCTCCTACGTTCACTTGAGCGAAGGGTATTTTTATTTTATTTTTATGATTTTTCTATACAAAGATATGAATTTTTGAAGTTTAGGGAATTAAATAAATTAAAAAAAAAACCTAATTTTCTATTTAAAACGACGGCGCTGACTCATCCTAGGCATCACCGAAACGCCGCGTGTCGCGCTGCCATTCGACGCCGTCACTTGAGTCAGCGGCCGGGTCCCGCCTTCCGCGTATCATCCGCCGATCAGACCCGATCCGAGCCGTCCGTCCGCGCGTGTATTGAATGGACGACATCCGCTCATCTTCCCGATTGTTCTCGCCGAGATCCGTCCACACTAAAACCACAGAACTCACTCATTTCTCGACGGATTTTCGTGTTCTTGTGCTCTATGGATTCGTCTTGAAGAGACGAACACATCCATACGGTGATCATGCATTGAAATTAAAGCATTTGAAATAGACGATCTCCGAGAGGCTCGGGATAAAGAGTTAGCTCATACCTTAGCTCGGAGAAGTGTGGCTTCGATATGAGGGTTGTGTCACCTTCGATTGGGTCGAGCGAGCCCGGATGAAGTCCCTTGGCACAGTGAATTGTCCGAGGTATGATTTTGACCAAGCCGATTCGACCTTTGGAGTACGGAACGGATGGGTGGCTCGGAGAGGGGGCTTTCATCTGGGGAACTCCTTCTCTTGGTCTTGTGCGATATGTGGGTGAGTTTAATTTGGCTTTGGTGGAGGATTTGGGAGTGTCTGTTACGGCACGAGAATTGAGCTCAAAATTGAGCTCGATTAGTGGGGATTAGGGCGAGAGAGCGGTGGGGATCAAATGCTCTAGGTGTGGGGGAGAGTACGGGTGATTTTGGCGAGTTTCCTTAAGGTTGGTTCGGCACCTCCTCATGGCCGAGAGGGGTGAGGTTTAAATAGGAGAGGCTGGAGGGCCTCCGGGGGAGTTAGGGACGGGATCGAGCTGCTCTTGGCTAGGGAAGAACAGTTACGATGGCCGCTGGGCATGGGGCGACTCGGCGAGGAGAATTCGATGTTTGGCTCCTTCGAGGTCTCGGCCATGGTGTTTTCCGGCGACCCGGGCGGGTGGCGGCGAGGCATGAGTCACCATCTTGACCGGGGAGGTCGGGGCTTGGCAATGGTGAAGTCGGTGGGTTTGGACATGTGTAAAGGAGTTGGATCGAAATGGCATGGGGGCATGGCTATTTTGGCTCTAAATGGGTCGACCCATCCTTTTGGGCTAGGTGCACCACCCGAGGCTTGGTTTAGAGTTTGAAGAGAAAGTGATTTGGATCGGCTTGATTAGTGGGGTCGAGTCACGATCCTAGTACGATTAGGATTAAACATGGTTTAGGGGAGACATGGAAATGGTTAATCACCTTAAGGGAAAGTGGAAAGGATCTCCTCCTTTTGCCCGATGTGGTAAGGTCACATGTGAACAACTCACATGGCTTGCATGTGGCTTAAGAGTGGCTTCATGGCTTATATATGGCTTGGGAAAAGTTGGCTTGGTTTCATGAAAGTGGGTTTAAGGAATTTTGGTATTTTAGTGGACAAATTTCATGAAGCTTGATTTGGAACTATTTGGTTATTGATTTTGGAACTTAGGAAGTGTTTTAAATCATAGGTATGATGAGAGAAATTTCATGTGGGCTTTTGGAATAAGTTTTGGGCTTTTAAATTTGTTTTGGATGGGTTTTTAGGAAGGTTTAAGAAAGTGGGCTTTTTAAGCTTGGAAATAAATTGGTGGATGGGAAATTTGTAAAAGTTTGGGCCAAATAATTGTTGGGTTTGGTTTAGGGATGTGTCATGAGTGATTTGAAACAAATTTGAGGTGGTTTGGATTTGAATTGGGTTGAATTTGAGGCTTTTTGGTAAAGTGACCGATGGTAGGCCAAATTGGGTTAACTTGGGCTAATGTTGGGCTAATGTTGAAATTGGTGTAAAATTAATGTTGAGAAATGTTTGTAGGGCTATTTCAAAGAGGTTTCAACTTTGGTTGGGTTTGGATTTTGGGGTTTGGGCCTATTTGGGTTAGGTTTAGGTGTAGGCCCATGTAAGGAGTTTTGGCTTTGGGTTGAATTTGAGTTGGGTTTGGGTTGAATTTTGGGCGAATCATGTTAGTGTTTTGTTTGTAGGGATGTTAGGGAAGGTTTAGAAAAGATTTGGGGTTAATTGGAGTTGAATTGGGTTAGTTTGGGCTAAGTTTGGGTCATGGGTCCAAATTGGGCTTTAAGGTCGAAAGTGAAATTGGATTCGAATGCCGATCAAATTGGGCTTGGATTTGAGTCTAGATTGGTGTTGGGGATGTTGAATTGAAGTTTAGAATTGAATTGGACCAGAATTTGGGTCGATTGGGTAGGTTTGGTTTGACATTGGGTTCACTTTGGGTTAAAATGGGTCAAATTGGGGATTTTGACAAAAGTGGGGTAAATTGACAAAATTGGCCCATGGTGTAGTTGAACAAAATGAAATTGGGAATATTTGGGAGTTTCTGGTATTTTCTGGGAATTTTTTAGAATTTTTTGGAATTTTGGGTCAAGAGGGACATTTTGGTAATTTGGAGGGTATTGGGGGTATTTTTTGGAATTTTAGGTATTTTGGGTAAAAATGGTAAATTTGAGTGGTGGGAGAATGTTTAGGATTGATTTTGAGGAATTTGGGTGATTTTGAAGAATTTTGGAAAATTTGGGTAATTTCAAGGGTTTTGGGTAGAATTTGGCGGGTCACGGGGTCCGGTGGTCGAAAATTGAAAATTTAGAAAATTGAAGATTGGGTAAATGTAAGTGGAATGAAATCGTTTTGGTTGAGCCAGTGAAGCCATATCAAGCCACATGAGCCATGAAGGGACTCGTTTGAGCATTCATTTATGTTGTTCCTAACCCTCTTGTGAGGGCTTAGGGGTTAAGGACCATCCATGTGAATCACCTTCATGAGTCGAGGAGGTCGAGTTGGGTATGAGTGTGGTTTTAGGAGGTGTGTGAAAGTGTAGTGTATAAGTGTAGTGTGTGTGTAAGTCGGCCTCACTCGGATTAGGCCGCCGAGGCGGTCACCAGGCCAGAAGAGTCATATGAGAACTCATCCTTTAAACTTCCACATTTGATTTCGACCCTTTAGGTGATTAGGGGTCTATAATCGAGTTTGTGGAGTTTGCGGGGAGTTAAGAAGTGGTTTGAATTTCTAAGTGGTGGGTCCCGATTCTAATCCTCTAAGATAGTCGAAAGGAAAAGCTGAAGTTTAGATCACGAAGTACTTAAAAAAGGAAGAGAATACATCATCGAAAATGAGGTCGACGATAACGAGAGATAGAGCGATTCGAATTTACGTATTAATAAGCTAAAAAAGTATCGATGTGGGAAGTATAATTTATAAGTATATATTAGCAACCTCCGAAGTGAAAGTGGAGGAGAATTTAGGACATCCGGTGCCTTATCAATGCACTGCGCGATTATGCGGGGTAGAGCGAGAGAGGATGAGGAATGGGTGGAGCCTATGAAACCCATTACTCTGGCTAATATTAAGAAATATGAATCCCACGAGGGATGGAGATATGAAACAAGGAGTTTTGTGCCTTCTTCGAGTAGAGATATTCCCTCTACTAGTTATGACCCTCCTCCTTATAGTACTCCTACCCTTCATGATTTGATGAATGAGATGACCCTTCAGCGGAAGAGCTTTGAGAAAATAGAGGAAAAACTGGAGAATATTGATCAGAGAATCGGAGGCTTGGAAAGAAGACATGATTATGACAGCGAGTATCTTCAGAGGCATTCGAGTATGAGATAGCATATTATGAGGCGGAGAGTTGTTACGGAGAGGAGAGCTCGATGTAGTATTTCTCGAGTGCCTCGATATACTCATTATCGACTTAATCCGACCATCGATCGAAATGATGATATAGCTTGGAACTTTGATGCAGAAAATTAGATGTTATGTTTGGTGTTTATTTGTTTAGTTGTCTAATTTATGAACTTTGATGTTGTGATTGTTTGTATGTTTTTATTAAATTCAGAACTGATGTTTAGTTGTAAACTTTGATTGTGATGTTGTGATAAACATTTGAATTCTGATGTAATATTTAAAATAGAGTAGTTTTTTAGTTATAATATTTTTGGACTGTTATTAAAATCTTGGATTGGATTATTAAAATATATATGGATGTAGTTTAATGTTTTAGTATCAATTATGTTAGTGTTTTGAACTTATTTCAAAAAATTTCTTTACTCAACACTTTCTTAAATATTATATGTGTAAAAAAAACTAACGGTACGAGGTTAATTAAGTAATGAAAAAAGCATACGAGAACTTCAAAAGAAGAAGAAATACCTAAAGCCCGAAGGTATGATTTCGATTTACAGTTTATTTTCTTTTCACCCTACATGTAAATAGATAGAAAACTTTAAGTTTGGGGAGACAAAAACAACAAATTTGATTATTAAATTGTTCTCGATATACATTTTTAAAATTATTATAAAAATGATTTTCTGTGGTAATTTTAATTCAGGAACTAGAATTAATTTATCTAAATATTATAAAAAGTTGAATAAAATATTTTTAGTAATTAAACTAATTTTATAGATTAAGAAATTTAGTTTAAAAAGGATAAGAATCTAGTTAAGCTATTTAAAGTAAGGAAAACTATATTTTAAAATATGAAATTCTTAAATATTTAGTTGAGAAAGAAAAGATTGAAGCTCAATAAAGTAAAAACTTTGAAATATATAATTAAGGAAATATTTCGAGTTTCAAATTTAAGAAAAGACAAAAATGAAGTTGAAAATCATTAACGAGTTTATCAGGATATAGTAATCCTCACTTGAAAAAGAAAAAGAATGATTAAAAATCGATCCACTGAAAAGAAAAGAAATATATATATATATATATTGGATTGAAAATCAATCCGAATGAAAAAGAAAATATAAGTGAGGAGAAGGCTTGAGGAAGTATCTTACTCAAAAATTGAAGCCATTTGAATCAACCTAAAGAAAAACTAAGTTATATTTCTAAACTTATATATATATATATATTAGTATTTTATCGAAGTAGTGTTTTCATGAAATTCCCATCATCCGAATATTTTAAGTAATTTAATATTTCAAATATAGTCATTCTTGAAATAAATAGAAGGCTAAACATCTTAAACTTGATAAGCTAAATAGCACTTATATCTATAGAATTAATTTAAATATCTAAAAATATTTCTATTAAACTTAAGCTATAGTATTTATTTAAAACTAATTCATAGTATTTACGAATTAAAACCATAGTACAAATAATCATTACTTTTACGTAGTATTAAAATTACTTGAGGACGAGTAATAGTTAAGTTTGAGGAATTTGATCGCTAGAAAATATATTAAGAAATTCATATGCAATTTTATATGAAATTGCAGCTTTAAGAATCGAAGGTAAAAAACACGAAAAGACGAATTTGGAGCAAAAAATGACTCGATTTGATGAAAATTGAATAGCCCACCTGACTAATGAGATTTAAGCCGCAAACGACGAGTTTTTCGAAAGATTTTTAATATATTATAAGGAGCCATTGATGACGAGATCGATCAACCAACAATGAGATCAGCATGGATGCTCATCTTAGAAGCCGCTAGGCAATGGTCGATACTGCACGACGGCGAGATAGTTAAATTGAGCCAGATACATTGAACCTGGACGCTTTTTGAAGAGGTGCTTAAGCAACATTTGGAGATTTAACACTTCTATAAATAGAGCTGAATTTTAGTCAGTTAGTGTGTCCTTCTAGAGCAAGTTTTAGTTATTTGTGTGGAAGTTAAGTGTAATTTAAGAGTCTTTTGAGTGAGTAGATTAAATTTTTATCATTTTGGTGTGCTGTACTGGAAGAAAGAGTCAAAGGAACTTCATGAGTCTGCTTGTGGAGAAGAATTGAGACAAGTATATTTGTTATTTGTTTGTTAACTTTAATGAAATTCATGCTTTGTGTTATCTTTCTCATGCATTCTGAGTAGTTACCTTAGTCTTTCTCCTTGTTCTTGAGATTAGTGAAATGCCAAATTTAAATAATTGTGCTCGAAATATGAAAATAGAAATTGTCTTAATCTATTTACTTAAATCGTAATTTACTTTCAATCCGACTGATTGATTTGTTAACGTATATTGAATTATCAAGCTATAATAAAGATTACATCCAAGATTCGGAGAAATCAAAAGCCTTGGAATGAGGGTGTAAATAAATAGGGAAATATTAACTAAGCGGGCATAGAATTGAACGTTTTAGTGTGATGACTAAAATATTCGAATCGAGTCTTATTGTTTGAGAAGTCGAAGTGTAGATGTTAGCCTCGGGCGAGGGAAACATGGGAGGTACGAAGTGGCGGTCGGTATCCACCTAAGCCTAGCAAGCAGATTCGATGTCAAACATAAGGCCCAATCGATATTCTTTGCACGCTGGCCAAGAGGTAAAGAATAAGTTTGCTTCTATTGGCACAATATAATTAAAAACTAATTTAAATTTTCATTCACTTAATACTCTAAAAATAAGGAGAAAGATACTTTTACGAAATTTTATATTAACCTTTTAAGCATTAGTGTATTTTAGTATGTAAGTGTTCTAAATTTTCGTATACTTAAATTAATAAGTAAATTTACTTTAAGTTGTTCTTTGAAATTTGCTAAACTTCACTTGTGGGATCGATATACTGGACTCAGTTAGAGCACTATATTACTTGATAACGATACGTATACTTGCGTAGTATCCATAATATAAATCATAAAATACATAACGAGAATCATAAGAATATATTTAGTGCGGATCGAGTTTTTGGTGTCGTTCTTAACTTTTATAATAGTAAGTATAAATATCGAAAAGTGGATCGAGTTTTTGGCGTAGTTCGCAGGGAAGTTAATAATTAGTAATTATTAAGGTAATTAATAGAATTATTAAAATAATTATTAGAGTAACGGATTATTTTAAATATTACTTAAAAATTATATGCGTAAATTTGGAAACGAAAATTTAATACGCTTACGATTCGGAAATTAGAATGCACGATTAAAAGAATTAGAAAACAAAGAGATAAACTAAAAATTTAACAAAAATAGCAGAATAATCCAGAAATTGAAAATATAAGCCAACAAAGGCAATTAAGAGATTATGTCGACACTACATTAGATGAAATTCACTAGCTATTCAAAACTACGATGTAGTGCTAACTCATTCGAACTTAAACTCGACGATTATCAAATGGTACGGAATAATCAATTTAGTGGTTCACACTAATGAAGATCCTAATTTACATCTTGCTAGTTTTTTAAAGCTATGTGCTTTACTTTTAAATATGAAGGAGTATCTCAATGATCGTTGTTAGACTTAGGCTTTTCCTTTTTCTTTAAGGGATAAGGTTAAGATGTGAGTTAAATTCATTAGACTACTGGATCTATAAAACTTGGGGAGAATTATCGCAAAAATTTCCATCCAAATATTTTCCTCCTCGAAAGCTGCAAAACTTAGAAATGATATAACATCTTTTAGCCGGTTTGATGGAGAATCCATATATGAAGCTTGGGAGAGATTTAAAGAACTTCATAGGAAATGCCCGCATCATGCATTCCAGATTGGTTAATTACACAAACTTTTCACAATGGATTAGTAAGATCTCTTAGATTAATCATTGATCTTCTTGCATGGAGATTCATTAATGTCAAAATCATTTGATGAAGCTCATGCTTTAATCGAAGAAATGACTACTTAATAATTTTCGATAATGCCTGTTAAAAAGAATAAATCTTAAAAGATAAGTTAGTATTCATGAAAATGATGCTGATACATGCTTAGCTTACTCAATTCTTCGTTATATCGAAGAATTAGATCATTTTGGAATGAATTACTCTCCTACTATATTAGAAGAAAACTCATACGGACAAATTATAGATTCTCAATCTCTTTATGAAAGCTATAAATGCTTATTAATAATGAACCCGATAATCCTTATGCAGAATTATTATAATCACTAGTTGGAAGAATCATCCAAATTTTAATTGGAATAACAATACAATTATCAACAGATGGATGAACAACTCATAGAAATCCACTAATCAAGGAAATTAAATTATAAACGCCTCTTATCCACCTGGATTTAATAACACTCGATTTAAAGATAAGAAGTTATGCATAGAAGAATTAATATTAAGTATGGGTCGAGCACTTGCAAAATCAAGGAAATCGATTACAAAATCGAGCAACAACGATTAAAAATATTGAAACTCGACTCGGACGTATTACTATCTTAGCGCTTAACGATAGAATTCTGGAACTTTTTATAGTAATGTGGAAATAAATTCGAAAGACCGAGGAAAAGAACAAATTAAAGCGTCTGATTAAGAAGTAGAAAAGAGTTAGAAATTAAAAGTCGAGAAGAAATGAAAGTAAAAATGAGGAAGTGGAAATTGAGAAAGAAAAGGATCAACAAAGATATAAAAACTTAGAATATCCATTAATCACTATGAAAATATCCGTAGAAAAACCACCACTACCATTTCTCAACACTAAAGCAACATAAAAAAGATAAGCGATTTGCAAATTCATCGAAATTTTAAAAAAATTAACGGTAAATATTCTTTTGTAGAAGGTTTAGAGCAAATGCCTAATTATGTAAAATTTATGAAAGATATTTTAAATAAAAAAATAAAATTTACGAGATAATGAAACTATTGCACTTAGTGAAGAGTATAGTGCGATTATTCGAAGAAAAACTACGAAAAATTAAAAGATGCGTGTAGTTTCGCTTATACCTCTGACTTATTGGAGAAAAATTTTATGGAAAATCTTTGTGTGACTTAGGAGCGACGTAAATTTAATGCCTCATCGATTTTTAAAAGATTAGAATTAGGAGAAATTTCACCTACTTCGATAACTCTTCGATTAAGTGATCGTTACGTGACTTATCCAAGGAGTTATTGAAGATGTGTTAGTGAAAGTGGATAAATTTATCTTCCGAATAGATTTTATTGTTCTAGATATGGAAGAAGATAAAGAAATTCCCATAATATTAGGAAGACCCTTTTAGCCACTTGGAAAAGCATGATTGATGTTCGAGAAAGGAGAATTGACAATGAGAGTAAACGATCAAAAAGTAACTCTTAACATAGCAAAATCAGTGAAATATCCTGCTTTAGAAAAAGATGAATGTTTTCGAATGGAAATGCTTGAACATTTGCAAAATGAACATTTTAAAGAATATTATGAAGAAAATTTAGAAAAAGAAAATATAGAATTAATTGAAGAAGCAAATAATGAAAAACTGGATTATATACAAGAAAATTCAAAATGTTGGATAATACTGCAAACATTAAAAAGAATATAGTTCCGTCAATAATTAGACCTCCTAAACTTGAATTAAAAATTTTACCTAATCATTTAGAATATGCTTATTTAGGTAACCATTCAACCCTACCAGTTATTATATCAACTGAATTGAATGAATTACAAGAACAAAAATTGTTAGACACATTAAAAAATATAAAAAAACTTTTGGTTGGACTTTAGCATATATTAAAGGAATTAGTCATTCAATCTGTATGCACAGAATTATTCTAGATAATGAACATAAGCCAAGAGTACATCCTCGAAGAAGATTAAACCCGATAATGAAAGAAGTAGTCGAAAAGAAATATTAAAATGGCTAGATAATGGTATTATATATCTCTATTTCGGACAGTGCTTAGGTAAGCCCAATTCATCTGTGTTCTAGAAAAGAGGAGTGATCGTTAAAGTTTAATAAAAATAATGATTTAATACGCTATAAGACGAGGATTCTTGGATGACGTATATGTATTGACTATAGAAAATTAAATGCGGCCACTACGAAAGATCACTTCTCATTACCTTTTCTAGACCGAATGTTGGATAGATTAGCCGGACATAAATATTTTTATTTTTTAGATGGATATACCTAGGTTATCATCGGATACATATTGCTCACGAGGATCGAGAAAACTATATTTACTTAGTCCATATGGAACATTTGCTTTTCGAAGAATGTCTTTTGGATTATGTAATGAACACTACAACATTCCGAGAGATGTATGATGTCTATATTTAGTAAATTGATTGATGATGGAATAGAAGTATTTATGGATTATTTCTGTATTTGGAACGTCGTTTGACGCTGCTTGAATCGACTTGAAAAAGTATTAGAAGTATGCGAGAAAACTAACTTGGTTAAATTTGGAGAAATGTCGATTTATGGTTGCGGTAGGAATTGTATTAGGGCATAAAATTTCGAAAAATGGTATGGAAGTAGACCACGTAAAAATTGATGTCATAGCTAAATTACCACCTCCAACTACGATAAAAGGGGTAAGAAGTTTTCTTGGACATGTTGGATTCTACGAACGTTATATAAAAGATTTTTCGAAAATTACTTAAACCATTATGCTCAACTTTTAGAAAAGGATAAGAAATTTGAATTTACAATTAAATGCCTAAATCTTTTGAATTATTAAAAGATAAATTAATCGCATGTCTATAATAGTTTCACTTTGATTAGGAGAAACCAATTTGAACTTATGTGTGATGCTTAGTAATTATCTTATAGGAGCGATACTTGAGGCGAAGATATGATAAAATTTTGAAGTTATATCTTATCTTAGTAAAACTGCTTAATAATGTTTGAAATGAATTATACGATTCTTGAAAAGAGCTAGTAGCGATTGTTTATGCTTTTGATAAATTTAGGCGCTTATCTAATTGGACTAAATGTATTGTGCATACTGATCACTCTATCTATTAAATATTTAATGCAAAGAAATATTTCGAACAAGATTAATTAGATGGATATTCTTAATGCAAGAATTTGATTTCAAAATCATCGATAAAAAGGAGCGATAATCGAATTGCGGATCATTTATCGAAACTTGAATATAATGAATTATCGACAACGATAATGAAATTATTGACGATTTTACTGATGAACGATTATACGATATAAATGAGTGGAAAATACTATGGTATCTTTGATATAGTAAATTATGTTGTAAGTGATATTTTACTACCTATGTTAACTTTGCTGACAACAAAAAAATTCATTCATGATGCTTTAAAACATACTTTTGGGATGAATCGTATTTATATAAACGATGTAAGGATCTTATAATTAGAAGATGCGTGCGCTTATGAAGAAACGGAACAAATCATTCGAAATGTCATGATTCGATTTTGGAGGACGTTTTGGAACGAGATAAAGCTAGCTTATAAAATTTTACAATCCAGATTCTATTGGTCTACTCTTTTTAGAGATGTTTATAGATATATCGAAAACTTGCGATAGATGCCGACGAGTAGGTAATATATGCTAGAAGAAATGAAATGCTATCTAAATTTTATATTAGAAGTTGAGATTTTTGATGTTTGGGGATTAGATTTTATGGAATGATTTGTTCTTCATTTGGAAACTCATATATATTAGTTGTTGTTGATTATGTTTCAAATGGATTGAAGCACGAAGCTTTACTTCGGTGTGATCTTAAGAGTGTTTCGAAGTTTCTAATGAAAAATATTTTTACTTAGATTTGGAATGCCGATAGTGATTATCGACTGACGGATGATCTCGTTTTAGAAATCGATTTATTCGCAAACTAGTAGAAAAATTTAACATTATTCATAAGATATAAGCGCTTATCATCCGTAAACAGGTGGATTAGTGCGAAGTTTAATCGAGAAATTAAACGTATTTTAGAAAAAGCTGTAAACACTAATAGATTAGATTGGTACTAAGACTAGATTACGCATTATGGACATACGGACTACTTAAAAACCTCGATTGGAATGGATCCTTACGAACTTATTTATGGAAAAACTTGTCACTTACTAGGTTGAATTAGAACATAAAACTTATTAGGCGATTAAAGAATTTAATTACAGTACGAAAGAAGGCTGGTGACAAAAGATTATTGCGATTGAATGAACTGAGAAGAATTAAGAAATGAATCTTATAATAATGATAAAATTTATAAAGAAAAAATAAAATTATGGCATGATCGGAAGATTAACACGAAGAATTTTGAACCGGGACGAAGTTACGCTTTATAATACAAGATTGAAATTATTTCTGGGAAATTGAAATCTCGATGGTTAGTGTCTTTCATTATAACTCAAATATTTTCATATGGAACTATAGAAATTGAAGATCCAAAAGCGGCATAGATTTAAAGTAAACGGACACAAATTAAAACCTTATTTTGAAGGAGAAGACCAAATTTTAAAGAGGTATTAATGCTCGGTCAACTCGATTACTTAACTAAATTAAGTCGGGTTGACGACGTTAAGCCAACGCTTCATGGGAGGAACGACATAGTAATTATTAATTAGGATACGTTTACTAATATTATTTAAAATTTAAATATAGAATGAATTCTACTCATTTTACTTTTAGAATCATCACGAATTTGAATCTATACGAAGAAATCGGAAAATATTCGGACAGGAATGAAAAAGTGGGCAATTCACGCTCAGACGAGCGAGATCGGCGCGCCCAATTTCGGTTTTAATTAATTAAGCTATCCCGCCGATGGCGAGATCGTTACAGCCAGACGGCGAGATAGTTCAAAAGTGGTTTTTGTGAGTTATTTTGCGGTTTTGGACGGTTCTAAGGCCATTTCTCTTTAAAAAACGTTTAGAACTTCATTCTTACATCATCTTCATCCTTAGAAACGACTAGAGCCCCTCCAAAACAATCTATTATGGCCACTAATCCACTAGAAACCACGAAATCCAGAGTTTTTAACCAAAGAAAATTCGTCGATTACGAGGCTCGGCGAATATTTAATGAGGTTTTGATGAAAAAGCGGCTGATTAAGGAGAGAGGAATCGTAAACGGAGGAGTGGAGAATTCTACAACAACGATTGAAGAAATGATTGTCCAGGCGACGTTGGGAGGTATTATGCTTATACAACATCTATCGTAGTCATTCCGCAGTCGATGAATTCTACTCTAATCTGAATGCGATCCATAATGGAAGTGTTTACGTAAGAGGCAGATGGGTAACTTTCACTCCTAAGATAAATGAATTATACTCGATTGAAAATACTCATGTTTGCCACTATTCAAATTTTGTTCCTACAAGATACAACATGAATGAGATCTATAGATATCTGACCGACGAACCTGACGATTGAGAATTACGAGAAGATGGGTACGTTAGTTTTTCATCATAATCTTAACGCCGTCTCGAAGCATTGGCATTTCTTTATTTCATCAAAATTATTACCCACTATGAGGGTAAATAAGGTTTCGAAGGAATGCACAATTTTAAATTATTGTATTCAATCTGGATTGCCTATTGATGTTGGATCTATTATTGTGAAGTCTGCACTAGGATTAGTTGTGCATGTGTCAATTCATGGACTTGGACACCCATCAACTATATTTGTTTTATGTAGTCAGTACCAAGTTTCCTACGAAGCTTGGGAAAAAGTGTTATTGCCTTGGAAACCATTAGATCCAACAAATATGTTTCCTACATTGGATAATAATGATGATACAGTAATTATTTACGATCGAAGCATCCCAAAACAATCCTTTAGTTAAACCCCGATCGATAGAACAAACATCATTTTAAGGAAACTTAAAGGATTGGAGAAGGAACTACGGAATGTGATGAATTACATTGATAATATCTACGATTTATTCGATCACATCGATTGGAGAATGAAGGAGCACTTTGACCATACAGGACATCCGGAGGCAAGTTCTATACAACTATTGAGACGAAAGGGTGGATTGAAGAAGATTCTATTGCAGAATTCCTTTCGGGCATTTCTATAATTTATTTGTGCACACACGTTCTATTAGAAACATCGGAGAAGAGAACGGTTCGGATTCGGATGAGTAGCGATAGATTTCTATTCATATTATATGTATGTGTGTTGATTTGAATTTAGTTTTTGATTTAGTTTGAACTTTACATAGATAATCTCGGTTTAGATGAGATTGTATGTTGTTTGTTTAGTCTCGGCATTTAGAGTATTTTGGTGTGGATTGCAATGCTTTGAGTTAGATGTGTTTGGGTTAATTTGATAAGTCGATTGCTTAGTTATGTAGTGTTTGAAGTTGTAAGTTCGTGGATTTCATTTATAAAGTTATAATGTTTGTGTTGTGTGAATTTATGTGTTAGTATAATATTTAATCTTAATAAAATATATATTAATAAATATATCAAATTTAGTGACCGGAATAATGAACAAGGCTTAATCTAGATTAAAAACATTGTAAGAATTAAAAATATTAAAAATTTTTGGAAACCCCGCTGACGGCGAGGATAAGTCCGCTGACGGCGAGGAAAAGTCCGCTGACGGCGAGAAAATCCCGCTGACGGCGATATTTTCCTGAAACTTTGGCCTTGATAAATTAATTAGCTATAACATTGGATACCTATAACATTGTAGTTTTACATTCGCTGCTTTGTTTATTTGTATTTTATTGGACGGCTTTATTTCATCAAGTCATTGTATTATGAGATATTTTGGCTATTTTGTGTCATTTTAAATATTTTAGCTTGCAAACTCGCCATCCTATATACCTTGATTGACCCCTTCATTTTCCTTCTATGACATTTAATTTCGAGGGATTTACACACATGACACTCTAAAATTCGGATTTACATATTCAAACCTAAACTTCTCTATCTGCATCATATATTATTTTATTAAATTCATTGACGAATCTTGTTGGAGGTGACATGATCGACAGTGACTTTAGAGGCAACAAGGTGGTGAGGTTAGTGGTTTCTTGGCAAGCTCAGAGATGGTGTGATGGGCAGGTTCTCATGGCAATGCCAAGAAAAAATAGAAGGTTGTCACGATAAATGATACACGTTTTAAGTTTATCATAGATTAAATATTTTATAGGCTCATCGTATTTTCATTTTTTTATTGTCAGACAACTTATTTGTTTAACATGCCTAGCATTGAAATCTTCCTTGGACATAAAAATGTGAACAATTGCAGGTTCAAAAATTGCAGGTCCAAAGCACAATGCAATGATTAAATCCCATAATTGTAACTCGTTTTATTACAATCCTATCATTGTGATTACGTGAAACAAGTGGCAAAAGCACCCTTTGTTTTGATCCAAGGATAACTTATTCAATATGCTCAAGAAAGTAACAAGCAAGCAGAAATCATTCTTCTCAGAGCTGTAAAACAGCAATAAATGTACCATCATTCAACATTCCAAGAGGAAAGGGGAGGGGGTGTCAGAGTTTTTCCAGGTCGCCAATTCGGTGCCATATCTATCACCCTTCACAGCATCTTCAGAAGCATATGATTCAAGTTCGGCTATTTCTTCAGTCGTAAGCTTCACAGAAAGTGCCCCAACATTCTGATTGAAGTTTTCGATCTTCGTAGTGCCGGGAATGGGTACTACATCTCTTCCCTGGTGATACACCCAAGCGAGTGCTAGTTTTGAGGGCGTACAACCCTTTCTGGAAGCAATTTCAGTCACTCGCTCAAATATTTCAGCATTTTTTTTTTAAATTTTCATGTTGAAATCTTGGCAGCATCTGCAATTTGTTATTTTTAGAAATACTCTTATGTAAGTTAGTTGTGTTATAGTAATCACCAAAAGAAGGTGCACTCCAAGAAGCAAAGTGATATTTAGATCTCAATGTAAGCTGGATAAGAATCAAGACATGCAAAATAGCTTTGCTAGTTTTTTTTGCAGGAAATGGAATTAATCTACAAGGGAAAAGTGGCACATTAGTCCAATTGTAATTTTTATTAAACTCTAAGCATACTGTAAAATTAAAGAGACAAAGATTTCAAGCACAAATATATGCACCTTGCGGACGTCTTCGCTGCATAGCTCATCAACTAACTTCGGCCCATAAGCGAAGAAGCCCCTCCCAAGTGGGTTGTATGCAACAATGCCTATTCCAAGTTCTCTGTTAGGTAGATAAAAGAGGGAAATTACTTACGGGCAAAAATTTCATCAACACCCCCCGCCATTCTGATAATGCCAAATGATATAAAACAAACCTGCAGGTAGGAATGATATCAGCCTCAACATCCCGTGACCACAAAGACCACTCTAGCTGCACTGCAGAAATTGGATGAACTGCATGTGCCCTCCTAATTGTTGAAGCAGAAGCCTCAGACAATCCTATATATTTTATCTTTCCTTCCTCAACTAGTTTCTTAAGTTCTCCCACCTGAAGATTAAATGGCAAAATTCGTAACTAGGATTTATCAAACAAAATTCTTCCGAACTATAAATTTCAGCGTTGCGATAACACTAGATAAACATATCAAAGAAAAGGACTAATTTTTATACATTGTCTTATATATCATCATCATCATCATTAATCTTATCACAAGTTTTTGGTGTAGGCATGTGAGCATATGTATGTCATCAACATCATCATCATTGGCTTATAGAAGCTAAAACAAATGTAATTTAGGGCCCAATTGCAATTCAAAAAAAATTATAAACATATGGTAAACAACATTTGTACCTTCAAAGTAATTAGAAGCATGAATTTCAATGCATATTGGATTAAAAATTTTTCGAAGTCAAATTAAGATAACTCAAACTTAAAATTCAACAATTTTCTCATCAATGGAACATCTCTAAAATATGAATCCAAAAACAATAAAATTAATTCAATCCAAGAATAAGAAAATTTGGCTCAAGCACTTGAAGTAGGATTGGAAATGAAAACTTTGAAGATTAATTAAAAGGCAAATGATCTTCAAATTTGACATGTTTATAATTAAATGGAGTGTCTCGACAAGTTGCAAACCAGTTTCTACGCCGCAAGCTCTCTCTTCCAAGTCCGAACTGGATTGATCGGACCCATTTTCTAATCCGTCTCTATATTGGCAACTAGTTGGTTCTCTCTAGTATCTCAGATTGACAACACCTGATATTATAGTGAATTTTAATTTTCTTTCACAGAATTTTTACACACCGCTTTAGAAACATTATCAACAACCTAAGCGACTTCTCCACTATATTCATGGCACGACTGAATTCGGTCTTCCTTTTCAAGTTGGTTCTCTTACTCTTCATAGGTATGTAGATGAAAGTTGGGCTGGCGATGTGACTGACAGACTATCCATCACCGGCTATTGCACCTTCACTGGTCCCAACCTCCTCTCTTGAAATGTCAAAAAGCAACCAAAAGCTGCTAGATCTTAAACTGAAGCTTAGTACTATTCTATATCTTCAGCTATGACAGACGTTATATGGCTCAGAAGACTTCTCAAGGTCTTTCAAATTACCAATTCCATTCCCACCATAATTTACTATGATGATCACTCATCCATGGCAATTGCTCAAAATCATATTTTCATGCTTGAACGAAGCATATTGAGTTCGACAATCATTTCATCAGGAATCACATCCAATCTAACAAAATTACAATTCAATATCTATCTTCGGACGAGCAACTGAGGGATATACTTACCAAACCACTTCCATGTCCAAGCTACCACGCGCTTAAGGACAAACAAACAATATCACCACCAAATATTATTAGTTTGCGGGGAGCTAATACCAAACCTGAATAAAGTTATCTTCTATTCGGTTATTAGCTTTGTGGTAAACCTGTAAAATTTACTTTATGTTGTCTATATATAGTGTATGCCTGTAGCTTAATTTGTATGAAATGAATATTCTCCCGTCTGCCTTACCCGTGAATTCCTGCGTCTCCATTCTTCATTCTTTTCAGAGATTACATTATCCTTGTATTTATAAAAGCTATTAAATGCTACATTTTTTATCAAATTATGAGTATCGATGATTAATCAATTACATCACCTAAACAAACATTAGTTGCTTAAAAACTACAACTAGAAACAGTCTGAACCCAAACATGACAATCATGTACCAAATGATCAATATGTTTAGATCATATCTACAGCATACCTCAGATTTTGAAAAAGCTCATCACAACATCCCTTTAGATAGATAGAAATAGTGGCTTCTTATGGTGCAATTAGCATGATAATTGGGAAGGATTAGAACCCCCTAAATTTGAGGAAAGATTATTAGGTCAACTTAGCTCAAAAATACCAGTACAACATTAACACTGAATAACGAAAAATAATGAATAATGACTCAGGGTAAGAAATAATTTTAAGCTAAACCAACACTGAATTATTTTGAACTGCTGTGTGGCAGAAAAAATGTACCGTAACTTCAATGGGGACACGCGTGTCAACCCGATGTTGGAAATACAGATCGATGGAGTCAACCTCAAGTCTCTTCAAGCTCGCCTCACATGCCGCCCTAACATAAGAAGGTTCCCCTGAAATTTTCCACCTCCCATCATCGTAGCTTCTGACTCCGAACTTGGTGGCGAGCTCAACTTTCTCCCTAAGCCCTTCTCGCAAAGCCTACATCGAACAATAATGATGCAAATCAAATTACAAAGCTCTCAGCTAAAACCCTAACTAATAAAAGAGGATTATAAAGAGTAACTAGAGGTATAAGATCAAGACCTTTCCGAGAAGGATCTCGTTGGTGTAGGGTCCATAGAAGTCGGAAGTATCAAGGAAAGTGACGCCGGAATGAACGGCGTGGTAGATGAGATCGATCATGTCCTTCTCGGGCTTGGAAGGGCATAGAAGGCAGACATACCGGCACACCCAAGTCCCTGGAGCGAGACCTCGAGCCCTTGAGACCCGAGCTTGACTCGAGGAACGTGAGGCATAACTCTTGCGGAGTCCGCCATGGCTTCCTTCTTCTCCGATTGTTTCTTTCCTCCTGCTTCAGATTTCGGGTCCGCTTGCTTTGAAGGGAAGGAGCGGTAGGAAAGCTGCGAGTATATGAGATTCATCGGCAAAGAATTCGCCTTCGGAACAGTATTTTAAACATTAAATTTAAGGCACAATTACATATGTGCCACTCTAAATACTGTTATTTACAAAAGTAACAAAACTATTTGTTTTTATAATTATTCTTCTATTTTAAAATTCTTGCTAAATAACATAAATAAAATGTGAGAAAATAAACAGTAAAACGACGTAATTTCCTTATTAAAAAATAAATTTAAATGCCTTTTATTTCTTTTATTTCTTTTGAGAAGGTTATACTACGAACTTTTGATGATAGTCCTATTCAGTTTTTCTCTTTTCAAGTTGTTTTATTTTTGGGATTGTGAAGTACAAGTATTTTTCACAACATGATTTTTTTATGAGATAATTAAATATAGATTACTTGAAATATTGATATTTATAAATTAATCATCTAAGTGATTTTCTTGAACTGCGGAACCGATGTATTTATGTGTTCCATGGTCAAATTATTGAGATTTTGATAAAAAATGAAAACTATCGGTTGGGGTTTTGAAAAAATATTACCTCCGGACTTGAGATCGTAGAGCCCGGACTCCGGACGTAGAGTTATGTCTGAAGTCTAGCAAAACGCGGACATGTGGAATGGTGAGACTCATGCTAGACAGAATTTCATGAACAAAACGCGCGATCGGCCCGGCTGGACCCAAATTCAAATTTTTATTCTTAAAAAGGCCATCATTTTAATTTTTAAAAATTAAAATCCATGAGATCGATGGCTTGTATGAAAAAATTGATGTTTAGGAGTTAGATATGTAATTACATCAGCATTGAGTTGTATTTGTGTGTTTTTTGTGGCAAAAACACCACAAAAACATCACAATATCACAACAATAACACAACAAATTTACTCAAATAACACCGCCGCCGCTAACACGCCAATAACACCAAAATAACATCGTAATAATACTCCAATAACACAGCTACAATATTTGAATAACACCATGAATTTATTCAAATAACACCGCCGAAAACACATTAATAACATCGTAATAACGACACAATAACACTGATCTAACACTCCAATAACACCGCTAGAATATTCACATAACACTCGAATATTATGCAGTGCCAATAACACCGTAATAACACCACAATAACACCGCAATAACACTTGAATAACACCGCTAGAATATTCGAAATATTCTCGTATTACTTAATTTGTTGTGTTATTCAGAATATTCCCCGCGTTATTTCAATTTCTTCTATGTTATTTGGATCATTGCGGTGTTATTCGGAATATTCCCCGCGTTATTTCAATTTCCGCTGTGTTATATGGGTTGGGTCGGGTCGTACGGTAAAAATTATTAATTTTCTTATGTTTCCTTGGTGGATCTGACATTCCACATATCTATTTAGTAATTTTTTTATTTTTTTTGGGTTTTAACATAAATTTTGATATTTGAGGGAGAATTTGAAAAATGGATGAAAGAGTGTGGTGGATTTGTAAATAACAAGTTCTCGGTGGTACTTAGTTGCTCTATTTTTTTACATTCATCTTTTGGAAAAGAACAGTGATGTTATTTGTTTGAACATTTAATGATTAAGAACAATGTATTTATGCTAATCCCTAAAGAGTGTTAATATACATAAAATTACATGTTAGAAACTTGCTAGAATCACCTTCCTCTCCAAATTATGATTCAATCATAATTCAATAATTTTTAAATACAATCTTCAAACAGTAATGATACCCTAATTATGCATCTTCATACTATCTTCAACCATGTCTTGACTAATCATCTAATAGTCTTTAAATCTTCATTGAGTCATAATTAAATTATCTTTGAACGTTAATTGATGATTCAATCATGATAAAATATATTTAGTCATGGTTCATAGTTAGAAGATGGTTTGATGTTTTTTCAATCATGATCCAACATGATTTAAAGTCGATTCAGTCACTGTTTGATCGTGGTCAAATCATTATTTGATTATCATTCGAGTATGATTTAAAAAATATTTGATTAGAGTATAATCACATTTAAATATTATTAAATATGTTTCGATGATTTTTCATTCATAGATTGATTATTATTTATTATGGTTAATTGTTGTTTTATCTTGGCTTGAGTATTTTTCAAAAATGTTTTATTTTAATTTTTTCATTCAAGCTATTTTGTTGTACATACACATATTCTAATCATACTAAAAGAGATGAGCTATAGTGGTGGGGTCACATATAAAATTGTGGGTGTAATAAATTTGCATTGATCATTAGGTTATAGGTTGAAAAATTTTCATATGAGGATTCAAAAGATAGGTAAATAAAATACCGTCTTTGGACGCCTAAGCGTTTGGGCCTATAGTTCTGGCTGCCTAGGCACCCAAGGTTGCCGCTTAAGCTTCCATGAATGGTGCCCGGGCAACAGTTTAGCCTAGTTGAGCTTGTTTTGTGTCTGTTTCATCTCCTTTGCTCCACAAGTTACCTAATCATTGTTACGCTGCATATACAATCACAAATATCATGAAAAAAGTGTAAAAATGATGCAAATAATGTAAAGTTCAACATCTATCATCACCTAAATAGATTGAGTGAGAATTAGTTAACCTGTATGAAGTAAACTACTCACTGTTAGGTGTTATGTGATAGCATTCTGAATCAAGAATCCATGCATTCATGAACTGAGTTGATGAAAATAAAAGCATATCACCATGATGTCATCTGAATTGTCACTCTGCACCACATTTACAGACTTGGATGATGCATCACGTTTCTCCTCGGTCTGCTTCTTGAGCTTTGGACAATCCATCTTCATATGACCTGCCTCCTTGCCGTTGGTAGCAATGAATTGTCTTCTTGCATTTGAACTTTGATCTGGAATTTTGCCTTCCATAACCTTCATTCTCATTCTTCCTTCCAAGATCCTAATTATTCTTAACATATAAATTTTCGTCATGAGAGCTTTCCCCTGCATTCTGCTTTCTTGGTTTCGAGCCAACAATGCTGCAGTAATCTCATCAACTTTAATAGTTGTTTTCCCATATGTCAGAGTAGTCTCCAGGTGTTCATAGGAAGAAGGCAATAAACACAAAAAAATCATTGCTCGATCTTCGTCCTAGATACTCGCATCAAGCCGTGATAAAACCGTGATTATTTCATTGAAGCCATTAACATGTTGCGCTAGATCAGAACCTTCTTTCATCTTCAGACATACAGATATTGCTTCAAATAAAATTTATTCGTCAGATATTTGGATATAAAATAAGTTTCCAATTTCTTTTATACCTCTCCTGAAGATTTTAGATTCATTACGTGATACATAACCTCATATGCCTGACATAAACGTATGGTTGCTGCCGCTCGTTGTTGCAATTCTTCCCAATCTTGACCCTCCATGGTTTCTGGTTTTTTTTACTGCAAAGCCTTCAAGATTCCTTGTTGTGCCAACAAATCATTCACTTTTGTTTGTTATAACTCAAAATTTTCAGTTCCATCAAATTTCACCACATCAAATTTTGTACCAGAAATTATCATTTGAAATTAATCATGCCTCAAATTTCTCCTATAAATTCCTCTACCAAGTTGCTGATTTGCTCACCCAAATAATTCTTTCAAACAAATCCTTCATCGAAATTGAAACTCCTTCTCGAACATTTGTGCCGAGATATGCCCTGCGTTGCACATTTGCTTCGTCAAACCCCTTACAGAATTCGTTGAACTCCTCTGCGAACCTTTGAGTCGCGCCTGGTCGTGAATCTGGTCTTGAGAACTCGCGAACTCCTTCTCACAGCTATTCGTGTGAAGCCTCTACTACTAGCGAGATCAGAACCTCGTGCGAATCAGAATCCTCACGTAAACAGAATGTGAATGTTGCGATACTGGAATGTGGAGCTTGTTCTGTCGTGATCCAAATTGTCGAGACCCTTCTTTTTCGTCGCTGAACTACCGCACGAAATCACCAAAACTGTCGCCGATCTCCCGCATAAGCCCTTAACGAATCTGAATTTGCCCTCTTTGACAGAAGTCCTTAGAGTCTGATATTTCTCCTCCCAATCGAGCGCCTTAGCCAGCCAACTCGCCGAAACTCCTGCATTCGTCGAAGCCCTTCGCCTTGAACCTTTCTGTGCTCTAGAACCTTAGTTGAAAATTTTCTTGAATCTTCTTCCTGCGCCGCCAAAAATTTTTGCCCTGAAACATCGCTCTGATACCATTTGTTGAGAAATTTATGGCAAAGAAGCCCATGAATCGACACAAATCCAGAAGAACACACAGAGATTTAATGAGGTTCGGCGAAGATGCTTACATCCTTGGGAGCATAGCGGCTGTTTTCCATTCACTTTCAGAAAAGAGTACAAGATATAGAATAGAGTCCTAGGATTACAAACAGACCTATTTATATAACCCTAGAGTATAATATGTAATTACATAATTATCCAAGTAACGTACTGCGGGGGCGTGCCCCCGCACCCCAACCCACATAATGTAACTCCCCCGATTTGACAGCTCGCTCTGCTCCAACATCTATCATTTATTTGGTATATGAGTCATACCTAACAAACCGAAATAACCTCGCAAAAACCCGATAATAAATGGAAACTGCGGATGTTATTGTGATTTTATTTCTGAGTTATTGTAGGGTTATTAGAGTTAAATACACAATAAAACTGAAATAACCCTCAAAAAACCTCCGCAGTTACACTCCAAAAATCTCCGCAGATCTATTATGAGGTGGGCCCAGTGTAGGCCATGTGATAATATTTGATAGGATTACGGACGTAGTGATACGTCCAGTGTTCGGACAAAAAATTTAGAAAATTTTTCTCTGCACCATGACACCAAAACATTTTTGGCATATTTATAAATGTACCACAAATTTTTTTATATTTACATATTTAACACTAAACATTCATATTTACATGTAGACCACTCAAGTTTTCACTATCTTATAAAAAATATCATCATCATCATTATGTTTTTAAAAGTGAAATATACATTTCATGCATAGGTTTATGACATAAAAGAAGTTCTAAATGTAAATAACAAACGTTGGGTGTGAGATGTGTAAATACATAAAAGTCGTGCATTATGTGGGTAAGTTTCAGAACTATTTTTTGAGAAACTTCTTGTATGGCTAACCGATGGAATTTGTTAACTGTTATAAAATCTTTTTAGGCTTGTTTAGGATGAGGTTTCAGGATCAAATGTACGAAATAGTTTGCCAGAAGACTTTAGGGGCATTTACGTGCATATCACCCTAGATCTATGTATTTACATATATAAAACCTAAAATATGCATTTTTCATTTTTTCCACCAAATTTGTCATATCAAATAAAAAAATATCATCATTTCAATCTTTAATAAATGAAAAGTTATTTTCAGTAAGTTGTCATATATGTGAAGTTAGAGTTTGGTTTTCTTCTTTTAGCCGACCCACACCCTTTTCTATTGAAGTTTTATGACACAAAAACAGCTGCTTAAGTATCTTATAGTTTTTAACTACCAAAATTGTCATCATCATCTTGTTTTAAAACATGCTTTGTTTTTTTATTGAGGCTTCGTGCCCGTTTGGGACAGCTTATAAGTGCGGGGGCGTTTTTAAAAACGCCCCCGCAGTGTTTGGTTCACACTTATCGACAGATTATTTGAAAACCGCGTATTTGATTTGTATTACACGCGACCCGCGGGGGGACTCCTGCGGGGCGCTGTTTCGATCGCGTTTTCGCCTCCTATTACATCCGTTACCCTCGATCTTTCGCAACGCGCATCTACCCTCCTGCGAATCCTTTCTCCTGCGAGACCGAGCCCTAGCCAAAATCCATCCTCCGATACAGTGGCGTTCGGTACAGAATCCCTCCTCCTGCGAATCCCTCCTCCGATAGTTCTTGGCGGCATTTTCCCTCCTTCTAAACTCACGCTCTTTGAGAGGAAGCCCTAGCCGAAACTCTGCATCATCGGTAAGGCTCTCGAACCTTCTTCCTTCTCCTTCGAGACCGAGCCCTGGCTTCCTACCGTTCCCGTGACCGGTTAACTTCGAAACCGAGCCCTAGCTAATTTGAAATTTTTTTTTTCGTAGCCTTGAAATTTCAGCATGACCAATGTTCCTGTTTCCCTTGTATTTTCTGTTATTCTTCCATTATTTTTCTGATAGAAGTATTCTTTGTAAACCATTTTAATAAATCAGAACTATGTTGAAGTAAATCATTTGAATCATTTCAAGGCAGATAATTATTTCTGGATCTGTAAATCATTTGAATATTGGTAGAACATAACTCATTTTCTAAGATTATGCTTGAAGTATCCACATTTTTTTGAACCTCCTTAATTGTCCTGTCAAAAGTTACGAGGAAAAAAGTGTTTATTATATTATCGACCTTTGCTAGTCCATGTATATATCTACTATGCATATGTGAACTCAATTGCATGGTTTTGCCGCTGATTGGGCTTTCAGGTTTGTGCTGCTGATTTGTTATTATGAACACCACCATATATTTCTTAAGCTTCTCTCTCATAACAAGGATGAGATAAAAAGGGAGCTAAAGTGACAGTAATAGTAAAGGTGGCATTTGATACTTATTTCGGTCCGCTTTTATTTGTTTTCATTTGATTGTGAACGTGCTGAGCATGCTTAGTTTCTATAATCCAATCAACTTAACAATATAAAAGGGAGCTACTAACATGATTTTGATATTCATATATTCGGGAAGAAATCCCTTGGTATGCTAGTGATGAAAAGACTGGGTAACAGGCAATATATATTTAAAGTCAAAGCACGCTTCAATGATAGAAACATGGCATGATCAATGTTCTTGTTTCCCTTGTATTTTCTGTTTTGCTTGCATTATTTTTCTAATAGAAGTATTCTTTGTAAACCTATTTAATAAATGAGAACTATGCTTTAATTTTACCCTATTGCTTTATTTCCCCAACTCTTTTGGAGCTAGCTCCTGTTTATGAAAATAAATATCGTGTTCTAACATGTTTATGTGACAGTTCCAAATGAGTAAAGTAAAAGAGGTTGGAACATAGGCCATGTGGGATAGAGAAGTTACAATTATATTTTGTGATCTCTGTTTGAAGGAGGTGGATTTGGGAAATAGGCCAAGCACCCATTTCAGTAAAGAAGGCTGGCAAAATTTAATGATTAATTTCAAAAAATTGACTAGAAAGGATTGGGATCGAATGAATCTCAAAAATAAATGAGATCAACGGGACTAGGTTGGGACCCACTCAAGCGGACCATTGATGCACCAGAGGAGTGGTGGGCTGAGAAACTATTGGTAAGTCAAATATATATGATGACTTACACA
This sequence comes from Papilionanthe hookeriana x Papilionanthe teres, assembly GCA_022702705.1. Taxonomy (NCBI): domain Eukaryota; kingdom Viridiplantae; phylum Streptophyta; class Magnoliopsida; order Asparagales; family Orchidaceae; genus Papilionanthe; species Papilionanthe hookeriana x Papilionanthe teres. The sequence continues at coordinate 86,245,321 of CM040424.1, forward strand.
TATTTTTCGATAAAATCGTTTTCAATAATAAATGATTATTTGTATTACAGGCAATCCTGCAAGCCAAGAAGTTTAAAACCTGCGGGATTGATCCGGTTTTGGAGGAGAAGCTGGATCGCATGTTCGTCGGGGTAGTCGCTACAGGGGCTTATGCATTCACCCCAAACCATCAGGGGTTTGCAGACCTCCCAGAGGAAGTAGAAACTGTACCTACAGTGCAGTTAGGTGACTCTTCAAAGGGAGGTACTAGCCAAGTGCACCAAGATGTTCGATCCACGGGTGTTTCCAAACGACCAAGGGTTCAAAAAAATAGAAAAGGAGTGGTGTTCCTCATAGACTCCATTGAGACACTCGTTGAAAGCTGCAAGGCTAGGACCGCTGCCTTGACTGATAACTCAATTGATGAGTGTATGGAGATCCTAGGTACATATCCTGAAATTGCAGCAGATGCAACAATATATGGAAAGTACATGAAGTTGCTACGAGACCCAGCCACAAGAAAGATTTTCATAAAGATGGAGCCTAAATACCGACTCGAATTTTTACGGGCTTGCTTAAACAATTGAGTTTACGTGTCGTCATGTGATTCTATTGATTATGTGTCATTTGTACTTTTCATTTCATGGACTCTCTAGTTTTTGCGTATTTTGTTGGAGACTATTTATTTCAGTTGTTATGTATTCTCATTAATGCACTCATCATTTTATCCTATCACTCTATCTTCCTAGTATCGTCAAAATTGTATTAACTTCTATTGAACATGTCTATAGAATATTATGTTTATGTTTTTTTTTGTAGAATGGATGAAGAACTCGTTAACCATGAGGAGGAAGGACTTAACCACACTACCACAGTTGTTGTAATGTTAATATTGATAAACTATTACTACGTTATTTACGTTGACCGGACCCCGTGCATGACGTCCAGTCAAATGAGGGATAGATGGGTTGGTGAGTTATTACGAGGCCACCCGACCCGGTTCTTCAACATGTTCCGCATGACTAAGGAGATATTTTGTGACCTTCTAACTGAACTACAGAACAATCATGGATTGTATGGCTCTGGCAGAACATCAACAAGAGAAGTCCTTGCAATAACGATATATATCTTATCCCAAAATAGATCTGTTCGAGGAGCAATGGAGCGCTTCCAACATTCATCCGAAACCATCAGCAGATATTTCTCTGTCGTTTTGAATGCCATAGTGAGTTTGGCTAGCAAAGTAGTTAAGCCCGATGATCCAACATTCGAGAAAGCTCCAACACAAATTGAGAATGACCATCGCTACATGCCGTTCTTCAAGGTTTGGATTGAAAATAACATTCCACATTACTGTTGATACACTTATGTGATTTTCCTAACGATTATAAGTTGTATGTCAGGACTGTATCGGTGCAATTGATGGAACACACGTTCATGCATGTGTATCCGGTACAGAAAAGGTGGGCTAAATTGAACGTTCTGGTTCACCCACACAAAATGTTATGGCTGTTTGTGATTTCAACATGTGTTTCACATTTGTAATGGTTGGATGGGAAGGGAGCGCACACGATAGCCGTGTTTTCAAGTTCGCAACTCGAAACGCTTGCCACGGCTTCCCGCATTCACCTCCAGGTATTTATTTTCATGAATTATGTTTGGTCAATTTTTTAAAAACCTGAATTATATTAATTCTGAAGGTAAGTACTACCTGGTCGACGCCGGATATCCATTACAGCGAGGGTATATGAAACCATACCCAGACACGAGATATCACATCCCCGATTTTCAAAGAGCAAGTGAAGTTGCGCGAGGCAAGAAAGAACTATTTAACAAGAGGCACTCATCTTTCCGTGGCGTGATCGAGAGAACGTTTGGAGTGTGAAAAAAGAAATGGGTTATTTTACGTGATATGCCGAGCTACACGTTTCAGAAACAAGTGTGTATAGTAGTCGCAACTACGGAACTACACAATTTCATACGGCGTCACCCTTCCGCCTTAGATGAAGAATTCGCCGTGTTGGAAGATGATTCAGTTCAAATATCACCTGAAGAATTCAGATACGATGTAGAACGTACTATGCCCGAAGAAGACGTGGAATCAGAGGATGTATACACTGGAGACGGTCAAGGTGCATCAGAGATGGCTTTTTTGAGAAAACAAATCGCAACTGCGATAGAGCAATCATGAATGGATTTATTTGTTAGTATATGTAATTCTATATTCAGTGGTATCAAAGTTGCTTCGGCTATACCCTTTGGTACTCGTGAGACTCTTTCATGCAATATATTTTTTATCCACTTTTTAGATAAGCTCACTCCTAACATTTTGAGCACTTACTTTTTATGTTGCTTTTGATTTGATCAACACAGCTTTTATGTTCTTATCAGATAACTGAGCAAAGGGAGTTAGATTATTAGAAGCTATCTGATTTCTTTTTGTTCCTCTAGAAATAGTTGTAGCTATTGTATTTTTTAAAACTTGGTCATTTTATATCATTTTTTATTGTGCAGCCTTACTATTTATTCTTGTTCATTGTATTTCAAGGCACTTTATCTTCTCGATGTATCATTGAAAGCTACTATCAAGTAAGAGCAATTAGAAGCAGTTATTGCCTATTTCATCTTCCGCCTCCACACTAGCATGAAATCCATGAGTAACTTGCTGGTAGAAACACAAGCACCAGTACCTCCTAAACTAATTTTTAGTCATTTTTTAAGGATATTATAGCCCGTGAATATAATTATAATGATGGTTTAGGTTCACAATAAATTTATTAGTATAAAAAAGACATTTTTCCATTTATTATATTTGCACATGAACTCACACATAAATGATCTTTTAAACATGAACTTGAAATTGAGCCCAAAGATTAATTTAATTCAATTTAAATGGTTTAGGTTTACAATTTAGATTTTAGGTTTCCATCTTTACTCCACATCCCACTATATCGTCTAGATCACATTGAATTATAGTGACAAATATTATTAGTTAGTGTATCTAAAAGTTAATTCCAGCCATTCTTCAAGGAAATGTTTTGCTTGGTAGCATTTATTTGCCACAAAATTGGGTTTTAACTCTTCTAGTGGGAGTGAGAAAAGCCAATAGGATGTCGACTCATATGCTTAGGAAGACTTCCCAAGTCGAGTCGTAAAAACTTTTTATCTTTTCTAGTTTTAATGTTGAAGATTTTTCATCTAATTGCAGAATTTTTGAGCCTCCATATACTTCACGATGATATTTATATAGACAGGCTTTTTATTAGCCAAAGGCAGATCAAGTGCTTTCCTTTTACTAATTATAGATGAGATGTTATTCATTTTATAAATTGTTTATACTTCATTGAAAATATCATTTACTTTGAATATGCTTCTTTGATTGTATTAACATATCCACACGAGCAATCATGAATGGATTTAGCATACGACGAGCAAATTGGGTGGTATGTATGTAGCTGCCTCTTGAAATTGGGTGGTATGTATGTAAATTCAGAGATTCAAGCTTTTTGTGGTTCTCAATTATGATGGTTCGATAGTGCCATAGTCCTAAGTGTATGGCCTCTTTTTGGCTCTTCTTAGGTTGCCCATATGTGGTAAATTTTGAAGTTTATGTGAAGGGAAATTATGTGGCTTCTTTTTATTAGAAATTGCCCCGTAAATGGCTTCTTCTTATTAGAAATGACTTCTTCTTCTCATTGTAGTATTTAAAGTTTATGTGAAAGGAAATTATGTGTAATTCAGTCCATGTATTAAATGGCTTCTTCTTCTCATTGGTAGTGTTGAGGATGAATTCAAAAACCTGAATTCAAAGAAAAGCCATGTATTAAATGCTTCTTAAAGGTATTGATGCTATTTTGTTGTTCCATATCCCAATTCTCTGATAGCTGGGTAAACACATAAGAATTGTGTGGTATGAATGAAAATGCTCTAAAAAGTAAAACGGGACTAGTTTTTCATACAAATGGTCATCTCTCTTACACATGTTGGTATTATCTGCTTTATAGTATGGGTTTGTTCTCTGCTGCCCCTACCCGAGAATAGCTGAAGAATTTTCCTGGGAATGGTAGCAGAAAGGGGCATCCTTTTACAATCTTATGTGGTAAATTGTGAACATTATTTCATAGAAGAGCAATTATCTATGGTTTCGTGAGTTATAACAGCTTGGACGGCCTAAATACAGGGCAACCGCTGCTAGTGATCCATATTTTGATCCTTTAGAGTTGATTTTGTAAAGTAAAAATTGTTTGAAACGAGTAAAGTAAAAGTGGCTGGAACATCAGGTTTGGATGTGTTGGTTGTTTAAGCAGCTTGGATAGCCAATATCCTTATTGGCAACCGCTTCTTAAAAGCTAAAATAGTTTCTGATTTCAATACAAATTGTTCCATCACTAACAATATATATATATTTTTTTTTGCATTTCCTACAGAGAAAATGAGCTCAAAGTTTTCAAGGAACTCCTAGCAAGTGTTTTGCTGCTGCGGACTTCCTACGGTGTTGCTCACATCGCACCAGCCACATAGCTACGACCGACAATTCTACAGGTGCCCACGGTGGGCAAACGGTCCCGACAGGTATCAGTTCTTCAGGTGGGCAGACACTCCGATCTATTCCGCTTCTTATAGCGATGGGGACTTGACAATATCTCGGGCGCACAGTGTTGCTCAGAGTTCGACGACATCCCAACCAGAGAACGTTGCTCCAGACATGCCTCTTCTACATTTTAAAATGAATATTATCATAATTTTGGTTGTAATTTTGTTATTCTGCTTGTTTTTTAATAGATCTGTAGATAGTCACTATTGAGTGAGGATCATATGTTTTATTCCTCTAAACTCATGTGTACTGTTTTTTTATATGTTTATTGACTGAGGAGTATATTAGACTCATTGTTTTTTTTACTGTCCTTTCTTTTTTAACTCTCGAGCACTGCTTTGCAATTGATTTATATTTGTAAATACATAAGAAATGTGTGGTATTTGTTTGAACGCACTGAAGTGAAGCTTTGTAGCTAGTTTTTTAAATAATTTAAAATTAGGTGGTATGAACATAAATTTTCCTACATTTTATTTTAAATTATGTTCCAAAATAAGATTTTATATTTTAAAATAATATTTTATAATTTAAAATAATTTTAGAAATAAAAAAGAGTTGAAACAGTTTTTTTTTCTACAAACAGCTGCAAATAAGACGTTCTTGAAATGCAGAAACCAAACAGTCTAACAGCTTATTCATTTCAGGGGCATAATAGTCATTTTTCCACAAACAGTACAAATCAGTCTGTTTTCCAAAATCACTGAACCAAACGAGACAAACGACTTATTCGGATCGAGTATCGATCAGCGAACTTATCCGGATCATTGCTTATGCTGGATAAGTTTGGATAAGCTTGCAGCAACTTAAACAGACCCTGCATTTCAATTCTTTCATTAAAATGTTGTTTGATAGTGATGATGTTGTAAGGCTATTTCTAACATGGTGAATTATGTTGTTTTGGTTCATTATTGGTACATTCATATTAATGATGAGGGTTTTGTCGATGTTTCACAAAGCTAAGATAGGGGTTGGTTTGATTCTAGGTAAGTTTAGTACATCACATTGACATCCTCTACCTGAATACAAATGTTCATAATTTTGAATTTTTTCAATTCACGTTGCGCACTCTGCATGAGAATAACACAAAGCAAATGTGGACTGATGTGTTGTGGGGAGCCGCAAGTACTCGATATGGGCATATAAGGGCATATGCCCAGAAGTGCATGAAAAAGATGCTATGGTTAACATGCTAATGCAAACCATAAAAAATAATCACTATGAAAGTGGAATCGGCTGTTCGACCAACTGGGTCGATTGGAGGGGGGGGATTGTGTGTCAACCCGAGGCAACGTAACCAATGAACTTAGTCGGACTAAGGTGGTAGATTAGACCAAAGTTATTGCTCGATCGAGCTGGCGAGACCGGTAAGACCAAAGTGATCAATCAATCGGGTTAAGGCAGTCTGTTGGACCTAAGTGATCTGTCGATCGGGTCGGGGTTCTCAATCGAGGAAAAATGATCGATCGACCGGGTTGTGGTGGTTAGTCAGAACCAAGTGGTCAATCAACCGGACCGGGGTGGCCGGTCAAGCCAAAGTGTGATGCTGACTGGGCCGGGGATGATGGCCGAGGCAATGTGCTGTGTCAACCTGGTCGGGGAGGTTTATTGACGCAATGAGCCATGTAGTGCGGGCCAGAGCGGCCAGTCGAGGCAATATGTTGTGCTAATCGGGCTAGGGAGGCCGATCGAGGTAATGCTATGTCGCCCGGGTAGGGTTGGCTAGTCAAGGCAATGAGCTAGGTCGTGTGTTATGCCAACAGAACCGGGGCGACCAGTCAAGGCAGTGTGTTATGCCAGGGGTGGCCGATCGAGGCAATGTGCTAAGTCGATCGGGTCGGGGCGGCTGATCGATGCAATGTGCTATGCTAACTAGGTCGGGATGATCGGTCGAGGCAATGTGCAAACGCAACATGCAATGTGCATGTTTACCTCATTTTTTTGTGAGGTCATTCTCTCTTCTTAGTGTTTAGGATCTAGCCAAAGGATTCTTCTTTGACTATCTAAAAGACTAGCGATATACTTTGTTATTGATCAAATTTCAATTTAGACTTAATTGCAGAATTACTGACAGCCATCCTCATAGCTTCCCAGCTATTTGGAAATGAAGCCAACAGTATCAGTGCACGTATCTCATCATCAAATTCAATTTCCACAGATGATATTTAATTTGTGATAGTATTGAAATCATTTAGGTGTTGTACAACAGACATACCTTCTGCCATCTTCAAATTGAATAACTTCTTCATCAGATATACCTTGTTATTCGCCGACGGCTTTTCATACATACCTGAAAGCGCTGCCATAAGATATGCAGTAGTCATTTCCTTGACGACATTGTGTGCAACAGACCTCAATAGGGTCAATCGAATAACCCACAGAACTTGTCGATCCAACAAATTCCATTCAGTCTCATCCATCCTTTCGAGCCTTTTCCCGATAACGGAAGATGAAGTTTCTTCCACGTAGAGTAGTCCTCTATCTGCATTCTCCAATAACCAAAGTCTGTGCCATCAAATTTCTCGATCCCTAAAACCTTCACTTCGTCTACAGCCATTAGCTCTGATACCCATTGTTATGCAAATTTCAGGGCGAACACAACACAAATCCAGAAGAAGAACACAGAGATTTAACGAGGTTCGACAAAGATGCCTACGTCCTCGGGAGCAGAGCGGCAAATTTCACTATTTCAGAGGAGTTAAAATAGTTCGCTTCAAACATACCCATAGGATTACACATCTATTTATAGATAAACACCCACTGATAAATTACTAACTCGCCCTCGCTCCGCTCCCCCAACCCACTAAACATGAAGAGACACACCTCTTCACAAAGAAAACTCCAACTCCCTAGATATGAGCCATACCTAACACTTATGTATTTAAAAATGCAACAACTAAATTTTATTTTTAACATACATGCAATCTTCCGTACATATGATATCTGAAGAGATTTTTTTAACACACACAGTCATAGAGAGAGTATGAGTGAGTGTGAAAGAGAGAGAGAGTGAGTGAGAGAGGTTGTATATAAAGGCTTGCCGTCACGATAGAGAAATATTTGCGTATGTAAAACGCACGCAGAGATGTGTGTGTATGAATATATTTCATCTTTGCTGCTTCTTTTTTTTTTATTTTTTTTTTATTTGGCATATCAATGATTTACACATATACCACTCAAATCTCTTATAGTTGCATATCTAACACCTAAACTTTAATTTTTACATTTATCATCAACTTATGTATGAAAATGTGTATTTCACTTTTAAAATGATGGTATTTTTATTTTATATGAAATATTTGGACAGTATAAGTGTAAAAAGTAAGTCTAGATGTTAGATATGTAAAAACATAAGAATTGAGTGATTTGTATGTAAATGCCCTTATTTTTACTTTTGTAGAAAACATGAGAAATAAGAGTTGTGTTGTACTCATAGCCTTATAAAAACAATTTTTATGTGAAGCATTTGCCCATTTTATTAGACATAAAATTATTATTGAAAAATATTATTCATGTATAAGCAAAGAGATTGGAAAAATATTATTCATGAATAATCTTTAATTTTATCAATTTATTCATTAATAAAAAAAGTTGTTTTATATAATTTTTATTTCCTTATAAATTAATTTAACATTAATGGTTGTTTCATTATATATTCAAAATGAGTTAAAATCAATAAATATGTGCTCTAATGAAGCCTATATATGAATCAACTCAAGCTTCACAATAGAGCTTGAGCCAAAATTGATGCTGTTTAGCTATATGTTCAAGCTTGGCTCGACTCATTCGCACTTGTAATCACAGCAATTTCTATATTTATTTTGAATATATAAATTTATAAAACTTACGTGATTTATAATAATAATCAAGAAAAATAATATATTTGTATTCCGTTTACAAAAAACCAAACAAATCTTTAATATTTTGAATTTACTGCATTTCCTTAATACTGTATTCTTTCTTCGGCCATACTAATAAGCTATTTTATGAGTTAAAAATAAAAATGACAGTATATTGATTCATGGAGAGTTGGGTGGTTAATGATTATAGAAAGAGATTTCATCTTTAACATTATATAAAACTAGCTTTCACAAAAAAAAAAAAAAGATAAACATAGAATAATTCGACATGGGGCGCCTTGAGCTATTATTTATCATGAAGTGATGATGGATGACGTGGCCAATTGTTCTTCTTAGGAGTAGTGATTAGCAACCACAAAAATGAATATTGATCTTAAGTGGTGTAAAGGGTGTCGACAATTGTTGCCAATCATGTTTCGAATGATCGCTTTGGATTGCTTGATAACACTCGGTGCCAATCTTAGTGACAAAAAAAGGCATTGATCTTATTGAAGATGGAAGATGTCAATCCACATGACAACATTATGCATTGGCACTTATGACAATGACTTGTATTGCTACTGGTGGCACTTGTAGATGTTACCTTGTGGTGATGGTGTATGTTTGGTGTTTCAACGACGCCCTTGGTGACAATGATGTATATCAACATTGGTGCCAATGATGCTCATCGATTTTCGTGGTAATATTGTGATTGCATGTTATGATGATATTATGGTGCTTCATGATGGTATAGGGATACTTGCAAATAGTAATTATATTGATTTTTCTCCAAAGGCAAAATAAGAATATTTTATGTTTTTCCAAACATATTGAACAGCTAAACCTCCCAAAGATAAAATCAATTGCTCTACAGTTATAATATCAATAATACATGTGATTGTAATGAGATACTTGCAAATATTACATTGAACAAATTAAACATTCGAAGTTTTACATTTAACAAATGAGTCCGAAGAAATTTTTCATCGAGCAAAGTTGTATATTGAACAAATAACACAAATGAAGAATTACACTTCTCGGTTTCATTTGGTTAAGATGACCAGAAGATAGACACTTAAAAATAAATAAAATCGACTTATTTTGCCTGTTTACCTCTTTCATTTATTCTCCTTCTCTTTGTTGTTTTTTTCCTTTCTTGGATCCATTACAACTAACGTAAAACCTAAACATTTTGTATTAAACAATAAAATTAGTTTAGAAGATTTTACAAACCTGAACAAGCTAGAAAGATATCTAACATTTGACCTTGTTAAGCTTAATTTCAAAAAGGTGGGCGGAGTCCTAAGTGTTGGAGTAGAAATGCGGGTGTCGATGTCGAAGACGCTATAATCATTGATGTGCATCAAAATCGAGGGGTGAAGAAGCTAAAACCTCTGCCACGCTAAAACAATTATGGTGGCGAAAGCCTAAGATGTTCGGACGCGCTTCGAATATGAGAGTCTTAAACCTCAAAGTCGCAGATGAAAATCATAGCCCATAAAAGAACGAAAATGAATTGACAGCGCACGTTTTTTCAATGTTTAAGGCGGTCTTCGGACCGAGTCGCGTGAAAAATAGCTTTTTTCACAGTTTTTAAAATCGCTAAAATGGGACCCACCGCTTTACAGTTGGCGCCGTATGTTTTGCATCCGGACTGTAGATCAAATGTAATATTTTCTCAACAGATTGAGGGCTCAAAATTATGAGCTGCGGACCAGGGCAGAGTAGCAGGAGGTTAGGTCGCGTGAACAGTGACGAGCGGCGAGGGCTTCGAGTGGCTGGATCAAGTGGTGCGGTTTCAACGTGAGGGTCTTCGAAAAGGAAGAAGGGGAAGTTGGTTAGGGAGACAAGTGAAACACAGAGAATAGGAAGAACTGCAAAGGGGCTTCATTTCCTGGTCTTCTATCACACAAACAGAGGAAATGAGAAGTGTTGTATTGTGATTCACGACATAAAAGCAATGGGGTTTTGGGTAGCATTTGGCACTGGATGAAGGTGGTAAAAGAAGTTTCAAATAAAAAAAATTGGGTTTTGATTTGAGGATCAGTAGGCGCTTCGTATCTGTTTGTAACCAAGGAAGAGCGAGGAATACTTATTGCACTTTCGCTAGCTCAACAGGGAGGAGCAGGTAATTAATTAATTAATTTAATTATCTTGTTCTTTCTTATTTTTTTTATTTTACGGTCAACAGGAGATTTCAAATGGGCGAAGAAAATATAATGTATTATAACTACTAAAAGAATAATATCAAATGTATATATATGGGAAAGCTTTTAGGGAACCTAATGTGAGAGCAGGTGTGTGAAAGTTTAGGCAATAACCACATCAGCCATTATAAAGAGAATATCAACTTTCATTGAGTTGCTCAATATTAACTTGATAATTTTTCTTGAGGAACAGGTAATTTAGGTGATATATATATATATATATATATATATATATATATATATATATATATATATATATCACCTAAAATTTAATTATTTATAAAACTAGCACTCTCTTACAACTATTTTGTAATTCTCACTTAAAAAGTGAAATTAATTATAGCATTTCAACCTTTATATTTCCCCTATTCAATGATTTGATTATAACGTACATAAAAAATACTTAATTCGATAGTTAAACAAATTACACAAAGTATTTGCTTTCAAAGCTTGCCTCAGCCTTGGCGACGGTAAAGAGAAGTGATGTTAAGCCTATTACATGCTGAGGCGAATTTAAGAATTCCTAACACAACATATTCAAAATCAACCAGAAAATACATCATTTTTAAACTTTATAACAAAATTATTTCTAATGAATTATTTTGTGATTCTCACGTATTCCCAAAAAATATCATAAAGTATATATAAATATAAAAGAATTAGGCTATTTATAAACATCATATATACAGGGCAGTCAAAATGGTTTGTTGTTCGCGAACAGCTCATGTTTGGCTCATTCACTAAGTTAACGAGTTGAACACGAACAAAAACTTGTTCATTCATGTTATGCTTGTTTTGGCTTAAAATACTACTCATCAATTATATATATAGATTGATGAGTAATAGTTTTAAAAAATTTAATTGAATTAAAGACTACAAAGAGTTATAAATAATTAAAAGTATTAATTAAGAAAATAGAATAAAAATTATTAAATTAGATTCAAATGATGTTTTAATATAAATAATATTTTTTAAATCTTGTCCCAAGCCTTAACATCTTATAGCTACGTGATTAAGGTTGTCAAAGCGACTCTTTGTTCGTGAACTGCTCGTGTTCGGCTCGATAAGCAAAGGAGCCGAACACGAACACACTTTTTGAGTTCGAAATATAAACGAGCCAAACACGAACTGGGCTCTCTCGTGTTCGGCTCGTTTACACCCCCACACACATGGATATATATATATATATCGCTAGAAAAATTAATAATAAATTAGAAGTATTAATTAAAAATAAGATTAAATTATATTAAATTATATTTAAACGATGTTTTATATAAATAATAAGTTTTAAATATCGCCCCAACACTTAACATCCTACGGCTGGGTGACTAGCGTGGTCAAAATGACACTTTGTTTGTGAACAACTTGTGTTCGGCTCGCTAAGCAAACGAGCCGAACAAGGAAAGTGGTATTTTTTAATGAGCCGAACGTGAGCTGAACCTGGGCATGTTCGTGCTTTGCCTATTTACAATCCTAGCAGTTGGTATCTTCTGCATCTAGGGTTTTGAATAATTTGTATTGTTTTATTGCCTCCTCTGACTAAAGAAAGGTATTTGGTACAAGTTAATTTATAAAAATTAATGTCGCGCAAATTTAGGTCGGGTTAAGCTCGCGTGACAATTTTTTATTGAAGTCCAGATGTAAAAAAAAAACATACGAACTAATATTTTTCCCTAATTTAGTAGTATTGGCAATTATTTATTCATCAAAAGGAGATAGGAGTTTTTTTTTTTTTAATATTGAAAAAACCAACTCAACGTACAATATATTTATATGACATTTTTATTTTTTTTTTTACAATTTAACAAGTTTGGTCGATTCGGTAACAAGCTTATGAGTCAAGCTTTCTTAGCCTCAAACCTGAGCTTGAGCTCGTCGAGGCTCAACTCGTTGGCTCGAGGGCTAGCTACTTCGATGAGCTCTCATTGCAATTTTATTTGAGCTTATAAATTAAATCGGAAGTTTGTTGTTAGTACTGCAAGCCGTATACACTTGCATTTTGAGAAACGAGCTAATCTCGAGTTGAGCATGACTCGATATCAGTACTACTCATTCACAGCTCAATACATATTTTCCTCTAATTTAGTAGTATTGTTCTTCAAATTTATTCTTCTTCTTGTTGTTGTATCAAATCAAAATTGAAGTTACTAACAAAATTTTTTCTAATGAATAATCTTGTGATTCTCACCTATTGCCTAAAAACAGGGTCTTTTGTAGGTTTTCTCTTTTAATCCTGCGTGCAAAAAATATATTAGAATTCTTCAAATGTATCTCAACAAAAATATAAAGGCAAATACATACAGACCACCAAATTTTGCTATTTATAAATCTACCATTCTCTTCCATCTCCTTTTCAAATTCTCACTAATATATAAAAAATTTATTGTAACACCCAAGTCCATATTTCCATTTTTTATCAAATTCTCATTAATTTGATCCTGGCAAACAAAAATGTATTGGTTCGGTTCGGTACTCCAGAAAAATCACCTTGGTGGCAAATTTGTAAATATCAATGTTTCAATTGACTTGTTTATAATTATCTTAAGAATAAAAAAAAATTAGAAATATTTACATAGATATAACTTAATTCCTATGTACTTAGGAATGTAACATCTAAACTTTATTGTTAACAAAGATGACATCCTATATCCATGATAAAAGTTTATTTTATTTTATATAAATCAGAATGGTGCATTTTTTAGTGTGATATGAATGATTTGAGTGGTATGAATGTAAGAAATTAGAGGGTTAGATATATAAATACAAAAGAATTTAATGTTATATGTGTAAATATCTTTTGTTTTTAATTGAGAGAATTAAGGCCGTCTATTGAAACTACTGAAACTTGGTCTCCTTTATTTAAAAAAGCTCATTTTATATAATTTGTACGGCTTTTGTTGTATGGTAATCTAAGGCCTATAATTCCTCACGTTCTTTTTAAATTTAAAAATAGTAAAACTCAACTTCATCATAATTTATCTAATTTAAAAATAGTAAAACTCAACTTCATCATAATTTATCTATTATCCGCATAGCTCTCATATAAATAAGCTCACCTTATACTATTATCTGAATAATTCTTCTTTACGGTGTGTTTACAAGTTTTCTCCGGTTTATTAAAGTTCTTCGTTCCTCTTCTCTACAAAAAAAATTAAATTCACTGCATCGTTAGACATTGTTATATTATACGAACCCCTCTTCTCTACGGTATGATTCAATTTTCTCCAGTTTCTCTAGTTTTCCATTTATTTTCTTCTCTCGGAAAATTTATGAGAGAAATTTACATAAAAATTACAATATTCCTATGTATTTACATACATAATCCTAAAGTTTGAAATTCAAACATGCATATAAATGTTAGAAATGTAAATATGAATCAGGCGATACTTACTTTTCAATTTAACTCAAATCTCCGTATTTATAAATCTCACAACTAAACTTTATATATGATCGGTACGTATCCATGCAAAATTCAACTCTTAGACATATAAATACATAAAGAGTGATGTTTTTTTTTATTATTATATTGAAATGTAATTAATTCTAAATGATTAATACAGCCATTACGTTTTTTTTTTAATATTAGAGAGAGAGAGGATGCAAATAATTGCGTCGTCTTGATGGAAAGATATTTATTTTTTTAAAAAATTAATATATTTTAAAATCACTATCTTAAAAATTAATTTAAAATAATTTCCCAACTATAAATTTTTTTTGTATTATATTATTTTAAAAGTTGATAATTTTCAAATTCTTTTTCACTCAATTTATTTTATTTGACAGAAAAGAATTATATTTTAAAAAATTAGTATGAGAAAAAATATATATTAAAAAATAAGAACAAATTTAATCATTTACTAAATTTAAAAAATACTTTTATTAGGATAATTACTCACATTAGCAAATTGGTGCCCTTCATTAAGTAATTATTGTAAGAATTATTTGTAGTATCACTCGGTTCTTTCATTTTTACCTATAAAATACATAAACATTAACTTTTACATACATAATCCCAATCATATGAATGAAAAGTTGTATTTCACTTTCTAAAAAACTAAAATAATTATAAAATTGGTTTATGTTATATTATTTAAAAATTCATAATTTTAAAATTCTTTTTGGTTCGATTTATTTTATTACTGAAAAAAATTATACTTAAAAAATATTAATTTAAAAAACAACCAGTAAGGTTTAATTTGATCATTTACTACAATTTAAAAAAAATTATTAAGATATTTTCTTACATTACTAAATTAGTATCCTGCTTTAAAAGATTTTTAGCTTCCCACTACAAATGAGAAACTTTATGATTTACATCTTTTTGTTATAAGGTTTATGTTGTTTATTTTTTCATTTTCCTAATATATCAAAAATGATTTTCTTATATATTTCATTGTGTTTGAATTTTATTATAAAATGATGAAAATTTTATTTTTAGAACGTACATATTATTCTCATTCTAAAAGATAGTATACAATTATGCAAATATCTTATATTCTATGTCATACTAATTACTTACGTTATTTGTATTTGTAGAAGTTCAAGGAATTGGTTTCACACAAAAAATAGCATTGCAACTTGTGACAAATATGAAGTTCAAAGAAGAAGAACAAACACAAATGTTACATCAATTAGAGAGCTTACAAGATAAATACGACACGGATAAATTATTATCGCAAGCTGGTCCAAATTACGATCAAAGATAAAGTTGAACACCTTGAGCAGAAATCAAATGTTGAATACCGTCGAAATAAACAAAAATTGATTATTCCTACCGCTCTCGCAATGTCACCATTGTCTCACATGAAGGGTAGAGTGCAAGTGCATAATGAGTTGACTGCACGATATTGGCGAGCAACTCAACTATCATATGCTAAAATACGTGAATTGATCTTGTCAACGCACATTAAACAACAAGTGAGATTTATAGTAGATGCTATCAAGTTACAACCGAGAAATGAAATCTTCAAAGGATGGCATGAATCAGAATGGTATGCTGGCTTTGACGATGACTCACCTAAATTTCAAGATATTATAATGGGCGCCTTCAGTGAAGCTTGCCAATTTAATTGTGACATTCGTGATGTTGGCATGCTAAACCATGTTGACATGCAAGTAGAAGATGCGGCTTGGGCTAAAGCTTATGAAGTGCCAAGAGAGCGTTTGAAGAACAAGTTAAGAAGATTCTCCCTCCAATCTATTGCTGCATTAAACTATGAAGCAGTAGAGAAATATCCACTCGCCGCATATGTAAGAGCTTATGGTCTCGGAATTGGTTTGTTACCTGCAATAAATTCACTAACACGTGTCGAATGGACTTTTACAATCGCTCAACCAAACAAAACACAGTTTCATGCCGTGAATCAATTTCAAGTGGACCACAATCAACCTTTGATCTCAATCTGCACAAATATTTTGGCGATGTTTGGGTTATTCCATCTTTCTAAAGACCACACATTCAAGCCTAACAACATTAATATGAATCGTATTTGTACATCCTACATTAATGCTCTAAGAATAGATGCGAACTCTATTTACATCAATTCAATGTTAGCTCATAAAGAGGTAGTAGTGCGTACTGGTCCCCATCCATTTGGTTTGGCACAGACCTACTGGATAGCGCGGGTTATGGGTCATCACGGCCTCTTGACAGGCTCACTTGCATTGAGATTAGATGTAACTCCACCACCAGTACAAAAATTAATGATTGCAAATGCTGCGAGGCATCAGTGGGCAACTCTTCCTGTTGGTATGATTGTTGATAGATTTTTCAGTGGTAGTTATGATGCGATGCAAGCACAAATTGAGCACATCAAAACAAATCCACCAGCTTATTCTTCCCTACATCGATTGTATGGAATTCCAGAACAATCATTTATTAATATTAATGTTGCAAAGCACATGTTGAAGCTATGCTGCCTACAATTTATGGATACATCATGAATGTTCCGAACATCCAAAATGGTAAGAAGAATGACATAGGGCTTGCTCAATGTCTACGCAATTTGGAGCATAATAAAAAGTGGTTATCAAACATGTGGGTAAATAAGTGGGCAAATATGCTAGCAGTATCAATATGAGTTATTAGCATGAAAATAATTTAATATAAGCTACCAAAATTTTCTCGGTTTAATAAAAAACTTTTACCTCAATGTGGTTTGGCGTCCTGCTTGCCAACTTCTCTTTGGAGTTTGTTCAACATTTTTTCAACATCTCTAGTGATGGGCGAGGTTGACACGACTGTATGTATTGATTTGGTTGATTTGCAAGCATGATTTACAACAAAAAATAACAATTTTAGCTACATTCTCTTACAACAATTCAGTGATGATCCTATTTTCAACTTTGACCTCGACCTCGACCTCGACCTCAATCTTCTTCATGAATCTTGGGTTCCTGAATCTGATCTGTCACCTGATGTCTTCCATTCTTCTCAATCCTCCTCTACGGTTTCACCTATGAGTGTTAATGCGGTGGTGGTTGTTAAGGAGGATGATGATTTCCGAAAGAGATAGAGAAGGTATGCTTGATTTAAACTTGTTCAATTTTTTATTCAAACTTTAATACTTGCATTACATTTTGTTTTTATGCTTATATTTTGTTAAAAAAAGAAAAAAAAACATTTATATTGGACCCATATATAAAAAATTTGTTGTAATTTAGCTAAGTTTATAATTTTTAGTTTATCTTTTTCTATCAAATCTTGCAGAATCTTAAACCCCATTTTAGTAAATTCTATTGAAATTACGGGATTTAGAGAAGCAACGCGCGATAGAGGATAGAAGAAAATGGATGAACAAAGGTATGAAGTTGTTTGATATCATGATTTTTTCTGACTTTAATCTAAAAATCTACAAATCTTAGATATCTTTTTGTTTCTTTTTTCAGGAGTGTGCATTGTAAACCTTAATACTTGCATTATATTATTTTCTTAGTTGAGTTGGAATATGACTCTTGTCTCTGTGAAATAAGTTCAAAAGTTATAATTTCATTTCCTTGAATATAAATTTCGCTTTGATTTGTCGCATGACGTTTGATAATTTATACTAATAAAATATTCATTTTCTATTAGAATAAAAATATAAGTCTACTTTCTCTTAGAGTTTGTCGGAGATGTCAACATTTTTCTTTTGAAACTTATGGTTTTATCTTTTGTAGTTGAAGAGGTATAAGTTTTAGAAAAATAATTACCCAACTTTTGTATATACGATATGTGATCTGTGTTTTAATTCAAAATTTTGTAGCATATCTAAATTTCTGGTCTGACCCAAAATTAGCCCGGCACAAAATCGATTTACCTTAACATATCCTGAATCTTAAATCGATTAGAAAGTCTAACCCAAATTTGACCCACCTTCACCCAACTAATCTAAACCGAACTCTGTTGACCTCATTTTTGAGGTCATTCTTTCTCCTTCTAGCTCAGGATCTAGCGCTTGAGGTCTTCCTATTTTAGACTTATCTTAGAGGACTAGACGGGACCCACTATGTTTAGAAATTCGAGCCATTTCCTCGCTCCTCGAAGTTTCATATGGACGGTTTTAAATCTTCAACATCCAGTTGGATCGATTAAAAGCCGACATATTGAAACTCTTGTCGAGTTCCTATAGGGATTTGAAAGACATAGGTGGACCCCACTGCGTGCGACGTTTGACTTTTTGCCACGAGCAATATGTTTGACTATGGTTCTCGCTTAGGCGAAGACCGGTCATCAATTTGCTCGATAAATGGCTCCGGTCGGGTCAAAATAAATTCATTTTTGCGACGTTACGCAAATTTAATTTAAATTGATGCGACCGTCGGCGAACTTGTCCGAACGGCCCCGGATGACGAAACGGACCGCGCCGATGCGTCCGGAACGTCGATTTTAGCTGGGAAGGACATATAACTTGATAGGGTTTTGAATCGGCTCGATTTGCATGTAAAATTGACGAATTTAAATAAAATAATAATAATAGTAATTTTTTTTTTTTTTTTTTTTTAATAATATATATTAAATCTTATAGTTATATACCCTAACTCACAATCACTGTTCATTTCCTTCTATTTCACGCGTTCGCCTTCGTTCTCCTTCCCGTGCCCTAACCGAGCCTCTCCGTTCCCCTCTCTGGCGACGACCGATTTCGAGAGGCTTCCTAGCCGGTTTTCCGGTCACCTCTTCCTTCTCCGACCCCGATCGATACTGCTTTCCGGTTGTAACTTCCGGTCACTTTCTTTAACTGTTTCTCCCGCTCAAATGAGTCGGATGACCTCCCTTCTTGCTATTCTTGGCTAGTTTTATTGCCTGCCGTGGGGTTCTCCTCACCGCCTTGTTTTTCACCGCCGGTAAGTCTCGCTCCTTTGTCCGGCTATAAATACCCCATTACGGGGAGAATTGAGGGCTTGGATTTTTTTTTGCGTTAAGGAAGAATCTCGAGTTGGTGCTCTTTTTCTTGCGATTTACAGAATTCTGCTTCTAAGTCCGTTTTACAGTTTCTGAAGGTAAGAATGTCTTCTTCTCTTCTATCTTCTTAACTACAGAATGAAATATCTGATGCCTCGCTACAGTTATCTTTATTAATCTTAATCCACCTATGGAGCTTATCTTCATTAATATATGTCCTCATTTCTTACAAGGTTTTCTCATGGTTATTAGTCGACAAATGGAAAGTTCATTTTGATCTAGAAACAATTGAACTTCTTCTCTTGGCTCATATTTTAAGATGGCCAAATATCTTTGATCTGCTTTAATGACTAATGACCATGGATGAGTCTGCGGGTACGAATTGATGAATTTAAGAGGTGTCTTCAATTCCATGTTCGATCCTGCTCTTTGTGAGAATGGATTTCTTTATATGGAGTTTTAGGTTCTTGAAATAGTTGGATCACCATATGCGGCAACTTATATTGTTACAAATTTCTTTAAGAGGGTTTTTTTTTTTATGAAATTTATGAGATAAGTGAGACTTTGCTGCATTTAAGTTGATGGAAAAATCTAAAAAAAAAAAAAAAAAAAAAAGAAAATGGATTGCGTTCTATTTTATGCTGATCCCTCTCTTGATCATTCAAATCCCCTGACATATCAGATATTTAAAAAGGGGTAAAGGGAATATGCCTGCTGCTAGCTATTGAGATTCCTGTTTGTTCTTTGAATCTTACAATAAATCTTTTCATATTTGAGATTTAATTGGCGTGAATTATAGTTCTCAATTTTTTTTTCTGGAATGTAGAGAGTTTATCTGCTTTGAAAACAGTGAATGATGAGTTTCTTTTGCCTCAATTAATTTGAATCCATCACGAGCAATTGAGTTTTAGTGATTTTTTTTTTAAATGAGAAATTTAGCTGGCTTTCATGAGATTTAAAATATTGGAATTCTTTTGTTTATCTTTCTTTGCATTTGGATCTCGGGTTCTAGTTAGCTTGAACACGTATTTGGGATTCTATTTTGTTCTCTTTAGCAATGGAGTATTAGAATCGAAATATTAAGATTTTTGGACACTCTGTTTATTTTAGTCTGCTCTAAATTGAATCATTTGAATACCACAATTTTGAGACATTTTCTTTACCCTGGTTTGTCGAAGCTGGATTTTGAACCTCGTGAACTTCTCTTTGCCTAAATTTGCTGAAGCAGGATTTTGGAAATGTGAAATTCGTTATCATAATGTTTCCTGAAGTTGGGATATGGAAATTTGTGATTTTCTTTATTTAAACCCACTGGGTTTCCTCAGAAATTTTGGGAATTATCTTTATTTTATTCTATTGAGGACAAACTCGGGAAACTTAGTTGTTATTCTTTGTTTCAAGCTGATGGAATTAAAAGTTGGATGTTAAAACTGCGAGGCTTTGTTTCACTTTGTTGCATTTTACCGAGCTCGATTTGTTTAGGTCTGTAAGACTCTGGATCCTCTTTATTTTGGCTTGCTTAAATTGAATTGCTCGAACTTTATAACTTTGGGATGTTTTCTTTGATTCTGGTTTGTTGAATCTAAACTTTGAAAATCCTGAGCTTCTTCATTTCCATTCTAAAAAAAATCAGACCAATGCATGAAGGAATTTTGGTTCGTGTGCTATGGATGATTGCATTGCAAAATTATTTGAAAAGAAAGCTTTCAGATTTTTTTTTGAATTGGGCAATACTGGTAATGTTTTTTTTTAGGAAGTTTGCATACATATTATTCGGTTCTTATATATTTACATTTCCAACACCTAAACTTTAAGACTTACATATATGCCACTCAATTTCTCATATGTTTATGTGGCTAATATCTTGGATGGTTCCAATTATTTGCTTTGGGAAACCAATTTTCAAAATCTGAGTTGTTTGGTGGTTATTTTGAAAAAAATCTGGAAAGATTTATTTGTCATTTTCAATTGCTGTAGCTATGTATTAAAAAAAAAAAAAAGAAAAATTCTGAGATATCCCTTGCCTTAACTTGTTTTGAAACAAAATTTTGGGAGTTTGAGAATTGATATTAGAATAACTTATTTGAGGTTAAGTTAAAGAAATCTCAGTTCAGTTATGAGGATTATACTTTCATTGGATGCTTTCTTGAAAAATTTTCTGAAATTGTTTTGAGATCTTTGACCTCCACTATACTTCTATAAATTTATACTTCTTGGATAATTTGTGTATGTATATGTTTTTTTTATCTTCTCTTTGTTTATCTTCTCTTTCATAGATAATGGTTTGATTACAGCAGTGTATAAGGTTATGAATTGGAAGTTTTGGAAGTCTTAATGTTGAGTTGATTTGGGAAGCAGCTGTCAATTTTGCCTTGCTCTATAATTTGGAATTAAAAAAAAAAAACTATTACTAGTCTCTCTTTAATTCTTTGAGGCATACTGCTACTAGTTCTATTCGTTCTTATAAGTTAAATTCAGAAGTTGTGGCTAGGTGGTCTTTTCTTTAATCTTTGGATTTAGGAAATGTTTGCAGCTAACCTATTCCTTGTTCTGTAATTGCATCTTTTGGAAGCTGTAACAAGTTCACCTTTGATTTATTTTGAAAATGCTGTGTAATTATATTATTATTTACCCCTTTACTTAAATATATAAACATATGTTTTAAGGCAAGTAATGTGAGTAATATGTGTGATGGTTTCCTAAAGCTGAATCATAGCAGACTTTGTGTTTATTACTCTAATTTGCTAAAACTGAATTTGGTGGAATCGAATACCTAAGCAAGTTTCAATTGATCTGGATTGGTTCTATGCATTAGAGATTGGAAATGCAACTGTACGAGGGATGAATAGTTCCTCATATGATGCAAGTTGTAACAATGTCCTGATTTGGATAGAAATTTCTCAAATTGTTGAAAATACATATAAAATATCAAAGTGGGGGCATAAGTCGGACATGCGGGGTACAGGCAATGATGCACACTCGAATAATCGTGCTTTATAGCCGAGACAAAAATAATAAAAATCAATACTCAATATTAGATGCCCATCTCACCTTGAGTTAGGTAGTTCTAATCCCTACTTTTAAAAAATCCGTGAACCGATAAACAGATACTACGATACCAGATATTATACTGGTATGACAACAGATACTTCAATAACAAGATACTACATTGCACTTGCACAACAAATACAACATTGCCACCCATATGATAACAGATACTACACCAACACATCAAACCACATGTCACACACATAGCACAACACATATCACATTACACACACACTGCATACTATACACTATAGATTACACATACACATGCAACATATTAAATATCACACACAAATACCACACATAGCACATCATACACAACACATTCAGTATATCAAACCAAACACGACATATCAAATACATCGCATCAGACACAACACATATAATTATCAAACTTATCATGCACACCCTACACATTAAATATCACACACTGCATACCATACACTAGTTATCACACATACACATCACATATTAAGTATCACACACACTACACATTACACCTTATGCACTACACATTACCCTACTACACACTATACACTATACACCAGTTAACACACCTTGCACATCACAGAACAGATACTACAACGCATCGGATACTTCACTCTCAAGGAATTCGGATACTACAAGCTGGTTCACTCACTAATTAAGTGGTAGGGATTAGGATTGCCTACTCTAAGGTGATTTGTCGGTGACTTAATTTGAGATTGATACGAGACTTCGATACTTCGGGTTGCTGTGGGATCGAGATAAAAAGAAGTCTATGAGCGAGCCTATCCTCAAATAGAATTCTTATTCCCCCACTTTGATATTTTATATGTTTATAGCTAAACTTGATTATATAGTTGTTTGTAGCTTGCTTCTGAGGCATCGACGGAGTTGGCCAGGTACACATTTATTTATTGTACAGTTCATTTATTTTCTTTATTGCATGCATTCCTTTGCTCTTTGTATATACATTTACCTACATTTATACTTTTTCTTTCATGCTTGCCCCTAAGATAGGCCATCTAGGGCATGGTTAGTTTATTTTGATTACTGTTTACCTTGCATACCTGTACTTGCCCCTAGGATAGGCCATCTAGGGCATGGTTAGTTTATTTTGATTACTGTTTACCTTGCATACCTGTACTTGCCCCTAGGATAGGCCATCTAGGGCATGGTTAGTTTATTTTGATTACTGTTTCTCTTGTACACCTGTACTTGCCCCTAGGATAGGCCCTTTAGGGCATGTTTGTTTTTCTTTTCTTTACACATTTTCCCTCGTATATGCCCTTAGGATAGGCCGTTCGAGGCATGGTTTTTTTTCTTTTTCTCCTATCTTTACTCTTTCTCGAGACGAGACGACAGAGGACGAATGGAGGACCTTCGATCGGACTTTCGTAGATTTAAATAACATCTATAGGACGTCGAGGTCGTCGTTTGATACGACATAAACCCTCACACTATCTTTTAGGACTGAGTACGATCGCATATCGTACGATATAAGTCCTAAACTGTTTAGGATTCCGAGGTTGTCGTTTGGCACGACATAAACCCTCTCATATTTTTGGGTCATTTGCATGTGACATGTAGATATAAATCCCAACACTTCTAAATAACTTACAAGATTGAAATATAAAACATAACTTCACTTTCAAAGATGTCAAGCCTAATCATAGGTTAGTTTGAGATGTCACTGAAGCTCCTTCAGTATCTTCGACATCTCCTACTTTTCATACCTTTGGATTCCGAAAATAACTGTTCCACATTGAACCATTCCCTTTGATTTTCCTACAACCAATCGTGAAAACTTGAACGTTGAAATTTCTTGAAGACGAAGCCCATGATCCTTATCGAGAGTTTTCTTATGTGATTTCGGTCGCCTAAGATGTAATTAACTATAGGGGCTTGCCTCTATAGGGAATTAGGAACCCAGATTAATCTAAACCCTGCCTAATCTGTGCATTAGACAGGGGAATTTGTCGGCTATAAAATACGCAGACCAAAATGGAGTCATAAACTTTTAAGTTTAGATAGTTAAGCCTACTAACAAGTGGTACGCTCATCTTTTGGGATGATGTGTCACTTGTGGTATTGTGCTCAACTATTTAAACTATTTGACATATGAGGTCTATTTGGTCTCGTTATTTTCAAAATAAAATATATCATCATTTAAAAAAAAATAAAAAAAATACTTTACCTATTACATCATATTAAATTTTCAAATTTTATTTTCAAAATAAATAAGGAAAAATTAGCCGACAATTTCTGGCGACTCCGCTGGGGACTAATTCTTCTTTCCATTTTGGATCATAAGGATTCGTCTTCATACATCGATAGTGCGCCCATATCCCTAGTGGGCCAGACTATCATTCTTCCGTTGATATACTTTGCTCATTTCTTCCTTGAGCGAGTATTGTCAACTCCTTTTGATTCTAAAGCCACTGTTTGATCATCCTTAAACAGAGAGGTTCCGAATCTTGAAATCTTTAAGGTGGGATGGACCCCCAATAGGTGTGGTAGGTTAGGAGCGGTATATCGAAGTGAGTCCGATACGAATTTAATCTTTTATATAAGTCTTTCAATCTCATATTGGATCATATACCTTTTTGTATTTGCTTTGCTTTAATTTTAAAATAAATTAACTAATTAAAACCTTCTATAATTTGTTCGGATAAGACCTGAAAAGGGCACCCAGTTAATCTTGATGTTTATTTCCAATGGCAGAAATGTCTTCCCCGAAACTGATCTTTTCCTTCGCTACTGGAAAGGACATCGTTGTTAGCAAGAACCAATTGCCTGATAAGACAATGATCAAGTTTGGTCAAGGGTTTGACGATGTTGAAATCAAGTTCGCCAATGTTCCAGTTGCCGTAGTGAAGTCTGTGGCAAATAAGTCAATAGAACTCGTTGTTGAGTTCAATCCGAGGTCCGTTGACGAATTCCCTCCGTTGAAACGAGTACTAGTTGAGAATAACTCTGCTTCGTTGCTTGTGAAGTCCGTTACTAGAATCAGCGACAACCCCAAGAATGTTTCTGCTGCTCCAGTTGACTTGGTTGTTCTTACGTCTGCTGCTGCTTCAACATTAGCAAAGGGAAAGGGCGTCCTAGTGACTGATGAACCTGTAATTGAAGAAAGTTTGGCTTTCACTTCGCTGCCTTCTGTTTTTGAAATTGGGTCCAGTTCTAGGTCTGCAACTTTGACTAGAACACAGAGGAGAAACAGAAACAGGAAAATAGCCAAAGTCAAGAGATTGGAAGCTGCTAAAGTTACCGTTCCTGTGGAAGTTTTTGAGGAGGAAACCGGACTTCTCGAAACCTCACCCCTTCTTAGAGGAAGCGAGTTTCATCCTTTGTCCGTTGCCCTCGCTGAAGAAGATGCTTCAAGAATTGTTCGCTGCGTTCATCGGTATCACCTCGTTGTAAGAATGAGAAAAAGAAGAAACCTCGCTCTTTTCTTTGAAATTCGTCGTGTGTTTGAAAGATTGGCTCGGAGAGAGCGTTGTTCGATTGCTTTGAGATGCCGAAGAAAATTGGGTGTGCTTGTCCCACTTCGCATATACAAGCTGAAATCTTAAAGGATGATAAACCCAACCATCGACATCATAAGTCCGATCAAAGGAACGAGACGTTACGGCCCCGTGTTTCTCGCTAAATTACGTACGGGAAACGTGTAGTTACTTCGGCGGATCATATCTTTACCTCCCATCGAAGGTCACGGGACGCCTAACCTGCAAAATCTCGCCTTGGACCAAGGATAGTTCCTTCAATTGGATCACAGGAAGTTCTGTTCCGAAAGGAGACTCGAAGGAATGATAAAGGGTTGTCTACTATAGTATCTGGTTCTCAGACTAGGGAGCACACCACTTCTAGATGTGTTAGTGCTTTTAATAAGCCATTTGATTTTAAGGCACCAACGCTAAAGAAAATGGTGTGGCAACCTAAGGCTATTGAACCAATACCTATGGAGAAGCCCAAAGTCGATTACAAGAAGAATGATTCTAGTCCGAGAGGATAATTGGTACCCCGAAGCTGCTGCGAAGGGTTAGTTGTCGGACACCCCATGTTGATTCGACAGATAAAGTAAATTTAATTGAAGTTAAATTAGAAAGGCTGAGAGAAGACATTCAAGGGTTGTCTAAGAAAAGGAAAGAAGAATCGAATGATGAGGAAGATTTGACGGATTACATGGATGAAGATTTTGCTGAAATAAATATGGTCGAAACCAGAGCATCTTCAAATATACGAGAAGCCCCGATATCAAGTTGAAGGGAATATTATTGAAACATTACGGGGAGTTATTCGAGATAAAGATGAAGTAATTGAACGGTTGGAAAGAAAGATGGAAGAAATGATGGTTGCAATTATGACTTTACAAAGTCAACCTCGGACTCCGATAGTGGTTCCCGTCGAGATGAATCAACCGAAATAATCCAGATTCCGACAATAATAAAGAATCTTCCAATAATAATGAAGGGCAGCCCATGAAAGATTCTGTTCCAGCTACCATGCCAGAAAAGGATATCAAAAGTTTAATAGAACAACAGGTAAGAGAAGCCTTGGCACAATCTAAAGGAGGATCGTTAATTCTGAAGGGTAGACCTTATCCTGAAGAATTCGACGCCGTTCAATACCCCAAAGGCTTCGTACCACCTTCGTTTAAAACTTTTGATGGAACAGGAAATCCACGACAACATGTTGCGCATTTTCGGGCCAGTTGTTGTAATGCGAGGAGGAAATGATGCACTATTGTTCCGACAATTTGTGAGTAGCCTCTCGGGTGTTGCATTTGATTGAGTACGCTGAATTACCGAATGGATCGGTCAAGACTTTCGCAGAACTAGAAAATCTTTTCGTTAAACGGTTTCTTGGAGCTCGACACCATATCACCGTTGGTGATCTTGTGGTTGAGAAACAAAAACCGGACGAAACATTGGTGGAATACATTCTGCGATGGAGGAATCCGAGCATGAAGTGCGAACCTCAGCTCCAAGAACAACACGCAATTGAAATTTTGTTGAAGAGT
Source organism: Papilionanthe hookeriana x Papilionanthe teres (assembly GCA_022702705.1). Lineage (NCBI taxonomy): Eukaryota > Viridiplantae > Streptophyta > Magnoliopsida > Asparagales > Orchidaceae > Papilionanthe > Papilionanthe hookeriana x Papilionanthe teres. Next base: position 86,272,373 of record CM040424.1, read on the forward strand.
ATTCATGGACCGGTAGCATTCCTCCTTAAAGGTTTTACGATCAAGACATTTGAGAAATTGCTCAGTAAAGCTGCAAGTCTACAAGAAGAAGCAAAACAACTTGGTTTTATTGAAAAGACCGAGAAACGAAACCGATGAAAGCTTTTGAGAAGAAATCGCTGATCTGTCGCAACTATTGATAAAGGCAAACAACCGATACGAGATAAAGACGAACAACCCCGACAGAGCCATCAATCTTTTCAACGAGTATAATTCACGAGTCTTCACAACGAGACCTCCTCCAATGAACGAGAGACCAACTTTGTCTTTAACGAACGATTGAGTAAGGTATATTCCTTCAAAGATGAAGCGATTGGCAAGATGTTTCGAAATTTGGTTAAGAAAGCGGAATTCGATCGCTCGAACCTAAGAAACCGGAAGAAGTTGATAAGAAAGATCATCCGCTATATTGCCTGTACTACGAATGATCGGACATACTATAGAGAACTGCTTTGTTTTCAAGAATTGGTTGGAGAATAATCTCATGAAAGGGAACATAACGATCCCGAAAGAGTATATGAGAGAACTTGAAAAAGGTTCAATCAATACAATCTCGGTCGATCCTATTGTTCCGATTGATCCATATACAATCGATGGTGGGTGGAGTACGGTATGGACTAAATCTTCAAAGAAAATATTGAATCAGTTCCAGAATGCTTCAACGCAAGCTGCAATTCAAGATCCAAAGCCTGTTGAACCGGTGTTATTGGTTGGAGCAGAAGATAAATCTCAAGAGAAGAATGAGCAAGTTATGGAAGATAAAATTGAAAAGTCAGCTCAGAAAATGAGAGTTGTTGGTCCGAGATTAGTTGTTACGGATTTGGGAGAGAAATCTCTCAAACCGTTGACTTTGTATGATTTCTTCTTTGCTCCACCGGGAGCACGCAATACTATGGAATTTGATTTCGGCTACGTTTTGGTCATTTTCGTTGGTAATGTGGTTGACAATAACCAACCTAACTCGATACTAATTTCAATCATGATAACAATTCTCAAATCGTACAGAACACTGATATGTGCAATGATGATCCAGAAAGAGATACAGATAATAACAGTTGTTGTATGGAAGATGAAACACTTATTCTAGAGTTTCAAGGATCTCCAATTGCAATAGAGCTAGAATTTTCTGATTCAGAAGGGGTCTTGAAAGAGTCAGCTACTCCAATTCCCGAGGTTACAACTTCTGAATTAATTCCAGACTCGGAAGAGATAACAGAAATAAATTTGAGAAATGGAAAGATATTACCCCCAAGAATGGGTCCGAAAGATAAAGGAAAGCAAATAGACGATCCAGCTCCACCAATTGATGAAGTGCTTGTTCAAAAGGAAGATGAAAAGCCAAACAGTAAAGTGGATTATAATGTATTAGCACATCTTAGGAAGTTACCAGCGAAGTTGAGTATATACGACGCTCTGATCTTATCAAAGGAGATGAGAGAAGCTCTGGTGAAAGCTTTGCTTGATCCGGACATCCGTTCGCTCGGCTCGTCGGTGATTCCTTGGATGAGGTTTGTACATTGAGGGAACGGACAAAGATAACTTTTACGGATGATGATTTATTGCTTAGCACTCGCTCGATCATAATCGCCCGTCGTATATTTCGTCAACATTGGTAATGCTATGCTATCTAGAGTGTTAGTGGATCCGGGAGCATCCATTAATATAATGAACCTGAGAACACTAGCATACTTGGATATTGATGCAAGACAGTTGACCGCCGATAGAATGATGTTAAGGGGTTTTAACCAGAAAGGAGAAAGAGCTTTGGGATCGATAACTTTACTGTTGAGAATCAGTGAATTGACAACAACTGCAAAATTCCATATCATTGACTCTGAAACATCATTTAATGCTCTTTTGGGCCGACCTTGGATTCACGAAAACAGATTGGTTCCCTCATCACTACATCAATGTATAAAGTACTGCCAGGAAGGACAAGAATATTGTATAAAAGGAGATTTACGACCGTTTTCCGTTCATGAAATAGGTATTCATGAAGATGCTCGCTTACTACACTCCTCCGAAAAAGACTGTTTTATCTCGAGATGTTGTTGCAAATAGAACAGAAAATCCAAAAAGCATACAAAGACAAGATTTTTCAACGCCAATTCAACAATCTCATATCACCCCTCTACAACGAGAGGGTGAGAGTTTCTCCAGAACTCGCATCCGAGGTCGAGGCCGGGGACGAGGTCAAGAAAGGAACGATAGGGTTGTTGAATCGAGGAATCCGGTTATCAACATTGATTTGGAAGACGATTCGAAGATGAAAAAATTAAGAAAGATGCAATGACAATCAACCAAAGAAGACCCCAGTTCCAAATCAGTTTAGAAGATGAAGAAAAGCGTGAACATAGTTCAATGTACGATCGAATCAATCGTTATGTACAATCTATGGCCCTTACCCCAATTTATACTCATAAAATTGAGGGTTTGACGGTCAAAGAAGTACATAGTGCTGGTGGAAAACCAATAAAGTTTCACCGTGGCTCGCATCTTCTAGTTCCGAAACTAATGTAAAACTAGAAAACGATCTTTCTTCGAATTAATGGAATTGCCCGTTGAATGGTATTCTCATTGTGTTCGGAATCTTGCACGGCGTGGTATGGTACCCAAGCAATGGTCAAAAGAACAATCGCATTATTTTGAAAAACTTTGGAATAATAACAATCGTACATTCAATTCTAAACAAGGTCTTGGGTTCGGCACGATAGGACCAGTTGATGATGTGGAATTTTGCTTAGTTGTTACCAATGGACAAAATGAAGAATGTTTGGAAACTTTGGATAATTATGAAGATTCCCTGATTGATGATGCCCCACCAGAGTTTGAAGAAGAGATTAAATCAACAGTAGATGAGCTGAAAGAGGTTAACTTAGGGACTGAAGAGGAACCAAGGCCAACCTTCATTAGCTCCCTACTTAATGAAGAAGAAGCTACAGACATTATTAAGTTGTTGACTGAATTTAAAGACTGCTTTGCTTGGAGTTATAATGAGATGCCGTGGTTAGCATCGGATGTGGCAAGTACATAAATTGGGTCTAGATTCTCGGCAAGATGCCGGTTAAGCAAGCTCCAAGAAGGATGCGCTTGGATATTGAACAAAAAGTTATAACGGAACTCAAAAAGCTGATAGATGCCAAATTCGTACGAGAAGAGCAATATCCTACATGGCTTGCCAGCATAGTACCGGTTAAGAAAAAGAATGGTCAAATCCGAATTTGTGTAGACTTCAGGGATTTAAACAAGGCATGTCCAAAAGATGAATTTCCACTTCCTATTCCAGAATTGATGGTTGATATCGCATCATCTCATGCCATTTTCTCTTTTATGGATGGGTCGTCCGGTTATAATCAGATCAAAATGGCTCCAGAAGATGAAAAGTTTACAGCTTTCAGAACGCCAATCGGAGTTTACTTGCTATACGGTAATGCCTTTTGGGTTGAAGAATGCGGGAGCAACATATCAACGAGCAATGACCAGAATTTTTGATGATCTCATTCACAATCAAGTGGAATGTTATGTGGATGATTTAGTGATCAAAAGTAAACAGAAAGAAGATCATCTGTACGATTTGAGAATTGTTTTTGAACGGTTACGACAATTCAACCTCAAAATGAACCCTCTGAAGTGCGCATTTGGTGTGACTTCTGGGAAATTTTTAGGGTTTGTTGTTCGTCACCGTGGGATTGAAATTGATCCAGAGAAAATAAAAGCGATTTTGGAAATGCCACCCCCTAAGAACTTAAAGCAATTACGATCCTTTCAAGGGAAGTTGGCATATCTAAGACGTTTTATTTCTAATTTGTCAGGAAGGTGTCAACCTTTCTCTGCATTGACCAAAAAAGATGCCAAGTTTACTTGGGACGATAAATGTCAATATGCATTTGAAAGCATTAAACGATATTTAATGACACCTCCCGTACTAGCCGCCCCCATCCCGTGTAAGCCTTTGATACTTTATACCGCGGCTTTAGACGACTCCTCGAGCTCTGCCGCTCGGAGTCAATGATGAGGGTAAAGAGAATGCTCTATATTACTTAAGTCGTCGTCTAATACCAGCGGAGGTAAAGTATCCGCCAATCGAGAAGCATTGTCTGGCTTTAATTTTCGCAGTTCAGAAACTCCGACATTACATGCTCTCTCACAAGGTCAATTTGATTTCAAAGTTTAATCCGCTGCAGTATTTGATAGCTCGACCAACGCTTTCCGGAAGGTTAGCAAGATGGGCCATGATATTATTGCAATTTGACATTACCTTTGTTCCGCTTCGAGCTATAAAGGGACGCATTCTAGCAGATTTTCTTGCGGCACATCCGTTACCAGCCGACTCTCTTCTTAATGACGATCTACCAGATGAACAAATAATGAATTTGGAAAATTCCAATACTCAATGTTGGGAATTGTATTTTGATGGGGCCTCTTCAAGACGAGAGGAATAAAGAACTACAAACGATAATACCCGGTAAAGCAGGAATTGGATTGGTATTCATTACACCAGAACGAGGAATGTTGAAGTATGCTTATCATTTAACAGAGCCGTGTACAAACAATGAGGCAGAATATGAAGCTTTGATAACAGGATTACAATTAGCGATACTCCTGGATATAACTGATATCAACATTTATGGAGATTCACAGTTAATAATTCAACAAGTTGCTGGCCAGTACAGAATTCTGAAGCCCAGATTGGAGCAATATCACCGTTATACAATGAAGTTGTTGGAACAAATACCTAATGTGACACTGTACAGAATTCCAAGAGGAGAAAACACTCTTGCAGATGCTCTAGCTAAACTTGCTAAAGAATTTGCATGTCTACAAGAAGATTCTATTGAAATAACGATACAAGGACTTCAAGTTTTGTCTCGAATTGATACGGATATGTTAAACAAATTAAATGAAGAAGAAACGAGCAGTGGCGATTGCTTGAAAACACGAGAAGATTGGCGTCGACCCTTCATAGAATATTTACGAGTCGGAAACTACCGGATGATAAGTCGGCAGCTCATCGGATAAAGAAAAGAGCATCGTCATATGCTTTAATTGATAATGTTCTTTATCGAAGATCCTTCGATCAAATGTGGTCGAGATGCTTGAACAGCTCGGAAGCTCAAGAAATTGTAAAGGAGGTACATTCGGGACTTTGTGGCACTCATCGATCGAGTCCTAAAATGAAAATGAAAATCAAAAGGCTAGGATACTACCGGCTCGCGATGATGACCGATTGTATGAAAATCGCCAAAAGTTGTCATCAATGTCAGATACATGGAGTGGTCTTACACCAACCCCCTAATGTGCTCCACCCGACGGTCGCGTCGTGGCCGTTTGAGTGTTGGGGCACAGATGTAGTGGGTCCTATAGATCCTCCATCTTCAAAAGGACATCGATTTATCTTAGCGGCCACCGATTACTTTTCAAAATGGGCAGAGGCTGTACCGCTCAGAGAAGTGAAAGCGTATCATGTGTTACAATTCTTCAAGAATCAGGTCGTCTATCGTTTTGGCGTACCACGCGAATAATTTCGAACAATGGGTTCGCTTTCAAGAGTACAAAAATTAATAATTTTGTCAGAAGACATGGAATAGATTGGCGGTATTCTACAATATATTATCCTCGAGCAAACGGGCTGGCCGAGGCTTTTAATAAGACTCTCGTCCAAATTCTAAAGAAAACCTTGAATGAGAATAAGAGAAATTGGCACGAGCAGTTATTAGAAGCCTTATGGGCCTATCGAACAACGTTCGTAACTCCAACACGATCTACTCCTTATGCCCTCGTGTACGGGTCCGAAGCCGTTCTTCCTTTAGAAGTACAACTTCCGTCTCTCGAATTGCTTATTGCCGATAAAATTACTACCGAAGAAAATGCTAAACTCCGTCCGGAAGAGCTGGAAAATTTGGAAGGGAGACGGCTATTAGCACAACAAAATTTGGAATTATATCAAGCTAAAATGGTTCAAGCACATGATAAGCCGATCCGCCAGAACTTTCAAAGTTGGTGACCTTGTACTTGTTCTTAAGAGACCTATCCTTGCACATCGCAAGATAGGTGGAAAGTTCGAACCAATTTGGGAAGGTCCATTTGTGGTGGAGAAAGTTTACTCTGGAGGAGCATACCAATTAGTGGACTGTCAAGGGGAAAGACCTATGCTCCCTATTAATGGGCGTTACTTGAAGAAATATTATGTGTCGTGATGTTTCAAAAGAGCGAACTTTAGAAATAAAGTCTTGTTCTTAGAAGCACTGACACCTCAATTGTAACTGAGTCCGAACTTAAATTTGAAACAAGATTGTTGAATAAAATTTCCTTTTCAATCTATAATAAAATTCATATATTCTTAAACATAATCCAATCATCATTCTCGTTCCTTTCACATGAATTTCAATTTTCATAATAAGCCCTATATTTATAAATAAATAAATAAAATATGTATATACACATATATAAATATAAATTAAAACAAATACATTCTAGATTAATACATATTGTTCTTGCTTAGCCCGACCGACATACCGACCGTTTTCTGTGTTGTGCGGGAAAATGTCGAAGGAAGGCTGATTTTCGTCTTTAAGAATGGACTTGGTTTCGCTCTGAATAAAGAAAAGATTGAAGAGGGAGCAGTTATAGAATTTGATCTGGATTTTGAACAAGTAAATTTGGAGTATGAAAGCTCGGCTCTGACGATTATAGATCAAGAGGCATTCCGTGGTCAGAAGCCCCTATTAACATTTAAAAGCAAAGATCAACGTTCTTCCGGAAAGAAGAGGAAAATAAATGAGGTTGAAACAGATTACACTACAACCAATAAGATTAATTCAATGGTGATGACTTCTGAAGGCGAGCTTGTTGGTGCTATCCCTACCAATGATCAGTTGGAAGGTAAGGCAACACTCACCCGCACTCAGAAGAGGAACCGGAATCGGCGGATACACAAGATGTTGGAACAAATGAAAGAACGGGGAGAGGATGAGGCCGTTGTGGAAAGGATGGCGATCGTCTTTGAAAGAAAAGATTTCAAATCAACCTGTTGAGGTAATCCCACCAAAGCGAGAGAAGGCTGTATCGAAACCTACTCTTCAAAAGAAAGATATCGAAAAAAGAATATGGAGGTTGTGCCATATGTCCCACGATTCGTAGACGAGGCCTCGTAGATTGCAAATTATTCCGAACATGAACTAGAAAGATATCAAAGAGTAAGAAAGCGAATTTTGAACATCTTCAAAGACTCTGGGGAAAGTACATCAATATATTGGAAGGCTTAGAATTATACACTGACGTATTTTCTGAGCGAGAACAAAGAGAAATTGTGGATTGTGTTATTCTCGAGCAACAAATGGGACAAGCTGGACGCCTGAGAAGAAGAACTTACTCTGAACCCAGAAAATGGAAACGTGGAAAGGGACGAATTACCATACAATATGGGTGCTGTTACAATTTCGCTAAAGACAGAGAAGGTAATCCTCCTGGCATAATTCGCCATGATGAAGTTGATCCATTACCATCATTCATAAAACGGATGATCAGACGAATGGTAGCCTGGCGAGTGCTCCCCGCCGATTGCATTCCGAACATTTGTATTATAAATATATATAAGGAGGGTGATCGTATTCCTCCACATGTTGACCATCATGACTTCAAGAGACCTTTACGTACCGTCTCGTTCGTCAACGAATGCAATATCATGTTTGGCACGGAAATTCGGATTATTGGAGATGGAGAATTCCGGGGACTCGTTGAAATTCCTTTACAGGTGGGCTCGGTATTAATCTTAAAAGGAAATGGTGCCGATGTGGCGAAGCATTGTATTCTCGGCGTATCGTATGAGAGGATTTCGATCACTCTCGGAAGGATGAATGAAGACAAGATACCGTTCCGTTATAAATCGATCCAGAAATGGAGAATCTCCGACCATATGAACTATAAGTTGTTTAAAGTCAGCACACCTCTTTATATATAGGAAGGATCTTTCCAGATTCTCCGATGTATATTGAAGGTGAGGCTAGTCTCTATACAGCTTACTGTTCAAATACATGATAGACAGTGGTGGATGTTCAGAATGATACACAGATTTGATTTGACATTCAAAGATATTGCAGAAGAGACATATAGATGTTTACAGATTATTGTTCGTATGATGGCAGTGATGTTCTTCATGTTTGATATTCGATGTAATAGCATTTCATCCACTATTATATGATATTCAGTTTCAAGCAAATATGATCAGACTCCTTTTGACGATTTAAAAGCAAATCTGGTTGATTGTTTGTCGAAAAACCAATAAATTTGGTTTATCGCAATTTTGGAAAGGCTAAGGAGCAAGAACGATGGGTAAAACAAGAAATATAATAATCCTTGAAAAAAATTATTAATTAAAAGTATATATAAAGATATAAATAAATACCTAATAAAGTATTTTTGGAATAACAAAATCTTAAATAAAATAATGATAATATGAGTTTTGTTTCATATTCTTGCCAATTCTCATGTATATGCATCTGCATTTCACGAACTTCACCATTCTCACAATTCAATACTACGTCTCTACACAATTCCCACTTTTACGCCACAAGTCATCACATTCCTCCATAATTTTCACAATACATCGTACTCCTTCTGAGGTCAGTACCTAAATTCTGACTCTCATCCTCCTGAGATCGATACCTATATTTCGATTCTCACTTCGAGGCTGGTACCCATATTCCAGTTCTCATCTCGGGGTCAGTACCTATATTCTGATTCCCACCTTCTGAGATCGGTACCCATATTCCGATTCTCATTTCGAGACTGATACCGATATTTCAGTTCTCTTCTCCTGAGGTCAGTACCTATATTCTGACTCTCATCCTCCTGAGATCGATACCTAAATTTCGATTCTTACTTCGAGGCTGGTACCCATATTCCAGTTCTCACCTCGGGATCGGTACCTATATTCTGATTCCCATCCAGCATACACATGATTTATACATAATTATGCATATGATTTATACATGTTTATACATATTGTTTATATATGCCCTTTGGATAGGCTTAGCCCTATTCTTTCTCACTATACATTCATATTGTTTGAGATAGGTTTTATCCTACTCCCTCCTACTTTTTCAATACATATTTGGATAGGCTTGGTCCTATTCCTTCCCCGTCATATTCTCTCTGATCAAATGCATATTTCTGAATCATTTCCTTGCATACATTTTGGAAATTCAAATTCATATCGTTGAATTGAAGGTACACCTGCTAATCCCCAGCGGGAACGTAACTTCACTTCAATTCTGATTCAATCTTTGATTTGTTTCAAGTATGGTTACTGGAACATTCATTTGTGATTGGGTTGATCATTTCGGTCAACACCAATAGGTGCGGCGTGCTTGTATAGTACACCACACCTATTGGGGGTCCATTTGTTGACCTCAGTTTTGAGGTCATTCTTTTCTCCTTCTAGCCTAAGATCTAGCCTTAGGATCTTCCTATTTTAGACTATCTTAGAGGACTAGACTGGGACCCACTATGTTTAGAAATTCGAGCCATTTCCTCGCTCCTCGAAGTTTCATATGGACGGTTTTAAATCTTCGACATCCAGTTGGATCGATTAAAAGCCGACATATTGAAACTCTTGTCGAGTTCCTATAGGGATTTGAAAGACATAGGTGGACCCCACTTGCGTGCGACGTTTGACTTTTTGCCACGAGCAATATGTTTGACTATGGTTCTCGCTTAGGCGAAGACCGGTCATCGATTTGCTCGATAAATGGCTCCGGTCGGGTCGAAATAAATTCATTTTTGCGACGTTACGCAAATTTAATTTAAATTGATGCGGCCGTCGGCGAACTTGTCCGAACGGCCCCGGATGACGAAACGGACCGCGCCGATGCGTCCGGAACATCGATTTTAGATCTGGGAAGGACATATAACTTGATAGGGTTTTGAATCGGCTCGATTTGCATGTAAAATTGACGAATTTAAATAAAATAATAATAATAGTAATTTTTTTTTTTTTTTTATAATAATATATATTAAATCTTATAGTTATATACCCTAACTCACAATCACTGTTCATTTCCTTCTATTTCACGCGTTCGCCTTCGTTCTCCTTCCCGTGCCCTAACCGGAGCCTCTCCGTTCCCCTCTCGGCGACGACCGATTTCGAGAGGCTTCCTAGCCGGTTTTCCGGTCACCTCTTCCTTCTCCGACCCCAATCGATACTGCTTTCCGGTTGTAACTTCCGGTCACTTTCTTTAACTGTTTCTCCCGCTCAAATGAGTCGGATGACCTCCCTTCTTGCTATTCTTGGCTAGTTTTATTGCCTGCCGTGGGGTTCTCCTCACCGCCTTGTTTTTCACCGCCGGTAAGTCTCGCTCCTTTGTCCGGCTATAAATACCCCATTACGGGGAGAATTGGGGGCTTGGATTTTTTTTTTGCGTTAAGGAAGAATCTCGAGTTGGTGCTCTTTTTCTTGCGATTTACAGAATTCTGCTTCTAAGTCCGTTTTACAGTTTCTGAAGGTAAGAATGTCTTCTTCTCTTCTATCTTCTTAACTACAGAATGAAATATCTGATGCCTCGCTACAGTTATCTTTATTAATCTTAATCCACCTATGGAGCTTATCTTCATTAATATATGTCCTCATTTCTTACAAGGTTTTCTCATGGTTATTAGTCGACAAATGGAAAGTTCATTTTGATCTAGAAACAATTGAACTTCTTCTCTTGGCTCATATTTTAAGATGGCCAAATATCTTTGATCTGCTTTAATGACTAATGACCATGGATGAGTCTGCGGGTACGAATTGATGAATTTAAGAGGTGTCTTCAATTCCATGTTCGATCCTGCTCTTTGTGAGAATGGATTTCTTTATATGGAGTTTTAGGTTCTTGAAATAGTTGGATCACCATATGCGGCAACTTATATTGTTACAAATTTCTTTAAGAGGGTTTTTTTTTTATGAAATTTATGAGATAAGTGAGACTTTGCTGCATTTAAGTTGATGGAAAAATCTAAAAAAAAAAAAAAAAAAAAAAAAAAAAGAAAATGGATTGCGTTCTATTTTATGCTGATCCCTCTCTTGATCATTCAAATCCCCTGACATATCAGATATTTAAAAAGGGGTAAAGGGAATATGCCTGCTGCTAGCTATTGAGATTCCTGTTTGTTTTTTGAATCTTACAATAAATCTTTTCATATTTGAGATTTAATTGGCGTGAATTATAGTTCTCAATTTTTTTTCTGGAATGTAGAGAGTTTATCTGCTTTGAAAACAGTGAATGATGAGTTTCTTTTGCCTCAATTAATTTGAATCCATCACGAGCAATTGAGTTTTAGTGATTTTTTTTTAAATGAGGAATTTAGCTGGCTTTCATGAGATTTAAAATATTGGAATTCTTTTGTTTATCTTTCTTTGCATTTGGATCTCGGGTTCTAGTTAGCTTGAACACGTATTTGGGATTCTATTTTGTTCTCTTTAGCAATGGAGTATTAGAATCGAAATATTAAGATTTTTTGGACACTCTGTTTATTTTGGTCTGCCTAAATTGAATCATTTGAATACCACAATTTTGAGACATTTTCTTTACCCTGGTTTGTCGAAGTTGGATTTTGAACCTCGTGAACTTCTCTTTGCCTAAATTTGCTGAAGCAGGATTTTGGAAATGTGAAATTCGTTATCATAATGTTTCCTGAAGTTGGGATATGGAAATTTGTGATTTTCTTTATTTAAACCCACTGGGGTTTCCTCAGAAATTTTGGGAATTATCTTTATTTTATTCTATTGAGGACAAACTCAGGAAACTTAGTTGTTATTCTTTGTTTCAAGCTGATGGAATTAAAAGTTGGATGTTAAAACTGCGGGGCTTTGTTTCCTTTGCTGCATTTTACCGAGCCTGATTTGTTTAGGCTGTAAGACTCTGGATCCTCTTTATTTTGGCTTGCTTAAATTGAATTGCTCGAACTTTATAACTTTGGGATGTTTTCTTTGATCTGGTTTGTTGAATCTAAACTTTGAAAATCCTGGGCTTCTTCATTTCCATTCTAAAAAAAAATCAGACCAATGCATGAAGGAATTTTGGTTCGTGTGCTATGGATGATTGCATTGCAAAATTATTTGAAAAGAAAGCTTTCAGATTTTTTTTTGAATTGGGCAATACTGGTAATGTTTTTTTTTAGGAAGTTTGCATACATATTATTCGGTTCTTATATATTTACATTTCCAACACCTAAACTTTAAGACTTACATATATGCCACTCAATTTCTCATATGTTTATGTGGCTAATATCTTGGATGGTTCCAATTATTTGCTTTGGGAAACCAATTTTCAAAATCTGAGTTGTTTGGTGGTTATTTTGAAAAAAATCTGGAAAGATTTATTTGTCATTTTCAATTGCTGTAGCTATGTATTAAAAAAAAAAAAAAAGAAAAATTCTGAGATATCCCTTGCCTTAACTTGTTTTGAAACAAAATTTTGGGAGTTTGAGAATTGATATTAGAATAACTTATTTGAGGTTAAGTTAAAGAAATCTCAGTTCAGTTATGAGGATTATACTTTCATTGGATGCTTTCTTGAAAAATTTTCTGAAATTGTTTTGAGATCTTTGACCTCCACTATACTTCTATAAATTTATACTTCTTGGATAATTTGTGTATGTATATGTTTTTTTTATCTTCTCTTTGTTTATCTTCTCTTTCATGGATAATGGTTTGATTACAGCAGTGTATAAGGTTATGAATTGGAAGTTTTGGAAGTCTTAATGTTGAGTTGATTTGGGAAGCAGCTGTCAATTTTGCCTTGCTCTATAATTTGGAATTAAAAAAAAAAAACTATTACTAGTCTCTCTTTAATTCTTTGAGGCATACTGCTACTAGTTCTATTCGTTCTTATAAGTTAAATTCGAAGTTGTGGCTAGGTGGTCTTTTCTTTAATCTTTGGATTTAGGAAATGTTTGCAGCTAACCTATTCCTTGTTCTGTAATTGCATCTTTTGGAAGCTGTAACAAGTCCACCTTTGATTTATTTTGAAAATGCTGTGTAATTATATTATTATTTACCCCTTTACTTAAATATATAAACATATGTTTTAAGGCAAGTAATGTGAGTAATATGTGTGATGGTTTCCTAAAGCTGAATCATAGCAGCTTTGTGTTTATTACTCTAATTTGCTAAAACTGAATTTGGTGGAATCGAATACCTAAGCAAGTTTCAATTGATCTGGATTGGTTCTATGCATTAGAGATTGGAAATGCAACTGTACGAGGGATGAATAGTTCCTCATATGATGCAAGTTGTAACAATGTCCCGATTTGGATAGAAATTTCTCAAATTGTTGAAAATACATATAAAATATCAAAGTGGGGGCATAAGTCGGACATGCGGGGTACGAGCGATGATGCACACTCGAATAATCGTGCTTTATAACCGAGACAAAAATAATAAAAATCAATACTCAATATTAGATGCCCATCTCACCTTGAGTTAGGTAGTTCTAATCCCTACTTTTAAAAAATCCGTGAACCGATAAACAGATACTACGATACCAGATATTATACTGGTATGACAACAGATACTTCAATAACAAGATACTACATTGCACTTGCACAACAAATACAACATTGCCACCCATATGATAACAGATACTACACCAACACATCAAACCACATGTCACACACATAGCACAACACATATCACATTACACACACACTGCATACTATACACTATAGATTACACATACACATGCAACATATTAAATATCACACACAAATACCACACATAGCACATCATACACAACACATTCAGTATATCAAACCAAACACGACATATCAAATACATCGCATCAGACACAACACATATAATTATCAAACTTATCATGCACACCCTACACATTAAATATCACACACTGCATACCATACACTAGTTATCACACATACACATCACATATTAAGTATCACACACACTACACATTACACCTTATGCACTACACATTACCCTACTACACACTATACACTATACACCAGTTAACACACCTTGCACATCACAGAACAGATACTACAACGCATCGGATACTTCACTCTCAAGGAATTCAGATACTACAAAGCTGGTTCACTCACTAATTAAGTGGTAGGGATTAGGATAGCCTACTCTAAGGTGATTTGCTGGTGACTTAATTTGAGATTGATACAGACTTCAGTACTTCGGGTTGCCTGTGGGATCGAGATAAAAAAGAAGTCTACAGACTGAGCCTATCCTCAAATAGAATTCTTATTCCCCCACTTTGATATTTTATATGTTTATAGCTAAACTTGATTATATAGTTGTTTGTAGCTTGCTTCTGAGGCATCGACGGAGTTGGCCAGGTACATATTTATTTATTGTACAGTTCATTTATTTTCTTTATTGCATGCATTCCTTTGCTCTTTGTATATACATTTACCTACATTTATACTTTTTCTTTCATGCTTGCCCCTAGGATAGGCCATCTAGGGCATGGTTAGTTTATTTTGATTACTCGTTTACCTTGCATACTCGTACTTGCCTTAGGATAGGCCATCTAGGGCATGGTTAGTTTATTTTGATTACTTGTTTACCTTGCATACACTGTACTTGCCCCTAGGATAGGCCATCCAGGGCATGGTTAGTTTATTTTGATTCTTGTTTCTCTTGTACACTCGTACTTGCCTCAGGATAGGCCCTTTAGGGCATGTTTGTTTTTCTTTTCTTTACACATTTTCCCTCGTATATGCCCTTAGGATAGGCCGTTCGAGGCATGGTTTTTTTTTTTTCTTTTTTTTCTCCTATCTTTACTCTTTCTCGAGACGAGACGACAGAGGACGAATGGAGGACCTTCGATCGGACTTTCGTAGATTTAAATAACATCTATAGGACGTCGAGGTCGTCGTTTGATACGACATAAACCCTCACACTATCTTTTAGGACTGAGTACGATCGCATATCGTACGATATAAGTCCTAAACTGTTTAGGATTCCGAGGTTGTCGTTTGGCACGACATAAACCCTCTCATATTTTTGGGTCATTTGCATGTGACATGTAGATATAAATCCCAACACTTCTAAATAACTTACAAGATTGAAATATAAAACATAACTTCACTTTCAAAGATGTCAAGCCTAATCATAGGTTAGTTTGAGATGTCACTGAAGCTCCTTCGATATCTTCGACATCTCCTACTTTTCATACACTTGGATTCGAAAATAACCGTTCCACATTGAACCATTCCTTCTGATTTTCCTACAACCAATCGTGAAAACTTGAACGTTGAAATTTCTTGAAGACGAAGCCTATGATCCTTATCGAGAGTTTTCTTATGTGATTTCGGTCGCCTAAGATGTAATTAACTATGAGGCTTGCCTACATAGGGAATTAGGAACCCGATTAATCTAAACCCTGCCTAATCCGTGCATTGAGACAGGGGAATTTGTCAGTTATAAAATACGCAGACTAAAATGGAGTCATAAACTTTTAAGTTTAGATAGTTAAGCCTACTTAACAAGTGAGTACGCTCATCTTTTGGGATGATGTGTCACTTGTGGTATTATCTTCAACTATTTAAACTATTCGACATATGAGTGCTATTTGGTCTCGTTATTTTCAAAATAAAATATATCATCATTTAAAAAAAAAAATAATAAAAAAAAAATACTTTACCTATTACATCATATTAAATTTTCAAATTTTATTTTCAAAATAAATAAGGAAAAATTAGCCGACAAACTCTTATAACTCGTTTAACATATGACATGCTAGTGAGTCAGCAATTTTAGGGACAAATATATAAATGCTTTAATTTTTTTTTTATTTAGGGCATTTGGGCAAATGTATTCAGAAAAATATATACACCGCACATATAAGGCTCCAAGATTTTCTATCAAATGTCAAATCTCCATGCTGGTCACAGAATAGATTCCAAGTGTTGCTTACATCTTAAAATAGTGGCATTCGTAATTCTTTGTTAATTAGAAGCAGAAGGAGATGAAGATATATATATTTTTAAAATAATAGAAAACTAACTCAATGTACAATATATAAATGTCATTTTTGTTATTTTTGATAATTTAATATATGGTATGGACTCAATAACAAGCTTACGAGTCAAGTTTATTTAACCTATAACTTGATCTTGAGCTCGTCGAGACTATACTCGTTGGCTCTCAAGTGAGTTATTTCTATGAGCTCTTATTCCAGTTTAATTTGAGCCTATAAATCAGCACACGAGCTTGTTGTTAGTACTAAAAGCCGAGCTTAAGCTTGTATTTTTACAAATGAGTCAAGCTCGAGTTGGGCATGATCGAGATTGACACTACAACTCGAGCTCGACACTACTCATTCACAAGCCGATACATAGTTCAGAAGAAAAAAAAAAGCTTCTATAAATTCTATTAGAATGGTTTAAAAAATTATCCAACTTATTTTGATATTTTGTCATATAAAATTTTCAAATTACTAACACTAATCTCAAAGCAATTGGCTTTTCAGCATAACGGGTCATAATAAATTTTTTTCTTTTTTTATGAACATGTAGTAAAATTTAAACTTAAGAGCAAAATTATTACTAATGAATTTTATTGTCATTGTCACCTATTAAAAAAATGATATTTTCAAACTTAAGAGCAAAATTATTACTTATGAATTTTTCTTTTACTCCGTTCTTCAAATGCCATCTTTGGCAATTACAAACATATCACTATTTACAAATCAAACGTTCTCTTTTATCCATTTTCAAATCATTTTCAAACTTTCTTTCAATTTCAGAAAAAAATACAAGAACACCCCTTAGGATTACAATCGGCATATATATAGTCCTGATGTACAATATGTAATTACAAACTTACCCTTGTGAGATTAAGAGAACCAAAAATTGAAAATTATAAAATTTATTTTAAGATAAGTATAATAGATTGTCATAAATAAATTAGTAACTTTTTAATTTAAAAATATTTTTTATTTTTTAAAATTGATAAAATTAATTATTATATATGCTCATTCAAAAGATTAATCAAGCATCATTGTAGGAATTAATAAAAATATGTGGTATTAAAGTTAGAATTTATAATTTATATATGGCAAAAAATCTAGATATCATGTAAGCCAAAATATTAATTTATTTTTATGAGAAATTGCATCTTTAGTATTGAAAGATATTGTTAAATAATAATTTTTTCAACTTTATTTAAAAATAACAATGAAAATTTATTGATTAATGGAGTGTTGGGTTGCTAATGATTACAAAAAGAGAGTTCACTTTTAAAATTATATAAAATTGGTTTTCACGTGTAGATAAGATAAGTCGAGAATAATTTGTAGACACTGAGTGTCTTAAGCCCTTAGATTTATCTTGAAGTGATGAAAGATAGTGTGCTTAATTGTTCTTCTCATAGGAGTAGTCATTAGCGACCATAAAAATGAGCGTTGATCTCTAGTGGTGCAAAGGGAGTTGACAATCGTTGTCCACCATGTTCAGAAAATATGTCATTGCTAGCATCAATGTTGCAACAATCCTAATGATGATGTGTATTTATTTCAATGGAAATGATTTAAAAAATTTAAGGATGACAGAGTGCACAAAGTGGTGATGATGCTGGCATGTGCTTAAATGTTTTTGGAGTAAATTGTTTATGTTATGCTTTTAAGTATAAAGTGCTATCATATAACATAGCTTACTTCACCTTACATAACTTGTATTTTTTCATCACTTGTCTATCGAGCAGTGTTTGTGAATAAATTATCTAAGTGTAGTTGAATAAATCATTAATTATATGTTTGATTGCCATAAATCACTCGCTTAGGCTAATCATTTTCTAACTCTATTATTAAATTTATGTTGTGTTTATTATAAGATTTGATTTATTGATGGTATGCAAAATTTAATAGCTTTGAAGGATATACAAATTAAAATTGTGATTATAATTTGAATACTTATAGGAGTAGTCCATTCAATTAATGTAAGAATATTTACTCCTACTCTTATAAACTAGTTGCATAATTAGATTTGTGATTGATTGTTAATTTGTTCGATAAATTATCTGGCTTTCATTTTATGTTAAATCACTATTTTTAATTATCTTACATATTGTGTAAACTTTATCATATATCTAGCTTCCATTAGTGCATTAAGTATAAGGGATCTGAATTGGTGAATTTCAACATAAGTTGATGAAATTTAAGTCATACACAACTCACTTGACATCACACCATTGAGATCAAATTCTAGAGGATCAATTGATTTGTCTTATAAAATAGAGGATCAAAAAACTTATGATTGATTTAGGGCAAGTAGTGACGCTTGAGCCTATGCTTGTATTATTTATATGTGAATCCTTTAAAGATGGGCCGGAGTGCTGATGCAAAGTATCTTAAGTATCATCATTATCATCATCATAAATTTTAATATTGGATACCTTAACATTGTAGTTTTACATTTGCTGCTTTGTTTATTTGTATTTTGTTGGAGGGCTTTATTTCATCAAGTCATTATATTCTGAGATATTTTGGCTATTTTGTGTCATTTTAAATATTTTAGCTTGCAAACTAGCCATTCTATATACCTTGATCTACCCCTTCATTTTCCTTCTATGGCATTTAATTTCGGGGGATTTACACACATGACACTCTAAAATTAGGATTTACATATTCAAACCTAAACTTCTCTATTTGCATCATATATTATTTTATTAAATTCATTGATGAATCTTGTTGGAGGTGACATGATCGACAGTGACTTTAGAGGCAACAAGGTGGTGAGGTTAGTGGTTTCTTGGCAAGCTCAAAGATGGTGTGATGGGCAGGTTCATGGCAATGCCAACTTCTGAGGTAATGATTTTGCGATCTTAGTGGTAAGGTTGACAGTGACTTGTTAAGCTCAAAGACAATGAGGTAGGTGAGCTCTCATCAAAGATGAGGTTAGAAAACATGGATGACCTCCTCTCTTTACTTCTCTAGGCTTAATTCGCTTGAAGCTCTAGTCCATATCTAACATTCTTCTTATTCTATCAAAGGATGAGGATTAATGCTGGTTGAATAAAACAGCTTTTTTGAGTGATCTATCATTTTCACATGTTTTTCACCAAAACAAGATTTATTCAATTTGTGAGTTTACAGCTCTTGGGAAAAACCTTCCAAGAAAAAAAAGAAGGTTGTCACGATAAATGATACACGTTTTAAGTTTATCATAGATTACATATTTTATAGGCTCATAGTATTTTCATTTTCGTATTGTCAGACAACTTATTTGTTTAACATGCCTAGCATTGAAATCTTCCTTTGACATAAAAAAGTGAACAATTGCAGGTTAAAAAATTGCAGGTCCAAAGCACAATGCAATGATTAAATCTCATAATAGTAACTCGTTTTATTACAATCCTATCATTGTGATTACGTGAAATAAGTGGCAAAAGCACCTTTAAAGTTGATCCAAGGATAACTTATTCAATATGCTCAAGAAAGGAACAAGCAAGCAGAAATCATTCTTCTCAGAGCTGTAAAACAGCAATAAAGGTACCATCATTCAACATTCCACGAGGAAAGGGGAGGGGTGTCAGAGTTTTTCCAGGTCGCCAATCCGGTGCCATATCTATCACCCTTCACAGCATCTTCAGAAGCATATGATTCAAGTTCGGCTATTTCTTCAGTTGTAAGCTTCACAGAAAGTGCCCCAACATTCTGATTGAAGTTTTCGATCTTGGTAGTGCCGGGAATGGGTACTACATCTCTTCCCTGGTGATGCACCCAAGCGAGTGCAAGTTGTGAGGGCGTACAACACTTTCTGGATGCAATTTCAGTCACTCTCTCAAATATTTCAGCATTTTTTTCTAAATTCTCAGGTTGAAATCTTGGCAGCATCTGCAATTGTTAATTTTAGAAATACGCTAATGTAAGTCAGTTGTGTTATAGTCATCACCAGAAAAAAATACACTCCAAGAAGTAAAAGGATATTCAGATCTCATTGTAAGATGGATAAGAATCAAGACATGCAAAATAACTTGCTAGTTTTTCTGCAAGAAATGGAATTAACCTACAAGGGAAAGGTGGCACATCAGTCCAATTGCAATTATTTATTAAACTCAAAGCATACTGTCAAATTAAAGAGAAAAAAATTTCAAGCACAAATATATGCACCTTGCGGACATCTTCACTGGATAGCTCATCAACTAACTTTGGCCCATAAGAGAAGAAGCCCCTCCCAAGTGGGCTGTATGCAACAATGCCTATTCCAAGTTCTCTGTTAGGTAGATAAAAGGGGGAAATTGCTTACAGGCAAAAATTTCATCAACACCCTCCGCCATTCTGTTAATGCCAAATGGATATAAAACAAACCTGCAGGTAGGAATGATATCAGCCTCAACATCCCGTGACCACAAAGACCACTCTAACTGCACTGCAGAAATTGGATGAACTGCATGTGCCCTCCTAATTGTTGAAGCAGAAGCCTCAGACAATCCTATATATTTTATCTTTCCTTCCTCAACTAGTTTCTTAAGTTCTCCCACCTGAAGATTAAATGGCAAAATTCGTAACTAAGATTTATCAAACAAAATTCATCCGAATTATAAATTTCAGCATTGCGATAACACTAGATAAACATATCAAAGAAAAGAACAAATTTTTATACATTATCTTATATATCATCATCATCATCATTAATCTTATCACAATTTTTTGGTGTAGGCATGTGAGCATATGTATGTCATTAACATCATTATCATTGATTTATGGAAGCTAAAATAAATGTAATTTAGGGCCCAATTGCAATTCACAAAAATTATAAACATATGGTAAACAACGTTTGTACCTTCAAAGTAATTAGAAGCATGAATTTCAATGCATATTGGATTAAAAATTTTTCAAGTCAAATTAAGATAACTCAAACTTAAAATTTAACAATTTTCTCGTCAATGGAACATCTATATAATACGAATCCAAAAACCATAAAATTAATTCAATCCGAGAATAAAAAAATTTGGCTCAAGCACTTGAAGTAGAATTGGAAATGAAAACTTTGAAGTATTAATTAAAAGGCAAATGATCTTCAAATTTGACATGTTTATAATAAAATGGAGTGTCTCGACAAGTTGCAAATCAGTTTCCATGCCGCAAGCTCTCTCTTCCAAGTTGGACTAGATTGATCGGTCCCATTTTCTAATCCGTCTCTATATTGAGAACTAGTTGGTTCTCTCAAGTATCTCAAATTGACAATACCTGATATTATGGTGAATGTTAATTTTCTTTCACAGAATCTTTACACACCGCCTTAGACACTATGAATAACCTAAGCGACTTCTCCACTATATTCATGGCATGACTAAATTCGGTCTTCCTTTTCAAGTTGGTTCTCTTACTCTTCATAGGTATGTAGATGAAAGTTGGGCTGGCGATGTGACTGACAGATGATCCATCACCGGCTATTGCACCTTCACTGGTCCCAACCTCCTCTCTTGAAATGTCAAAAAGCAACCAAAGGCTGCTAGATCTTAAACTGAAGCTGAGTATTACTCTATATCTTCAGCTATGACAGACGTTATATGGCTCAGAAGACTTCTCAAAGTCTTTCCAATTACCAGTTCCATTCCTACCATAATTTACTATGATGATCACTCATCCATGGCAAGTTAAGTATATAGAGTTCGACAATCATTTCATCAGGAATCACATCCATTCTAACAAAATTACACTTCAATATCTATCTTCGAACGAGCAACTGAGGGATATACTTACCAAACCAGTTCCATGTCCAAGCTACCCACGCGCTTAAGGACAAATAAACAATATCACCACCAAATATTATTAGTTTGCGGGGAGCTAATACCAAACCTAAATAAAGTTATCTTCTATTCAGTTATTAGCTTTGTGGTAAACCCGTAAAATTTACTTTATGTTGTCTATATATAGTGTATGACTATAGCTTAATTTGTAATGAATATTCTCCCGTCTGTCTTACTCGTGAATTCCTGTCTCCATTCTCCATTCTCCATTCTTTTCAGAGATTACATTATCCTTGTATTTATAAAAGCTATTCAATGCTACAATTTTTATCAAATTATGAGTATCGATGACTAATCAATTAAATCACCTAAACAAACATTAGTTGCTTAAAAACTACAACTAGAAACAGTCTGAACCCAAACATGACAATCATGTACCAAATGATCAAAATATTTAGATCATATCTACAGCATACCTCAGATTTTGAAAAAGCTCATCACAATCATTCCTTTAGATAGATAGAAATGGTGGTTGCTTATGGTGCAATTAGCATGATAATTGGGGAGGATTAGAACCCCCTAATTTGAGGAAAGATTATTAGGTCAACTTAGCTCAACAAATTGCGACTCCGTCAATATTTTAATCAATATTGATACCAGTACAACATTAACACTGAAAAACGACAAATAATGAATAATGACTCGGTAAAAAATAATTTTAAGCTAGACCAGCGCTGAAATATTTTGAGCTGTTGTGTGGCAGAAGAAACGCACCGTAACTTCAATGGGAACACGTGTGTCAACCCGATGTTGGTAATACATATCGATGTAGTCAACCCCAAGTCTCTTCAAGCTCGCCTCACATGCCGCCCTGACATAAGAAGGTTCCCCTGAAATTTTCCACCTCCCATCGTCGTAGCTTCTGACTCCGAACTTGGTGGCGAGCTCAACTTTCTCCCTAAGCCCTTCTCGCAGAGCCTACATCGAACAATAATGATGCAAATCAAATTGCAAAGCTTTCAGCTAAAACCCTAACTAATAAAAGAGGATTATAAAGAGTAACTAGAGGTATAAGATCAAGACCTTTCCGAGAAGGATCTCGTTGGTGTTGGGTCCATAGAAGTCGGAAGTATCAAGGAAAGTGACGCCGGAATGAACGGCGTGGTAGATGAGATCGATCATGTCCTTCTCGGGCTTGGAAGGGCCATAGAAGGCAGACATACCCGCACACCCAAGTCCCTGGAGCGAGACCTCGAGCCCTTGAGATCCGAGCTTGACTCGAGGAACGTGAGGCATAACTCTTGCGGAGTCCGCCATGGCTTCCTTCTTCTCCGATTGTTTCTTTCCTCCTGCTTCAGATTTCGGATCCGCTTGCTTTGAAGGGAGGAGCGGTAGGAAAGCTGCTAGCATATGAGATTGATCGGTAAAGAATTCGCCTTCGGAACAGTATTTTAAACATTAAATTTAAGGTACAATTACATATTTGCCACTCGAAATACTGTTATTTGCAGAACTATTTGTTTTATAATTATTCTTCTATATTCAAATTCTTGCTAATAACATAAATAAAACGTGAGAAAATAAACAGTAAAACGATGTAATTTTCTTATTAAAAAATGAATTTAAATGCCTTTTATTTCTTTTGAGAATATTTGAATCTTAATGGTTATGCTGCGAACTTTTGATGATAGTCCTATTCAGTTTTTCTCTTTTCAAGTAGCTTTATTTTTGGGATTGTGAAGTATGAGTATTCATGTTTTGATGAATTTCACAACATGATTTTTTTATGAGATAATTAATATAGATTACTTATTGATATTTATGATTAATCATCTAAGTGATTTTCTTGAACTGTCGAACCGATGTATTTATGAGTTCCATGATCAAATTATTGAGATTTTGATAAAAATGAAAAATATGGGTTGGGGTTTTGAAAGAATATTATGTCCGGACTCTAGATCGTAGAGCCCGGACTCCGGACGTAGAGCTATGTCCGGAGTCTAGCAACACGCGGAAATGTGGAATGTTGGGACTCATGCTAGTCAGAATTTTAGGAAAAAACACGTGTTAGGCCCGGCCCGACCCAAATTTGAATTTTAATTCTTCAAAAGACCATCGTTTTAATTTTTAAAAATTAAAATCCATGAGGTCAATGGCGTGTATGAAAAAATTGATGTTTAGGGGTTAGATATGTAAATGCATAGGCATTGAGTTGTAGTTGTGTGTTTTTGGTGGCAAAAACACCACAACAACACAACAAATTTACTCGAATAACACCGCCGCCGAAAACACGCCAATAACACCACAATAACCCTTAAATAACACCGCAATAACACTCGAATAACACCGCAAATTTACTCGAATAACACCGCCGCAGAAAACACGCCAATAACACCGCAATAACGACATAATAACACCGTTAGATTATTCGAATAACACTCGAATATTATGCGGTGCCAATAACACCACAATAACACCACAATAACACCGCAATAAAACTTGAATAACACTGACGTTACACCCAATAACAACACAATAACACCGCAAGAACACTTGAATAACACCGGTGTTATATCAACTTATTTGAATAACACCACAATAACACCGAAATACACTTAATTTGTGGTGTTATTTGGAATATCCCTGTGTTATATCAATTTCAGCTATGTTATTTGGATCATTGCAGCGTTATTTGGAATATTCCATGCGTTATTTCAATTTCTTCTTTGTTATATTAGTCAGGTCGGGTCGCACGGTAAAATATTATTTTTTTTACGTTTCCTAGGTGGATCGGACATTCCACGTGTCTATTTAGTACTGAACTCTGGACATAGCTTTACATCCAGAGTCCGGACGTAATATTTTTTCTCGGGTTTTAACATGAATTTTGATATTTGAGGGGAGAATTTGAAAACTGAATGAAAGAGGGTGGTGGATTTGTAAATAACAAGTTCTCAGTTTGTTATGTAGTTGCCCCATTTTTTTACATTCATCTTTTGGAAAAAAATTGTGATGTTATTGGTTTGAACATTTAATGATTAAAAACAATTTATTTATGCTAATCCCTAAAAAGTGTTAATATACATAAAATTACATGTTAGAAACTTGCTAGAATCGCCTTCGTCTCCAAACTATGATTCACTAATTTTTAAATACAATATTCAGACAGTAATTATATCCTAATTATGCATCTTCATACTATCTTCAACCATGTCTCGACTAATATTCCAATAGCCTTTAAATGTTGATTGAGTCATTATTAAATTATCTTTAAACATTCATAGATGATTCAATCACGATAAAATATATTTAGTCATGGTTCATAGATAGAATAAGGTTTGATGTTTTTTCAATCATGATCCAACATGATTTAAAGTTGATTCAGTCACTGTTTGATCGTGGTCAAATCATTGTTTGATTATCATTCGAGTATGATTTGAAGATGTTTGATCAGAGTATAATTACCATTTACATATTATTAAATATGTTTCAATGATTGTTCATTCATAGATCGATTATTATTTAGTATACTTAATTGTTGTTTGATCATGGCTCGAGTATTTTTCAAAAATATTTTATTTTGTTTTGTTCATTCAAGCTATTTTGTTGTATATACAGACGTCTACTCTAATGATACTAAAAGAGATGAGTTATAGTGTTGGGTCACATAAAAAATTGAGGGTGTAATAAATTTGTGTTGATCATTAGGTTATAGATTGAAAAATTTTCATACGAGGTTTCAAAAGATGGGTAAATAAAATATTGTTTTTGAATGCCTAAGCGCCTGGGCCTATAGTTCTGGGTGCCTAGGTGCCCAAGTTTGGTGCTTAAGCTTCCATGAATGGTGCTTGGGCATCAGTTTAACCTAGTTGAGCTTGTTTTGTGTTTGTTTCATCTCCTTTGCTCTACAAGTTACCTAATCATTGTTACACTGCATATACAACTACGAATATCATGAAAAAAGCATAAAAATGATACAAATAATATAAAATTGCTATATTAATATCATAGATATTTGAAACACATCACCCATTTTGTAAACCCCTCACTTGCCTTGTATGCCCATCGCTTCATCCATCTAATATGAAGAAACGAGTATAAGGAAATTTGACACTACAAGCAGGCAACCCAGTGCTCCTCCAGGTATGAGTGACTTGACACCTATTTGGGAAATCTGATGCTCCTCTGAGCAAGAGCAACCCGATACACATCAGAAAACTCAATGCTCGCCCTTTATCCCCTTACAGCAACAGAGATAGAACGAGCGAGAACTAGGTGCTCCAAATCAGAAACGTGATGCTCAGAACTGACATGGATATTTGGATAGTTTCATGTTCATAATGTTTCACATGTTTTAACTTAGGGTCTGTTTGGGGCAGCTGCAACTTATCGATAGGCTCGTTGTGAACTTTACCGCAACGAGAAAGTCTCGTGTGGAATCTGGCTGACTATTTGTTTTCGACGGTTTGAAAACAGCTATGCAGCAGTTGTTTCTTAACAAATGTCCATTCACCCGGCAGTTGTTTCTTAAGAAATTCCCATTCAGCCTTTGTGTAGAAATGTTGTTTGTAAATGAACTGTCACAGTCATATATTTGGTACCTCAAAAGCAAAAATTCACTTCATAATAGTACAAAAATTCTGATAATCACCTAAGTTAATAGTGAGCATCAAGATTACTAAAAAAAATTATTAAAATTACAATTAGTAATATGATAATATTGATTTTAAAATGTTGACGACATATATCACGAGTTACGCCATTTTCTAGAGATGATATATATTCTTAATCATTGTCGACAGTGCAATATGTCAGACTATCTGCCCACCAGAAGTACTCACACACTGTCTACCCACTGCAGGTACCTGTAGAACTTTTTCCTGTAGCTATGTGTCTGACATGATGTAAGTAGGTAAGTCTGAAGTCCGCAATGGCAGAGCAATCGTCTGAAGGTTTCGAAATTCTAGAGCTCATCTTACACCGAATGCTATAAAAAAATATCTAATAGTCACAACACATGTTGAAATTGCCAAAAGAAGTAATAAATTACAATTTTTTTTGCAGACGCAAGCTCTCAGAGAAATCAGTAGACCAACCAACAAATATATCACTATAAAAAGACAACAGAGTTTATAAAAATTTATTGCCTTTAACCTAAGTAAAACCAATTTTGCGTGTGCCACATATGCATATCACCAAAAACGGCCATCCAGCAGACGCTCAAAAACTATATCGCCGAAAAGAAGAGAAAATTTTGATTGCCTTCATTTGGATTCCGCATGTGACACCACCCAATAGCGACTAACAGACAATCCGAATAACTCATAAGGTCAAACGTCTCGTCATTAACCCCTCAAACCCACCAATACAAAAACAAATAAAATGCAAAAGGAGAAAAAAAACACTTACAATAGCGTAAAGTGCTTAAACAATCAATATCAAATATATAAGAAAATGAAAATAAATAGAAACTGAATAAAATTAAAATAGTAATGTGAAGATAATAAAATAATAAATTCTCTAATCACTCTCCTACTATTGCATCATTAATTTGTATTCCGTTTACTGACTACCATACAATTTCTCAATATTTTTAATGCACTGCAATTAGAATATACCGCATTTCTCTTGCATTATATATTTTCTTCGACCGACTAAACAACCCCTTAATAGATCCTAGTAAGCTATCTTTATGGAAAAAAAAAAGTGTTTACATATTATAAATATGAGATAATTTTGTTTGCATCATATGACTTTAGACATAGTAAAAGAGTGAAAAAAACAAAACATAATACACAATGCTCAGGAATACAACTGTTGCATATTGAGGGGGTGTTTGGCGACACCCAAGATTTAGCTTAAATAGGATTTAATAAATCCTGTAAATCCAGAAAAATATTTAATTTGATTAATGTTAAATCTTACTAAATCCTTTTGAAGTATTTGGCAGAGAGAATAAACAACTCACAGGTATGCTTTCTTCCTCAGTTAAATCCGTTAATCCACTGAATAATCGGATTTAATAAGTTCAGGATTTACATTAAAACGAAGAAAATATTATATTTAACAATGTGGCAGGATTTAACTTCAGCTTTTTAGCGTTTGGCAAATTTTCATTAAATGGTAATGTAATCCATGTTAAAATTTTGTACATAACACCCCTAAGTCTTTTTTAAAATTCATCCAAGTTCATTTGGTTCACGTGTTCAAGCATTATAAATTCCAATTCTCTTGTTTATTAATAATGTTGCTAAGAGTTTTAGGGACAATTTAGACCTAAACACTAGGGGTTCTTAAATCCAATTCATGGGTTGAGTTCGGGTCTGACGCAAAATTACCTGACATAAAATCAGTTTACCTTAACGTAACCAGAATCATAAATGGATTAGAAAGTCTAACCCAAATTTGACCCGTCTTGAAACAGCTAACTCAAATCCAACCCATATAACTCTTTGACATATGATTCAAGTAGATTTTGAGTCAATCTTGGGTTAGCAGTTAAATTTCAAATCCATTTTGAGTGAGTGACTCCGCCTCAGATTAATTTTAGTTTAATATATCAACTCAAACACAACCCAAAAAATTAAATATAGGATGCCTTAGCCTGAACCTGACCTAAAAATTATTTGGGTCAACCCAAATCCAAAATTTATTTAGTCGAGTTCGGGTCGAGTATCGGGTTAATTTTTAATACCCCAACTAAACACTTTAGCAAAATGTATAAAGATGATTTTTTCTTAATTTTATCAGAATATGAGATAATGAAAAATTGAAATTTATAAAATTTATGCGCTTATATGTTTTGGAGTAAAATATAACATAGCTTACTTCTCCTTACATAACTTGTATTTTTTCATCACTTGTCCATCTAGTAGTGTTAGTGAATAAATTATCTAAAGTGTAGTTGAATAAATCGTTAATTATATGTTTGATTGCCATAAATCACTCACTTAGGCTAATAATTTTCTAACTCTATTATTAAATTTACGTTGTGTCTATTACAGGATCTGATTAATATACTCATTGAAGTTGTCCATTCATTTAATGTAAGAATATTTACTCCTACTCTTATAAACTAATTGCATAATTAGATTTGTGATTGATTGTTAATTTGTTCGATAAATTATCTGGCCTTCATTTTATGTTAAATCACTATTTTTAATTACCTTACATATTGTGTAATTTTATTATATATTTAGCTTTCATTTTCGGAATTGGTGAAATTCAAAATAAATTGATGAAATTTAAGTCACACCAACATGGGGCTCAAAATTTTAATATTCAATTTTATGATCACACACACACACACACCATTGAGATCAGATTCTAGAGGATCAATCGATTGTCTTATAAAATAGAGGATCAATTGACTTATGTGACTGGTTTAGGACAAGTAGTAACTCTTTAGCCTATGCTTGTGTTATCTATATGTGGATTCTAGTTTTACATTCCCTGCTTTATTGATTTGTATTTTGTTGGACGATTTTATTTCATAAGTCATTGTGTTATGAGATATTTTGGGTATTTTATGTCACTGTATCATTTTACATATTTTAGCTTGCAAACTTGCCATCCTATATGCCTCGATCGGGCCCTTCATTTTCCTACTTTGGCATTTAATTTAGGGGGATTTACACACATGGCACTTTAAAATTAAGATTTACATATTCAAAACCTCAACTTCACTATATGCACCATCTATTATTTTACTAAATTCATTGACGAATCTCGTTGGAGGTGACATGTATCGACTGTAACTTTAGAGGCAACAAGGTGGTGAGGTTAGTGGTTTCTAGGCAACTCAGAGATAGTGAGATGGGCAGGTTCTCATGGCAATGCCAACTTCTGAGATAACGATTTGGCGATCTTGGTGGTAAGTTTGATGGTGACTTGATAAGCTCGAAGGAAGCAAGGTGAGGTTGGAAAACATGGATGACCCATGCTCTTTATTTTGCTAGGTTTGATTCGCTTGAAGCTCTAGTCCATATCTCCATATCTAACATGCTTCTTATTCTATTAAAGGATGATGATTAATGTTGGTTGAATAAAACAGCTTTTTTGAGTGTTCCATCATTTTCATATGTTTTTCACCCCAACAAGATTTCTTCAATTTGTCAGTTCACAGTTTTTAGGAAAAAACTTCCAAGAAAGAAATAGAAGGTTGTCACGATATATGATACACGTGTTACGTATATCATATATTAGATACTTTATAAGCTCATCATATTTTCATTTTCTACTTATTTGTTTAACATACCAAGAATTGAATTCTTCCATCTCAAAAAGGACATCAAAATATGAACAATTGTAGATTCAAGAATTGCAGGTCCAAAGCACAATGCAATGATAAAATCTCATAATTGTAGCTTGTTTTATTACAATCTTATTATCGTGATTACATGAAATAAGTGGCAAAAGCACCCTTCAAGTTGATTCAAGGATAACTTATTCAATCTGCTCAAGAAAGGAACAAGCAAGCAGAAATCATTCATCTCAGATCTGTAAAACAGCAATAAAGGCACCATCATTCAACTTTCCAAGAGGAAAGGGGAGGGGTCTCGGAGTTTTTCCAGGTCGCCATTCCAGTGCTATATCTATCACCCTTCACAGCATCTTCAGAAGCACATGATTCAAGTTCAGTTATTTCTTCAGTCGTAAGCTTCACAGAAAGTGCCCCAACATTCTGATTGAAGTTTTCAATCTTCGTAGTGCCAGGAATGGGTACTACATCGCTTCCCTGGTGATGCACCCAAGCAAGTGCAAGCTGTGAGGGTGTACAACCCTTTCTGGATGCAATTTCAGTCACTCTCTCAAATATTTTAGCATTTTTTTCTAAATTCACAGGTTGAAATCTTGGCAGCATCTGCAATAAATTTAGAAATACTCTTATGTAAGTTGTGTTATAGTCATCACCAAAAAAAAGTGCACTCCAAGAAGCAAAGGGATATTTAGATCTCATTGTAAGCTGGATAAGAATCAAGACATGCAAAATAGCTTGCTAGTTTTTCTGCAGGGAATGGATTTATTCTAAACTGGAAAAGTGACACACCAGTCCAATTGTAATTATTAAACTCTAAAGCATTATGTCAAATTAAAGAACAAAAATTCAAGCAAAAATATATGCACCTTGCGGACATCTTCACTGGATAGCTCATCAACTAATTTCGGTCCATAAGAGAAGAAGCCCCTCCCAAGTGGGCTGTATGCAACAATGCCTATTCCAAGTTCCCTGTTAGGTAGATAAAAGAGGTAAATTGCTTACGTGAAAATATTTCATCAACACCTTCCGCTATTCTGATAATGCCAAATGGATGTAAAACAAACCTGCAAGTAGGAATGATATCAACCTCAACATCCCGTGACCACAAAGACCACTCTAGCTGCACTGCAGAAATTGGATGAACCGCATGTGCCCTCCTAATTGTTGAAGCAGAAGCCTCAGACAATCCTATATATTTTATCTTTCCTTCCTCAACTAGTTTCTTAAGTTCTCCCACCTGAAGATTAAATGGTGAAATTCGTAACTAGGATTTACCAAACAAAATTCTTTCGAATTATGAATTTCAGCATTGCAATAACAGTAGATAAACTAAATAAAGAAAGGACAACTTTTAATACATTAGCTTATATCAAACAAAATTCTTCTGAAATATAATTTCAGAGGAAAACATATCGAAGAAAAGGACAACTTTTAATACATTAGCTTATATCATCATCAGCATTAATCTTATCACAATTTTTTGGAGTAGGCATGTGAGAATAAGTATGCCATCAACATCATCATCCTTGGCTTATAGAAGCTAAAATAAATGTACTTTAGGGCACAATTGCAATTCACAAAATTTATAAACATATAACAAACAATTTTTGTACCTTCAAAGTAATTAGAAGCATGAATTTCAATGCAAATTGGATTAAAAATTTTACAAAGTCAAATTAAGATAACTCAAAATTCAATTTCAACAATTTTCTCATCATACAGAACATCTATATAATATGAATCCAAAAACAACAAAATTAATTGAATCCGAGAATAAAAAAAAATTGGATCAAGCACTTGAAGTAGGATTAGAAATGAAAACTTTAAAGTATTAATTAAAAGGTCAAATGATCTTCAAATTTGACATGTTTATAATTAAATGGAGTGTCTCGACAAGAAAAACCAAAGAACCTAAGATTGCATAATTTTGAGGTCATCGAGATGCTTAAATACTAAAAGAATTATTTATGATAAAAAAAATAACATTGACTATCCCATAGAGTATTTTGGGATTTTGGCTAAATTTAACATGTCTTTTTTCCCAAAATAGAATAAATATGACCCCATTTTTCAATACGAAATAGATAGCTAATTTTATACACCGCATACAAGCTTTAAGTCAACCACCAATGTTCATCCACCACCGCTAGTAGCTGTTGTAGCCAAACTACTGTCTTACGACTATTGTAACCCAACTATTGACTGGCTTTGCCTAATTGTTATAACTCAGTTAAAACTCTATAATCTCATTTTCTCCACTCAAAAAAAAAAAAAATAGTGGATCTATGTAACTTAAAATACATGGTGGATGATTTTGACTGATATAGGCTCCGTGGTTGTCCGGGTTTTCCATCTAAAATTTATGGTGTTTAATCTTTCAACACATCCCATCTCTATGTGTGTGTTAAATCTACATACTAAGCTAAGACATATAAACTTTACTTTAGTGCCATGAAATTTCTAGCCTGCAATAAGAAGCATGAAAAATATTAATCTAAACAATTATAATGGCAAGTTAAAATGTCAATAATTGTTACAATGTAATGCTTTAAGCTGATATAGCAAAGTTACTCCAGTGAAAGGTTCTCTACAATGGCTTTGAGGAGATTAATACCAAACCTAAATAAAGTTATCTTCTATTAGGTTACTAGCTATGTGGTACATTTGTAACATTTACTTTTTGTTGCCTATATATAGTGTATGCCTATATCTTTGGATTTGTATGGGACGGATATTCTTTCCTCTGCCTTACCCGTGAATTCATGTGTGTCTCCATTCTCCATTCTTTCATGGTATCAAAGCAGGCCTTACTGTGAGCCACTAAACTTTTCCCTCCTCTTCTTCCTCTCTTTCTTGCTTTTTCCCCTTCGGGTCGCTCTGCTTTGTGGTATATCTTCGGCCTAGGCTTCTTGCACACTGTCGCGAACATCTTGTCCTTCTTTTGTTTTTGGTACCAGACTTGATCTATCCCCGCTAAGTTTCTATGGCTGATTCGAACACATCTAATATTCTTGATGGGTTAGTTAATTTCATAATCTCGGAAACTCGCATCCCACCATCCCTAAAATTTCTTATGGCCAATATGAAATCTATGATTACCGGCACCCTTTCCGCAAATAATTACCTCATATGTCGCTCCCAAAAAATCAAGATCAACAAAGCCAATGATTTCTTGGGGTTCCTTGATGATGGTATTCCTCCACCATCGCCTATGATCCATAACGCCTCGGATATCTCCTCTATCAATCTTGTCTTCACCACTTGGCAACTAATTGATCGGAACTTGTTGGCTGCTCTTTATGCTGCCATTTCAGCCACAATTCTTCCCTATGTCTTAAATTTAGAAATAAGTTTTGAAATCTGGACCGCGTTGGAGAAGCGCCTACAAGCAACAAATCACTCCTGTTTAATCAAGTTGAGTCCCACAATGTATTGATACAAAAACTCACCATGACCGAATATCTCATGCAAGTCAAGGCTAACGTTCACAGCATATCTACTACAGGTTCTCAAGTTGATATTGAAGATGTTATCCTCCGTATCTTGAAAGGCTTACCAGCCTCTTATCTTCCTTGCAAGGCAGCCATCCACACGAGATCCAATTCCCATAAGTCTTGATGAGTGGTATGTCCTCCTTATTAGTGAAGAAATAAACCTTTCTACATAGACTAAATCTTTGTCTGCCTATCCGAACCCACAATTAGCCTTATATGCATCCAAAACTAAGAACAAACTTTATAAAGGCAAAGATAAAACTAACAACTTCTCTCCCATACATCCTGTCGAAGTTTCGACTCCTCCCTCAAAAGCTCATGGCAGTGTCTATTGGCATTTCAATATTGACATCGTTACAATCAGAACTATCAACCCAAGAATCTCTCCTCTCTGTTGCCAAGGACCACTCAGACATCACATAGTACCTCCCCTTCTCCACCTACTCAGTCTAATTGGTATCTTGATACTGGGGCTACTATGCATCTCACGTTCGATTATAGTCAAGTGAATCAACCCGAACCCTATCAAGGGAATGAGACAGTTATGGTTGGCAACGTTCATACCGTCCCAATCAAACATACACTGGTATCTTGTCGACTCCAAACCATAAGCTCTTACTTTTCAGATTTTTCCATACCCCTCATATTTCCCATAATTTGATCTCTATCTGTCAGTTAGCTCTTGATAATAACTACATTATTCGCTTTGATGTCAACCGCTATCAAATTAAGGATCGCACGACTCAGGAGCTTCTAATTTAGGGTCCATGCAATTGTAGTCTATATCAAATCCCTGATAATCACTAGGCACTCGTTTCGGTGGTTGCCTCCTCGAATAGTGATATCAGTGACTTGGACATCCGCATAGACAAGTTATTCGACTTGCTGTTAAAGAACATTCGCAACTATGGATTTCCTCCAAATTTTCCCCTTATAATTCATATGCTACAATAAAATGTCATCATCATTCATTTACTAGCTCTACTAGCACACAATGTACTCCTTTAGCAGTAATTCATGCAGATGTATGGGGACCGTCCCCTATTGCTTCAGCTCTAGGCTACAAATATTATGTATTTTGTATTTACGATTTTTCTCGCCATACTTGATTTTATCCTATGTTCAAGAAATTTGAAGTTCTTCATCATTTTATCAACTTTAAAAAAGAAATTGAACTTCAATTCAATCAAAAGATCAAAGTTATGCACCGACAATGGCGACAAATATACTAGTCATGTATTTAAAAGCTTACTCAGCATCGTCGGCCGTTAAATTTGAAAATGTGACTTTAAAATGTAGTTTAGATTTAAAATACTTTAATTTAGAATAGTATAGTATAACTTTTAGAAAATAATAATATAATTTTGAAAAATGAGACAATATACTATACATTCAATAGTTTGGATTAATCGAGCGCAACACCACAAGTAATGCATCTATCCCGAGGGGTAAACACATCACTTGAATAGTGGAGCTCAATTAAATAAACTAAAGAATCCATAGTATTCGTCGATCTGCGAAACCAGTTTTTATAAGCCGACAAGTTCCCCTATTTAATACAAAAGATCAAATAGGGTTTATATGACCTGTGTTCTAAAGTTCTCTATAAGGGAAAACTCCTATAATTAATTACATCTTAGATGACCGAAGTCTCCTAAAAATACTCTCGATTAAGATCAGTGGTTCTGCCTTCAAGAATTTCAAAGTTTAGGCTTTCACGATTTGACATAGGAAAGTCAAAAGAGTGTAGATCAAATTAGGAACAGTTATTTTAGGAATCCAAAAGAACGAAGAAGTAGGGGATATCACGGATCCGAGACAAGCCTCGGTGACTTCCCAACTATCTTATTTGTTTGGCTTGAATTTGAGAAGATTTATTTGATGTTTCATCTTACCAATTTTATTATTTAGGACTTACACCAGCACGATACCCGATCGTACGAATAGCCTAAGAAGATAGGAGGATTTACGTCGTACCCCACGATGACCTTGGAATCCTAAAAGTGTTAGGACTTATACTATGCAATAGGGTTGTGCAAAAGCCTATAAGATGAAGTACGTCACACTAGGCAGACTACCTCGAAGTCCCAGGAGTTTGTTATTCAAACTAAAGAGAAGGTTTCGCTGATGTAGACCCATAATGCTGCTGTAGATCGCTCTCCTTCGTCTGCTGCATCCTCGTCGTGCAGACCTCGAAGTTTTGCTCCAAGCTCCAAACTTCTTGTAACGATTGCAGGTTCAGGGCTTATGTTTTATATTTACATGTATAATTATTGTTGGGTCTCAGGGCCTGTCGTGAGGTACCTCCTAAACCGGGTGTCCTACTGGCCTCTATCCTAAAGTCCCCTACAAGTCTTTTAAAACAACCTAATACAACAACAACAAAGCCTTAATCCCACTAAGTGGGGTCGGCTACATGAATCCTACAAGTCTTTTAAAACAACCTAATAATAAAAGAAAATATGTTATAAAGTGTAATGAGCAGTAAACAATAGCAATTACAGACATATATGCATTAAACAGTAACAATCACAAGTATATATGCAGTAAAGTATGGTAAGTAAGGAAAAACAGTAAACGTGCAGTAAAAGAAATGAAATATTGCACAACAGGGTTGTGCAAAAGCCTAAAAGACGAAGTGAGGATTTACATCGCGCTATGCAGACTACTTCGAAGTCCAAGGGGTTTGTTATTCAAACTAAAGGGAAGGTTTCGTTGATGTAGACCCGTCCTCTTCATTGTAGATCGCCCTCCTTCGTCCGCTGCACCTCGTCGTGTTGGCCTCGAAGTTTTGCTCCAAGCTCCAAACTTCTTATTGTAACGATTGCAGGTTCAACGCTTATGTTTTATATTTACATGTCTAATCATTGTTGGGTCTCAGGGCCTGCCGTGAGGTGCCTCCTAAACTGGGTGTCCTACTGGCCTCTATCATAAAATGCCCTGCAAGTCTCTAAACCAATATAATAATAAAAGGAAATATGTTATAAAGTGTAATGAGCAGTAAACATTAGCAATTACAAGCATGTATGGAGTAAACAGTAGCAATTACAAGTATATATACAGTAATGTGCGATAAGTAAAGAAAAGCAGTAAGCGTGCAGTAAAAGAAACGAAATACTGTAAATATAAAACAAACCTGTATACCTGACCGGTCTGCTATCTCTGAAAGTCTCAAGGAAAACCACAAAATGACTCACAGTGACTCAAAGAAAATCATTAGGAAAGAGAATAAGACTCAAAAGAAATCCCGAGTAATCTACAGGAACTTGAATAAAACCGTAGGAAAAGTACGAGAAATCCGAAGAAAGCGAGAAGACCGTAAGCATCAGGTCGGGTTAGGCTCAGAGCTGAACTGTGTGCTTCCCGACCTTGAATAAGAGCTATCAACCCGACCACCTACAGAGAATAGTCTTAACCTCGATCCGAATGACTAACCATGAATCTTTATAGGATTTCATCAAAATTTCTTAATTTTTTAATATCAAAAGTTGTTGTTTAGGCTTTCATACAGATTCCATTTTTTTAGCAAGCAAAAGAACATTTTGTTTCATTTTTGTAATGTTTCAGAAAATATTATAGTCCACAGATTAGTCATCCTAATCGAACAAGGACTACTGACAACCTAATGGTGTCGGTGGCAACAATCTTATCAAGAGTCGGCAAATAATATCGTCGATCCCTAGCCTCACTCTCAGTGAAGGCCTCAAAGGTAGGGGATATTATTCTAATAATCTTACCTCGTATCCCTCGTCAAAGCACACATAGGCAATATAAACACCGCCTTTAACCCCTAAACAATCTAGCTTACAGCCTTGCTTGATGACCCACGTATAGCATAAGACTATACATGTACACTTATGCCTCGTACATAAGTGCAGAAATCAGGCCAAGAAACAAGAAAGGAGGTAACGACCCACTAAAAGGACGGCGAAAAGAAAGTGAGTCGCTCTTCAAAATCGCTGCAAACAAGTGATCCCGAACCCCCGATGACATCCCGAAGACATGACTCAAATGACTATGCATGACTCAACAGGACAACCCAATGTAATCAAATACCATCAGAAAATTTCAATGAGTACAACAGAGAACTCCCAAGAATGAGAATCCTATATACATATATATATATATATATATATATATATATATATATATGCATATACACACATCAAATTATACATAAATATGTAATGCAGTTGACAAATCAAAATTTCGGCATACTTTCCCCAAAGATGAATTGCTACTTCCCATTGCCTTATCTCATGACTGCCCAAGGAACTTATTTAAGAAATTAACATTTTGAATGTGCATCAAATGTGAAAGCCACCAATCCCGCATTCACAAGTTCGGAATACTACTTCCAGGTATGCTAGACACACTGAGGATCATAATAGCAAGTACAGCAAAAGATCCAAGACTTATCGAGATGTAGTTATACATGAATTGGACGACAGATCTATAAATGTTGCAATTTAGGTGTTAAATCTGCAAATATATAAGAATGTAGTGGTATGTATGTGAATGGCCCAACCATTAATCATGAAAAGCAAATAAAAGTCCTTCCCAAATAACATCTTTATGGCTTCCAAATGGCATTCATGAGGACTTCAAGCAACGCTTAAACTAAACCCAACTCAGCAATTGTATATACATAGCAAAAATCGATTCTTATACGTCCCAAAATAGCACACATGTAGCCTTAGAAGTAGCATTTCAAATGGCGACCAAACAGTCTCAAACTGCAGCCAAATAGTCACCAAAACAATCCCCAAAACTCCAAAAAAAAACTGCAGCTTAAGTAAGCTGCAAACAGAATAAAAATAAACTGCAACATATAGGCAGCAAGTCCAACCTTAAAACCGCAATGGGCAAATCAGCCCCAAACCCACGGTTACAAAAGCTCAGAAAATGACCACACAAGTCCAACGAATACCACTCGAAAGCCACCAACAAAATTCTCAAAAACTGCAATTCCAAAAGGTCATAAAACAATCTTAAGAGTTCCCGAAAACCGCAGCCCAAACGGATCGCAAAAACCTCCAAAATACGACCCGAATAAACCATAAATATCCTCAAAAACTGCAGCAAATAAACAATTAGAAGAATGCCAAAACTTGAAGCATATGTATGAGACATGGGAACATTGAGAACAAAGGGGCCCGGAAGAAGATATATGTTTGAAACTACTCAACATCCATTCTCAATTCTAACCCGAATGAGAGCTTTTAAAATATGTTCTAAACATAGAAACAAGATCGGGCCACAATAACAGTTGGCCTATCTTAAGATTGAGTTTCACTTCCTTCCTATAGCCTCTACAAACATGTTTTGCATTTATACCTTTCAAATCATATGGCTATACTTCAACCAAAGATAACTACCATTCCTCATAATACGTCGGTAATGAAAAGAATTGAAGAATTTCTTTACAGAATTTCAAGCAAGCCACCCAACCAAATAGCTGTTAAGGAATAGTGACATATTTATGTACATGCCATTCGATTCTTATGCACTTATACATCTCATAATTTAAACTTCAATTTATACATATGTCACATAACCCATGCTTAAAAAAAAGGTCAAGATGGCAATAGCTTTCAGGTACTAAGCATGATTTAGATGGTATAAACGTAAAACAGTTTTGGTTTTAGGTTTGTAAATACATAAAAAAAATTTGGATGGTGGATATGTAAATGCAATTTAGGTGTGAAATCTGCAAATACTGGATATGTAAACTCGTATGGATTGGGTGATAAAAAAAAAATCAAGAAATAAAGTAACATCAGCATATATGACCTGTATCCCCAATTAACAAAAGCTTTCAAACTTTCAGATGAATATTTTATTTGAGCATAACACACCTATAAGAATGAAAGTTATCTTATCTCAGTTGGATCAAGTTGTGGCCCTCCCATTGATTCATAAAGCATGCTTTTCTCAAGTCCTTGTCAACAACAATATAGGAATAAAACCTTTCCAATCACCTCAATGCTAAGAAGCTTAATAACAGCCTCTAATTTTAATCATATCTTGGAACTACAGCTCTAGTCCCTACAATAGCATAAGTACAGGCATCAATCCCATACTTCACAAAGCATTAAGACAACTTTCCATGGCACACCTTACATATCTATATGGGATACTCGAGAAGCTTCGGCCCTAGGCCATCCTCAACAGTTAAAGAAGATTCACAAAAATACCACCCAATTCTTTATGTATTTATATATATGTGTATCACCTACACTTTAATTGGTTTTTTTTTTTTTTTTTTCATGTGATACGCAAGATTTTGGTGTTATAAATGTAGAAAGTAAAGTTTTACGTGGCAGATATATAAATACATAAGAAATATTTGATATGTATGTAAAAATTCCAAGAGAAGAGTGAACTCGAGCTAAGGAAATCCAACACACGCATCAATACAGTAGAGTCCCAAAATCTTATCCACCAGCATCGATCAATCCATCACATTGACTAAGCAATATAACCTGAAAACTTGAGGTTTGCTTTGAGTAAATAGCAAGAAGAGCAGGATGCATGCCATTTTCTGTTAAGGTACTACTTCTCACTATGAAAATGTATGGTAAATGCTCAAGGCAGTAGTTATGAAAATTAATCCATCATAACATTCCATTTTATCCTCCATTTGCAAAGATCAAGCACAGTAAAATAAGGAGCCTCAAACAGATCGAGTAAAATACGATGAAATAGGAGGTGTAAGTAAACAGCCGTGTAAATTTAGCTGCAGCAAGAACATCGAGCAGAACAATAAAATACCAAAGAAACCCACGCCAGCATTGAGCAGCCGAAAAAGGAGTATCGGGCAAAACCAAGAGGACAGGGAGAGGGGTGGGTTACCTCTTTGATGCAAAGCACAAAGAAAATGTAAGAACAAGCCCAGAAGGATTTCAGCGAACAGAACTTCAACAGCCACACCAACTCTCTCAAAGCCTCAAGAGTAAAATTCCAGCAAAACCAAAATTTGAACCCGAACTTCCAGGGGACGCACAAGATGAATTAAACAGGGGGAACTCGCCAGCCAGAGATGCAACAACCACCACCCTCCCTCACTGAGGGGTTTTTATAGCCAAGGAAGTAGGAGCAACTTACCATGGTTTACCGAAGGTGAACCAAGCATGACCAGAAAATCGCGGCAAAGGCGACAACAGAGACAGAGGAGAAGGCTTCGGGAAGAAAGGAAAAATACCAACCTAATGCTTCCAGGAACAGACTCGCGGCGTCAACCCTTACCAAGGAAGGAATTTCGCAGCCTATGGAGACAGGTGCGGCTTTGAGAAGGAGGTTCTTGGGCAGAGCATGTCGGATGAGGCCGAACGAGTCAACTCTTCCTCACGTGAAAGAGAAAGCTTCGAGAGAGGGCGTAGCCAGGGCTCGGTGGGTGGGAAAAATTTGCGCACATAATATGTACGCAGAGATGCATACATATTTAGGGTACACGGAAGTTACAGGAGGTTATAACCAGGTTATAAACCCCAATATCCTCTTCAGTAACCTGGTTATAACCTGGTTATAACCTCCGTGTACCCTAATATGTATGCATCTCAGCATACATATTATGTACGCAAATTTTTCCCTCGGTGGGGAGAGGAAAGCTCGGCCAAAGGTCTTGCCTAGGTCGCGACCGAGGAGGAGCAGGATCGGGAGGTGTTGCGTGCGGTTAGGGATTTGGACTTAGGGATTTAGGATGTTTTAACAGCTCTTTTTTTATTTTATATATTTATTTATTTTTTTAATATCCGTAATTTGAAATCCTTAATTTTTGTGTTATTTGTTCGTGCAGAAAACTGTATCAAAATTAGTGTAATTCCCGGCTAAAGTTGACGTTCCAGACGCACCGGCGTAGTTTGTTTCGTCATCCGGGGTCGTTCAAACAACTTCGTCGACGATCGGGTTAAAAAGACGTCAAATTCAATTTCTGTCGAAATATCAACCCGCAATCGATTGTTCCGCAAAATTTAATTTTGATTTTGATTAAGTTCAAAGAAAATAAATGCTCGAGCAATGCAATTTTCAGTATTTGAACGTGTCGACGGCCCGGATTGTGATATTTGTCCGAGCGAAGGTGCAAAATTGTGCGCATGGCAACCCTATGGCTTAAGGATCCTATGGGGACTCGGATTGAGTTTCGTCATGTTAGTTTCAACCTTCTAAATGCTAGAGGTCGGCAACCATACATGTAGAACTTCAAAACGAGTAAAGAGTCGGTTTGAGTTTTTAAAACTATGTGGGTCTCATCTCTAGTCCTCTAGAATAGTCAAAAGGAAAGTCTTACGGCTAGATCATAAGCACTAATAAGAGAGAAAGACCTCACAAAAAATGATGTCAACAAGCATATATGATATAACTCATCAATTTAGTTGTCCCTACACACCGCAATAAAATGGAACCACTGAACGAAAACATCGCCATATTTTGGAGACAACTGGTGCTCTAATATTATACTCCCATGTTCCTCCATTGCTTTGGCTTGAAACGATGCATACAACAATTTATTTGATCAGCAGACTACCATCTAAACGTACTAAAAATCTATCATCCTATCAGATTCTCCATGGTACCTCACCGCAATATAATCTTCTTAAATCCTTTGGCTGCAAATGTCTTCTCTGGATCCCACCTATTCATTGAAATAAACTACAACCCAGATCCCTCTCCTGTGTTTTTCTTGGCTATCCATTCCATACCAAATGTTATAAGTGTCTCAACTCAACCACTGGTAAAATGATCATAGCTCACCATGCTATTTTCAATGAATCGGCCTTCCCTTAAATGGCCAAGTGTCTACTCGAAAGCCCCTCTCCTACCTCCCACATCCGCTCACCTCTACTACTTATTCCAACCTCCACTATGCACTCTACCTCTCCTAATATTCCCTTTGTAGCTACTTACAGTGCATCTCACCGAACCACACCTTGCTCCCTTCTTTTGACCGAAACAACTTTCCTTGCTGAATCCACATCTGGCATAATTTCCAACAACCTTCTCCCATCCATTAGACCTCCTCCACCAAAACATTCTACGGTGACTTGTTCTCAAATTGGTTTCCTTCACAAGAAAGCTCTCCTTGATCTAATCCATGAGACATCTCCTTAGAATGAACCAAACAATTATAAATAGGCGGTTCAACATGTTCATTGGAAGAAAAAAATGAAGGATTTAATGCCTTGCGAGCCAAAAACAAATGGAAGCTTGTTCCTCACCCTATTAATCAACCAATACTTGAAAGTATGTGAACATACAAAATTAAATGCAGTATTAATGGTACTATTGCTAGCTACAAGGCTCGTCTACTGGCTTTGGGATATCAGCAAGAATTTGGGCTTAATTATATAGATATCGTTAGTCTTCTAGCCAAGATACCTTCTATACGACTGTTACTTATCCTTACTCTTCATCATAAATGAAAAGTCTTTCAAATGGATGTCTCTAACGCATTTTTACACGGTTGCCTTCAAGAAACGATTTATATGCATTAACCGACAGGCTACAAGGATCCCACCCACCCGAATGTTTGTCTCCTACAAAAGTCAACCTATGGCCTTAAGCAGGCTCCAACGCAGTGGAACACTACGTTTACCGACCAATTAATTTTGGATTTATCTTCAGTGCGGCTGACCCATCTCTCTACATCTACAAGACCAGGTCTCATTTACTCTACCTTCTACTCTACGTACATGATATTCTTCTCACTGGCAACGATTGGCCTCATGCAAAAACTTCAACGTGAACTAAAGCAGCATTTCTCGATGAAATTTCTTGACTCGGTATCTACCTTCCTGGGATCAAAATTACTCACGCTTCATATGGTTATCATCTCAGTCAGTCAAGCTATGCTCATGGATTACTTCAGCGAGCCAGTATGACAAATTGCAAACTAGTTTTACGCCGCAAGCTTTCTCTTCCATGCCCAGACTAGATTTATCAAACCCATTTTCTAATCCTTCTCTATATCAACAACTAGTTGGTTCTCCCTGGTATCTCACATTGACAAGGCCTGATATTATGGTGATTGTTAATTCTCTCACATAACCTTCACACACCGCTTCAGACACATTATCAACAACTTAAGTGACTTCTCCGCTATATTCATGGCACAACGGAATTGAGTCTTCCTTTTCAAGTTGGATCTCTTGCTCTTCACACGAATGTAGATGCAAGTTTAGGCTAGCGGTGAGACTGACAGACAATCCATCACCGGCTATTGTATCTTCATTGGTCCCAATCCCTCTCCTAGAATCTGAAAAAGCAACCAACGGCTGCTAGATCTTCAACTGAAGTTGAGTACCTTGCTAGATTTTCAGTTGCGTCAGATGTTACATGACTCAGAAGACTTCTCAAGGACTTTCAAATTAGCAGTTCCATTCTCACCATAATTTACTATGATAATCAATCACCTATGACAATTGCTTGAAATCATATTTTCCATGCTTGAATGAAGCGTATAGAATCGACAACCATTTCATCAGGAATCACATCAAATATAATGAAATTACACTTCAATATATATCTTCAGACGAGCAACTAGTAGATATACTTACCAAGCCACTTCCATGTCCAAAGTTCAGCACCAAATATTATTAGTTTGCAGGGGGCTAATACCAAACCTGAATAAAGTTATCTTCTACTCGGTTATTTGCTCTGTGGTAAACCTGTAATATTTAGAATTAGCATGATAATTAGGAA
Organism: Papilionanthe hookeriana x Papilionanthe teres; assembly: GCA_022702705.1. Taxonomy (NCBI): domain Eukaryota; kingdom Viridiplantae; phylum Streptophyta; class Magnoliopsida; order Asparagales; family Orchidaceae; genus Papilionanthe; species Papilionanthe hookeriana x Papilionanthe teres. The sequence goes on from CM040424.1 coordinate 86,316,567, forward strand.
GGATTAGAACCCCCTAAATTTGAGGAAAGATTATAGGGTCAAGCAAAAAATTTTGACTTCGTCAATATTTTAATTAATACTGATACAAGTACAACATTAACACTAAATAACGAAAAATAAAAAATACTGACTCAAGGGTAAGAAATAATTTTAACCTAAACCAACCCAGAAATATTTTGAACAGTTGTGTGACGGAAGAAACGTACCGTAACTTCAATGGGAACACGCGTGTCAACTCGATGCTGGTAATACAGATCGATGCAGTCAACCCCAAGTCTCTTCAAGCTCGCCTCGCATGCCGCCCTGACATAAGAAGGTTCTCCTGATATTTCCCTCCTCCCATCATCATAGAATCTGACTCCGAACTTGGTGGCGAGCTCAACTTTCTCCCTAAGACCTTCTCGCAGAGCCTACATCGAACAAAAATCATGCAAATCAAATTGCAAATCTCTCGGCTAACAACCTAACTAATAAAAGAGGATTAAAAAGAGTAACTAGAGGTATAAGGTCAAGACCTTTCCGAGAAGGATCTCGTTGGTGTAGGGCCCATAGAGGTCGGAAGTATCAAGAAAAGTGACGCCGGAATGAACGGCGTGGTCGATGAGATCGATCATGTCCTTCTCGGGCTTGGAAGGGCCATAGAAGGCAGACATACCCATACACCCCAGTCCCTGGAGCGAGACCTCAAGCCCTTGAGATCCAAGCTTGACTCGAGGAACGTGAGACTTAACTCTTGCGGAGTCCGCCATGGCTTCCGTCTCCGATTGTTCTTTCCTCCTCCTTCAGATTTTGGGTCCGCTTGCTTTGAAGGGGAGGAGCAGTAGAAAAGCTGTAAATATCTGAGTTGATCAGTCAAGGATTCGCCTCTGAAACAGCATTTTAAATTTTAAATATTAGGTACAATTACATATGTGCCATTCAAAATACTGTTTTTTACAAAACTAGTAGTTTGACTATTTTTCAATTTGTTGAGAAAATAAACAGTAAAACTATGTAATTTTTTAAAAATGGATTTAAATGCCACATAATAAGATAAGTAAGAGAAATTGTTCTTCGAGAAAAAACGAACATTAAAGTTTATACGAACTTTTGATGATACGTCCTATTCAATTTTTCTTTGTTCAAGTAGCTTTACGTTTGGGATTGTGAAGCATAAATATTCATGTTTTGATGAATTTTATAGCATGATTTTTTTATGACATAATTATATATAGATCACCCAAAATGTTGATATTTACAAATTAATCATTCAGGATATTATTTTGAACAACCCAACCGATGTATTTTGATTTCCACGGTCAAATTATTGAAATTTTGATAAACATGTATTTTGATATTTGAGGGATAATTTGTAAAATGGATGAAAAGAGTGGTTGATTTGTAAATAGCAAGCTTTGGGTGGTATATAGTTGCCCCTTTTTTGACATTCATCTTTTGCAAAAAAGTGTGATGTTATTTGTTTGAACATTTAAAGATTAAATACGATGTTTTTAATGCTAATCTCTAAAGAGTGTTAATATACATGAAGTTACATGTTAAAAACTTACTAGAATCACCTTCGTCTCCAAATTATGATTAAATCATAATTCAATAAATTTTAAATACAATCATGGGACAGTAACGATACCCTAATTATGCATCTTCAAACTATCTTCAATCATGACTTGATTAATCTTTCAATTGCTTTTAAATCTTAATTGAGTCATTATTAAATTATTGTTGAACGTTCATAGATAATTGAATCAAGGTACAAACTATTCAATCATGATTCATAGTTAGAAAATTGTTGATGATTTTTCAATCATGATCCAACAAGATCTATAGTTGATTCAGTTACTATTTAAGCATGGTCTGAACATTATTTGATTATCATTTGAGTATGATTTGAAGATTTTTGATCAAAGTATAATCATTATTTAAATATTATTAAATATGTTTCAATGATTGTTCACTCATAAATTGATTATTATTTATTATAGTTAATTGTTGTTTTATCAGGGCTCAAGTATTATTCAAAGATGCTTCATTTTGTTTTGTTCATTCAAACTATTTTGTTATATATACAGATGTATACTCTGATCATATTAAAAGAGATGCATTATAGTGCTCTGGTCACATATAAAGTTGAGAATGAGAAAAGTTTGCCTTGATCATTAGGTTACAGTTTGACAAATTTTCATAAGAGGATTCAAAAGATGGGTAAATAAAATATTGTTTTTGGAAGCCTAAACAACTGGGCCTCTAGTTCTGGGCACATGGCGCCTGAGGTTGGCGCTTAAGCTTCCATGAATGGCACCTGGGCACAGCTTAGCTTAGTTTAGCCCAATTTAGCCTGTTTTGTGTCTATTTCATCTCCTCTGCTCCACAAGTTACCTAATCAGTGTTACACTAAATAAATAACCACAAATATTATGAAAAAAGCATTAAATGACACAAATAATATAAAAATGATATATAAATATCATAAATATTTGAAACACATCACCAATTTTGGAAACCTCTTGGGCGTCTTGGAAACCCATCGCTTCATCCATCTAACATGAAAAAGTGAGTATAAGGAAATTTGGCGCTGAAGCAGGAAACCCAGTGCTCCTTCAGGTATGAGTGACTTGACACCCATCTGAGAAATATGATCCTCCTCTGAGCATGAGCAACCCTATACCGATCAGAAAACTCAATGCTTGCCCTTTGCCCCCTTACAACAACAGAGACAGAACAAGCGAGAACTAGGTGCTCCAAATTAGAAATCTGATGCTCATAAGTTACATTTGGAATTTTGAATGGTTTCATTTCCACAAGGTATTTTATATGTTTTAACTTAGTTATGCTTCTAGTCTTCTTCTGATAATCCTATATTACAACTAGTTTAAACTATCCAAATGGTTAGTTCTAAAGAAATAAAGATTGAAAGGTTAGAAAAATAGCTTCTACAATTATAAGTTAAAAAATCCTAACATGGATTATTCTAGATTTTTAAGAAAACTAATCTGCGAAAGTAAATAGATTAAGTTTCTCATAATTTAAGAAAAAAAAAATTGTGTTAATAAATTCAAACCAAGTGTACATATAAAGGAATTGAATATATGGTAAATGAATTGAAAACCCGAATGGAGGAAATTCTACTCCAAGATTTGATCTCCCTTAGAAACTCTCCTTCTTTGCTTGATACAATCACGCACTTACTCATTCTCACAAAACTAAGTATCGCTCAATTCCTCACACACCTCCAGTCATCTTCTCTGAGTCCTCCTGAATGTGTGAGCCTCTAACTCTCCAAATGTGTCAAGGGTCTCTCCTTATGGATGAAATTCTATTTCTTTTCATTTCTCACCCAACCATTTTTTAACAATGCAGAACTGTCTAAAGGATGTGTTGAGCGCTTAGGTGTCAAGGGGTGGTGTTCCATATTCTTTGTAATTTGGCATAAAAGATTTTCCTCTTCATGAACCTAGTTGTTGGTCTAGGTGTGAGGTTGCTTGGACTGAACACTAAGTTTCCAGATGCTCTATCTTTTCCACTCTAAGGTATCACTAGATGGGGCACCTAGGTGCCTGAATGCGAAGGTTATTCTAGCAAGACATAATAATTACAGGAAAATAACTAACACATTTCACAGGTCCAAATAATCAAGAGTCACATAACATTACATAATGAAAATAAAGTTCACAATCCATCACCATGACCATAAAAGCACTGGTCATTAGGGTCTCATCATCAACACACAAATGGAATGAAGGAAAGTGAAGAAATAGAAGAAAACATCAGAACGTTCTGCTATATCAGTTGAGCTATCTCACCATAAAATCGGAAGGGTGGTGCATCCATCAGCTAGGTAGTGCTTTCCCACTTTCTTATATAAATCAATCCGTATACCATACCCTTAGGGCCAATAAATCTTCTTTCAGGACTGATTTTCTTTAAAATCAAGAAATTATTGTATCGGGTGGCTACCTTGATACTAATAAATTTTATAAAATTAAAAGTTGTGGGGTATTTCCCACCCTTGCTTTAGGGTGATTTTAAAGAGATGAAGAAGAAAGAGATCAAGATGAAGAGAAGTAAAGAAAGGAAGATGATGTGAACTCTCACCTAAAAATATATAGAAACCCCTAGGATTTCTTCTATCTCCCTCCCCACTCTATTCTCCTTTCTCAGTTCCATCAGCTAGATCACAAAAATTAAGCGTGGAGATGAAATGGATTGAAAGGGCGTTAATATAGGAAAATTGTATTTGGCACTAGGTTTCTAGGATAAGCACCGGATTTATCATCAATATCTATGAGATTAGGTGAAGCGGCATAAAGAAAGGGCCTAGGCGCCGTAGTGAGAGCTGAGGCGCTTTGGTTGGAAGAGTATGTGTCGAGTGATGTCCTCACTTTTGCATGAGGTTTATCTTGTACTCCTTTTCTTGATCTTAGGATCAAAACTAGGGTTTCCTTAGAGACTCTCTTAGAGGGCTAGCGGAGGAACCAATGCCGCATAAAACTTCAAAACATCTCTTTACTCCTTGTAGTTTCAGACACTGGACTTCAAATCCTTAACTGGTGGTTGAGTTGTTTAAAATCAAGTTATTAAGGCCCAAATTGAGTTGATATATGATTGAAAATGCGTTAAGCAATCCTAGAGAATGAGGTCTTCTGGGCAATTTTGCACTTCTCCTTCGTAATCCTTTGAATGACTTCGTTGATTCATAAAACACCGGGTATAAGGCTCACCTTGGGCCAAGATGAGATTTTTCTTTTCATAAAAGAAAGATAAAATGAAAATTATAAATTTAAAAAATCAAGATTAATTTAAACCAAAATCATAAATTAAAATCTTAAGTCAATATCCATAAAATTATAAACTTAAAATTAAAATTTAGAATTTAATAACCAAATTTAAGAAAAAAATCGAATTATTCTCAAATTTAAAATCAAAGGCAAAATTCTAATTTGTAAAGAGACAGAAATTGAAATTAATTAAAAATTTTAAAATTATAAATTAAAATTAAACAAATCCACCAAATTCAAACTCAACAAAAAACCCTTGTAATTATATATACTAAAAATTAAATTTAAGAAAATTAAATTAAATGAAATCAAGATTCAACCATAACCAATAATTAAATTTATTTTTACATTCGCCAAAGTTACTGAAACTATATTTACTAAAGCCTCAAAAGAACTAACTCAAACTTAAATCCAAAAACCCATCATCCATAGCCCAACCAAAATTCAGATCAGCCAATGCATGGCTCAAACCGAGCCCAAAGCCCACCAAGTCTTATCCAAGTTAAGCCATGACATCTACTTCACAAGTCATTTAAAATAGTGAAAAAGTGAAAATAATAATAATAATAATAAAATAAAACCAAAAAATAATATAATAGATATAATAAATAATAATAATAATAAAAGGTATATAAAAAAGTAATTAAATGAAATAATATCATTTTCCTCTCTCTATATCTCCATCTCTCATTTCTTGGAAAATGAGATTATTTCATACGGACGAGGTACGCAGCGCTGCGTACGGACAACTCAAATAACCACCCAATAACCAGCTAATAACTCATAAAAACTCCGTGAATAACATTAAAATGAAACTGCGGGGTTATTGGCAGGTTATTAGGAAGTTATTGCAGCGTTATTTGAGCAATAACCTCCCAATAACCTCACAATACCCCGAATAACAGATAAGAAATATAAAAATGAAACCACTGAGGTTATTGAAGCATTATTAAGAGGTTATTCACTGGTTATTCAAAATAATACTGCAATAACCTCCTAATAATCTCCCGATAATAATGAAATACACTGTTTCAGAGTTTATTAGCTGATTATTGGGTGGTTATTTCATGCTGTCCGTACGCAGCACTGCGTACGTTGTCCGTATGGAATAATTTTCCCTGCCCGAGACTCTCAATCGCTTCGCCTCCCTCTCTGCCCGAAATTAGCCTGCTTTGCACCCTACTCCATTTAATTATTCAGATCCTCGCCTGCTTAACACCTACTCCTAGCTAAAAACCCACTTGGCTCATTCTTGAAATTTGCATTTTGCATTAAAATAAAAAAAAATGTGCAAAAATTATGCATGTATGCATCTGTGATGGACAAAAAAAAGATATGTCATCTACTAGTATGGCCGAGATTTTCCTATCATCTAAATGTATCAAAAAAAAAAAAAAAGTGCCACGAAGAGCGCACTTAGCACCAAAAACAAACAACCCTATTTCATTCTCTATCAATGTATACAAAAATCACTTCAAATTTCAAAGAATAACAATGTCACGAACAAAGAGTGGTTGGATTTGCCAAGTGTCTCTTTTCATAGAAGAGCTCAAGACATGCATAATGTAGGCATTAAGCTCAAACATTCAAGATTGGCAAATGGTTAAAAGAGGGCGGATAGCGAAGCTCTATTTGAGGAGCTTTTATTGCATACGAACATTAGACACAATTTTGCATGTAGTGAAATACACTTTTTTTTTTTTTTTTGGTTTTTAGAGCGGGGCCCACTCAGATTTTTTCACGCCTCTCTTAAAAAAACCTACTTGAGAGCAGTCCGAATGAACAAAGTGTTGTCTTGCCGCATAAAGATTGAAGCCGCGTTCGTCTTGAATGATTGCGTTGGTACCAGCATCCCTATAAGGTGAAAGAGCTCCATCAATGTTCATTTTTAATCACCGAGAAGGGGGGATGCAAGAAGAAGAAGAGACCAACGTAAAGGGGTTGCATAGCATCCTTGTGCCCCTAAAATGGAAAAATATGTGTCATAGTAAGAGCCCCGACCATACGGTTGGTTGTGAATCTTGGCGTTGCGAGCCCTCCAACAATGATGGATCAAATAATAGAAGCAATGAACTTGTGCAATCCTACAGTCTTGGGTAGTGTTAAGCTCCTTGGCAGCTTCGACAAATCTTGTTAAATGATGGTAACATAATTCCCCAAGAAATCAGGATCCCTTGACCCTACAAAACAAGAAGCAGTTAGAAATCAGGTGGTTGCAGCCTTTGGTTTCATGGCAGCCCCAAGGGCACCCAGGAGTGTCTATGAGGCCCTTCCGCAAAAGCCATGAACTGGTAGGAATGGCATCATGGAGAATTCTCCACTAAAAGAAGTGGTCTATGGGATGAAGGTGAGGTTTATTAAACCATGCAAGGTCAGCATCAGGTGGAAGAAATGTAGCCTCATATGCGAGTGCAGTGATGGCCCTGCTGGTAAATAATTTGTTAAGCTCCAAAAATTCATCTTGTAAGTCATTATGGATCGTGATTTGCAAATTCTAGTGGACATAGCCTCCCCAAAAAAATTTGCGAAGCATGTGAAAGTTCCAAGTGCCGCCTGAGATCAATTCAAAAACCTGCATTTTTCCACGGCGTGAAACTTGGTTGGGCAAGGCCATTTGATGATGGGAGTATCAGAAATCCAAGCCTGGTGCTGGATATCAATGCTGGACTGTCGAACACTTTCCACCTGATAATGGGTTGTAGGTAAGGGAGACCCTCACATAATTTTCCAAGGAATGGACGTGGTGCATTTATGGTTATGAGCAGAAAAACAATAGCCCTATTTACTTTTCAGGCATTTATGGAATTGTTTCTCGCTCTTTTGAATTTCAGAGTCGCCAGCTCGCCAGCTGTCTAATTATTATCTAAAGATTCTCTTTTCATAGATACTTTTTTATTTTCTTCTTTAATACATTTTACTCGAATTAAATCTTTAATTTTGTTTTGCCTTTGTTTGGCTAGTTTATATATATAATTTTATCCATAAATTCTATGATAATGTTTGAACACCCCAAATGTTAAAATCTTAAAATTTAACCATAAAATACTTTTATCTGTTACTTCCATCTAATTCTATGATAATGTTTTATTATATCTTTTATCTTCCAACTCTTCATCATGAAATCCAAAATTTATTATTGATATTGAGTACTTAAATTTTTATTTGGAATGACATTATAATTTTTATATTAGCGATTGTATATTTTTCTTATAAGAAAATAATCAATTTTTATTTTATTATATTCATTTTTATAAGTAATAATATGCTTATCTCTTTTCTTAAATAAAATATTAGCAGTAATAAAATCATAAGCTAAAACGAAATCTAATATGATTCTACATTCTTCATTAATCACTCCAAAACCGTAGCCACTACAATATTTCCAAAATCTTCTACCACTTTACCAATATGTCCATTTAAATCCTAAAAAAAAAAATTTATTTTTAAGAAAAATCATTTGTATTAATTATTCTGTCATTACAATTTTTTTCTTTTTAATATATATCTAAACTTACTTCACTAGTACAAACATTTAGTACATTAATAATTTTAGTATCAACAATAATTTTTAAGACTATAATTATATCTTTAATTCTATTTATTTTTATAACATTGTTTTCAAACACTTATCTATAATTACACCTATAAGATTTCTAATATTATGTCTACCTGAATATCAAAGTTTAAAATCTAATTTATTAATATCCTTAATATTTTCTTCAACTCATTTAGTTTCGTGAATGCATAAGATATTTATCTTACTATAAAACATAATATCTATTAATTGTGTTAATTTATTGTGAGAGTGCCAATATTCCAAAATCTTATCTTAATATTAGTTTCATGGCTAATTTCTTTACCTGCATTCGTGCATAATATGGTAAGCCTTGTTTATTTAACACACACTCAGGCGCTTGTGTAGTGCCCCTTGCACACTTTTCACTGTATTCAAGTCATATCGTTTACATAACAATAGAAATAATTCATGCCATAATTTTCTCGGCAAAATTTTATGCTGGTTGTCGACTTCCTAACACAACCCTTGACTTTTCGCATTTGGGACTTGAGACCCGACAATACCAGTATTTCGCTGGTTATTTTGAACATGAGTTGAAAATGACAAATAAATTTGAATTAAGAAGATCATAAATATGTTATTCACTAGTCATTTGAATATGAGTCTATTTCGAAAAAAGAAAAAAAAATGAGCTTGCTCAAGCTCAACTTTTTTACACTCTTAGCAGAGTGAGAATAATAATTTGATACTGCAGATGAGAAATTTGTATATACACTACTAGAGGCATGCCTTCTGTTGAAGTAGCCATAATTTCGATGAATTTAAATAGGAACTCAAGTAAATAGTCAAATGTAAAGTTGAATTAGGTATACATTTAACATATTTTGAGAGCTTACTCAAGGTTATTCACTACTTGATAGAGATTACTAGGGTTATTGTTGAGTGTTAATGCTAACAGCCCATAGTAGATAAGGAATTTTGTCATACATACTAGAGATAGCATTTTTTTTTAAATTGGCCATAAGTTGGATCTTTTAGTAGGAATTCATTTAACTACAGTTAGCCTAATGTACATGTTGTTGAATTGAGTGTGACTAACTTATTTTGAGAAGTTACGGAGGGATGTTGATTTCCTTAATAGTCATAACTAGGGTTATTGTGGAATGATAGTTTGCTAGTGTGGATGAGGATTTTGAGTTTTCTTTTGCTAAAGGTTCATAAGCTTGTTTATAGTAAGATTTAATATTTCTTACGTGACTTTGTTTTATTATTGCTTTGTTCTTTTAGTTTTTTAATGCTCAATGGAACAAACCTATAACTAATTAGCAAAGGACTAAGCAATTTAAAGCATCTTTTTTAGATTGATATGTGGCTTGTTAATCACACTTTTACCACTAAAGTATGCTTGCAATAAGTTTAATATTCAATAGAAATGAAAATTCACTCTAATAGATTACTGAGACAGTCAAGATACCAGCAGGAACAAGTAATTTTTCTTTTTGGTCATGAAATCAGAAATAAAAATATGATAGAAATGATCATAAACTTATTTTTGTTCTATGTTTTCTAGCTTTTTTTTTTCTTTCACCTAAAGGCTTATCTCAATCATTTTGTGAAATCTTATAATGATGCATTATTGCGATCTTAATTTAAAAAATGATTCCAGATGTGTGCCTCAAATTGAGGTGCAGAAGGAGCGCATTGAGGCTTAAGCCTTACTAGTGCGGCAAGGCTTGCACCTTTTAGCATTGGGACATATGCTTCGACATGCTTGAAACATCGCCTCATTTCCTTAATCATATTAATTTATATATTTATATTACATACATGTTTTATCTAATATCATACCTTTATACAGTATACATCCACACAAGAAGACATTGTAGCCATTGTGTGAGTTAGGGTTTATTCTTTGCTTCATTTCTCTATCGAGTATCATCTTGAGCTTATTTGCTCATCACAACTATCTATCTCTGTCTCTTGAGCATCATCTTGAGGTTGTTTGCTTGCTATCTCTCTGTTGAGATTCATCCCAATCTCATTCTCTTGTCGTCTCTGACGAGCGTTGTCTCGAGTCCATTCGCCTATTACATTCTGAGCCCGTTTATCGAAGTTTGGAAGTATTAACCCACTGGAGCTTCATTTTCTTCTCCATAACATCTAGAGTCTTCCTCTTCTTTGCCTTAATTGCCCCCTTGCTTCCTCTTCTTTTCTTTTATCTTTCTCAAGGTATTCTTATGTTTTATATGTAAATTTATGTTTTTAAGATTCCTCTTATAGGTAACATGATACTTAATATTTTCTTTTTTATGTTTTTTTTTCTAGACTGTTTTGCTTAAAATATTCTTAATGAGTTTTTTGTTATTTCACATAGATTACTTCTTTAGGCTTCCTATTTGAGGTATTATTTAGGCTTTTACTCCTCTTCTTACTTAAGGCAAAATGCTTTAGTTCCCCATTTCATCTTTTTAAAACTTGAATGCTATCTATGGTCATGAGAATTCAAATACAGGTGTACAATTTCTGGGCCCGACTTCAATATTTGAGAGGAGCTAAAATTTGACTTCCATAGCATTATGGTTCTTCTCTATCTGATTTGTTCTCCCATTACTATTAAACTCGAGTAGGGATAAAAATGAGATAGTCAATAAATAGTATATCACAATATATGGAAAATAGATGATAAATTTAGGCCATGTTCACAACTTTTGATGATTAATATTTTGTTGAACACCAGAAAGGAGAAAATGATATAATAAAGTTAATCAAGCTTTGGGAAATTGGATTTGCTAACTTTAATCAAATAATATGTATTTAATTGGAAAGATTGCAGGAACATGCTTATCCTGCTTTCAGGATGAGTGGAGGAAGAAGGGAAATATTTTTGGAAAGTTTTTAAAAGAGAATTTTAAAGGTTATCTTATCAGAAAGTACACTTAAGCATGTGCTTAGGAAGTGAAGCAATTTCTTTTTCCTGAAGCACTGGACGGAACAAAAGAATGCCTCGAAGTGGTGAGATATGTTTTTTGACTTCTTAATTTCAAAAAGCTTTTAAATGCTTGCTTAAATTTTATATTTTGTTATGATAGTATGGATACTTCTTGAACTTTTGTGTTTCTTGGTTTTCTTTCATTTTTGTTTCTCTTATTGTTGCCAAGTTATTGCATCATTTTTTCATTAAAATTTTTCTTTTTTGAATAAAATATTTTAATGGTCATCTTTTTTTATTTTTTTGAATGATATGGTTATTTCAAAAGAAAATTTGATGACAAATGTAGTATTAATTATTAATGCGTATCTTCAGAGTATAAAAAATTAATCATTTGAAATATATGCTCAAAATAAGGCAATGCATTTTGAAAGGGTAGAAATTGTAATATTTTGTGATAGTTTGCTAGAAGTTTCGAGTTGGAATTCTTTAGTGGTGGAGCAAAGAGTCTGGAAATAGATAACTAGTTCTAAGAAGAACATTGTTGTAGATATTTGGAGAGTCTGAGAGTTAATTATGAATTAGTACAAAGAAATTTAGTTGTGGAGTAGAGAGATACAAAAGTTTATTAAGATCAAGTAATGTGCTTTTAAAAGTTGGAATTATTCTACAATTATAATATGATTGTGGGTAGAATAGGAAAAATAGAGATATAAGTTAGCAATGACAAGAGATATGATGACAAGTGAAATTTGTCAAATTAGATCCATTAGAAGAAAAAAATATAAGAAGATTTTAATCCAATATGCAGAATAAAGGAAATATGAAAGTATTGTTTTGATGAGAAGTTATTAGATGAGATTTTGTTGGAATGTTTATTTTTATGAGAACATGATAAACAAATCAATGAGGTATTTCTAAGAAGATGCATAAATCTAAAGCTAAAGTCCATATAAGCTTATTTTTGAGATTTTGGGAGTTATGAGGGATACTACAATACCTTTCTAGATAAGCTTTTCAATAGAATTTTTGAAGGCAAAGAAGACAAAACATTTGAAGAGAATAATATGACATATTCATGGTTGAGCAAATCATAGGAGAATCACACTTAAGTCACACAATAAATTATTAGTGAGAGTTGAAACATAAATGTGGAAAAGTTACACTAGCTTTGGAAAATCAATTTGTTTTCATGCCATTAAGATGTGCAATATAATTCATGAAAAAGAGATAATAAAAAGATAAAGGTTTTTTATATGATTTTATTAACTTTGAGAGGTATATGATTAAGCACCATGAGAATTAATATTTTACTGAGGTATTGATTTCAGTTGTATCAAGGATCAACACCAATTCCATATTTTTATATATTGGTATTGATTTCAGTTGTATCAAGGATCAACACCAATTCCATATTTTTATATATTAGTTATGAAGATCCTTATAAAGATTTTTAAAGTGAGTTACCTTGGAACATGATTTTTTGTGAACGATAGTTCTAACTTGTAAGAGATCTACCAAAACAAATGAAAGATTAGCAAAATGGAGGTAATTGGTAAAAGGTATATGCTTAAAATTAGCACATTGAGTAAATGATATGCAATTTTGTTGGAGTGTGATATTAATACGTATGTATCAGTATTATTATAAGAAAGAATACTATTTAGGTGATGATTTTAAGTTTTTTTGATCTATTGTATAAAAGAAGGCATATGGATATTGATTTCTAAAGTTACTTTTATGAGGTTAAAATAGAGAATTACCTTAGCAATATGCAATAAGTTGATATCATTGAGACTTAAAGTTCAATTTAAGAAAATTAAAATTAGGCTAACAAATGGATTTGGGACAAGTAATAAACAAAATCATCCAAGATTAATTTGAGTGGGGATTGTTTGGATGGATGCGCGAAAAATTATCAAGCATAAATTATGGGATAATTCTATTAACTAAACAATTATTTTTTGAAGATATGGTAGTTGAAAATTGACATGGTTGATTTTGACTTAAATGAAGGGCATAATATATATTAGTTAGATGGCAGGTAAAATAAATTTTGAAGTTGTTTAGATTTAAAGGACCTTTAAGGTACCATATATATAAGTTGTTTAAAAGTTGCAAAGAAAATTTTTATACTTGATGCAATGCTCAACCAACACAAATGAAAATGAGGTTTTAAGCCGATTATTGTATTTGTGATGCAAGTAATATTGAACATAAGTTGATGTAATAGAATACATTTATGTTAAACTACTATTATTACTATATGCATTATTACTAGTTTTAATTATAAAAGGAATTCATTTCATCCATTTATTGTGTTTTTAAGCTATAACACCCTTTTATATAGTTTCATATCATGTCTAATAAAAGATTGAGTTAGAAAAAAATATATAAAGAAGATATAATTAATGTAAATTGATCCTAAGTTTTGCAAAGATCTCACGCAATTTCAAGTATTAGTTCTGACATTAGAAACAAATGACTAATAAGATTGACACAGGTAGTGATGTTAAGATTATAATAATGAGGATGAAGTTATTTTTGTAGTGATTTTTATTTTTGTTTATAAAATTATATGGCTATCATTTTGTTTTACTATTAGAATATTTTTATTTTCCTTAGTAGTCTTCTTATAACTTTCTTGTTGGGGCTACGGAAAGCCCACTATTAGTAATTGGACAATACTTTTTTATTTATATGATCACTTAAACTTCTATTTATAATTAATCTTTATATTTATATTCAACTTTCTTGATGCATAATTGATACAAGCATGATTTTTTAGTTGAATTTAATTATGGTGGCACTCAAAGTATTTTTATATTGAGTTTTATGTTTACGAGATGATAACATTTGCGCTCCTTCAATGCATGAAATATGTTCATAGTGTTGTTGACTACCATATCATTTAGGACATACTTTTTTGGTGCATAAGGCTAAAATATATGAAGTAATGGATCATTACCTCCCTACATTTTAGGGAGCTTCGTCCAATGAGTGAAACAAACCTACTTCCCAACGAAGAGGAAGATCAAAGGATAGAGCTTAGGAGTAGAGGAAGGTGAAATCATGATGCTAGAATCCCTCAATTTTTTATGTTTCATACAATTCCATGAATAACATATATTAATTTTCCATATGAGGGCTAAGATGTTGAAGGACCTCATTGTAGTTGATCTTAAGGGAAGCCCTTGCTATAATAGTTTTAATATAAGTAAGCTGGCTGATGTTATCTGTTTATTTTTGCACCTCTCCTATTGCAAATCTAGGGCGGGGGAGGGGGGGGGGTGGTTGGTGGTGGTTCTGCGACATTATAATATTCCCTCCCCTTTGTTTGGATATAGGCTTTTATGTGCCAAGTGGGAGAACATACTTTCTTTTAAGTTACTTCGATTTAACTTCTTCAACATATGAGCTTTTGGAAGACTCTGTTGGCATCAACTTTTGATGTCACACGTGTAGAATGTCAACATGACTGGCTCGGATGACTTACTGCTCACTCATAATATGCCATAACTCAAGACACCCATCTGAGATCTCTGACACATGTTTAGTGCATGAAGCTAGGGTCTACAATGATTTGACCTTAACTGGTAGAAAATGCAGTTGGACCGACTCACCCAGAAATTTGATATGTTTAATTTTCACTCTGGTGTTTAGAGGTCCTTCTGCATCCATTCGAAGCCTCCCGTGTTCAAGAGAAATCACGGAGCTCTCCAGCATGCACTACGGGAAAATGCACCGCCACGTGGTGTTAGCCTCAACTATGGATGTGTTTTACATCTATTCTGATGTTGAAAGACCCAAATCCATCAATCTGGATGCTTCTGAGCCCAAGGTAGTCTCCAAGATTTACCATGCACATTTTGGAGAAATTTGGGTTCGGGCTGATTTTATTCTCGCGAGTGTTTGGGATGCTCATCGGCACCAAAAACCCAGATTTGAATCCCCTAAAATGTTCATCTATGATTTATAGGGTCAAATTTCAGTGATACATAAGCTTACGTGGCTTCTTGATTGATGAGAACCTTCCTACGGTTAACTAGACAAAAATAAGAGTTTGGAACACACTACCCGCACCGTGGTCTGGGGCAACCGTTAGCGACAATTTCCCCAATATATGTCCAATAAAAATACATATTTTTGAAGTTAAGGGGTTGTATTTCAATCATTCTTGGTCCCCCATAGCTCACGGATAAAAGAAACCTTCCACCCAATGATCTAAGCCAAATATTAATATTTTTGGGCTAGATCGGCGCCTAGGTGCCAGCCCCAGTTTTCTAGGAGCCCAAAACTACCTCCAGAGCCTCCAAACCAAGCCATTTTTTACCCTGACACACCTCCCTAGGTAGTTGAAATTAATGGATTTCTTGGGCTTAGAGGAGATTTACTTTAGGGATGGAAAAGAGGGTAATTATACCGCTTTTAAACCTCTTTTGTAAGCTTCCAAGAAAGCTTATCATGGCCATATTTGGCAAATGATAAGGGAAGGGTTGGTTTAACCCCTAGTCTCCCCCGTTTCAATTTATGTCCTCTCATTTCAATTTTGGGGCTGAATCTTGGAGAGCTTGGGAGAGCACAAGGGAGATCTCCATCTTCTTCCTCAAGGTGCTTAAGGTTTACTTGGAGCTTAGAGCTTGAAGCAAGGAAAAAGGAGGGAGGCTCTTCATCTTCCTCAAAGTGAACAAATTATCCTTCTCCTTACATCTTCTTCCATCTTCTTCCTCTTCTTCCATCGCTTCATTTGAGTGTGTGAGGAAAGATTTGTGGGGAAGACCTTGGTTAGCAGGGAAGCAATGTTTCTCTTGTTATACACTAAGGAAGAGTTCGTCCTAGTTTGAGGAAGGATCGTCGGAGCACCGCCAGAACTTCATCCAGAATCTCGCTAGAATCTCCTTCTAAAGAAGAGCTTTTTCGTTATTTGGAGGAGTGGAATGGATCTCACCGGAGCTTCACCAGAATGTGGCCATCTCTCACACCACTGAGAGAGCTTCATCCTACGTGAAGAAATGCGACTCCAAATGTCACGATGGTGAGACCTTTAAAAATCTGTCGCATTTTTATTCCTATCCGACCCTAAGAGCAGTTTTTACTAGGTACTGTGGGTTCGGTCGCACACTAGGCCGATTGGCCAGCCGTCACTAGTCAGAATGACCATGTGCCTATTAATTGGCCATTGAATTACTAGAAGAAGCCCTAGATTAGGAAGTTTTTGTTGGACACATCCCTTGCGAAACTGAGTGACTCTCATTGCAAGCCTTAGACCTAAATCCCAAGCGAGTTGGAACCCCAATTTCCCCTTGCTTTGGCATTTTCATCCTATGTTGAAGGGGTTAAGATATTTAGATTTTGTGGAGTGAGAATAACTTTGTAGCTAGCTTACTTTGCAAAATCATGAAGAGTTGTGGAATGAGAAAATCTTTGTGGCTAGTCCATTCTACAACATTGTGGAAAGTTTCAATTTGGAAATTCGAATGTGAAACTCCCTACATACCTTGCTAAAGTGAGGACATTAGCACAAGTATGGCTAGTTATCGATTGTAATCACTTGCATCTGTTGGACTTGTATTACATCCTGCACATTGCATATTGTGTTTGCACATTGCCTTGACCGATCACCTCGACCCAGCTTAGTATAGCACATTGCCTCGACTCGACCGCTTAGCCCGATAGGCATAGCACATTGCCTCGACCGACCACCTCGTGGCATAGCACACTACCTCGACTGGTCGATCTGATCCTGTCGGCATAGCACACAACATAGCTCATTTCCTTAACTGGCCACCCTACCCGGGCAACACAACACATTGCCTTGATCGGCTGCCCTAGCCTAGTCGGCACAACACATTGCCTCGACTGGCCGTTCCGGCCCGCACTACATAGATCATTGCCTTAACTGACCTCCTCGACCCGGTTGGCACAGCACATTGCCTCGGCCAGCCTCCCCGGCCCGGTCAGCATTGTACTTTAGCTTGACTGACCGCCCTGGTCCAGTTGATCGACCACTTGGTTTCGACCGACCGCCACGACTCGATCGATTGATCATTTTGCCTTGATTGGCCACCCCGGCTCGGTCAACAAATCTCTTAGTTCCGACCGGCTGCCTCAACCCGTTTGACTGATCACTTTGGTCTTATCGGTTGCCCTAGCTCGGTCGACCAATCACTTTGGTTCAGTCTACTGCCTTAGGCCGACTGAGCCCATTGATTGTGTTGCCTCGGGTTAACCCCACCAATCGACCCAGCCGGTCGAACAACCGATTCCACTTTCATAGTGATTATTTTGTATGGTTTGCATTACCATGTTCACCCTAGCATCCTTTTTTATGCACTTGTGGACATATGCCCTGTTATGCCCATATTGAGTACTTGCACCTCCCCACGACACATTACTCCACATTTACTTTGTGGCATTCTCATGCAGAGTGCTTAACGTGAATTGAAAAAAATTGAAATTATGAACATTAATATTCAGGTAGAGGACATCAATGTGATTTACTAAACCTACCTAGAATAAAAATTGGATCAAGCCAACCCATATCATAGCTTTGTGAAACACTAACAAAACCCTCATCATTTATAGGAATTTACCAATAATGAACCAAAACAAAATAATTCGCCATGTTAGAAATAGCCTTACAACATCAACACTATCAAACAACATTTTAAATCAAAGAATTCAAATGAAGCCTCAATAAAAAAAAAAAAAGAAAAGCATGTATTAAAACAAGATGATGATGCCAATTTTGGTAGTTAAAAACTATGAGATACTTAAGCAGCTGTTTTTGTGTCATAAAACTTCAACAGAAAAGGGAGTGGGTAGGCTAAAAGAAAACTTTTTTGTGTCATATTATTTTTTGTGTCACATATATCACACCTTACCTATGCATGATTTTTTTTTTTCATTTTTTAAAGGTTGAAATGGTGATATTTTATTTGATCTGAAAAATATGGTAGAAAAAATGTAAAATGCATTTTTAGGTTTTATATATGTAAATACATAGATATTGGGTG
Source organism: Papilionanthe hookeriana x Papilionanthe teres (assembly GCA_022702705.1). Lineage (NCBI taxonomy): Eukaryota > Viridiplantae > Streptophyta > Magnoliopsida > Asparagales > Orchidaceae > Papilionanthe > Papilionanthe hookeriana x Papilionanthe teres. The sequence continues at coordinate 86,334,801 of CM040424.1, forward strand.
ACATGCATGTAAATGCCGCTAAAAGTCTTCTGACTTCGTACATTTGATCATGAAACCTCATCCTAAGCAAGCCTAAAAAATTTGATGGCAATTAACAAATTCCATCGGTTACCCATACAAGAAGTTTCTCAAGGAATAGCTCTGAAATTTACGCAAATGCCACACAATTTTTATGTATTTACACGTCTAACACCAAAGCTTGTTATTTACATTTAGAACTCCTTTGTGTCATAAACTTATGCATGAAATGTATATTTAACTTTTAAAAAGACAGTGATGGTGATATTTTTTTATAAAATAGTGAAGACTTGAGTGGTCAACATATAAATATGAATGTTTAGTGTTAAATATGTAAATAAAAAATAATTTTGTGATACATATGTAAATATGCTAAAAATGTTTTGGTGTCATAATGCCGTGAAAAAATTTCTAAATTTTTTTGTCGGGCCCACCTCATAATAGATCCGCGGAGGTATTTGGAGTGGAACCGTGGAGGTTATTGGAGGTTTATTTCAGTTTTATTGGGTATTAACTCTAATAACCCCGCAATAACCCGAAAATAACACTCCAATAACATCCTCGGTTTCCATTTATTGCCGGGTTATTGCGGGGTTATTTCGGTTTTATTGGAGTATTAACTCTAATAACCCTGTAATAACTCGACAATAACCCCTCAATAACCTCTGCGGTTCCATTTCAATAACCCCCACAATAACTCATAATAACCCCCGCACTAACCCGTAAATAACCCCGCAATAACCCCCAAATAACCTCTGCAGTTTAACCTCAAATAATCCTCTAATAACCTTTGCTGATCCTTTATGTAGCAGCCCTGTGTAGTGTTAGATATGGCTTATATCTGGGGAGTTGGAGTTTTCTTTGTGAAGAGGTGTGTCTACTGGTGAAAAGGAGTTTCTCTTGGAATAAAGGGGGTTGGGGGGAGCAAGGGCGAGTTAGTAATTTATCCGTGGGTTTTATCTATAAATAGATGTGTAATCCTATGGATATGTGAACCAAACTATTGTAACTCCTTTGAAATAGTGAAATTCGCCGCTCTGCTCCCCGAGGACGTAGGCATGTCTATGCCGAACCTCGTTAAATCTCTGTGTTCTTCTTCTGGATTTGCGTTGTGTTCGCCTTGAATTTCATAACAACTGGTATCAGAGCAAGGTTCGAGGGGCGAAGGAGATAGACGCAGGAAGAAAGAATAAGGTTTTTTGAGATTTGGTTTGCGACAGAGAAAGAAGTTCTGTTCCGCCGCTGCAGAAAGATTCCGGATTAAAGGAATAATCGTGAGGTTCAGCAATTCCAGAAGACTTGGAATTCGAGGCGCTCGCTCAGTTCAGGCGGAACTCTGTCGGCATATTTTTAGGTTATGTGTTTTATTTTGAAAAGGGGGGTCGCCTACAGAAATTGTCGGCAAATTTTTTTATATTTAAATTTAATTTAAATATATAGTTTAAAAGATAACATTTGATTTTGAAAGTAATTTTAAGTTTAAAAGTTTTAAGATATGAAATCAAACCGATCTCACATCCCAAATAGTTTATATAAACGAGTACCGCACCACAAACCGTGTATCTATCCCGAAGAATAGACACACTGCTTGATGATGGGGCTCGATTAAATAAACTAGGAGATTTGTGACATCCGTTTGGTCCGCGAACCAATTTTATAAGCCGACAAGTTCCCCGCTTAATATAAATGAATTAAACGAGGTTTATATTACATGGGTTCTTAAAATTCCCTATAAGGGTAAGCCCCTATAGTTAATTACATCTTAAGTTACAGGAATCACCTAAGAAAACTCTCGATAATAATCAGTAGTTCTACTCTCAAGAATTTCAAAGTTTAAGTTTTCAAGGGATTGAATTTTGGAATTTCAATAAGGAATGGATCAAGTTTGGAACATTTTGTCTTGGGAATTCAAAGGAAGAAAGGTAGGAGAAATTACAGATTCGAAGGGAACTTTGGTAATTTCCCGACTATCCTATTGTTTGGCTTGAATTTAGGAAAATCCTAATGTTTATTTAATGTTTTGATTTTGTCAATTTTAATTAATTAGGACTCATATTCGTATGACACAATCATACAAACAGCCTCGAAGATGTGAGGGTTTATGTCGTGTCGAACGACTACCTCGGAGTCCTAAGACCGGTTAGGGCTTAATTTACATGACATGATCATGCAAATGCCTAACGAAGAGTTGAGGATTTATATTGCACTAGGCAAACTACCTCGAAGTCCTACGGCTTGGTTATTTAATTCTAGGAATGTATAGCTGATGTTGAGTTGTTTTGCTGACGAAGATGGCCGTGCTGCCCACCACGCTCCGAGCTCTTTGTTGTTGCAGAGGTTTAGTTTTAGAAGATTGTAATCAAAAGAGAAGAGAAGAGTTTGGTTTTAGAAATCTTAAAGTCCAAGTGTTTTTTATGTTTTAATTAAAACAAATCTTAAAGTTGATTATAACAACACCGGTTAAGATCCCACGGTTCCATCCTTCCGGCATCGTTATTTTTATCGGATTCACTTAGTCCAGATGAATTTGCTAAACTCAACTAAATGAGTTCCACACTTTCATTTAGACCGTGGGAAATCCCGTTAGCAACACGTAGGTTACATCATCCGAGGTATTCCCGATCATCCAACAAGACATTTTAATTTAGTTGTAGTTGTAGTTTTGTTGTTTTGTTTGTGATTAAATTTTGAGTTGTTTTATATTTTGAAATGTTGTGGCGGTGAATTTTATCTTGCAATGACTTTTAATTTAGCTTTGGTTTTGGTTTTAGGGGCTATCCTAAAGGTGTGGGTTTTCATACAACAGTTGTTTATCATGCAAGAAAAGTAAGTGCGTTTGCAATAAGTTAAATTGCAAGAAGGTAAATTGCGATAAAATAAAAGCGTACCTGGAGGGTCTTCCCGTCATCCCAAGCTACACTTAAACACAATTTAGAATATTTTAATCATTTAAAGCAAGCTCCTAGGTAATGCTAAGGGAAGGGTTATGGTTTTCTACCAAGGTCCTACTCCTATAGCTAGTTATCTCCTATGACGTCTAGGTTCTTGTGTTTTGGTTTGAGGATGATTTTCTTCATCAAAGAACAATTAAGTTCAATTGTTCTTATAAACATCCTATCATATTGAGGAAGTGCTTAAGACGAATCTTAAACATCTTTTCAATACCTCTAGGATGTTTTAAGTCCAAGAGAATTTAATTATACAAAATGAATTAATCATCCAGGAATTCAAGTTTTGTTATCTTGCTCAGTGAACTAGGACATTTGAATATCCTATGAGTGAAGTAATACTTCACTTAACACTCCATTTAGGAGTTATGACAACATGAGCTTTTGAGGGCAAATCGATGTTCAAGTGATTTGTGAATTAATTTAATTTCAATTAATGGGTTTAAGTTTGGAATAGTGTTCAAGTTGTTTTAGATTTATTTTGAATTCTTTATGTCTTTAGTGATGTTATATTTAATTCAATTTAATTTAATTTTAGTTTAATTTAATTTGGTTTAGTTTTATTTTTAATTTAATTTAATTTAATTTAATTTAGTTTAATACATTTTAATTTAATTTAATTTAATTTAATATGTTTTAATTTAATTTTAATTTAATTTAAATTTTTAATTTTAATTTAATATTTTATATCTTTTTTTTATATATTTTAAAGATGGTTTAATTTAATTATTAAAGTATTAATTTAATTGAAATTTTGGAAGGATTTAATTTAAATGTTTTAATCTTTAATTTAATGATTAAGTCTTTTAATATTTTAAATCTTGAATTTGGATTATCATTTTAATTAGGAATTAAATGTTATTGAGGTGATTAATTTAGGGATTTTTTTTTTAGATTAAAGAATAAATCTCTTCCTAATAATATCCCTATTTTAATAATTCCAATTTTTTTATTATTCTTCCAAGTTTAATTAATCATTTAATTAAGGTTTATTTTAATTATTTTTAAATTATTTGGTAGGTTTCTACCCTTTAATTACCTAAGTTTCAAACATCCAAAATCAACTTAGTATCAAATATTTTACCCACCCTTTTAATTAAACCTAAAATTATTTAATTATAGGTTAAAATTTTAATTACTATTTTGCCCTTTAAACTTACTAATTTCATAACTCACTAAATTGAGCTTAAATGAATTTGAAATTTTTATGTGACTTCTCTCATATGTCAATCAAGACATTAGAGGAGAAAATGTGATTTTTCTGTATTTAATTTATTTATGTAATTATTTTTGGTGGAAAATAGGGATTTTCAAGGAAATTTTAATAATATGACCAAGGGAAAGTTTCTATCCTTAAAAAAATTATGGGACATTCCTAATAACTAGAGGACCACTTGGACCAAGTTTGGTGATTTTTTGAATTATATTATTTTTATTATAATTATTTTGATTTTTGGAGTATTAATTAATTTAAAAATAAAATAAAGGTTGAAAAATGAATTTTATATTTTTCAAAAATCTCTCTGATATCAAGGAAACCAGAGAACCAATTTTCATAATTTTCTGATCTTTCTTTGGTTTATTAGAATTGTTTTAGTGGAAATGCTAGAAAATACATTTTTTTTATATTTTAAAATTACCTTAGGGTTTTAAAATTTAATATCTCATCATAGAGACTTAAGAAAAATATGGGGTTTGTTCCTAAATGATTAAAATTCAAAATGTGACATTTTGGTGAATTTTATTATTTTTGTGATTTTTATTATTTTTTAATTATTAAAAATATTAAAATAATGTAAAAAATCAACTTTTTTGGAAAATTACAATTTTATTTTTCTTAAATTTCCCTGATATCAGAGAGGCTCCAAAACCAATTTGGTGAATTTTTGAAAAGTATTTTGAAAGTTATGAATTTTTTTTAACTTAATTTGGCTAAATGGCTTAATCAACCCATTTGATAGGGCTAACCAAGTCCAATTGACTTCAAACTTTTATGGTGGGTTCCTCTGATCCTAAAGGTCAGTGGAGAATTGATTTCAAGTCAATTTGATGTATGATTAGCTCTAATTAATTAAAGCTCCATTTTGGGTGTTTAAGCCAATTAGGGTTATTACAAGTGAGTTAACTCAAAAACCATTTTTCCTAGGGTCCTCTGGTCATAAGAAACATGACCAAATTTTCCTAGAATTTATTTCACAACATGCTAATTATTAGCATTAAAATACTCAGAATAGTGACCTAGAGTTGAAAAATCAATAACTCTTCATAGGGGTGGCCTCTGACTTTGGAAAATTCAGGGAATGTTCCCAAATTCAAAGGCTTCAAAAGCCCTTTGGTCTCATACCATAGTGAATTGTATACATGCATGGAGAATTGAAATAGTACAGAGAGTAAATAAATAATTAAAAATAAAATACTTGATGAAATTAAATGATTTCCTTTCCACATTATTCTCCTCTGTTCACTGAGCAAGAGGGTATTTTTGTTTTATTTTTCTTATTTTCCTACACAAAGTTATGCATTTTTGAAGTTTAGGGAATTAAATAAATAAGAATATCCCTATTTTTCTACTTAAGTGACGCGGCGCCAGCTCAACCTCGGCAGCTCCGAACGCACACGCGTCGTCTCCTGATTTGGCGCCGCCATCCGACTCAGCGCTCCAGGGCCCCGCGGTTCACATACCATCGCGCTGTCCGGCTCAATCCAGACCGTCAGCTCGATACACGCTTGATCCGACGGCTCCCAGTCATCGTCTACGACTGGTGTGCACCCATGACCGTCAACCTTCTAACCCTAATTTCTCACTCGATTCTCAACGGATTTTCGTGTTCTTATGCTCTATGGATTCGTCTTAAAGAGACGAACACATCCATACGGTAAACATGTATTGAAATTAACTCAAACTAAATAGAGAATCTCTGTAAGCTCGGGAAGAAGAGTGAGTCCATACCTTTGCTCAGAGAAGTGAAGCTTCGATCTGAGAGTTGTGTCACCTTTGATTGGGTCCAAGCAAGCTCCGGATGAAGTCCCTTGGGCCGGTGAATTGTCCGAGTATGATTTCGACCACGTACCGATTACAAAGCTTGGATTCCGGAACATGATGGGTGGCTCGGAGAGGGGGCTTTCATCGGGAACTCCTTCTCTTGACCTCGTGCGGGTGTGGGTGAGTTTAATTTGAATTTGGTGGAGTGTTGGGAGATCTCCTGTTTTTGGGTGGAATTTTGGCTGAGAAATTGATCTCTGTTGGTAGGGATTAGGGCAAATTGTCACTGGGGATCAACTGCTCTAAGTGTGGAGAGTGGTCTGGAGGAATTTTGGCGGAGGTTTCGATAAGGTTCGGTTCGGCACCTCCCATGGCCAAGAGAGGTGAGGTTTAAATAGGAGAGGGTGGAGGGCCTCCCAGGGGGTTTAAGGCTTGGGATCAGCTGCTTAGGTCAAGGGAAGAACATCCATGGTGGCCATTGGGCTTGAAGCAGCTCAGCAAGGGGGAATTTCAATGTTGGCTCACAAGTGAGCTTTCAGCCATGGTGTTTTCCGGCGGCCTGGTGGCTGGCCGGCCAGGCACTGGTCACCATCTTGTTCAGGTGGGTCAGGGCTGGGGTTTTGTGTAGGCAATTGGGCTTTGCCATGTGTCAAAAGCTTGGATTAAAATGGCATGGGGGAAGGCCAATTTTGGCTTGATTTGGTCAAGTCCACCTTTTGGGCTTGGTTCACCCTTCAAGGAGGCTTTGGGTGTTGTGGGGAGTCAAAGGAATCAACTGGTTTGGCATGGAGAAGTCCTTATCCAAATATATTTGGATTAAATTTGGGTTAAGGGGAATCATGATTAAGGCTAATGACTTTAGGAGATTAAGGAAAGAGTCTCCTTCTTTTGCCCAAAATGGCATGGTGACATGTAAAGAGGCTCTCATGGCTTCCATGTGGCTCATGCATGGCTTCATGACTCATCTTTGGCTTGGGAAAAGTTAAGTCAATTTCATGAAAAAAGGTTTTAAAAATTTTGGTAATTTAGGGGTGATTTGATGGGATTTGGCATATGGCTTGATTTGGATTTATTTTATCATGGATTTAGAACTTAGGAGATGGTTTTATCAAATGGATGATGATAGAGGATTGTCATGTGGGCTTTGGGCCTTTTGAAATTACTTTTGATGGGCTTTTAGGAAGGCTAAGGGGATGGGCCTTTAGGTTTAAAAATGAATTCATGGATGGAATTTTTGTAGAAATTTGGGCCAAATAATTGTTGGGTTTGGTTTAGGGATATGTCATGAGTGATTTGAAATGAGTTTGGAGTGATTTGGGTTTGAAGGGGGTTGGATTTGGGCCTCTTTGGTAAATGGGCCAATGTAGGTCAAATTGGGCTAACTTGGGCCAATGTTGGGCTAGGGTTGAAATTGATGTAAAATTAATGTTGGGAAATGTTTATGGGAGTGTTTCAAAGAGGTTTTGACTTTGGTCGGGTTTTGATTTTGGGGTTTGGGCTTATTTGGGTTAGGTTTAGGTTTAGGTCAAAATTGGGCCTTTTAGCTTTGGGTTGAATTTGAGTGGGGTTTGGGTCTAAATTTTGGGCAAATCATGTTAGTGTTTTGTTTTTGGGGATGTTAGGAAAGGTTTAGAAAAGGTTTGGGGTTAATTGGAGTTGAATTGGGTTAGTTTGGGCTAAGTTTGGGTCATGGGTCCAAATTGGGCTTTAAGGTCAAAAGTGAAATTGGATTCAAATGCCAATCAAATTGGACTTGGATTTGGTCTATATTGGTGTTGGGGATGTTGAATTGAAGTTTAGAATTGAATGGACCAGAATTTGGGTCAATTGGGTAGGTTTGGTTTGACATTGGGTTCATTTTGGGTTAAAATGGGTCAAATTGGGGATTTTAACAAAAGTGGGGTAAATTGACAAAATTGGCCCATGGTGTAGTTGAACAAAATGAAATTAGGAATATTTGGGATTTTCTGGGATTTTCTGGGAATTTTCTGAATTTTTGGATTTTTTGGCTAAGAGGGGCATTTTGGGTATTTGGAGGGTATTGGGAGGTATTTTTGGTATTTTTGGTATTTTTGGCTATGAATGATCAATTTGAGTAATGTGGGAATGTTTGGGATTGTTTTGAGGAATTTTGGGTATTTTAGAGAATTTTGGAAAATTTGGGTAATTTCGAGGTTTTGAGTAGAATTTGAAGTGGTCTCAGTCCTGGGTCAAAAATTGAAAATTTGGAAAATTGAAGATTGGGTAAATGTAAGTGGAATGAAATCATTTTGGTTGAGCCATGAAGCCATTCCAAACCTATATGAGCCATGAAGGGACTCATTTGAGGCATTCACTATGTTGTTCCTAACCTCTTGCGAGGGCTTAGGGGTTGAGGACCATCCATGTGAATCACCTTCATGAGTCGGGAGGTCAAGTTGGGTATGGGTGTGGTTTTAGGAGGTGTGTGAAAGTGTAGTGTATAAGTGTAGTGTGTGTCTAAGTCGGCCCTCACTGCGACCAGTGCCACCTGTAGGCGGTCCTAAGGCCAAAGAGTCCTATAGGAACTCATCCTTTAAACTTCCACATTTGATTTCAACCCTCTATGTGATTAGGGGTCTACAATCAAATTTGTGGAGTTTACAGGGAGTTAAGAAGTGGCTTGAATTTCTAAGTGGTGGGTCCCAATTCTAATCCTCTAGGATAGTCAAAGGAAAAGCCTAATGCTACATCCTAAGTACTAAAAAAGAAGAGAAGACCTCATCAAAAATGAGGTCAACAAACTCCTGCAGTTTTACTGCGGAGTGCAGGTGCGAGACAGGTCGGCACCGACACTAGGGGAGTTCGCGAGAAGTTGCGTCGTACAGAACAGTTCGTCCGTGACGGTTATAGCAGAGGCGGCCTGCAGGCAGATTTACGAACAGGACTGCGATTCGGGCGAAGCAGGCTCGCACGGGAGCCAGGTAGGTTTCACACGGGAGTTGGCGGAGGAGATCGCAGCAATTCGCGACAGAGGCGAGCCGACCGCGACAGGAAATTCTCCTACGAACAGGCACAGTTCGCGGAAGGCCTGGGGAGATCGCGAAGGGAGTCCGACCTAGGGGGTTTCAGGCATCTAGACACAGGCAGATTTGCTGCGGTTCATCTGCGAATAGACACGGCTCTAAGAAGGCGACGGATCACGAACCAAGCGCGGGAGGTCATTCGCGTGACAGTTCGCGAGGAGGTGCGAACTGCAGGAGTTTGTGGCAGCAGGCGATCTTTGGAGTTCACGGCAGCAGACGTAAGGAGCAGCAGTTCATAGCGGCCTTGCGACGGTTCCAAGAGTGAAGTAGTTTTGGAGGTTGGCGAGTCGCCGAGGTAGTTCGCGGCCGGGAAGTTACAGCAGTGGGAGGGATCTCGCGAGGCAACCGCAGCATAACTTGAAGAATATTCCTTGCAGGCTGGCCAAAGGAAAAAGAGGAGTTCGGCGGCCGGTTCAACAATTCACGGGAAACATAGGCTGTCCACCGCTGTCGGCATATTTTTAGGTTGTGTGTTGTATTTTTGAAAAGAGAGTCGCCTACAAAAATTGTCGGCGAATTTTAATTTAATTTAAATAAATAATTTGAAAAGTAGTATTTGATTTTGAAAATAATTTTGAATTTGAAAATTTTAAGATATGAAATCAAACTGATCTCACATCCCGAATAGTTTATATAAACGAGCGCCGCACCACAAACCGTGTATCTATCCCGAAGAATAGTACACACTCGCTTGATAATGGGGCTCGATTAAATAAACTAGAAAGGTTTGTGACATCCGTTTGGTCCGCGAACCAATTTTATAAGCCGACAAATTCCCCGTTTAATATGAAACTATTAAACGGGGTTTATATTACCCGGGTTCTTAAAGTTCCCTATAAGGGCAAGCCCCTATAGTTAATTACATCTTAAGTGATGGGAATCACCTAAGAAAACTCTCGATAATAATCAATAATTCCGCTCTCAAGAATTTCAAAGTTTAAGTTTTCGAGGGGTTGAATTTTGGAATTTCGATAGGGGATGGATCAAATTTAGAACATTTTTATTTTGGGAATTCAAAGGAAGAAAAGTAGGAGAGATCACGGATTCGAAGCGGACTTCGGTAATCTCCCGATTATCCTATTGTTTGGCTTGGATTTAGGAAAGTCCTAATGTTTATTTAATGTTTTAATCTTGCCAATTTAGTTAATTAGGGCTTATATTTATATGATAGAATCATACAAATTGCACAGAAGATATGAGGGTTTATGTCGTACCGGACGACTACCTCGGAATCCTAAGACCGGTTAGGGCTTAATTTGCAATGCAAATGCCTAACGAAGAGTTGAGGATTTATGTTGCACTAGGCAAACTACCTCGAAGTCCTATGGCTTTGTTATTTAATTCTAAGAAAGTTTTGATGAAGTAGGTTCAAGTTTTCTTGACGACGATGGCCGTGTCGCCCATCATGCTCCGAGCTCCTTGTTGTTGCAGAGGTTTAGTTTTAGAAATCATAAATCAAGAGATGAGAGAAGTGTTCGGTTTAGAGAAGTCTTAATTTCCAAGTGTTTTTTGTGTTTTAATTAAAACAAATCTTAAAGTTGATTATAACGACACCTGGTTAAGATCCCACGGTTCCATCCTTCCGGCACCATTATTTTTATCGGATTCACTTAGTCCGGATGAATTTGCTAAACTCAACTCGAATGAGTTCCACACTTTCATTTAGACCGTGGGAAATCCCGTTAGCAACACGTAGGTTACATCATCCGAGGTATTCCCGATCATCCAACAAGACGTTTTAATTTAGTTGTAATTGTAGTTTTGTGTTCGTTTGTGATTAAATTTTGAGTTGTTTTATATTTTGAAATGTTGTGGAGGTGAATTTTATCTTGTAGTGTCTTTTATTTTAATTTTGGGTTTCGGCTTTGGTTTCGTCCTAAAGGTGTCGGTTTTCATGCAACTGTTGTTTATCATGCAAGAAAAATAAAGTGCATTTGCAATAAAATAAACTGCAATAAAATAAAAGCGTACCTGGAGGGTCTTCCCGTCATCCCAAGTCGCACTTAAAACACGGTTAGAATATTTAAGCAAGTTCCTAGGTAAAGCTAAGGGAAAGGTTTATGGTTTTCTACCAAGTTCTTAATCCTACAGCTAGTCATTTCCTATGACGTCTAGGTTCTTTGTGTTTTGGTTTGAAGACGATTTTCTTCATCAAAGAACAATTAAGTTCAATTGTTCTTGTAAATATCCTATCATATTGAGGAAGTGCTTAAGAAGAATCTTAAACATCTTTTCAATATTTCTAGGATTGTTTCAAGTCCAAATGAATTTAATTGTGTAAATGAATCGATCGTCCGAGGTTTTCAAGTTTTGTTAACTTGCTCGGTGAACTAGGACATTTGAATGTCTTATAAGTGAAGTAACATTTCATTTTAATGTTCTATTTAGGAGTTATGATAACTAAAGCTCCTAAAGGCCAAAATGATATTTAATGATTTGTGATTCAAATTTAAGTTCAAATTAATAATTTAAGTTTGGAATAGTGTTCAAGTTATTTTAGATTTATTTCTTCATGTCTTAAGTGAGGTTATTTAATTCAATTTAATTTAATTTAATTTATTTTAATTTAATTTAATTTGATTTGATTTAATTTAATTCGATTTAATTTATTTGATTTAATTTCTTAATTTAATTTAATTTAATTTTAATTTAATTTAATTTAATTTAATTTAATTTATTTAATTTAATTTAATTTATTTAATTAATTTAATTTAATTTAATTCAATTTAATTTTAATTTAATTTAATTTAATTTAATTGAAATTTTTTGAAAGAGTTTAATGATTTAATTTTAATTTAATGATTAAGTCTTTTAACATTTTAAATTTGAGTTAACATTTTAATTAAGAGTTGAGTATTAATGAGATGATTAATTTAGGGATTTTTTAAATTAAAGAATAAATCTCCTCCTAATAATATCCCTATTTTAATAATTCCAAATTTATTATTCTTCCAAATTCAATTAATTATTTAATTAAAGTTTAATCATTTTAAATTGCTTAATGGGTTTCTACCCTTTAATTATTAAATTTCAATCATCCAAATCAGATTAGGATCAAATATTTTACTTGTTAATTTTTTTTATTAAACCTAAAGTCTTAATTAAGGATTAAAATTTTAATTACCATTTTGCCCTTTAAGCCTAATAATTTCATAACTCACTAAATTGAACTCAAATGAGCTTGAAATTTTTATGTGACTTCACTTATGTGTCAATGAAGACATGAGAGGAGAAAATGTGATTTTTCTGTATTTAATTTATTTATATAATTATTTTTTGTAGAAAATAGAAATTTCCAAGGAAAATTCAATAACATGACCAAGGGAAAGTTTCTGTCCTTAAGAAAATTAGGGGACATTCCTAATGACCAGAGGACCACTTGGACCAAATTTTGTAATTTTTTGAATTATATTTTATTTATTAGAATTATTTTAAATTCTGGAGTATTAATTAATTTAAAAATAAAATAAATGTTGAAAAATAAATTTTATAATTTTTAAAATTCTCTCTGATATCAAGGATTCCAGAGAACCAAACTTTGCAATTTTCTGATTTTTCTTTGATTTATTATAATTATTTTGGTGAAAATGCTAGAAAATATATTTTTTTTAATTTTAAAATTACCCTAGAGCTTTAAAATTAATATCTCACTAAATAGACCTAGGAAAAATATGGGACTTATTCCTAAGTGATTAAAATTCAAAATATGACATTTTGGTGAATTTTATTATTTTTGTGATTTTTATTATTTTTTAATTATTAAAAATATTAAAATAATATTAAAAATCAACTTTTTTAGAAAATTGAAATTTTAATTTTCTTAAACTCCCCTGATATCAGAGAGACTCCAAAACCAATTTGGTGAATTTTTGAAAGATATTTTGAAAGTTATGAATTTTTAAAGTTTAAAATGACTAAGTGGCTTAATCAACCCGATTAGTGGGGCTAACTCAAGTCCAATTGACCTCAAATTTTTATGATGGGTTCCTCTGACCCTAAAGGTCAGTGGAGAATTGATTTCAAGTCAATTTGATCTATGGTTAACTCTAATTAATTAGAGATCTATTTTGGGGATTTAAGCCAATTAGGGTTAATCTAAGTGAGTTAACTCAAATCCTATTTTTCCTAGGGTTCTTTGGTCATAAGGAACATCACCAAATTTTCCTAGAATTTATTTCACAACATGCTAATTTTTGGAATTAAAATACTTAAAATAGCAACATGCATTTGAAAAATCAATAACTTTTCATAGGGATGGCCTCTGACTTTGGAAAATTCAGGGAATGTTCCCAAATTCGGAGGCTTCAAAAGCCCTATAGTCTCATGCCATGGTGAATTGTGTGAATGCATGAAGAATTGAAATAATGCAGGGAGTAAATAATTAATTAAAAATAAAATACTATACAAAATTTATTAATTTCTTTTCCACATTATTCTCATCACGTTCAGCTGACGAGAGGGTATTTTTATTTTATTTTTATGATTTTCCTACATAAAGATATGAATTTTCAAAGTTTAGGGAATTTAAATAAATAGGAAAATACCACTATTTTTCTATTTATCCACGCGGCGCCGCGTCAACCTCGGCGGCTCCGAAATGCGGCGTGGCGCGCTCCCATTCGACGCCGCCATCCGCGTCGGCGCTCCGGGACCCGCCGTATCGCTCCGGCTCGGGTCCGACGCGATCCCGGCCGTCCGTCCGCGCGTGTATTAAATGGACGGCATCCGTTCATCGTCCCCAAGTGTCCTCGCCCGAGAGCCGTCCACACTAAATCCTTAATATCTCGCTCGATACTCGATGGATTTTCATGTTCTTATGCTCCATGGATTCGTCTTGAAGAGACGAACACATCTATACGGTTATCATGCATTGAAATTAAAGCATTTGAAATGGAGAATCTCCGAAGCTCGGGATGAAGAATTAACTCATACCTTAGCTCCGAGAGGTGAAGCCTCGATCGAGATGCTTGGCACGTTCGTTGGAGCTGCGAGGAGGCTAGGGATGAAGCACTGGGGATGTGGTGAATTGCTTGAGTGTGATTTCCACCGAAGCTGATCACAACCTTTGGAGTCCGGAGCAGCCGAGTGGCTCGGAGATGGGGCTTTTCTGGTGGACACCTTCCTTGGTCCGGTGCGGGTGTAGGACCAATCGATTTGGGGATTGGTCCAGCTGTGGAGAAGTGTCCCGGTTTTGGGTGAAATTTCGACTCCGAAATTGAGCTCGCAGAGAAGAAGTGGCGGGGGGATCTCAGCTGGGATCGAGTGCTCGTGTGTGGGGAGGAGTCCGGAACAATTTTGGCGAGTTTCGCAAGGTCCGGTTCAGCACTTCTCATGGCCGAGAAGGTGAGGGGTTTAAATAGGAGATGTTGGAGGGCCTCCGGGGGAGTTGAGGGCGGGATCGTCCGCTCTTGGCATGTGAAGAACGACCATGGTGACCATTCGGAGTGGGGCAGCTCAACGAGAGAATTTCAAAGCTTGGCTTCTCCCGAGGTTTCGGGCATGGTGTTTTCCGGCGGCTAGGTGGCCGGCCGGCTGAGCATGGGTCACCCTCGAGGTCGAGTGGGTCGAGGTAGGACTTGGTGCAATCGATTGGCAAATGCCATGTGTAAAAGGCTTGGATTAGAATGGAATGGGAGAGAGCTTATTTTGGCTCAAATTGGTCAACCCCTCCACTTGGGCTAGGTGCACCACCCAAGGCTTGGTTTTGGCCGAGGAAAAGTGATTTGGCTCGGCATAATCGGTAGGGTCAAGTCACCATCCAAGCACGATTAGGCATAAGCATGGTTAAGGGGAATCATGGGAGTGGTTAATCACCTTTAGGAATTAAGGAAAGAGCCTCCTCCTTTTGCCCAAAATGGCATGGTGACATGTAAAGAGGCTCTCATGGCTTGCATATGGCTTGTGCATGGCTCCATGGCTCCATTTGGCTTGGGAAAAGGTTGGGTCAATTTTCATAAAAATGGGTTTTAAGAATTTTGGATATTTTGGTGTGAATTTGTATGGGGCTTGATTTGGAATTGTTTGATGATGGAATTATAACTTAGGGAATGGCTTTGATTAAATGGATGGCAAATGGAAATGTCATGTGGGCTTTAGGGCCAAATTTGGGCTTTTATATTTGGTGGAAATGGGCTTTTAGGGAGGTTTAGGGAAGTGGGCTTTTAAATTTAAAATGGATTTTGGGATGAAATTTTGGTAAAGGCTTGGGCCAAATAATTGTTGAGTTTGGTTTAGGGATGCTTCATGAGTGGTTTGAAACAAATTTGAGGTGATTTGGGTTTGAATTGGGTTGGATATGGGCTTTTTGGTAAATAGGCTAAAGTGGGCCAAAATGGGCTACCATGGGCCAAAGTTGGGCTAGAGTTGAAGTTGATGTGAAATTAATGTTGGGAAATGTTTTTGGGAGTGTTTCAAAGAGGTTTTGGCTTTGGTTGGGTTCTGATTTTAGGATTTGGGCTCATTTGGGCTAGGTTTAGGTTTAGGTCAAAATTGGGCTTTTTGATTTTGGGTTGAATTTGAGTGGGGTTTGGGTCTAAATTTTGAGCAAATCATGTTAGTGTTTTGTTCATGGGGATGTTAAGGAAGGTTTGGAAAAGATTTGGGGTTAATTGGAGTTGAATTGGGTGAGTTTGGGTTAGGTTTGGGTCATAGGTCCAAATTGGGCTTTAAGGCCAAAAGTGAAATTGGATCCCAATGCCAATCAAATTGGGCTTGTATTTGGTCTAGATTGGTGTTGGGGATGTTGAATTGAAGTTTAGAATTGAATTGGACCAAAATTGGGGTCAATTGGGTAGATTTGGTTTGACATTGGGTTTACTTTGGGTTAAAATGGGTCAAATTGGGGGTTTTGACAAAAGTGGGGTAAATTGACAAAATTGGCCCATGGTGTAGTTGAACAAAATGAAATTGGGAATATTTGGGATTTTCTGGAATTTTCTGGGAATTTTCTGAATTTTTGGATTTTTGGGTCAAAAGGGGTATTTTGGGTAGTTGGAAGGTATTGGGGGGGTATTTTTGGAATTTTTGATATTTTTGGATATGGATGATCGGTTTGAGTGATGTGGGAATGTTTGGGATTGATTTTGGAGAATTTTGGGTAATTTGGAAACTTTTTGAGAAATTTGGGCTATTCAGGGCTTTGGGTAGGTTGGCGGGTGTTGGGTCCCGGGGGGTCAAAAATTAAAAATTTGGAAAATTGAAGATTGGGTGGATGTAAGTGAAATGAAATCATTTTTTGTTGAGCCATGAAGCCATATCAAGCCCACATGAGCCATGAAGGGACTCATTTGAGGCATTCACCATGTTGTTCCTAACCTCTTAGCGCGGGGCTTAGGGGTTAAGGACCATCCATGTGAATCACCTACATGAGTCGGGAAGTTAAGTTGGGTAAGGGTGTGTTTTAGGAGGTGTGTGAAAGTGTAGTGCATAGGTGTAGTGTATGTGTAAGTCAGCCCTTTACTGGACTAGAGCCGCCTGAGGCGATCCCAAGTGCCAAAGAGTCCTATAGGAACTCATCCTTTAAACTTCCACATTTGATTTCGACCCTCTAGGTGATTAGGGGTCTATAGTCGAGTTTGTGGAGTTTGCGGGGAGTTAAGAAGTGGTTTGAATTTCTAAAAGGTGGGTCCCGATTCTAGTCCTCTAAGATAGTCAAAGGAAAAGCCTAAGGCTAGATCCTAAGTACTAAAGAGAAGAAGAGAAGACCTCATCAAAAATGAGGTCAACAACCGCGAACAGGAGCCTCGTTTTGCGGGAAATCGAGGTGTTCAACCAGTTAAATTCGCCAATTTGTCGCAGGAGATTTTGCGACAGGTAGAGCTCAAATTTTTCTCGAGGTGCAACGAGACAGGCTTGGCAAGGGCAGTTTGCGAGGACAATTCGGCGGGAAGGATCCGCTGCTGGAGTAGGTCGACGGATCGACCGGATTTCTCGAGCAGCCGAGACGTAGAAGTTACTACGGGTGCATGGTGGCGATGAAAAAAATGATAACGATTTTGTGTTTCGTTGTTGGATGGGGTCATGTCATCGTCATCCATTTCTGTATCATGTCAATGTCAAGGAGTCGCCATCTAATATTAGCCTAGTTTTATTCATATAAATCCTATGAAGGATTTGGAGAATTTTTAGGACTAATAGTAGAAAAGAATGTTTATGATAATTCTTATATGAGGATATTCCGAATAACATATTCTAGAATTTTCATATTAAGAAAATCATAATAAACCAGAGATTTCTATTTCGGGTTCTTTTAGATCTCCTATAGAGGTAAGCATCTATAGTTAATTACATCTTAAAGAATTTTCAATTGTTTAAGAAAACTTCGGATTAATGTTAATCATTTGTTTTCTAAGATTTTATTTTAAGGAGAGATGTACCCACTATCACTCCCGAATGTCGTTATATCATGTTATTGAATACTTTAGGTATTATGTCTAACCTAAAGGTTCTGGTTTTGTTGTCAATGTTGTTGATTTGTTGAAAAATTTCAGGTTATATGTCTAACCTAAAAGTTTTGGTTTTGTTGTCAATGTTGTTGATTTGTTGAAAAATTTCAGGTTATACGTCTAACCTAAAAGTTTTGGTTTTGTTTTTATTGTCAAAAGTTTCAGGTTATATGTCTAACCTAAAAGTTTTGGTTTTATTTTTGTTGTCAAAAGTTTCAAGTTATATGTCTAACCTACAAGTTTTGGTTTTGTTTTTGTTATTCGCCTAGAATGTCGTCCTGCAAAACAAAGTTAGTACATCTTATAACATATAAAGAAAATCTAAGCGAAATTTCTCGTTTTCACCCTGCAAAGAAAATATTGTCAGAAATAACATCACAGAATATTTGGATTTGTCTTGGATGTCAGTTTATGTTGAATTATTTTGAAATGTCAAAATTTTTTTTTGATTATGTTAGTTTTGGTTTTATTAACTTGAGTTCATGTTTGTCTGAACTCTAAGTTAAAAAAGTTTGGAATTAGATTCAATATTGATTGAATTAACTTGGGTTCATGTCTGGTTGAACCTAAGTTAGATTCAATGTTGATTGAATCTATTTAACTTGAGTTCATGTCTGTTTGAACTTAAGTTAAAAGGTTTGAAATTAGATTCAATACTGATTGACTTGGGTTCATGAATGGTTGAATCTAAGTTAGATTCAATGTTGATTGAATCTATTTAAGTTGAGTTCATGTCTGTTTGAACTTAAGTTAAAAGGTTTGAAATTAGATTCAATATTGATTGAATTGACTTGGGTTCATGTATGGTTGAACCTAAGTTAGATTCA
This sequence comes from Papilionanthe hookeriana x Papilionanthe teres, assembly GCA_022702705.1. NCBI lineage: Eukaryota > Viridiplantae > Streptophyta > Magnoliopsida > Asparagales > Orchidaceae > Papilionanthe > Papilionanthe hookeriana x Papilionanthe teres. Next base: position 86,353,065 of record CM040424.1, read on the forward strand.
ATATTGATTGAATCTATTTAACTTGAGTTCATGTCTGTCTGAACTTAAGTTAAAAGGTTTGGTTTAGAATAGATTTAATTAAGTTTTAAGTCTTGTTTAAATAAGACTTAAAGGTTAATCAAGTCTAATAAATTAAACTCGATTAGATTTGCAGACCATCTAAGTCCCTTTTAGATAAGACTTAAGTTTTAATTAAGTCTATTTAAAGTTAGACCTAGACTTAGGATTGAACTTAAGCCGGGTTTTAGTTTAGATTCAAGTTAGGTTGAATTTAAGGCTTATATTAGACTTAGGTTTATATCATGTTAAACCTAAGTATGGCTTGATTTAAGTCTAATATGGGTTAGACTTAAGTTAGGTTTTTGGGTTAGGTTCATGTCAGGTTGAACCTAAGTTTGGTTTGACTTGAGTCTAATGCGGGTTAGACTTAAGTTAAATTTTGAGTTTAGATTAAGTTAGGTTCAAGTCAGGTTGAACCCAGACTTAAGGTCGATTTAAGTTCAATATGGATTGATCCTAAATTAAGGTTTGACTTGGGTTAGATTAGGTTCTAGTTGGATTGAACTTAAGTTTAGTTCAGTTTAGGTTAGGTTCAATATGGGTTGAACCTAAGGTTTCAAGTTAAGTTAGGTTCGATGTGGGTTGAACCTAAGGTTTAGGTTAACTTGAGTTCAAGTTATGTTGGACTCAAGTTATGTTTAGGTTTAAATTAGGTTCAATGTGGGTTGAACCTAAAGTTTAGGTTAACTTGAGTTCAAGTTAGATTGGACTCAAGTTAGGTTAGGTTTAAGTTAGGTTCAATGTGGGTTGAACCTAAGGTTTAGGTTAACTTGAGTTCAAGTTAGGTTGGACTCAAGTTAGGTTAGGTTTAGGTTAGGTTCAATGTGGGTTGAACCTAAGGTTTTGGTTAACTTGAGTTCAAGTTATGTTGGACTCAAGTTAGGTTAGGTTTAGGTTAGGTTCGATGTGGGTTGAACCTGAGGTTTAGGTTAACTTGAGTTCGAGTTAAGTTGGACTCAGTTAGGTTAGGTTTAGGTTAGGTTCAATGTGGGTTGAACTGTGGTTTAGGTTAACTTGAGTTCGAGTTAGGTTGGACTCGAGTTAGGTTAGGTTTAGGTTAGGTTCAATGTAGGTTGAACCTAAGGTTTAGGATAACTTGAGTTCAAGTTACATTGGACTCAAGTTAGGTTATGTTTAGGTTAGGTTCAATGTGAGTTGAACCTAAGGTTTAGGTTAACTTGAGTTCAAGTTAGGTTGGACTCGAAGTTAGGTTAAGTTTAGGTTAGGTTCGATGTGGATTGAACCTGGGTTTAGGTTAACTTGAGTTCAAGTTAGATTGGACTCGAGTTATGCTTAAGTTTAGGTTAGGTTCGATGTGGGTTGAACCTAAGGTTTAGGTTAACTTGAATTCAAGTTAGATTGGACTCAAGTTATGTTTAAGTTTAGGTTAGGTTCAATGTAGGTTGAACCTAAGGTTTAGGTTAACTTGAATTCAAGTTAGATTGGACTCAAGTTATGTTTAAGTTTAGGTTTGGTTGATTAAGGTTTAATAATTAATTAAGTCTAATGTAGTAGACTTAATTAAGATTTGTGTTTGATTAAGTCTTACTTAGTTAAGACTTAATAGTCTTAATGAGTTAGACTTAATTAAGGTTTATGTTTGATTAAACCTTAGTTAGTTAAAGTCTAATGGTTTAATTAGGTCTAATGGGTTAGACCTAATTAGGGTTTAAGTTTGATTAAACCTTAGTTAGTTAAGGTCTAATAGTTTAATTAGGTCTAATAGGTTAGACCCAATTAGGGTTTAAGTTTGATTAAACCTTAGTTAGTTAAGGTCTAATGGTTTAATTAGGTCTAATGGGTTAGACCTAATTAGGGTTTAAGTTTGATTAAACCTTAGTTAGTTAAGGTCTAATGGTTTAATTAGGTCTAATGGGTTAGGCCTAATTAGGGTTTATGTTTGATTAAACCTTAGTTAGTTAAGGTCTAATGGTTTAATTAGAGTGCAATGGGTTAGGCACTAATTAGGGTTTATGTTTGATTAAACCTTAGTTAGTTAAGGTTCAATGGTTTAATTAGATTCAATGAGTTAGACTAATTAGGGTTTAAGTTTGATTAAACCTTAGTTTGTTAAGGTATAATGGTTTAATTAGGTCTAATGAGTTAGACCTAATTAGGGTTTAAGTTTAATTAAACCTTAGTTAGTTAAGGTCTAATGGTTTAATTAGGTCTAATGGGTTAGACCTAATTAGGGTTTATGTTTGATTAAACCTTAGTTAGTTAAGGTCTAATGGTTTAATTAGGTCTAATGGGTTTGACCTAATTAGGGTTTATGTTTGATTAAACCTTAGTTAGTTAAGGTCTAATGGTTTAATTAGGTCTAATGGTTAGACCTAATTAGGGTTTATGTTGATTAAACCTTAGTTAGTTAAGGTCTAATGGTTTAATTAGGTCTAATGGGTTAGACCTAATTAGGGTTTAAGTTTGATTAAACCTTAGTTAGTTAAGTTACAATGGTTTTATTAGGTGCTAATGGGTTAGACCTAATTAGGGTTTATGTTTGATTAAACCTTAGTTAGTTAAGGTACAATGGTTTAATTGGAGTGCAATGGGTTAGACTGCAATTAGGGTTTATGTTTGTTTAAACCTAATGTGTAAGAAGGTTAATTAAGTTTAATATGTCTTTAAACTTAATTAAAGGTTTGGTTTTGCTTAAGTTTAATATGTTCTTAAACTTAATTAAAAGTGTTGATTTTTTTTTGTATTTAAACCTAATTTAGGTAAGGTTTAATGGGTTAATTAAGTTTATTATGTCTTTAAACTTAATTAAAAGGTTTGATTTTGATTAATTAAGTTTAATGTGTCTTTAAACTTAATTAAGATTTAATTTTTATATTAAACCTAATTTAAGTAAGGTTTAATGAGTTAATTAAGTTTATTGTGTCTTTAAACTTAATTAAAATGTTTAATTTTGATTAATTAAGTTTAATGTGTCTTTAAACTTAATTAAGATTTAATTTTTATATTAGACCTAATTTAAGTAAGGTTTAATGAGTTAATTAAGTTTATTATGTCTTTAAACTTAATTAAAAGGTTTAATTTTAATTAATTAAGTTTAATATGTCTTTAAACTTAATTAAGATTTAATTTTTATATTAAACCTAATTTAAGTAAGATTTAATGAGTTAATTAAGTTTATTATGTCTTTAAACTTAATTAAAAGGTTTAATTTTGATTAATTAAGTTTAATATGTATTTAAACTTAATTAAGATTTAATTTTTATATTAAACCCAATTTAAGTAAGGTTTAATGAGTTAATTAAGTTTATTATGTCTTTAAACTTAATTAAAAGGTTTAATTATTATTTTAAATTTAGTTAAGTCCAATTTGGTCATTTTAGACTTAAGTAAAATTTCTTATTAGTCTATCATAGACTAAAACTATTTTCAAATTTTGATTGTTGATGAAAATAGGTTAAATTTATAAAGGGGTATTTTTAGGGTTAAAACTATTTAATTAATAAAGGATTTTAACCCTAAATTTCAAAATACCATTCAAAATGATTTTTATGACTTAGAAATAATTTTCTTAGGGTTATTGTCTGTTGCCCTATCATTTCTAGCCATTTGCATTTTTATTTTCCTTAATTTTCAATTTTTATAATTATTATTTGAAATAATTGTAAAGAAACTTGAAAATTAAAGAAAAGTGTCCTAGGCATGTTTTCTGTCCTTGGAAAAATTATGGAAGGTTCCTAAGAACATAAAGATAAATGCCTCCAAGTTTCATAATTTTTTGATTTATAAATAATTTTTAATAATTAAAATACTCCAGAGAGTATTTAATTAATTAAAAATTAAATACTGAGAAGAAAATTATGATTTTGGTTTCATAATTTTCTCCTCTTCAAGAGCTTTCCAGAGGTATTTTTATTTTATTTTTATGACATCTGGATAAAAAGATATTGATTTTTGAAGTTTTAAGGTTTCCTGGATTTTTTTATTAATTTCCCGCCGCCAAATTCCTCACACGGCGACGCGTGTCCTCGGAGCCGTCGAAGAGCGGGAAAATCCGGTGCGGGCAACCAAACAGCAGACACCGTGATGTTTGATCAGCGCCGTCCGTTCCAAAACACGGGAACGGACGGCTGTGATAAATCCATTTTAATTCCAGGAAATTTCATACCCGTTAAACTTTAAACATCAATATCACACTCATTTCTTGATGAAATTGAGTGATTTTTTTTTTTAAATGATCATCTGGATGAGAAGTATCCATCCATACGGTGATGATACACTTCTGGACTAGTATAACACATGATATGTCGAAAATACGATTTATTTTGTAAAGAAAAATTCCATACCTTTGCCACAAGCAAATCAAGCTAGATCAGACCTTATGGTTGCCTTCTAGGACTCCAATAGAAGGTTGTTGCTGTAGCAATTTGATCCAGAAGTCTGGCTTGGGGAGAAATTTTGAAGAAGTGCCTAAATTGGGTCTGTTTTTGAAATTTGGTCAAATTGGCTCAAATAGGCTCAAACTATGGCTTGGATTTGATCCTAAAAGATTGTTGGGACTCTTAGGAAGACTTTTTATGTTGGGAGCAGGTGGATTTATGCAGCCTATAGTTCTCCCTAATTTTTTTTTCTTTTTGCTAGGTTCGGCCATGGGGTCTTATTTATAGCAAGGGGAGGTTATAGCTTAGCTTAGGATGTTCTAGGGGAGTAGTTACCTCCTCTATCAACCCATTGGGCGAAGGAATTGGCTAAAGATAGGCATTGATGCTTCTCCCTAAGTTTTCCATGATGATCTCCATTGTTTTGGCTCTCACCCATTGGCTCATGTAAGAGGTGCATGGAGAGCTGCCTCTACTCTTCTTAGGGAGCTTACACCTCATTTCTTAAGCTTGGCAAATGGTGACACACCAGCTCATCCCTCATCATTGCTTCTAACCATGGTAAGGGGGGGGGGGTTTCATGCATGGTTTTCCTTCTATTGGGTGGCTTGGGAGGTGGGAGGTAAGGCCTCATGTTGGCCGGCCACCTCATGGCTAAATGAGGCTTAGGGTGAAGGAGAGAGTGACAGCTCACCCCATGCATCATGATGGGTATTAACCCATGGCTAAGTGGTCTTAATGCGGGCTTAATTATGTGTTAATTAAGCCTTAAGATGAATTTAGCCTAATTATTTATGAGAAGGTTATATGTCATTTCATTTCTTTTTAATTTCCCATTTTAATTAATTATTTTATTAATTAAAATTGTTGGAAAATATTTGATTAATCAATTTATTAATTGAAAATAATTTCAATTTAATTAATTGATTAATTTTATCATTTTTGTCATTTTAAGATTTAATTTAATTTTCTTTTTAATTAATTATGTCATTTAATTAAAATATTAAAAATTAAATCATTAATCATTTTAATTAATCAAAATAATTTTGAAATTAATTATTTGATTAATTTTGTTGTTTTTATTTCATTTTTATCTATTTTAATCAAAATAGATAGGGGTTGATCAATTTTGACTCAGGTTGACTCCAAGTCAGTCCAAATTGATCAATTTAATTTTAAAATGTCCAGTATTTGTGATTTTGTCATTGTGGGGTTTTAAATGTGTCATTGGGTGAAAGGGTTGACTTATGGGTCAACAGGATTGGTCATTAGGTTTGGTTTGACCAGTTTGACCAAAGTTGACTTTTTAGGTCAAAAGGGTGACCTATGGGGTCAACAGGGTAAGTCATTAGGTCTGGTTTGACGATTTGACCAAAGTTGACTTTTTAGGTCATAAGGTTGACCTATGGGCTCAACAGGGTTAGTCAGTGGGTCTGGTTTGACCAGTTTGACCAAAGTTAACTTTTTAGGTCAAAAGGGTGACCTATGGGGTCAACAGGGTAAGTCATTAGGTCTGGTTTGACCAATTTGACCAAAGTTGACTTTTTAGATCATAAGGTTGACCTATGGGGTCAACAGTGGTAGTCATTAGGTTCGGTTTGACCAATTTGACCAAAGTTGACTTTTAGGTCAAAAGGTTGACTTATGGGGTCAACGAGGGTAAGTCATTAGGTCCGGTTTGACCAATTTGACCAAAGTTGACTTTTTAGGTCATAAGGTCGACTATGGGGTCAATGAGGTTGGTCGATGGGTTTGTTTTGACCATTTTGACCAATATTGACTTTTTAGGTCAAAAGGTTGACCTATGGGTCAACAGTGGCAGTCATTAGGTCCGGTTTGACCGATTTGACCACAGTTGACTTTTTAGGTCGAAAGGTTGACCTATGGAGTCAACAGGTAGAGTCATTAGGTCCGGTTTGACCGGTTTGACCGCAGTTGACTTTTTAGGTCAAAAGGTGACTGATGGGGTCAACAGGGGTAGGTAATTAGGTCCGGTTTGACCAATTTGACCAAAGTTGACTTTTTAGGTCATAAGGTTGACCTATGGGGTCAACAGTGCAGTCATTTGGTCCGGTTTGACCAATTTGACCAATTCGATTTTTTAGGTCATAAGGTTGACCTATGGGGTCAACAGGTAGGTCATTAGGTATGGTTTGACCAATTTGACCAAAGTTGACTTTTTAGGTCATAAGGTTAACTATGGGGTCAACAGTGGTAGGTCATTAGCTCGGTTGGACTAATTTGACTAAAGTTGACTTTTTAGGTCAAAAGGTTGACCTATGGGGTCAACAGGGTAGGTCATTGGGTCTGGTTTGACCAGTTTGACCAAAGTTGACTTTTTAGGTCATAAGGTTGGCCTATGGGGTCAACATGGTTGGTCAGTGGGTCTGGTTTGACCAGTTTGACCAAAGTTGACTTTTTAGGTCAAAAGGGTGACTATGGGGTCAACGGGGTAAGTCATTAGGTCCGGTTTGACCAATTTGACCAAAGTTGACTTTTAGGTCATAAGGTTGACTATGGGGTCAACAGTGTAGGTCATTAGGTCCGGTTTGACCAATTTGACCAAAGTTGACTTTTTAGTAAAAGGTTGACTATGGGGTCAACGGGGTAAGTCATTAGGTCCGGTTTGACCAATTTGACGAAAGTTGACTTTTTAGGTCATAAGGTTGACCTATGGGGTCAACAGGGTTGGTCAGTGGGTCTGGTTTGACCATTTTGACCAATGTTGACTTTTTAGGTCAAAAGGTTGACCTATGGGGTCAACATGGTAGGTCATTAGGTCTGGTTTGACCAATTTGACCAAAGTTGACTTTTTAGGTCAAAAGGTTGACTTATGGGGTCAACAGGGTAGGTCATTAGGTCTGGTTTGACCAGTTTGACCAAAGTTGACTTTTTAGGTCATAAGGGCATTGACTCATTGTAAAATGAGGTCAACAAAATGGCCCCCAATATGTGTAGAATACTATATAAGTATTCTGCACATATTGGCGTTGACCGAAGTGGTCTAAGAGATGTCTCATAATGGTCAGGAAAGGAGTGAATGTCATATCGCTCCTAGAGGATGTCAGATGTATTGTTTGTCGGTTTTAAGAAGAGATTTTCTTCTTGTATTTGAAAAGAGATTTATTGGGAGGGAAAATGGATGTCATATTTCATTTCTCAAAATGTCGGTGTCGATATTTTGCTAAAGAAGTGCTGTGATTTCCGTGTTAGGAAAGGATGTATATCTTATAACAGGAGGGAGAAAATGGATGTCATTTTCCATTTCTCAAAATGTCAATTTGATATTTGGTTAGAGGAAAGTCACGACTTCCGTGTAAGGAAGGGACTTATATCCAATAACTGGAGAGAGAAAATAGAAGTCATTTTCTATTTTCCTGAAAATGTCAATGTCAATATTTGGTTAGAGGAAAGCCGTAATTTCCTTATCAGGAAAGGACTTATATCCAATAACTGGAGAGAGAAAATAGATGTCATTTTCTATTTCTCAAGAATGTCAATGTCAAGATTTGGTTAGAGGAAAGTCGTGATTTCCGTATCAGGAAAGAACTTATATCCAATAACCGGAGAGAGAAAATAGATGTCATTTTCTATTTTCCAAAAATGTCAATGTCAAGATTTGGTTAGAGGAAAGCCGTAATTTCCTTATCAGCAAAGGACTTATATCCAATAACCGGATATAGAAAATAAAAGTCATTTTATATTTCTCAAAAAAATATCAATGTCAATATTTGGTTAGAGGAAAGCCGTAATTTCCTTATCAGAAAAGGACTTATATCCAATAACTGGATAGAGAAAATAGATGTCATTTTCTATTTCTCAAAAATGTCAATGTCAAGATTTGGTTTGAGGAAAGTCGTGATTTCCGTATCAGGAAATGACTTATATCCAATAACCGAAGAGAGAAAATAGATGTCATTTTCTATTTCTCAAAAATGTCAATGTCAAGATTTGGTTAGAGGAAAGTCGTGATTTCCGTATCAGGAAAGGACTTATGTCCAATAACCGGAGAGAGAAAATAGATGTCATTTTCTATTTTCTCAGAATGTCAATGTCAAGATTTGGTTAGAGGAAAGTCGTGATTTCCGCATCAGGAAAGGACTTACATCCAATAACCAGAGAGAGAAAATAGATGTCATTTGCTATTTCTCAGAATGTCAATGTCAAGATTTGGTTAGAGGAAAGTCGTAATTTCCGCATCAGGAAAGGACTTACATCCAATAACCAGAGAGAGTGGCGAACTCCTTAATATTTTTGGTGGGAATATCCGCTGGGGTTTTGACCTATATAGGTCGAAAGTTAATTCTCATTTTTGATTATCATAAATTATTCATTTTGTCATTTATTGATTTCAGGACTCGTCGACATATCACGTACAATGGGGATATATTTTCTTCAACACTTCATTTTATTTCCATAAAAAGTCACCGAGTACATATTTATTGCAAACAAAAGCTTACGAGTACATACATATGTACATATCATATAAGACGCTGCAACAAACTACTGATATTTTACATGTCAACAGCTACCGATATGCCACACATCGACAACTATAGATATATTATATGTCAAGAGTTCTTCACATCATGTCATAGATTTGGAGATTATCAGATCGTCCATAAACGTCCTACACTCCAAAACATCATTCGTCGGACATGTTTCAGGTGTTCAGACATTTATGGGATAACAGCAGTTCCAAAGGCTTTAGTCCTTCGAGCTCTGGTATTGGTTGATATCCGTCTGGTCGTTTGTCAGGTTTCATTCGTCACAAGGTGATGGAGATTCGTGGCTTGTTAACACTGGGTATGCAGTGTTTTACAAATCCGCACCGTTCCTCGGAACGAAGAACCGATCCTCGGGTTAAAAGGACGCGGCATGTCCCTTCAAATTTGCCGGGTCCCAAGATTTGTATCTCTCTTCCGAATATCACGGAGCAACGATTCATTAAAGACAGAGTACAAAATGGTCTTTCAAAATCATGACTGTCGATGTGAGGAGGGATACAATCCCCTTTATCATACATATTAATGATGCGAGTATCGGGAACACAATCGAGCGGTATGATTCCCCAAGTAACAAGTCGTCTGATAATTTGGATTATCACAACGGGTAAAGAATCGACTTGTTCATGTCGTAGAATCCCAGGAAGATTTCCTTCTCTGTCTCTTGCATAGTTATAGCAACATCCGTATTGAATGGTTTGCCTACCCTTACCGCGAATCCATTTACTAGGTTCAGAATAGGTCCTCCTTCGAAGGCATCCACCTGACCCCGATCTCGGGCTTCTATGATGTGGTTGATGATAGCAGCTTGTTCAGTTTCATCAAATATTCTGGTAAAAAGTTTAAGACCATCCAGAATATTTATTGTTCTTTTATTCACATATTTATATTGTTCGAAGGTTCTCCACTCAAAGGCGCGAATTCGTCGTATCTCTTCCTCCAAGTGATTCTTTTTGTCTGATACTCTTAAACATTGAGCAGGAGTGACCAATGGTGGAGTGACGACTGCTTTGCCATCCTCTTTTTCTGTAAGGTATAGATTTGTCGTTTTCGATATTATTTCCTCAAACGGAGTATTGATAGTTTGCGATTTTAACTGACTCATATCTTCCATGTCTTGTTTCTCTTGTAATTGTTTTTGTCGTTTTAGTCGTTTATTGCGATTTCGTCTTTGCGATCTGGTGAAACCTGTCGTCGGATTTTTGGTTCCTAACGTTGATGCTCCTTGTACCGGGGCAGTCATGAATTCTGCTTCATCTGAGCTATCACTGATTGTGAAGTCAAATTCTTCGGGTTGTCGGAGTTTGAATTCTATCAAAGATGTCTGTAGATTAACTTCACTGTGATTCACCAGATAAAGTAACTGACCCACAATTTTATATTATGATATTTTTAATTTAATTGCAACGACGCCAAAAACTTGACCCCGCTATATTATATGTATAGAATTGTAATTATTTATGTTATGGATGCTACGCAAGTATACGTATCGTATCAAGTAATACTGAGCTCTAGTGGAGTCCCGGTTATCGATCCCACGAGGAAAGAGAAAATTAAATAACAACTAATTTTAAAATAATAATAATAATAATAATAATAAAACTAGTATACGAAAATTTGAAATTCTAAATTTAAGCGCAATAAAGTAAACTAAGTATTCTAATCAGGTAACTTTAACTAAGTAGAGAATTAATACGTATTTAAAAGTGCAGGAAATTAAACTAACTAAGTCTTAACTATTTAGAGAAATTATCTTTCCCATTGTTTAGAAATTTAAGTGATTGATGAATTTAAATAGATAATTTTAAGGTATTGTGACAAATAGGAGCATTCCTATTCTTTACCCTTTGGTCCAGTTGTAAAGAATATTGACTAATCCTATGTTTGATTACTGAATCTGCGGCTAGGCTGGGAGGATACCGACTGCCACTTCAGAGCTCCCACGTTCCCCTCGCCTGAGGGCTAACATCTACACTTCAGCTCTCAAACAATAGGACCAAATTGAATATTTTAGTATGTCACACTAAAATGCTCAATTCTACGCCCAGTGATATTATTTCCCTATTTATTTGCACCTTCCTTCCAAGGCTTTTGAATTCCCGAATATCGGATGTAATTTTTACTATAGTTGTAAATCAACACATTTTAACAAATCAAATGGCCGGTTGAAAACTAAATTAAGTTTTAAGTAAAAATTATCACAATTTATTAATATATAAAAATACTTCTATTTTAATTTCATCAAGTCACTTAATTTCATAAACGGGAGAAAGACTAAATAAACTACTCGAATGCATGGGAACTAAACTAAGCATGAATTTCATTTAAAGTTAAAAACAATAAATACAAATACTTATCTTGATTTATCCCCAAACAGACTCCTTGTAGTTCCTTTGACTCTTCCTTCTAGTACAGCATGACTCACTAATTACTCACGAAACTCACTAAAGACTAAAAGATAACACCCTTAGAACACACACACCACTTAGAACACACAAAAATGACACACAACTGCACACAAAAGACTAATTTTCGGCCTCTATATATAGAGGTAAGCAAAGGTCCAAGAGGTGGTAAGCATCTCTTCAAAAAGTGTCCAGGTTCAATGTATCTGTGTCATTTGAACTAGCTCGCCGTCGGCGACGAACTACCTCGGCTGTCGGCGAGAGCTTCGAAGATCTTCGAACCGCGCTATCTCGTCGTCGGCGGGCTCGGGCTCGCCGTCGCCGAGACAGATTATAAATCCTTTAGAAATGTCTCCTCGTAACCTCGCCGTCGGCGGCTCGATCTCGTCGTCGGCGACTCAAGCACAAATTGCATTATTTTCTTCTTTTTGCTCCAAATCCGCTCCTTTTTATGATTTTTGCCTTTATCACCTAAATTCTCCATTACTGCAATAAAATAAAGAAAATACCCTTCTTTAAAGTGCAATTTCATCAAAAATAGGTATGAATTTCTTAATAAAATTTTCAGTGATCAAAATCCCCCAAACTTACTTATTACTTGTCCTCAAGTAATTTTAGTACTACATAAAAATAATGATTTCTATAGTAAGATTTTTCAATTTAAATTAACTATGAATTAGATTAATTAATATCATAATAAAGTTAAATAAAAATAATTCATGTAATTTAATTAATTTTATAGAAATAAATTATTTAGTTATCGAGTCTAAGATTTCTAGCTTACTTATTTATTTCGGGAATGACTATATTTAAAAGAATAACTTCTTAAGATATTCATATGATAAGAAATTCAAGAAAACACTATTAGGTAAAATTTAATCCATAAATATAAGTTTGGAAATATCTAAGTTTTTCCCTTTAGGTTAATTCAAATGAAGCCAATTTTTGATAAGGCATTGTACGGCTTATTTTTGGGTTGTGTGTTTTATTTTGAAAAAGGGGGTCGCCTACAGAAATTGTCGGCGAATTTTAATTTAATTTAAATAAATAATTTGAAAAGTAGTATTTGATTTTGAAAATAATTTTAAATTTGAAAATTTTAAGATGTGAAATCAAACTAATCTCACATCTCGAATAGTTTATATAAACGAGCGCCGCACTACTAAACCGTGTATACTATCCCGAAGAATAGACATACTGCTCGATAATGGGGCTCGATTAAATAAACTAGAAAGGTTTGTGACATCCGTTTGGTCCGCGAACCAATTTTATAAGCCGACAAATTCTCCTGTTTAATATGAAGACATTAAACGGGGTTTATATTACTCAGGTTCTTAAAATTCACTATAAGGGCGAAGCCCCATAGTTAATTACATCTTAAGTGACGGAATCACCTAAGAAAACTCTCGATAATAATCGGTAGTTCGCTCTCAAGAATTTCAAAGTTTAAGTTTTCAAGGGATTGAATTTTGGAATTTCAATAGGGAATGGATCAAATTTGGGACATTTTATCTTGGGAATTCAAAGGAGGAAAGGTAGGAGAAATCACAGATTCGAAGCGAACTTCAGTAATTTCCCTACTATCCTATTGTTTGGCTTGGATTTAGGAAAGCCCTAATGTTTATTTAATGTTTTGATCTTGCCAATTTTAATTAATTAGGACTTATATTTGTATGATAAAATCATACAAATAGCCTTGAAGATGTGAGGGTTTATGTCATATCGGATGACTACCTCGAGTCCTAAGACCGATTAGGGCTTAATTTACATGACATGATCATGCAAATGCCTAACGAAGAGTTGAGGATTTATGTTGCACTAGGCAAACTACCTCGAAGTCCTACAGCTTGGTTATTTAATTCTAAGAAAGTTTTGCTGAAGTAGACTCAGGTTTTGCTGATGACGATTGTTGACCTCATTTTTGATGAGGTCTTCTCTTCTTCTCTTTAGTACTTAGGATCTAGCCTTAGGCTTTTCCTTTGACTATCTTAGAGAACTAGAATTGGGATCCACCTTTTAGAAATTCAAACCACTTCTTAACTCCCCGCAAACTCCACAAACTTGACTATAGACCCCTAATCACCTAGAGGGTTGAAATCAAATGTGGAAGTTTAAAGGATGAGTTCCTATAGGACTCTTTGGCCTTAGGATCGCCTCAGGTGGCCCTGGTCCGGTGAAAGGGCTGACTTACACATACACTACACCTATGCACTACACATTCACACACCTCCTAAAACACACCCTTACCTAACTTGACTTCCCGACTCATGTAGGTGATTCACATGGATGGTCCTTAACCCCTAAGCCTCTGCTAAGAGGTTAGGAACAACATGGTGAATGCCTCAAATGAGTCCCTTCATGGCTCATGTGGGTTTGATATGGCTTCATGGCTCAACAAAAATGATTTCATTCCACTTACATCCACCCAATCTTCAATTTTCCAAATTTTCAATTTTTGACCCCCGGGACCCTACACCCACCAACTCTACCAAATGCCCTCGAAACTACCCAAATTTCTCAAAAATTCCCAAATTACCCAAAATTCTCCAAAATCAATCCCAAACATTCCCACATCACTCAAACTGATCATCCATATCCAAAAATATCAAAAATCCCAAAATACCCCCCAATACCTTCCAAATACCCAAAATACCCCTTTTGACCCAAAAATCCAAAAATTCAGAAAATTCCCAGAAAATTCCAGAAAATCCCAAATATTCCCAATTTCATTTTGTCCAACTACACCATGGGCCAATTTTGTCAATTTACCCCACTTTTGTCAAAACCCCCAATTTGACCCATTTTAACCCAAAGTAAACTCAATGTCAAACCAAATCTACCCAATTGATCCCAATTCTGGTCCAATTCAATTCTAAACTTCAATTCAACATCCCCAACACCAATCTAGACCAAATACAAGCCCAATTTGATTGGCATTAGGATCCAATTTCACTTTTGGCCTTAAAGCCCAATTTGGACCTATGACCCAAACCTAACCCAAACTCACCCAATTCAACTCCAATTAACCCCAAATCTTTTCTAAACCTTTCTTAACATCCCCATAAACAAAACACTAACATGATTTGCCCAAAACTTTGATCCAAACCCTACTCAAGTTCAACCCAAAGCTAAAAGGCCCAATTTTGACCTAAACCCAAACCTAGCCCAAATGAGCCCAAATCCCAAAATCAAAACCCAACCAAAGCCAAAACCTCTTTGAAACACTCCCATAAACATTTCCCAACATTAATTTTACATCAATTTCAACCCTAGCCCAACATTGGCCCATGGTAGCCCATTTTGGCCCACCTTAGCCTCTTTACCAAAAAGGCCCATATCCAACCCAATTCAAACTCAAACCACCTCAAATTTGTTTCAAACCTCTCATGAAACATCCCTAAACCAAACTCAACAATTATTTGGCCCAAGCCTTTATCAAAATTTCATCCCAAAATCCATTTTAAAATTCAAAAGCCCACTTTCCTAAACCATTTAAAAGCCCATCTAAAACCATTTCAATGAGCCCAAAATCTACCCCAAAGCCCACATGACATTTCCATTTGCCATCCACTTAATCAAAGCCATTACCTAAGTCCTAAATCCATCATCAAATCATTCCAAATCAAGTTCCATACAAATTTCCATCAAATTACCAAAAAATTCCTAAAATCCATTTTCATGAAATCGACCAAGCTTTCCCCAAGCCAAAAGTGAGCCATGAAGCCATGCATGAGCCACATGTGAGCCATGAGAGCCTTGGACACTCCACCATGCCATATTGGGTAGGAAGGAGGGCCCCTTTCCTTAATCCCTAAAGCTCATTAGCCTTAATCATGATTCACCTAATCCTAAATTTAATCCAAATATATTTGGATGGAGACTTCTCCATGCCAAACCAGTCGATCCATTTGATCCCCCACAGCACCCAAGGCCACCTCGAAGGGTGCACCAAGCCCAAATGGGTGAGTTGACCCATTTAGACCCAAAACTAGCCATGCCCCATTCTACTTTGGATCAAAGCCTTTACACTCGGCCATTGCCAATTGCTTGCACAAACACCCAACCCCGACCCACCCGACCTCGAGGGTGACCCATGCCCGGCCGTGCCGGCCACCCGATCCGCCGGAAAACGCCATGCCCGAGACCTCGGGAGTGAGCCAACTTTGGAATTCCACCTTCGCCGAGCCGCCCCATGCCCAATGGCCACCATGGTCGTTCTTCCCATGACCGCAGCAATCGATCCCAACCCTCGGCCACCCCCGGGAGAGCCTCCAACCATGCCTATTTAAACACCACCCCCTCACGGCCATAAGAGGAGAGTTGCACAAACCTTGCCAAAACTCGCCAAAATTGTTCCGCACCCCTCCTCCTACACAGAGCACTTGATCCCCGAGTGAGATCCCCCTGCCATTTCCTCTCGCGAGATTAATTTCGGAGTTGAAATCCAAGCCCAAAACCAGGACACTTCCCACAGTTGAACCAAGCCCCAAATTGATTAGCCCTACACCTTCACTCGCACCACGGGAAGGTGTCCACCAGCAAAAGCCCCATCTCCGAGCCACCCGAGCTTGCTCCGTACTCCAAGCTTTGTGATCGACTCGTGGTCGAAGTTCAACCTGGACAATTCACCGGACCGAGAGACTTCATCCGGAGCTTGCCAGGATCCAATCGAAGGTGCAACAACTCTCGGATCGAAGCTTCACTTCTCCGAGCAAAGGTATGAGCTAGTTCTTCATCCCGAGCTTCGGAGATTCTCCATTTCAAATGCCTTAATTTCAATGCATGTTTACCGTATGGATGTGTTCGTCTCTTCAAGACGAATCCATAGAGCATAAGAACACGAAAATCCATCGAGAATCGAGTGAGTTCTTAGGGTTAGAGTGTGGACGGTCACGGGATCGCACCCGGTCATGGACGATGAACGGATGCCGTCCATTTAATACACGCGCGGACGGACGGCTCGGATGGCGTTGGACCGAGAGACGCGTACGAGAACCGCGGGGCCCGGCTTGTCGACTCGGATGGCGGCGTCGAATGGGAGCGCGCCACGCGGCGTTTCGGAGCCGCCGAGGCTGACGCGGCGCCGCGTGGATAAGTAGATAAATAGGGTATTTTCCTATTTATTTAATTCCCTAAACTTGGAAAATTCATATCTCTGTGTAGAAAAATCACAAAAATAAAATAAAAATACCCCTTGCTCGATGAACGTAGGAGAATAATGTGGAAAAGAAATTAATTAATTTTGTCCAAGTATTTTATTTTTAATTAATTATTTACTTCCCGCATTGTTTTAATTCTCCATGCATGTATACAATTCACCATGGCATGAGACCATAGAGCTTTTGAAGCCTCCGAACTTAGGAACATTCCCCGAATTTTCCAAGGTCGGAGGCCATCTCTGTGAAAAGTTATTGATTTTTCAAATGCATGTTGCTGTTTTAAGTATTTTAATTTCAAAAATTAGCATGTTGTGAAATAAATTCTAGGAAAATTTGGTGATGTTCCTTATGACCAGAGAACCTTAGGAAAAATAGGATTTGAGTTAATTCACTTAGATTAACCCTAATTGGCTTAAACACTCAAAATAGGTCTCTAATTAATTAGAGTTAGCCATAGATCAAATTGACTTGAAATCAATTCTCCACTGACCTTTAGGATCAGAGGAACCCACCATAAAAATTTGAGGTCAATTGGACTTGGTTAGCCCCACTAATTGGGTTAATTAAGCCACTTAGCCATTTTAAACTTTAAAAATTCATAACTTTCAAAATATCTTTCAAAAATTCACCAAATTGGTTTTGGAGTCTCTCTGATATCAGGGGAGTTTAAGAAAATTAAAATTTCAATTTTCTAAAAAGTTGATTTTTAATATTATTTTAATATTTTTAATAATTAAAAAATGATAAAAATCACAAAAATAATAAAATTCACCAAAATGTCATATTTTGAATTTTAATCACTTAGGAACAAGTCCCATATTTTTCCTAGGTCTATTTAGTGAGATATTAATTTTTAAAGCTCAAGGGTAATTTTAAAATTAAAAAATGTATTTTCTAGCATTTTCACCAAAATAATTATAATAAATCAAAGAAAAATCAGAAAATTGTAAAGTTTAGTTCTCTGGAATCCTTGATATCAGAGAGAATTTTAAAAATTATAAAATTTATTTTTCAACATTTATTTTATTTTTAAATTAATTAATACTCCAGAATTTAAAATAATTCTAATAAATAAAATATAATTCAAAAAATTACAAAATTTGGTCCAAGTGGTCCTCTGGTCATTAGGAATGTCCCCTAATTTTCTTAAGGACAGAAACTTTCCCTTGGTCATGTTATTGAATTTTCCTTGGAAATTTCTCTTTTCTACAAAAAATAATTATATAAATGAATTAAATACAGAAAAATCACATTTTCTCCTCTCATGTCTTCATTGACACATAAGTGAAGTCACATAAAAATTTCAAGTTCATTTGAGTTCAATTTAGTGAGTTATGAAATTATTAGGCTTAAAGGGCAAAATGGTAATTAAAATTTTAATCCTTTAATTAAAACTTTAGGTTTAATAAAAAATTAACAAGTAAAATATTTGATCCTAATCTGATTTGGATGATTGAAATTAAATAATCAAAGGGTAGAAACCCATTAAGCAATTTAAAATGATTAAACTTTAATTAAATAATTAATTGAATTTGGAAGAATAATAAATTTGGAATTATTAAAATAGGGATATTATTAGGAAGAGATTTATCCTTTAATTTAAAAAATCCCTAAATTAATCATCTCATTAATACTCAACTCTTAATTAAAATGATAACTCAAATTTAAAATATTAAAAGACTTAATCATTAAATTAAATTAAATCATTAAACTTTTTTCAAAAATTTTCAATTAAATTAAATTAAATTAAGATTAAAAGTTGAATTAAATAAAATTAAATTAAGTTAAATTAAATAAACAAATTAAATTAAATTAAATGAATTAAATACATTAAATTAAATAAATAAATAAAATTAAATTAAGTTAAATAAAATTAAATAAACAAATTAAATTAAATAAACAAATTAAATTAAATTAAAATTAAATTAAATTAAATTAAAATTAAATTAAATTAAATTAAATTAAATAAATTAAATTAAATTAAATTAAATTAAATTAAAATTAAACTAAATTAAATTAAGAAATTAAATCAAATAAATTAAATTGAATTAAATTAAATCAAATCAAATTAAATTAAATAAATTAAATTAAAATAAATTAAATTAAATTAAATTGAATTAAATAACCTCACTTAAGACATGAAGAAATAAATCTAAAATAACTTGAACACTATTCCAAACTTAAATCATTAATTTGAACTTAAATTTGGATCACAAATCATTAAATATCATTTGCCCTTAGGAGGCTTAGTTATCATAACTCCTAAGTAGAACATTAAAATGAAATGTTACTTCACTTATAGGACATTCAAATGTCCTAGTTCACTGAGCAAGTTAACAAAACTTGAAGACCTTGGACGATTGATTCATTTACACAATTAAATTCATTTGGACTTAAAACAATCCTAGAAATATTGAAAAGATGTTTAAGATTTTTCTTAAGCACTTACTCAATATGATAGGATATTTACAAGAACAATTGAACTTAATTGTTCTTTGATGAAGAAAATCGTCTTCAAACTAAAAACACAGAGAACCTAGACGTCATAGGAAATGACTAGCTATAGGATTAGGAATTTGGTAGAAAACCATAACCCTTACCTTAGCTTTACCTAGGAACTTGCTTAAATATTTTAACTGTGTTTTAAGTGCAGCTCGGATGACGGGAAGACCCTCCAGGTACGCTTTTATTTTATTGCGATTCACTTTACGGTAATTTATTTAATCGCATCGCATTTATTTTTCTTGCATGATAAACAACAGCTGCATGAAAACCCACACCTTTAGGACGTAAACCAAAACCGAAACCCATAACTAAATTAAAAGACATTACAAGATAAAATTCACCTCCACAACATTCCAAAATATAAGACAACTCAAAATTTAATCACAAACAGTAACAACAAAACTACAACTACAACTAAATTAAAACGTCTCATCGAATGATCGGGAATACCTCGGATGATGTAACCCACGTGTTGCTAACGGGATTTCCCACGGTCTAAATGAAAGTGCGGAACTCATTTAGTTGAGTTTAGCAAATTCATCCGGACTAAGTGAATTCGATGAAAATAACGGTGCTGGGATGACGGAACCGTGGGATCTTAATCGGTTCCGTTTAATCAACTTTAAGATCCGTTTTAATTAAAACACAAAAAACACGTGGAAATTAAGACTTCTCTAAACCAAGACACTTCTCTCATCTCTTGATTTATGATTTCTAAAACTAAACCTCTCGCAACAACAAGGAGCTCGGAGCATGGTGGGCGAAGACGGCCATCGTCGTCAGCAAAACTCGAACCTACTTCAACGAAACTTTCTTAGAATTAAATAACAAAGCCATAGGACTTCGAGGTAGTTTGCCTAGCGCAACATAAATCCTCAACTCTTCGTTAGGCATTTGCATTGCAAATTAAGCCCTAACCGGTCTTAGGATTCCGAGGTAGTCGTCCGATACGACATAAACCCTCATATCTTCTGGCAATTTGTATGATTCTATCATATAAATATAAGCCCTAACTAATTAAAATTGGCAAGATTAAAACATTAAATGAACATTAGGACTTTCCTAAGTCTAAGCCAAACAATAGGATAGTCGGGAAATTACCGAAGTTCGCTTCGAATCCGTAATTTCTCCTACTTTGCTTCCTTTGAATTCCCAAAATAAAAATGTTCCAAATTCGATCCATTCCCTATTGAAATTCCAAAATTCAACCCCTCGAAAACTTAAACTTTGAAATTCTTGAGAGCAGAATTATCGATTATTATCGAGAGTTTTCTTAGGTGATTCCCGTCACTTAAGATGTAATTAACTATAGGGGCTTGCCCTTATAGGGAACTTTAAGAACCTGGTAATATAAACCCCGTTTAATAGTTTCATATTAAGCTGGGAATTTGTTCGGCTTATAAAATTGGTTCGCAGACCAAACGGATGTCACAAACCTTTCTAGTTTATTTAATCGAGCCCCATTATCAAGCAAGTGTGTCTATTCTTCGGGATAGATACACGGTTTGTGGTGCGGCGCTCGTTTGTATAAACTATTCGGGATGTGAGATCGGCTTCGATTTCATATCTTAAAATTTTCAAATTTAAAATTATTTTCAAAATCAAATACTACTTCTCAAATTATTTATTTAAATTAAAAATTCGTCGACAATTTCTGTAGGCGACCTCTTTTCAAAAAAAAATACAACACCACAAACCTAAAAAAAAAAAATACGCCGACAACGATGGCCGTGCTGCCCACCATGCTCCGAGCTCCTCATTGTTGTAGTGGTTTAGTTTTAGAAGTCATAAATCACGAGATGAGAAAAGTGTTCTGGTTTAGA
This sequence comes from Papilionanthe hookeriana x Papilionanthe teres, assembly GCA_022702705.1. NCBI lineage: Eukaryota > Viridiplantae > Streptophyta > Magnoliopsida > Asparagales > Orchidaceae > Papilionanthe > Papilionanthe hookeriana x Papilionanthe teres. The sequence goes on from CM040424.1 coordinate 86,373,859, forward strand.
GAAAATCTTAAAATCCAGGTGTTTTTTAATATTTTAATTAAACAAATCTTAAAGTTGATTATAACAACACCGGTTAAGATCCCACGGTTCCATCCTTCCGCATCGTTATTTTTATCGGATTCACTTAGTCCGTATGAATTTGCTAAACTCAATCGAATGAGTTCCACACTTTCATTTAGACCGTGGGAAATCCAGTTAGCAACACGTAGGTTACATCATCCGAGGTATTCCCGATCATCCAACAAGACGTTTTAGTTTAGTTGTAGTTGTAGTTTTGTTGTTTTGTTTGTGATTAAATTTTGAGTTGTCTTATATTTTGAAATGTTGTGGCGGTGAATTTTATCTTGTAATGACTTTTAATTTAGTTTTGGTTTCAGTTTTAGGGACTATCCTAAAGGTGTGGGTTTTCATGCAACGATTGTTTATCATGCAAGAAAAGTAAGTGCGATGCGATTAAATAAATTGCAATAAAGTAAATTGCAATAAAATAAAAGCGTACCCGGAGGGTCTTCCCGTCATCCCAAGCCGCACTTAAAACACGCTTAGAATATTTAAGCATTTAAAGTAAGTTCCTAGGTAAAGCTAAGGGAAGGGTTATGTTTTCTACCAAGTTCCTAATCCTATAGCTAGTCATTTCCTATGACGTCCAGGTTCTTGTATTTTGGTTTGAGGACGATTTTCTTCATCAAAGAACAATTAAGTTCAATTGTTCTTATAAATATCCTATCATATAGAGGAAGTGCTTAAGACGAATCTTAAACATCTTTTCAATATTTCTAGGATGGTTTTAAGTCCAAGAGAATTTAATTATACAAATGAATTAATCGTCCGGGAGTTCAAGTTTGTTGTCTTGCTTAGTGAACTAGGACATTTGAATATCCTATAAGTGAAGTAACACTTCACTTAACGCTCCGTTTAGGAGTTATGACATCACGAGCTTTCGAGGGCAAATGGATGTTCAAGTGGTTCATGATTTAATTTCGATTAATTGGATTTAAGTTTGGAATAAGTGTTGAGTTGTTTTAGATTTATTTTGAATTCTTCCTGTCTTGGGTGATGTTATATTTAATTTAATTTAATTTAATTTAATTTAATTTAACTTAATTTAATTTAATGTGGTTTAATTTAATTTAATTTAATTTAAGTTAATTTAATATAATATGATTCAATTTAATTTAATTTAATTTGATTTAATTTAATTTAATTTAATTTAATTTAATTTGATTTAATTTGATTTAATTTAATATGTTTTAATTTAATTTAATTTAATATGTTTTAATTTAATTTAATTTAATTTAATTTAATTTAATTTAATTTAATTTGATTTAATTTAATTTGATTTAATTTAATTTAATTTAATATAATATAATTTAATTTAATTTAATATGTTTTAATTTAATTTAATTTAATTTAAATTTTAATTTGATTTTATTTTTTTAATTTTAATTTAATATTTTATTTTAAAAGGGTTTAATTTAAATAATTTAATTTAATTCAATTTAATGATTAAGTCTTTTAGCATTTTTAAATCTTAAATTTGAATTATCATTTTAATTAGTAATTAAATATTATTGAGATGATTAATTTAGGGATTCTTAAATTAAAGAACAAATTTCTTCCTAATAACATCCCTATTTTAATAATTCCAATTTTATTATTCTTCCAAATTTAATCAATTATTTAATTAAAGTTCATTTCAATTATTTTTAAATTGTTTAATAGGTTTCTACCCTTTAATTATTTAAATTTCAATCATCCAAGTCAGATTAGAATCAAATATTTTACTCTTTCATTTTATTATGCCTAAAGTTTTAATTAAGGGTTAAAATTTTAATTACCATTTTGCCCTTCAAGCTTAATAATTTCATAACTTACTAAATTGAGCTCAAATGAATTTGAAATTTTTATGTGACTTCACTCATATGTCAATAAAGACATTAGAGGAGAAAATGTGATTTTTCTGTATTTAATTTATTTATGTAATTATTTTTAGTGGAAAATAAGGATTTCCAAGGAAAATTTAATAATATGACCAAGGAAAAGTTTCTGTTCTTAAGAAAATTATGGGACATTTCTAATGACCAGAGGACCACTTGGACCAAGTTTGGTGATTTTTTGAATTATATTATTTTTATTATAATTATTTTGAATTTTGGAGTATTAATTAATTTAAAAATAAAATAAAGTTTGAAAAATGAATTTTATATTTTTCAAAAATCTCTCTGATATCAAGGAAATCAGAGAATCAATTTTTACAATTTTATGATTTTTCTTTGATTTATTAGAATTATTTTAATGGAAATACTAGAAAATACATTTTTTTATTTTAAAATTACCCTAGGGCTTTAAAATTTAATAACTCATCATAGAGACCTAGGAAAAATATGGGGTTTGTTTCTAAGTGACTAAAATTCAAAATGTGACATTTTGGTGAATTTTATTATTTTTGTGATTTTTATTATTTTATTAATTATTAAAATATTAAAATAATACAAAAGATCAACTTTTTTAGAAAATTGAAATTTTAATTTTCTTAAATTCCGCTAATATCAGAGAGGCTCCAAAACCAATTTGGTGAATTTTTGAAAAGTATTTTGAAAGTTATGAATTTTTAAAGTTTAAATTGGCTAAATTGGCTTAATCAACCCATTTGATAGGGCTAACCAAACCCAATTGACTTCAAACTTTTATGGTGGGTTCCTCTGATCCTAAAGGTCAGTGGAGATCTGATTTCAAGTCAATTTGATGTATGATTAGCTCTAATTAATTAAGGACCTATTTAGGGTGTTTAAGCCAATTAGGGTTATTCCAAGTGAATTAATTCAAAACCTATTTTTCCTAGGGTCCTCCGGTTATAAGAAACATCACCAAATTTTTCTAGAATTTATTTCACAACATGCTAATTATTGGATTTAAAATACTCAAAACAAGTAACATGAATTTGAAAAATCAATAACTTCTCATAGGGATGGCCTCTGACTTTGGAAAATTCAGGGAATGTTCCCAAATTTAGAGGCTTCAAAAGCCCTATGGTCTCATGCCATAGTGAATTTCCTATATGCATGGAGAATTAAAATAATGCAGACAGTAAATAAATTATTAAAAATAAAATACTTGATGAAATTAAATGATTTATTTTCCACATTATTCTCCTCTGTTCACTGAGCAAGAGGGTATTTTTATTTTATTTTTCTGATTTTTCTACACAAAGTTATGAATTTTGAAGTTTAGGGAATTAAATAAATCAGAAAATCCCTATTTTTCTATTTATCCGAGTCGGCGCCGCGTCAACCTTAGCATCTCCGAAGCGCCGCGTGTCGTCTTCTGATTCGGCGCCGCCAGCTGACTCAGCGCTCCAGGGCCCCGCGGTTCACGTACCATCGCACTGTCCGGCTCGATCCAAACCGTCCGCTCGATACACGCTCGATCCGACGGCTCCCAGTCATCGTCTACGACTGGTGTGCACCCGTGACCGTCAACCTTCTAACCCTAATTTCTCACTCGATTCTCAACGGATTTTTGTGTTCTTATGCTCTATGGATTCGTCTTGAGGAGACGAACACATCCATATGGTAAACATGTATTTAAATTGACTCAAAGTAAAAGGAGAATCTCTTGAAGCTCGGGAAGAAGAGTGAGTCCATACCTTTGCTCAGAGAAGTGAAGCTTCGATCTGAGAGTTGTGTCACCTTCGATTGGGTCCAAGTAAGCTCCGGATGAAGTCCTCGGCTCTGTGAATTGTCTAGTTATGAAAGTGACCACGACTCGATCACAAAGCTTGGAGTCCGGAACGGATGGGTGGCCCGGAGAGGGGCTTTTGCTCGGTGGACTTCTTCCCTTGGTCCGGTGAAGGTGTAGGACCAATCAATTTGGGGATTGGCTCACCGCGGAGAAGTGTCCCGGTTTTGGGCTAAAGTTCGAGCTCAAAATCGAACTCGAGCTCGGAGGGAATCGGGGTCGGAATTCAGTGAGGATCAAGTGCTCTATGTGTGGAGAATGATCCGGAATGATTTTGGCGCAGTTTCCTTAAGGTTTGGTTCAGCACCTCTCATGGCCGAGATGGGGTGGTGTTTAAATAGGCATGGTCGAGGCTCTCCTGGGGGAGTTAGGGCTTGGGATCGACCTGCTCTTGGCAAGAGAAGAACAGCCATGGTGGCCATCGGGCACAAGGGCGGCTCAGCAAGGTGGAATTCCAAAGTTTGGCTTCTCCCCATGTCTCGGCCATGGAGTTTTCCGGCGACCCAGGCGGCTGGCCGGCAGGCATGGGTCACCCTCAGGTCCAGGTGGGTCAGGGTTGGAGGTTTGTGCAATCAATTGGCCATGGACATGTGTAAAGGGTTTGGATTAAAATGGAATGCGGAAAGGGCTAGTTTTGGGCCTAAATGGGTCAACCCTTGGTTTTGGGTTAGGTTCACCCTCCAAGGCCAATTTGGGCTGAAGGGAAAGTTACTTGGATCAGCTTGATTAGTGGGGTCAAGTCACAATCCAAGTACAATTAAGCTTAAGCAAGAGTTAGGGGAGACATGGGAGTGGTTAATTACTCTTAAGAGAATCATTAAAGGGTCCCCTCTTCTTGCCATTTTGGGTATGGTGAAGTGTCCAAGGCTTTCATGGCTCACATGTGGCTCATGCATGACTTCATGGCTCACCTTTGGCTTGGAAAAAGCTAAGTCAACTTTCATGAAAGAGGTTCTTAGGAATTTTGGTAATTTAGGAGTGATTTGATGGGATTTGGCATATGGCTTGATTTGGAACCATTTGATGATTGATTTGAACTTAGGGATGATTTTAATTGAAGTCATGATGAAGAAGAGTGTCATATGGGCTTTGTATGAATTTTGGGCCTTTAAAATTTTGTGAAGATGAGCTTTTAAAATGGTTTAGGGAAGTGGGCTTTTAGATTTGAAAATAAATTTATGGATGGGAATTTTGTGAAGGATTGGGCCAAACAAATGTTGGGTTTAGCTCATAGATGTGTCATGAGTGATTTGAAGGAAGTTGGGAGTGATTTGGGTTTGAATCGGGTCGAATTCGGGCTTCTTTGGTGAATGGGTCAATATAGGTCAAATTGGGCTAACTTGGGCCAATGTTGGGCTAGGGTTGAAATTGATGTAAAATAAATGTTGGGAAATGTTTATGGGAGTGTTTCAAGGAGGTTTTGGCTTTGGTTGGGTTTTGATTTTGAGGTTTGGGCTCATTTGGGTTAGGTTTAGGTTTAGGTCAAAATTGGGCCTTTTAGCTTTGGGTTGAATTTGAGTGGGGTTTGGGTCTAAATTTTGGGCAAATCATGTTAGTATTTTGTTTATGGGGATGTTAAGGAAGGTTTAGAAAAGATTTGGGGTTAATTGGAGTTGAATTGGGTGAGTTTGGGCTAAGTTTGGGTCATGGATCCAAATTGGGCTTTAAGGCCAAAAGTGAAATTGGATCCAAATGTCAATCAAATTGGACTTGGATTTGGTCTAGATTGGTGTTGGGGATGTTGAATTGAAGTTTAGAATTGAATTGGACTAGAATTTGAGTCAATTGGGTAGGTTTGGTTTGACATTGGGTTCATTTTGGGTTAAAATGGGTCAATTGGGGGTTTTGATAAAAGTGGGGTAAATTGACAAAATTGGCCCATGGTGTAGTTGAACAAAATAAAATTGGGAATATTTGAGATTTTCTGGAATTTTCTGGGAATTTTCTGAATTTTTGGATTTTTTGGCTAAGAGGGGCATTTTGGGTATTTGGAGGGCATTGGGAGGTATTTTTGGAATTTTGGTATTTTTGGGTATGGATGATCAATTTGAGTAATATGGGAATGTTTAGGATTGATTTTGAAGAATTTTGGGTGATTTGGAGATTTTAGAAAATTTTGGGTGGTTTCAAGGGTTTTGGGTAAAGTGCGGGTAGGGTCCTGGTGGTCAAAAATCGAAAATTTGGAAAATTGAAGATCGGGTGAATGTAAGTGGAATGAAATCATTTTGGTTGAGCCATGAAGCTACATCAAGCCCACATGAGCCATGAAGGGACTCATTTGAGGCATTCACTATGTTGCTCCTAACCCTCTACCGAGGGCTTAGGGGTTAAGGACCGTCCATGTGAATCACCTTCATGAGTTAGGAGGTCAAATTGGGTATGGGTGTGTTTTTAGGAAGTGTGTGAAAGTGTAGTGTATAGGTGTAGTATGTGTGTAAGTCAACCCCTTCACTGCACTGTGCCACCTAGTGCAGTCCTAAGGCCAAAGAGTCTTATGGGAACTCATCCTTTAAACTTCCACATCCGATTTCAACCCTCTAGGTGATTAGGGGTCTACAATCAAGTTTGTGGAGTTTGCAGGGAGTTAAGAAGTGGTTTGAATTTCTAAGTGTTGGGTCCCAATTCTAATCCTCTAGGATAGTCAAAGGAAAAGCCTAAGGCTAGATCCTAAGTACTAAAGAGAAGAAGAGAAGACCTCATAAAAAATGAGGTCAACAGGCATCTCCTCAAGCTTCTCCTCATTTTTTTTTCTTTTTCTTTTTCTTTTTCTTTTTATTTTTCTTTTGAGGATTACTGTATCTGGAGAGCCTGTTAATAATTTTGAACTTCATTTTCATCTTCCTAAATTTGAAACTTAGGAATATTTCTTCGCTTATATATACTTCATAGTTTTTACTTTATTGATTTTCAATCTTTTCTTTTTCACTTGAATACTTAAGAATTTTAATTTTAGAATATAGTTTTCCTTACCAAAAATAGTTTACTATATTCTTATTCCCTTTAACCAAATATTTTATTCTATTTAATTAATTAAAGCACTAGAAATAATTCATTTAACCTTTTATAATAATTAAATAAAATAATTCATATTAATTAAATTGAAAATTTTGTTATAAAAATCATTTTATAATAATTTGAAAATAGAAAGTGAGAACAAGCTAATAACTAAATTTGTATTTTACTCCCCCCCGAAACTTAAATTTTTATATCTATTCTAAATAATGAAAAAGGGAAAGTAAATAAATCATACCTTCGAAGTTTAGGTATTTCTTTTCTGTGAAATTTTTTTGTAGCTTTTTCATTTTTCATTGAACCTGTACTGTTAGTATTCTCCATATATATATAACAATTTAAAGAAAATGCAGGGATAAAATCTAAGATAAGTATTAACTATAACAATTAAAATTAACTCTACACTACACATATGAATTACTAACATATTAAAAACAATTTAACTAACAGATTAACAATTTTACAACTTAAAACAATACAGAATAAAATAAAAACATATTAAAGAAAACTAACATCCTATTTAACATAAAAACAAATGCAATTAACTAACACAAAAACAAAAACTAAACTACTATAACAATTCAAGCAAATAATCTAACAAAACATCCAATGTCTCAAAACATAAAGTACTGAATATTACAAATATATAAAGTTTTCAAAATAACTTAACACCAAACAAATAAAACAAATAAAGTCCTAATCTTCAGCATCAAAGTCCCAGGCTATATCATCTCCTCCCCGATCTCAGTAGGCCGAGAAGACCGAGCAGTGATGATACCGTGAATATCGGGGCACTCGTGAAAGACAACATCTAAATTACCACTCCTATAACGAGGTTCAGCCTTCATAGTATGCAATCTTGTATTCCGAATGTCGCCGGAGATATTCGCTATCATAATCATGTCTCCTCTCCAGTATTATCAATTCTTTGATCAAAATGATCAAATCTTCTCCCCATTGTTTCTCCAAACTGCTCAAAACTTCTTCTATGGAGTGTCAATTCATTCATCAGATCTTGTAGGGTAGGGGTGGTAGGCTCAGGAGGTTCATGGCTAGTAGAGGGTATATCTCTACTGACCGAGTGAAATAACTTCTTACTCCCGCTCTCCACCCTTCATGAGATTCATACTTCTTAATATCGATACTGTGAGTGGTTTCATTGGTTCTACCCATTCTTCATTATCTCTAGCCTCAACTCCGAGAGTTGGCAGAGTGTAAAAATTAATCCAGGGTGTCCCAATCCAGCTCCACTCTCATTTCGAGGAGTGGCCAGGATGTTTCGATAAATAATTCTCCCGATGTTGATGCTTCTATTATTCTGAATACAGAAATTCAGAATTGCTCTATCTCGTGTTACCTCACTGTGGTGATAAGTGGGTAACAGAGTAGAACAAATAAAGTAATGCCAGGCTTTGGAGATCGCATTTAATTTAGAAAGAGGAAAATTCACTCTTTCCCCGTCGCTTAATTTTCCAAACTCCGGTCCCATCGCCGAGAAAGTTAATGACTTCCTCCAGTTGGTCCTTCCATCGTTCCAAAAGTTTCATACTCGCTAAAGTGCGAGTCATGAACTTCATAGAACGCGTTAATTCTTGCAGCATCGAATTCTACAAAAAACCCTCGTACCTTTACTGGTGCATCTTCAGCGACAGTCAAATTGGCATAAAATTCTTTAACCACTTCTACAGCTGCTTCTATATCGAACGTAACGTAAATTCTCCCAACCTCGTTCCTTAATAATCCGCTCTACTTCTCCTCCCGGATTTTTGAAAACCCGATCCGCAATGCACTTTCTTCCTTGAATATTTTCAAAATATTTAGTCCGTGCTCGTGCATTGATGAATCGGTCTTCGTCGAATTCTACTCGACGTTTTTGTCGTGGAACCATATGATCGATCTATGAAAATCATGAAAATTTTCACTAAACTTAAAAATAATCCTAAGAAGGCTTCCTACAACATTTATAAGCAATTTAAATTAAATTCCATGGATTTCCACCGAATATTTCTTCCATATTTTGATTTTTCCCAAAATTTGCAATGTGGTGAAAATACACGGTGAAAATAAAAAATTTTTGCATAGGAGTGAAGCACTTACCAAGAGAAGATGAAATCCAGTGTTTTTGAGTGATGAAATCGCCTCTAAATCCAAGATCTCTCAAGCCCTAGGTCGGTTTTTGCGAAAATGAGAGGTTGGGGATGATGAATAGTGTTTTTGACCGGTCAAATATATGTTTTTCCCGACCTCGCTGTCAGCGAGATTTTTCTCGCAGTCGGCGAGCTAATATTTTTCGGAACCAAAAACTCTCGGGAAAAATCCGCTGTCGGCGAGAAATTCTCACTGTCGGCCGAGATCGATCTCGCTGTCGGCGGGATTTTTCGTCGTCGGCGAGATTCCAAAAATTTAAAATTTTTGAAATTCGTCACTCATTTTTGTCCTTAATTTGCCTTATATTATATTTCCGATCACATCATTTATTAATTGAATATGAAGATTAGCTACTTATACACAAACAAATTCACACAACACAACAAATTAACTTTAATATTGAAATCCATGAGATATACAAACTAACATAATTTTAGACTCTATAATCAAACTTCAAACTTCAATCCTTACTACTAATCAAGATCGCAAACCAATCCACGACACACTAAATGCCGATACAAAACTATGACGCATATCTCAATTAAGTTTCGAGATATTCAAATCATCACTCCACACATAATAAAATCTAAATCAAATCAAATAACATCAATACAAACATACTATGGAAATCTTTACTACTACTCTTCAAGGTCGAATCTTCATCTTCTCCGATATTTCCGATATGACGATGATGCACAAATAAGTTATACAAAGGCTCGAAGGGAAATTCCGGCGCATTCTTCAGCTGATCCAACCCTTCCGTCTCGATAAATGAAGAAAGCTAGCTTCCAGTGTCCAGAATGATCAAAGTGTTCATTCATCCTCCAACTAATGTGATCAAATAAATCGGATATATTGTCAATCGAATCTCTCACTTTCTGCAGTTCTTTCTCCATTCCTTTAATTTTCTTCAAAAGTAACTCCGTTTTATCCGAAATAGGCCTTGCTATAGGATTATTCCGTGAAGCTCTATCGAGATAAATGTAATGTCTTCATTATCGTCCAAAGTAGGGAACATATCCGTAGGATCAAGCGGCTTCCATGGTAACGAACCTTTTCCCAAGCTTCATAAGAAACCTCGATATTGATCGCATAATGCAAAAATAGTAGATGGGTGTCCTAGTCCGTGAACCGACCCATGCACAATTAAACCCAATGCGTACTTAACAATTATTGATCCAACATCAATAGGCAATCCACTTTGAATACAATAATTCAATATAGCAGCATTCCTTCGAAACCTTGTTTACCCTCATAGTAGGTAACAATTTAGATGAGATGAAAAAGTGCCAGTGCTTTGAGACAGGATTCAAAAGTGATGCAGAGAAACTAACATATCCGTCTTCACGCATTTCCCGATCTTCCGGTTCATCAGTCAAATATCGAAATATCTCATTCATATTATATCGAGAAGGCACAAAATTTGAATAGTGACATACCGGGTGTTTTCTATAGAGAATAATTCATTTACTCTTGATGGAGTAAACGTCACCCATCTTCCTCGGACGTAGACATTCCCATTGTTGATCGCATGTAAGTTAGAGTAGAACTCTTTCACAACCGGAATAACAACAAGCAGACGTAGTGTAACAAAATACCTCCCAAGCAGCGTCGCGCGATCGTTTCTTCTATCTTCGTAGTGGAATTCTCTAATCCTCGATCGACAAATCCCCGTTCCTTGATAACTCTTTTCTTTATCAAAACCTTGTCGAAGATCCGCCGCACTTCCGCACTCACAAATTTCCTCCTGTTAAACACTTCGCATTTAGAGGAATCTAAGAATTTGGAGGCCATTATGGTGAATGGAATGAATTCTAGTGAAGAAGGCAGACTTAGATCGGTTTAAGAATGGGTTTTCGCAAAGGAATCGGTGTTGAAACCGTCCAAATCGGCATTCGAAGTATAAATAACTCATCTTTATAACTTCCTCGCCGCTCGGCGAGGACGTTTCTCGCCGTCGGCGACCGAGTTATAAAACCGCCTTTCCGGTCTCGCCGTCGGCGAGGACGTTTCTCGCCGTCGCCGAGCTCGATAAATAAACCGAATCTAATTTAGGCGCGAACCTCACCGTCGGCGAATATCGACCTCACCGTCGGCGAGATTCCAAAATAATGTCCAATTTCGCTCTAAATCGAATAATTTCTTTTCTCATCATAATGGTTCGAATATGTGATGATTCTTAATAATAATCGAGTAGTAAAGTTTCAATAATATAGACTAACTATTAAGATACAATAAAAATAGATAACTAATATGGGTTGCCTCCCATAAAGCGCTTGGTTTAACGTCGTCGGCCCGACCTAATTTCAATTATTAATCGAGTCGACTAAGCATTAAAACCTCTTTATAGTTAGGTCTTATACCTTCGAAATATGGTTTTAATCTATGTCCATTAACTTTAAATTTATGTCCAGTTTTTGGATCTTCGATTTCTATAGTTCCGTATGAAAATATTTGAGTTATGGTGAAAGGTCCTAACCATCGAGACTTCAATTTTCCAGAAAATAATTTCAATCTAGTATTATATAATAAAACTTCCCGTCCCGGTTCAAAATTTCTCCGATTAATCTTCCGATCATGCCATAATTTCATCTTTTCTTTATAAATCCGATCATTATCATATGATTCATTTCTTAATTCTTCCAATTCATTTAATTGCAGCTAGTCTCTTCTCACCAGCTTTCTTTCATATTATAATTAAATTCTTTAATCGCCCAATATGCTTTATGTTCTAATTCAACTGGTAAGTGGCATGTTTTTCCATATATAAGCCTATAAGGAGTCATTCCAATCGGAGTTTTATAAGCAGATCCTATGAGCCCATAATGCGATTGTCTAATCTAATGACCAATCTAACCTATTTGGGTTTACGAATTTTTCTAAAATACGTTTAATCTCACGATTAGATACTTCACCTAATCCGCTAGTCTCGTGGATGATAAGCAATGGATATCTTATGAGTAATATTGTATTTTTCCACTAGTTTGTGAATGTATTTATTTCTAAAATGAGTTCCTCCGTCGCTGATAATCACTCTCGCATTCCAAATCTAGTAAAAATATTTTTCATCGAAATTTTCGAAACACTCTTAAGATCACACCTAGGTAAAGCTTGTGCCTCAATCCATTTGGAAACATAATCAACAACTACTAATATATATGAGTTTCCAAACGAAGGAATAAAAGGTCCCATAAAATCTAATCCCCAAACATCAAAAATTTCAACTTCTAATATAAAGTTTAGAGGCATTTCGTTTCTTCTAGATATATTTCCTACTCTTTAGCATTTATCGCAAGTTTTAATATATATGTATACATCTCTAAATAGAGTATGCCAGTAAAATCCAGATTGTAGAATCTTATAAGCGCTTTATCGCTCCCGAAATGTCCTCCAAAATCGAATCATGACATTTTTGAATAATTGGTTCAGCTTCTTCATAAGGTACACATCTTCTAATAATTAAATCCTTACATCGCTTATATAAATATGGTTCATCCCAAAAATAGGTTTTCGTATCATGGATGAATTTTTTCTCGTTGTTGTAAAGTTAAGCATAGGTGGTAAAATATTACTAACTATATAGTTTACTATATCAAGCATACCATGGTATTTTCCACTCATTGATATTATATAGTTGTTCATCGTGAAAACCGTCTATAATTTCATTTTCAATATCGATAATTCATGATTTTCTAATCTCGATAAATGATCCGCAATTTGATTATCGGTTCCTTTCTTATTAACGATCTCAAAATCGAATTCTTGCATTAATAGCATCCATCTAATTAATCTTGGTTTGGAATCTTTCTTTTTCATTAAATATTCGATAGCAGAATGATCAGTATGCACGATACATTTTGTTCCAATCGTATAAGGTCTAAATTTATTAAAACCATATACTACCGCTAATAATTCTCTTTCTCAGAATCGTATAATTTATTTCATCATTATTTAGAGTTTTACTAAGCATAAGTATATAACTTTAAAAATCTTTTCATATCTTCGCCTCAAGAACCGCTCCTACAAGATAATCACTAAGCATCACACATAAGCTCAAATGGTTTCTCCCAAGCTAGGTGAAACTATTATAGGTGCTGTAATTAATTTTTCTTTTAAGAGTTCAAAAGCATTCGTGCATTCGATTGTAAGTTCAAATTTCTTGTCCTTTTCGAGAAGTTGGCATGTAGGTTTAGTAATTTTTGAAAAATCTTTTATATAACGTCCGTAGAATCCAAAGATGTCCAAGAAAACTTCTTACCCCTTTTACCGTAGTTGGAGGTGGTAATTTAGCTATAACTTAAATTTTTGCAGTGGTCCACTTCCATGCCTTTTTCCAAAATTTTATGCCCTAATACAATGCCGCCCGCAACCATAAATTGACATTTCTCCCAATTTAGAACTAAATTTGTTTTCTCACATACTTCTAATACTTTTTCAAGATGAGTTAAGCATGTGTCAAATGATGTTCCAAATATGGAGAAATCATCCATAAATACTTCTATTCCATTGTCAATTAACTTACTAAATATAGACATCATACATCTCTGGAATGTTGCTGGTGCATTACATAATCCAAAAGGCATTCTTCGAAAAGCGAAAGTTCCATAAGGACTAGTAAATGTAGTTTTCTCGATCCTCGTGAGCAATTTGTATTCGATGATAACCGGTGTATCCATCTAGAAAACAAAAATACTTATGTCCGGCTAATCTATCTAACATCTGGTCTAGAAATGGTAAAGGGAAGTGATCTTTCCTGGTGGCGGTATTTAATTTCCTATAATCAATACATATACGCGAACCAGTAACTTGTCTTATAGGTATAAGATCGTTATTTTCATTAGCAGTGACGGTCACTCCTCCCTTCTTAGAACACAAGTAATCGGGCTTACCCAAGCACTCGTCGTAAATATGATATATAATACCATTATCTAACCATTTTAAAATTTTTTTCTTAACCACTTCTTTCATTATCGTGTTTAATCTCCTTTGGGGATCTGCTTTAGGTTTATGTTCATCATCTAAAATAATTCTATGCATACAGATTGAAGGACTAATTCCTTTAATATCTGCTAAAGTCCAACCAAAAGTTTTCTTATATTTTTCTAAAGTTTCTAAAAGTTTTTGTTCTCGAGATTCGTTTAATGCAGATGAAATAATAACTCGGTAAAGTTAAAGAATTACCTAAATAAGCATATTTCAAATGATCGTGTAATATTTTTAGCTCAAGTTCAGGAGGTTTAATAATTGATGGAACTATGTTCTTGTCAGTGTTTTTCAGTTTTATCCAAAAATTCAAATCTTTCCTGAATATAATCTAGTTCTTCATTATTATCTTCAATTAATTGAGTGTTTTCTTATTCTAATTTATCTTCGTAATATTCCTTAAAATGTTCGCGTTGTAAATGTTCAAGTATTTCCATCCGAAAACATTCATCATCTTTTTCTAAGCAAGCAGATATTACATTGATTTTGCAATATTTAATGTAACTTTTGGTCATTTACTCTCATGCTTAATTCTCCTTTTCGAACATCAATCATAGCTTTTCCAAGTAGCTAAAAATGGTCTTCCTAAAATGATAGGAATTTCTTTATTTTCCTCCATATCTAAAACAATAAAATCTACCGGAAGATAAATTTATCCACTTTTACTAACACATCTTCAATAACTCCCTTAGGATAGGTAACCGAACGATCGACTAATCGAGGGTTATCGAAGTAGGTGTAATTTTTCCTAATCCTAATCTCTTAAAAATTGATAGAGGCATTAGATTGATGCTTGCTCCTAAGTCACACAAAGCTTTTCCATAAAATTTTTCTCCTATAGCTACAGGTATAGTGAAACTACTAGTGATCTTTCAATTTTTCAGGAAGCTTCTTCTGAATAATAGCACTACACTCTTCACTAAGTGCGACTCGTTTCATTATCGTTGAATTTTCTTTTCTTATTTAGAATATCTTTCATAAATTTTACATAATTTGGCATCCGATCTAAAGCTTCGACAAAAGGTATATCGATTGTTAATTTCTTTAATATTTCAAGGAATTTAGCAAATTGTTTATCTTTTTTATGTTGAGCTAGTCGTTGAGGAAATGGTGGTGGAGGTTTTTCAACGTAAATTTTCATAGGTATTAAAGGATGTTCTAAGTTCGAATCTTGTCGAATTGTTTCTTTTTCAATTTCCACTTCCTCTTTTCGCTTTCAAGTTCTTTTTGAATTCGAGGTTCTAATTCTTTCCCACTCCTTAGTTGTATTGCTTTAATTTGTTCTTTTCCTCGATCTTTAGGATTTATTTCCACATTACTAGGAAAAGTTCCAGGTATTCTATTATTTAGCGCAAGTAGCAATATGTCCAAGTCGAGTTTCGATATTTTTAATAGATGTTCCTTGAATTTGTAATTGATTTCCTGAATTTGTAGTTGATTTCCTTGATTTTGTAGTTGATGACCCATATTCAAAATTAATTCATCCATAGATAATTTCTTATCTTCGAATCGAGGGTTATTGTTATTAAATCCAGAGTGGGTAATTAGGTTTATAGTTTGATTTGCTTGATTAGGTTGATTCATCCATTGTTGATTAGATGTGTTATTCCAATTAAAATTTGGATGAGTTTTCCAAACCGGGATTATAATAGTTTGAATAAGGGTTGTTAGTTCTATTATTAATAAGCATTTAAAGTTTCATAATTAGATTGAAATTCTATGATTTGTCCAGATGAGTTTTCTTCTAAAGTAGAGAGTAGTTCATTCCAAAATTATCTAATTTCTTAGATATAGCAAGCAATTTGAGAAGCTAACATAGATATTGCATCGTTTTCATGAATGCCGGCTATCTTTTTCGGATTTATTCTATCAGCAGCCTTTCGAAAATTATTTGTTGCCATTTCTTCGATTAGTGCATAAGCTTCATCAAATGGTTTAGACATTAATGAACCTCCAAAGAAGAAGATCGATGATTGATCTTAAAGATCCTACTAATCCATTATAAAAGGTTTGAATAATCGACCAATCTGGCAGCGCATGATGTGGGCATTTCCTAAGAAGTTCCTTAAATCTCTCCCAAGCTTCATATATTGATTCTCCATCTAACCGACAAAAAGAAGTTATATCATTTCTAAATTTAGCAGCTTTTAGATGGTGGAAAATATTTGGATAGAAATTTTTGTGATAATTCTCCCCAAGTTTTAATAGATCCAGAGTGCTAACGAATTCAACCACATTTTAGCCTTATCCCTTAATGAAAAAGAAAAAGTCTAAGTCTTATAAGCATCGTCGCATACTCCTCGATATTTAAAAGTAGCACAAAGTTCTAGAAAACTAGCAAGATGTAAGTTAGGATCTTCGCAGGTGAACCACTAAATTGATTATTTTGTACCATTTGGATAATCGCAGATTTAAGTTCAAATGAATTAAGCAACTACATCGTGGTTTTGAATAGTTAAATGAATTTCATCCGATGTAGGGTCAGCATAATCTCTTAATGGTCTTTGTTGGTTCATATTTTGAATTTCGGGAATATTTGCCATTTGTGTTAAATTTATAATTTGTTTCTTTTGTTTTCTAATACTTTTAATTGTACGCTCTAATTCGAATCGTAAGGTATTAAATTTTCGTTTCCAAATTTGCGCATACAATTTTTGAATAGATATTAATTTATTTATTATGATTATTTTAAAATAGTCCGTTACTCTAAGTAAATTTTTCTTACTTTCCCAAGCAACGGCGCAAAAAACTTCGACCCACAATTTTATATTATGATATTTTTAATTTAATTGCAACTACGCCAAAACTCGACCCCGCTATATTATATGTATAGAATTGTAATTATTTATGTTGTGGATGCTACGCAAGTATACGTATCGTATCAAGTAATACAGTGCTCTAGTGAGTCCTCGGTTATCGATCCCACAGGGAAAGAGAAAATTAAATAACAACTAATTTTAAAATAATAATAATAATAATAATAATAAAACTAATATACGAAAATTTGGAATTCTAAATTTAAGCGCAATAAAGTAAACTAAGTATTCTAATCAGTAACTTTAACTAAGTAGAGAATTAATACGTAT
The DNA here is from genome assembly GCA_022702705.1 of Papilionanthe hookeriana x Papilionanthe teres. Lineage (NCBI taxonomy): Eukaryota > Viridiplantae > Streptophyta > Magnoliopsida > Asparagales > Orchidaceae > Papilionanthe > Papilionanthe hookeriana x Papilionanthe teres. The sequence goes on from CM040424.1 coordinate 86,390,826, forward strand.
TTAAAAGTGCAGAAATTAAACTAAATAAGTCTTAACTATTTAGAGAAAGTATCTTTCCCTTGTTTAGAAATTTAAGTGATCGATGAATTTAAATAGATAATTTTAAGGTATTGTGACAACAGAGCATTCATATTCTTTACCCTTTAGTCCAGTGTAAAGAATATCGACTAATCCTATGTTCGATTACCGAATCCGCGGCTAGTCCGGGAGGACACCGACCGCCACTTCGTAGCTCCCACGTTCCCCTCGCCCGAAGGCTAACATCTACACTTCAGCTCTCAAACAATAGGACCAAATCGAATATTTTAGTCCGTCACACTAAAATGCTCAATTCTACGCCCAAAGGATATTATTTCCCTATTTATTTGCACCTTCCTTCCAAGGCTTTTGAATTCCCCGAATATCAGATGTAATTTTTACTATAGTTGTAAATCAACACATTTTAACAAATCAAATGGCCAGTTTGAAAACTAAATTAAGTTTTAAGTAAAAATTATCACAATTTATTAATATATAAAAATACTTCTATTTTAATTTCATCAAGTCACTTAATTTCATAAACAGGGAGAAAGACTAAATAAACTACTCAGAATGCATGGGAACTAAACTAAGCATGGATTTCATTTAAAGTTAAAAATAATAAATACAAATACTTATCTTGATTTATCCCCAAACGTACTCTCGTAGTTCCTTTCGACTCTTCATTCTAAGACAACGACGACTCACTAATTACTCAATAAACTCACTAAAGACTAAAAGATAACACCCTTAGAACACACACAAGACACTTAGAACACACAAATGACACACAACTGCACACAAAAGACTAATTTTCGGCCTCTATATATAGAGGTAAGCAAAGGACCAAGAGGTGTGTAAGCATCTCTTCAAAAAGTGTCCAGGTTCAATGTATCTGTGCCATTTGAACTAGCTTCGCCGTCGGCGACTGAACTACCTCGCTGTAGGCGAGGCTTCTGAAGATCTTCAAACCGCGCTATCTCGCCGTCGGCGGTCTCGGCTCGCTGTCAGCGAGACAGTTATAAATCCTTTAGAAATGTCTCCTCGTAACCTCGCCGTCGGCGGGCTCGATCTCGCCGTCGGCGACTCAGCACAAATTGCATTATTTTCTTCCTTTTTGCTCCAAATCCACTCTTTTTTATGATTTTTGCCTTTATCACCTAAATTCTCCATTCCTGCAATAAAATAAAGAAAATACCCTTCTTTAAAGTGCAATTTCATCAAAAATAGGTATGAATTTCTTAATAAATTTTTTCAGTGATCAGTAACGATCCATGATATATGGATTCAACCTGCAACAGGTCAAAATCAAAGTGAACTCTGGTCCCCGCATCAATATGTCGACGGTCCAATGTCAAAAGGGTGACCTATGGGGTCAACAGGGTAAGTCATTAGGTCTGGTTTGACCAATTTGACCAAAGTTGACTTTTTTACTTCATAAGGTTGACCTATGGGGTCAACAGGGCTGGGTCGCTGGGTCCGGTTCGACCGGCTTGACCAAAGTCGACTTTTTATGTCAAAAGCGTGACCTATGGGGTCAACAGGTAAGTCATTAGGTCCGGTTCGACCAATTTGACCAAAGTCGTCTTTTTAGGTCATAAGGTCGACTCTACGGGTCAACAGGGTAGGTCATTAGTGTCCGGTTTGACCAATTTAACCAAAGTTGACTTTTTAGGTCAAAAGGTTGACCTATGGGGTCAACATGGTAAGTCATTAGGTCCGGTTTGATCAATTCGACTGAAAGTCGACTTTTAGATCATAAGGTCGACTTGCATGGGTCAACAGTGGTCGGGTCATGGGTCCGGTTCGACCATTTTGACAAATGTCGACTTTTTAGGTCAAAAGGTTGACCTATGGGGTCAACAGGGTAGAGTCATTAGTGTCCGTGCTTGACCAATTCGACCAAAGTTGACTTTTAGGTCAAAAGGTCGACCTATGGGGTCAACGAGGTAGGTCATTAGTCCGGTTTAACTCAGCTGACTGTAGTTGACTTTTTGTGTCAAAAGAGTGACCTATGGAGTCAACGGGGTAGATGATTAGGTCCGGTTTGACCAATTCGACCAAAGTCGACTTTTTAGTGTCATAAGGATGACCTATGGGGTCAACATGGTAGTCATTAGTGTCCGGCTCGACCAATTCGACTAAAGCCGACTTTTAGTCGAAAAGGCTGACCTATGGCGTCAATCGAGGCAGTCATTAGTCCGGTTTCGACCAATTTGACCAAAGTTGACTTTTTAGGTCATAAGGTCGACTTATGGGGTCAACAGTGGTAGATCATTAGTCCGGTTCGACCAATTCGACAAAAGTCGACTTTTGTAGTCAAAAGGTCGACCTATGGGGTCAACAGTGTAGTCATTAAGTCCGGTTTCGACCAGCTTGACCAAAGTTGACTTTTTAGGTCATAAGGTTGACTATGGGGTCAACAGGTCGGTCGTGGGTCCGGTCTCGACCGCTTTGACCAAAGTCGACTTTTGTAGTCAAAAGGGCGACTCATGGGTCAACAGGTAAGTCATTAGTCCGGTTCTGACCAATTTGACCAAAGTCGACTTTTTAGGTCATAAGGCTGACCTATGGGGTCAACAGGGCAGGTCATTAGGTCCGGCTTCGACCATTTGACCAAAGTCGACTTTTAGGTCAAAAGGTTGACTCCATGCAGTCAACAGGGTAAGTCATTAGGTCCGGTTCGACTCACTTGACGAAAGTCGACTTTTAGGTCATAAGGTCGACTCTATGGGGTCAACGGGGTTAGTCATGGGTCCGGTTCGACCATTTTGACCAATGTCGACTTTTTAGGTCAAAAGGTCGACCTATGGGGTCAACAGTGGCAGTCATTAGGTCCGTTCGACCAATTTGACCAAAGTTGATTTTTAGGTCAAAAGGTTGACCTATGCGGGTCAACAGTGGTAGGTCATTAGGTCCGGTTCGACCGGCTGACCATAGTTGACTTTTTAGGTCATAAGAGCATCGACTCATCGTAAAATGAGGTCAACAGCGCAGTGGATGGCAGCTTATCGTCGCTGATAAGCAAGGCGACCGCGCAGGGGAATGATCCGCGAACAATCGGTTCTGGCGGAGGACTCATGCGTAACCGAGGCAGTGTGCAACACGAAAGACTTCGCGGATTTTGCGGAGAAGGTCGGGTTCACGACTTGAGGTTCCTGCAGTTGTTGCCAGTTTGGGTGGCAGGCTTGTCGAGAGGCGGTTGGCGCGATAGCCTTAGTGGCGGGCGCGCGACAGAATTTTGCGAGGTGGAGTTCGCGATCGGGCGTGACCAGGTGCCGATTTCGCGAAGGGTTTTGCGGAGGTATTCTGCGAACAAATGCGAAGGGTTTTTCGGCATGGCGATTTGCGATCATCGAAGGATTCAAGGCTCGTGGAACGATCAGCGAGCGAGCTCGGATACGATCGTCGCGGTTCGGTGAGTATCTGCGACCAGCAGAGTTCGCAGGTTTGTTGCAGGTGATGTTACAACAGGTGAATCGCGATAGGTGAATCGCGAGGCAAAACACAGTTCGCAAGTTTGTCGCAGGAGGAGTTGCGACTGGTGGAGTTCGACGAGGTGCAGGAGGCGAGCAGACACGATTATTTCGTGAACATGAGTTTCGTGGAGGTATTCCTCGAATAGGTGTGAAGGGATTCGTGGTTCGCGGAAACAACAATTGGCCGATGTACTGGTGTGAACAGGAAGGTGCTTTGGGTGCTAGATGACACGGTTGACCAAGCCAAGTTAGATGGTTTGGTTGCTCAACCCACTTTGGTGTAAGAAACTTCATGATCTATTTCTCCTAAAGGGCTGGATATTTGCAAGGTGGAGATTTTCTCCTAAGGGGCTGGATATTCACAAATGTGGAGATTGTTAGATGTATTTTCTCCTAAGGGGCTGGATATTTGCTAAGGTGGAGATTTGTTTGGTAGGCACATATATCGGGTAAAACATTTCTCCTAAGGTGTTGGATATTCGCCAAGGTGGAGAATTATTAGATATGGCTCATATCTAGGGAGTTGGAGTTTTCTTTGTGAAGAGGTGTGTCTCCTGGTGAAAAGGAGTGTCTCTTGGAATAAAGGGGGTTGGGGAGAGCGAGGGCGAGTTAGTAATTTATCTTTGGGTTTTATCTATAAATAGATGTGTAATCCTATGGATATGTAAACCAAACTATTGTAACTCCTCCGAAATAGTGAAATTCGCAGCTCTGCTCCCGAGGACGTAGGCATGTCTATGCCGAACCTCGTTAAATCTTTGTATTCTTCTTCTGGATTTGTGTTGTGTTCGCCCTGAATTTCATAACATGTAGGACACGTGACAATATCTGATAGGACTCTGGACGTTGCTCTATGTTCGGAGTCCGAACAGAAAATTTTAGTTAAGATCAATATCAACTTCAGGCTTCGTTTGGCACGGCTTATTTTTCGCGGCGCGGCCCCCGAGTGCGAAAAACAGTCGTTTGGCGCGTGGCTCAGTGGAGCCGGCTTCAAGAATTGATCTCAATGAAAGCCTTCGATACGCCTCTCTACCGGGTAAACGAGACGATAGCCGAGTTCTCCATTGCTTCAGCTCTTATAGAACTAAGCAGGTTTGATTATAACCTTGTGAATTTCGTCTATTGTTCTTGTAGTTTAACACTCCCGATCTTCGTGTGGGTACCTTGGACTCCCTCCTTTCTTTGAGCGACGATCTCTCGAAGGTATTTATTTTTGTTATCTTAAATCAGAGTGCATTCTCCGTCAGTTTTGTGGTTGATTTGTAAGTTCCGCAGTCGAATGCTTTCATAGAAGGGGTGGCGCACAAGATACGGCGGCAAATCGAATAGCTGGAGCGGGCATCTGGGATCGAAAGCGTGGCTCTTACTGTGGATGGTGTTCCCGTGGATACCTATCTCACAAGGTAATCGACTTCACGTTTGGGATGAATCTTCATAACAAAAGAATTATAGATGTTAGATATGTAAATACAAAAGAATTTTGTGGTGTGTATGTAAATTTCACCTTAAATGAAATAGGGAGCTTTGTTGTGAGGCAATTGCATCATGGATGGCTGTGGATCATGCGCACCATTCTTATATTACAGATTTAACTCCTTGAAATTTTCTTCCCTTCTAATCACCAAAATGTTTTCCCTCTACTAAAATCCATCCAGCCTTTCCTTCTGAGTTTATTTGCAGTGAATTATCTGCAATAGCTTAACAGATTCAAATTCAACATGCCATGCATTATGAGGATAAATATAATATTTTAAAATATTTGCTAGAATTTCCTTCTTTCATCATTCAAACATAGATTAATCATGATTGAATTATGCAAAGGATCTCAATGTATTGTTTGTGGAAAACATTGCTTTAAAATGTATTGCTTTAAATTGCTTTAAACATTGCTTTACATATTTACAATTATTATAGATGATTGTCTGAAGGATTTGTTACTGGAACTCTACTCCTGAATGGAACTTCAGCGTTTTCAGGCCTAGTTGATGGTAGAACAGAGACATACCTTCCATCTTCATGACCCCACAAAATTGAACTCCTCCTGCTTTCCCTGACAATTGAATTGGTAGATTGAAACAATGGATTGCTTGGTTGTTTACTAGGGATATTGGATGGTTGAGTACTTTGGAGATACCCTCTTGGCCTTGTAGGATTTGATGGCTGCATAGGTAGTGGATTCAAAGCATAAGGTTGTTCATGGATGTGTAGAGGGCTACTAAGACTACGAGCTGTTTGTGTGGCATTTTCGTAGTCATCCTTGCTTGCAATGCTTTGTGGGTATGAGTTGCTCAGAGGGGAGTGTTTATGATCCAGTTTTTGGTTCTTTGTTGGTGACATAATCGATGCTCATGCTGCTTCTGACACTAGCATTATTGCTAGACTCGGTTTCTCGGATTTGACGACTTTCTATTGGTCTTAGAATGGAGGATGAAGCCCTAGCTTTAGCAGCTGCTTTCATTGCTTCATTTGAGTCCAATTTGGCAAGTTTCCAAGCACTGAGTTTAACTGGCCTTTTGGACCTGTTTGTTTTGTCAATATAGCCTGCTGAATCGGGATCTACTGTGGAGGGCACCATTCCAGGCTCTAGATGTGGAGGTTAGTGGCAATTACACCTATGGCAGCAAGTGGGAGGGGGTTAGTGGCAATTACACTTTTTTTTAATTCACTTCTTTTGCTTGCTAAATTAACATTTTGATCACTGGACTATTTTTCATATTTATCATCTCTATGTACAACCAATTATTAATTAGAGTTCCATGAATCCTAAGATTAGCATGATGACATATCCATGATCTTGTAAGTGTTGTGAAGATCAGTCATTAATTCAATTTTGTTCCAGGAAGGCTGGAGTTTACATGCATACCACATAATTCCTATTTATTTACATTTCAAACACCTAAAATTTGATATTTTCATGCAGACCACTTTATGGTCATATACCAAGGCTTGAAAAGATGTAGCTAACTTTTATAAAATCATTAATAGTGGCATTTTTTTATGTGTTATTAAAGATTTCAGATTTATCTATGTGAATATGAAGGTTGAGGTGTTAGATGGGTAAACACATAAGAATTGTGTGGTATGTATGAAAATGCTCTAAAAGTAAGACCAGACTAGTTTTTCATACAAATGAAAGTAACCACAACAAACTATGCTATGTGTCATTGCATCCATATGATGTTAGTTGATTAGTTTCTGTTTGATTTATTTCTAAAAGCTCCATGAGAAAATTCTGGTCTAAAATTGCTTGGAGAAACTTGAATTTATAATTTTTATAGTTCATTCGTGTCCCCGATGGGTTAGTTTTATAATTTTTAATTTATGTAACTTTATTCTCGATATGGTCGGCCAAACTTCAATTTATAATTCAAATTGGCTAGAAAAATTTTAACTTTAAAACTTATTTTAATTAGTTTTTGTTTTAGCACTTTCTGTTATGTTTAGAAATGAATTTCTGTTTCTAAAATTACGAGAATGTGGCATTTAAATTCATTTTTTAAACAGCTTTACTCAATTGGGGTAAATTGGTCATTTTCTTAGAAACAACTGCCCCACAGCTGCACCAAAAAGACAACTAACTTTCCCACAGCTGCTTCCCGCAAGAAGCTTTCAAGAATGTCAATGACACTGAAAAGTCGAGAAGCTGCAATGCGCCAAACAGAGCCTCAATAAAAGCTTTTTGGCATGTCACGAATGTAGAGCCGACTAAGAAAATATTCGCAACACCGCATGTCTCAATGAGCTAACACCTTCTTCATTCCTGTATTCTCATCTGCAGCCAATCTATTGGGGAACTTAATGCTGAACTAGATTCCAAGATTACGTTTCCTGGATGGATCCTTGGGTAGTGGCATGCCTTCAACCAGAGAGAATTTTTTGTGACATAGGTCATTTCCCTCCCTGTTAAACACATTATGTGGCTAATGATGAAACTACATCTGCAGGAATTATGTTCGGTGTCTCATTCCCTTTGTCTGGAAATGTGATCTTTGTTCCTTTCTTCCATCTAGACTTGATATTTATAGTGAGGACTTCATTCACGGTCATCATTTTCCTGATCAAAGTAGTATAAAATTATAACAATTAAAAGTACTCTAACAAATGGCATCAATAAAGATTATATACTCTCTATGCTACTTAGGTTACAGACTCAAAACGAATCCAAATAGAAAAGAAGAGATGAATTGAGGGTGTGTGTGTGTGTGCGTTTTTCTTTTTTCTTTGTCCTTTTTTTTTTTTTGAGATTTACATATATAACACTCAATTCCTATGTATTTACATATCTAACACCTAAATATTGCTTTTTTGCATCTATACCACCTAATTTTTTTATATCACAACAAAAATATCACTATTTTATTTTTGTTTTAAAATAGACTTTTTCATGTATAGACAAGATGACATAAATGTAAAATTAAGGTTTGGTGTTAGATACCTAAATACACAAGAATTCAGTGGTATGTATTCCCTTTTCTTTTTCATATGGGTAGAGAAAGTAAGAAAAGAGGCAAATGTGATAAAATAAATGTAAATTGTGCGAGGAGAAGTATTTCCACAATAAAAAGCTGATCCTAAAATGTGCATATTAATGAATAATATGCAACATTGCAGAAGCTAGTACATTGGAGAATCATTCTTGTATCATACACCAGATAAGCGACAGATGTTGGAGCGGAATGGAGCGAGCCAGTGGAGCGAAGCATCTGTCCAATCGAGAGAATTTCGTTATGTGGGGCAATGCCTCCGCCGTATGATACATGGGTAGTTTTGTAATTACATATTGTACACTAGGACTATGTATATGATATATTGTAACCCTATGGGTATCTTTTACTTTTTTTCTGATTTGAAGGAAAAGCCGCCGCTTTACTCCCGTGGACATAGACATCTTTGCCGAACCTCGTTAAATCTCTGTGTTTCATCCTGGATTTGTGTTGATTATTGCGTTTTCTTTGCCCTAAAATTCTCAACAGCATCTAGTTTTCATGAGAATCAAAGTTACGTTAAACCATACATAAAATCGAGTAAAGAAAACCTCAACATTGGCCACCAAGTGAACTATAAAGATCAAGATGAGGATGGACTTCACAAAATATAACCACATTTATCTAATATTCGCGTTGGTGCAAAGTATAATTTTACAATCAGCAATGGTATGGTCTCATCAATGGCCCCTAACTTCCTAATATCTTATTTACATAGTTAGGCCCATCAAGAACCAAGATCCTAAAACTTGAGTTGGTTTTAAAAGTTCTTACATCGTCAATAAAGTTCCAATTTGAGATTAATTTGTGATGTTTATTTACTCTGCATGAGGTTAACATTTCAGTATTGAAATAGTGGTCTATTATTGTCTTCTTTTTCTTTAGTTGTCATACATTTAATTTATGGTTATTTTTATAATTTTTCTGATCAATGTAACTATTAGAATTTCGATTTATTAATGTTTTGTAGCATTGAGAGTTTCATAATGATGCAAAGAGTGTTATCATAGCACAAAATGGCGACATTTCATAATGATGCAATAATTATGATTTTATTTTTGATTAAACTAAAAGCGTAGAGTAAAGTGACACTATTATTTGATAGAACACTTAAATCTTATATAAAATTATCAATGAATTAATACATTCATATGAAAATATAAAAATAGAGTATTTATTATAGGATTTAAAACTTAATATAAAATAGAAAATAATAGCAAACAACTTGACAGCAAATTTTAAAGGTGAACTTGCAAATTAAAATCTTCAACAATTTTTGGCAGTTTGCCGCATTGCTTAAAAACTTAAAAATTGCATAAAAAGTTCTTTTTAGTTCATAATAAGTATTATTTTTTAAAGTATAAATAAACTAATAATGTCCCAAGTTTTATAAAATAAGCTAATGTAATTCAGCAGTTATCATCTCTTGATAACTTTTTTATTCATGTAATATCAAGTTTCAAAAAAAATAAATTACAATTTTTGTTATTTTTTGTCTTTTTGTGAATAATTTTATCTTCTCTTTCTAGTACAATAAGAGTTGATACATTTTAGGATAAATTATATATATAAAAAAAACCTTATGCTATATTTTAAATCATCAATGTATCCTTTGTAATCATTATATAAAAAAATAAATCATAATAAAAAAAAACTATAAAGTTGAAAATTATTTAAAAGTTTTATAAGAGTATGTTGGAGATGGTACCTTAAATATAATGAACAACCCTTTTATAAGGTTTCAAAGGTGTAACCTTTAGGTCATCATTTATTTGCTGACCAATTTAGTTCTATAAAAAACATATGGCCATGTGCTTGCTAGATATCATTTGATGCCAATGAAACTATATAAAATGAGGAACAACCACTTCACCTTAATTATATTTTGATAGCTTCATTGAAAAATCAATATACGGTGCTAAATGGATTGATATATCTTGTATTTTTGGTGAACTTCATTTGCACAAGCTTCTTGCAACAAAAAAACATGCCTTCTTGCACTTGTTTTATTCAAAATAATGAAAGTATGTCATGAGCCTAATTTTCTTTCATCTTGAAATATTTAGCTAAAACTCATAGAACATTTGAGTATCACCACTTATGAAAATAAGAATATCAACATATAGAGATACCCACCATATATAACTTTCCCTTTTACATATAAATCTCACTCTTAAGAATATTGCATAAAATCATTAGTATTGAAAATGGAATCAATGAAGCTATTCAATACTTGAGGTATTTTCTTCAAGTTATATAGTGCATTCTTTAACACTTAGATTTTGTTCTTCACAACCATTGTATATATAACCTATACATTTTTATATAAGCTTCTGAAAGCAAATTAAGAAATAGGAGTTAACACTTATTTCAAAATTATTCCATCAATTTTGAGTTATAATATATACCATCACTTTAATACTTCTCATACAAGTGTTATTTAAGATAAATCATCATAAATGATGATAGCTTGATGCTTGTTATCATTAGCCACAAACCTTCTATTATATATTTCCACTTCTCTATTGATGATCTTTATTTTAAGAACCCAATTCATATAAATGGCTTCATGGCATTTCAAAAGTGTGATAATATCCCACATATCATTCCTTCTTATAAATTTAGTTCCTTATCTTTGGATTTTCTCCATCTCTTGTTTTTCATAACATCTTTATAAGAAGTTGATTCTTGATTGTCAAGAAGAAAATTAAGTTAGAGCTCATTAGTCCTCTTAATAGATATTTTGTCAACTTTAGGTTCTTTGATGATTTATATTATCTTTCATATTTGTAGGAGAAGATGTTGATGTTTGATCTTACTTTTTACTTATTTGAAATTCTTCTTGTTCTTTACATGAATGTAACCTTTTATCATCTTCCTAACTTCAATATTCCTCTTCACTAAACTCCACATAACTACTCAATAGTTTTCTTTTTGTTTGATTACATATATTTATTTACTAAAAAGGTTAGACTTCTTGCAAACCTTTCATCTTGCTTCATATACAATAAGGACAAACTTGTGATTTTTAACTCTATTTTTCTTTTTCTTTAATATGGAATAAGTGCATGCCAAAGAAAACAAAAAGCCCTCTAGTGAGAGAGACTTGACCTCCTTGGCTCCATGTTTTTGTGGAGTTATCATTCAAGCACTTTGTTCGACACTTATTAAGTTGATAAAAAATTCCAACGCTTCATTCTGCAACTATATAAGCATGCTCTTGCTCTCTTGTATGTGAAGAAAGCCATCTCAAGAATAGTTCAAGCATTTTGTTTTTCGTGATGCCATTTTTGTTGTGTTGAATATGGTGTTATCAGAAGTCTTAAAATCCATTCTCCTTGCAATAATCTGAAATTTTTTGAATATTAATTCATCAACATCATTAAATCTTAATGCTTTCGATTATAGCCACTTTAATTTGTCACAATAGTTTTGAAGCTTTTTAAGAGATGAAATGACTCTAATTTTCAATTAATAAAAAAACATTGTGACCCGGCTTAGGCTTAGCTTGATAAGTGGCATGTTAGGTGAGCTTGATGAGCTAACTAGCCAAGCTCAAGTAGCTCTAGCTTGACTCATTAGCTTGTGAGATAGTTTATATAAAAAATACTGATACAATACACACTAGAAATACACTAAAATTTAAGGATTTTTTATAATTAATTAAAAATATTTAAAAGCTATATTCATATTTTATTTGAAGTCTTATTCTTTTTCTCCAAATTATTCATTCTATTCATCATTTTATTATAACACTAGATTGAATTAATGTTATTTTCTCTTTTTCATAATAAACAAGGTGGCTTGTGAGTCAGCTCGAACTGAAAAAATTGAGGTCGAGCTCACTCAAACCCTATTGATTAATCAAGCTAAAGCCCATGATTGCTTGAGCTCAACTCAGCTCATTTACACCCTTCGATAAAACAAAACTTTCTCACTATAATATCAATAAAAATTAGCCAGTTATGGATAGACTGAAGTGGTTATGATTCACTAGATGTGTTGCATGATATGATGAAGCCCTTGGATGAATGTTCTCCTTTGTTTCTTACTAAAAACCTATCTTTTATAAAATTATGTCAAAGGGTTGATGTGCATATTCACTATATACTTGGATGATAATTATTAATAAAATAGAGATCTCCAAATCTTAAATTTTAAATATCATAATCAAGAAGAATTTTTAACACTAGTTCTGAAGTATTTGGCATTCGGCCCATATATTTGATATTCATTAAGAACACAATCAATTGTTTGACATTTGGATACACAAAAACAAGTTATTACTATGATATATTAAGTAAAAATTTTTTCTTTATATGATTATTATAACTATCATCCAAAAGTTGCTCAGAACTCAGAATGTTATTTATGAAAATTAACATATAAAATACATTAGAAATAAATTTGTGAGTTTAATCCTTCAATTAGATGATAATTTTTTCTTTACCCTACATTGGCAGTCTTCAATTATTTGACATTTGGATATCAACAATGACTTATTATTTATCTTCTCTCAAATAGAGATTTTTCTCCTTCACGTCAATAATGTATTTTTCTCTAAAATCGGTCTTAAGTCTTATTACTTATTATGCTTGGCACATAACTTACATTAAATATAGATCTGACTTTCATATTTCAATTAGATGGAAATTTTAACTTTTATCATTTATTGTGAACTTGGAAGAATCACCAAAAAAGACGAAAATTTATGAATTCATTAAGCTCTACGAATGAGCCACACAAGATTGATTGTTGTGATCTTCAATACCGTAAAGACTCTAAATTTATTCCATTTATATGCTGGAAAGTGAATGTTGCTACTCATTTTTCTTATAGAATTTTCATCTTCACGGGCTTGATTAAAATCTTAATGCTACTAATCTGAAGTATTATACCCAGAGTTCATCTCTTTTTCATATCCTTCTTCAGGACATTGATTTTTTTTTACTTTTTCAATAATGGTTGTAGCATTCTCATCATCAACCATGGTCTTTATTGATGTCACATTTGTTTTTTTCTTTTAGTGTATTTTGCCCCTCCTCATTTAAGCAAGCCCTCTCTTGAAAACTTCTTTTGAAGTCCCATCTCTTCAACTTCCTTTATTCATGGTTTTGTAACAAATCCACAAGCTTGTTGATTGTGATGGATTTCATATCCTTTTGACTCTTCAATAGCCACCATAATGTATGCAAACTATTTATCCTAGACGTGTAGAAATTTCACTACTACACGAATGACTTCTAAAATCTCATATATCCCCATGATTCCTCTTTAGTTGGTTGATGATGAATAAGACTTTTGAGAAGTAATTTGACATTTTAGAACTCCATATATAAGGATTCAAATTTCTATCAAAGCGTTTAAAACTAAATTCTCTTCATCTTTTTAGATCATTTGTAATTTTTTAGGAGCATCTTCACTAGTGGTAGAACCAATCTTATGAAATTCTAACTTAACCATTGATTGATGAAGAAACTATATGGCTGTTTAATTTTTTCGAGTCTCTTGAAGACATAAAACGGTTCATTCTAACGATCCTATATCTATCGATTTATATATATATATATATATATATATATATATATATATATATATATATATATATATAGATTGGGTACCCTAATTTTATAATAAGTATTAATGAGTTGAAATCTTATACATAGCTAAGCTTGTATATCAATTTATCATATTGAAAAAAAACATAATAGCTACCACAAAAAAAAGGACAAAATTATAGAAACAAAAATTGGAAAAAAAATAAGTTATTTTTACAATTTAAAAATTATCATAAGACAAAATTTAAAATAAATCCAATGGTCTTTTACAAGATTTCTTAAGCTACATGTATGTCCAAAAGGAGCTATGAATAAATTGACGCTTCTGTCATTGTCAGTTAACAGACTTTAGAATATAAATTATATCTTCTTCATACGTGAATATTTTATATCAGTGATAATTATATCTATGTTATCTGAAATAATTTAATTTTAATTCAGTTATTTTGATCGAGAATAGATTATTTTGTTGGTTGTATGTACATTGACTTAAATAATACGTTAAATATCTTATTTAAATCTAGGGTCAATTTAGGACTAATAAAATTTAAGACTAAATATTAGGCTAGCCTGCAGTCAATTTAAGACTACTTCAAAAAAAAAATTGATATTAATCTTTAATGAATGGAAGTGATCGTCAGGGCATCCTTATCAAATTTATATAAAGTCGAACATGAATCATGATTGATAGTTGGCTAAAAATGGTGTTGATTTTAGCCTTCGATTAATGATAAAAAATATATAATATTTTATGGGTATCCATATACAGAATAACTAATTTTTATGTATTTAATATGTAGCGTAACTTTCATGTTTATGCACATCTAATATAAATTTTATAATCTTATTATAAATCTATAATTGGCTCAAAATTGAGTCTTACAAATACGAAATTATACTATATTCAATCGGATTTCTATGTAAAATTAACATATAATTTTCTTATTTTCTCGCAAGAGATTTTATTTTCCAATATGCTAATTTAGAATTAAAGTTGGCTTTGTTAGGCTTAATTAGCTTGTCACAATATCATATTACATACTAATATGTGAAGTTAAATCATATTAAATATCTCTTAATATAAGATATTACGTCGGGATGATGATATTAATTATACTATATCGTATATTCAACAATATGATGAGATCAACACCGTCGACCACATATAACATTTTCTTCAATGGTGGCCATTTGGTGGCAATTGACGCAACTACATGACTAATGGTATTCCTTAAACTAACTTATTGTGAAACCTGGCAGTTATTGACTCGACAGGGAGTATATTATGAGTAATTAACACAAAACCATTTTGTCCTGTCCTATTACTGACCTTTCAAGAGCTTAATATAGAAACGGTATTTTATATTCAGCTTTAACATCATGATTGTGATAAATACAGTATTTTTAGTACGATTTGACTTGCGAAAAAGGGGGGGCCTGTTAGGGGCATTTACAAACTTGCCACATATTTTTTATGTATTTACATACGTAACACTCGAATATTTAATATTACATCAAAAACACTGTAATTATTAGCTTTTTAAGAGCTAGTGGCTATAGTTGCTGGTTAGTACAATATATCATAAGTTATTGAGAGCACTGGAATGAATTCTGCTTCCAAAGTAACTGCTATGGCTTCTGATATGCTAGTGGCAACGGCTAGTGGCTATAGTTACGGGTCAATTCAAATATTTGAAAATTTAAAGTATTCTAAACTGCAATATAAAATAAGATAACGTATTTTGAGCGTTTTATTTGTTAGTGTGAGGGATTATAGTTTTCATCTTCTTTGGTTATTGTTGGCTTGAAATGAATTTAACTTTGGCATTTGTGTTAGTGGTCGGCAATGACAATGATGATGCACTTGGAGTAGTGATGGTTCAGTGATAATGTGCTAGCTAGTGGTAAGTCTAGTAGTGAAAGAAGTTGGCGATGGTTGTTGGTACTGTTAATAGTAGCGGCAGTTGCTGGTAATAATAAAGAAGCTAACAACGGCTGATGGCTGTAATGATCGATGCCATTTGTTGTTAGTGGTGATGCCTTATCGTGTACTTTAAAATTGTTTATGCTCTTTCTTGTGGCTTATTATGCCATCAACCAAAATCTAGAGGTAGTTTGTGCTCTTTCTTGTGGCTTGTTTTTCATTTTCTATTTTCATTTTATTTTATTTGTGTTTTAAATTGAATTAAAATATATTTGTTTCAGATAATTATTTTTAAAAATATTCAAAGCATCTTTTGTTCTGAGTTTCATAAAAACAAGTTGATTTATTTTTAAAAATAAAAATAAATAAAAATATGTAAAGGTGATGACAAGTGCACCCTAATCAAATGACATTACAATATGTATTTCTTAAAATAATGTTATAAATTGAGTATGTCATCACCAATTCATAGTTTAAATGAATCCTAATAAATTAATAATGATGCCATGTTCAATCACAAGTCAATTATATGAGATTTTAAAATCTCTCTTTCTCTCTCTCTATCTCTCACACACTCTCTCTCTATCTCTATCTCTATCTCTCTACACATACACACACCCTTGTCTTTTAGTGTCTGCAATCGAATTATTTATAGATCATTGCATCAAATTTTTAACTCTCAGTCTTATTATGCCATCAAGCTGACCAAAAACTAGATGCAGTTTATGCTCCATCTTATGCCTTGATTTTCATTTTTTATTTTTATTGTATTTTATTTGAGTTTTAAATTGAAATAAAATATATTTGTTTCAGATAACTATTTTTAAAAATATTCAAAGCATCTTTTGTTTTGAGTTTTCTAAAATCAAGTTGATTTATTTTTAAAAATGAAGGAGAAGCATGTAAAAGTGATGACAAATGAACCCAATCAAATGACATTACAAAAATTACTTCTTAAAATAATGTTATAAATTGAGTATGTCATCATCAATTCATAGTTTAAATAAATCATAATAAATTAAAAATGATGTCATGCTCAATCATAACTAGTTATATGAGATTTTAAAATCTCTCTCTCTTTCTCTCTCTCTCTCTCATACACACACACATCTTTGTCTCTAGTGTCTACAATAGAATTCTTTTAATAGAAATTTGCATCTAATTTTAAAATCTCTCTCTCTCTCTCTCTCTCTCTCTCTCTCTCTCTCCCTGTCTCTCCCCCCTCCCCACAACCCTCCTTCTCTCTCCTTTTTCACTTAAGTGTCAACAATCAAATAATAGAGTTGAGGCTGAATATTAATAAGAAATATGCAGAATCTAATTATTAACCGTTATATGCTAAATAAATTTTAAAGGCCTTATCTTTTTCCACATAGATCAAATTATGAGAATTAAATAAGCAAAAATATTGGAGACAACAAGGAGCACTAAACTAAACTTTTTGTGTACTAGTAGTCGCAAGTAATTAACATCTATACAGTTGACACCCATGTTAGAGGAAATATAAATATGTGAGTTCGACTAAACTTGAATTGAATGTAAGATTTATTATACTGTAAAATTAGAATCTTAATCAAACTCTCTTATTAAGTTGATAGTACAATATTGTTGGAGTAATACATAAATCTCTAATAATGGTGTAAAAAGATCGTACCACTTAGACTGATTTTAATTTTCAAGAATTACTATTACTTCATTTATTTTCATTTTTGTCCATTTTTTTTGGGAAATTTGAGGGCATTGCCTAGGTTTATTGAATAACCAAGAGTTATATATCAAATGATCAAAAGAAACAAAGAAATAAAGAATCTACAAGAGATTATAAAAAAATATAAGAACAAACAACAATTCTGAAACTCATGCTTAACAACATCAATGGATAACATAAAAGAAAATTGAATCAGCAACCATTCAAACTTCACCAAAGTCACAAAGTGCCTAAACAAACTGTAAAGTCTTCACAAGGAGACATGTAGTAACAACCTTCTTCCAAACAGAGCCAAGCCTAAAGTAGAAGTGTGAATCCTTAAATTCTAAAATTATTATAGAGAGAGAGAGAGAGAGAGCTAAAAAGAATTGCATTCTTTTACTAATAAATAATACTCCATCCATCATTTGATAACCCAACTACAATGCCATCAAAAGCAAAATGTAGTTAGGAAATGAGAATGGTTGAGCTAATCTAAACTAGGTCTGGAGCAAGCAACGTCCTTGCCATGAACCTTTCATGGTTTTAGTCATTGGACTTCACAACACAAAAACAAACAAATCACTATAAACCAACACACAATCAAAAAAATTTTCTTCCTTCTCGGTTCATTGACCTCGGTCTCTGCACAAGAGTCGATAAGTCAATTTCTTTGCTCAATAAGCCCAGTAGAGTATGTTCAGCTCCTTGGTATAGCCACTGCATACTATGGAAGAACCCTTAGAAGACTAAAGCACACTGGTTTACTTCTAAGACAAACATGTCAGAGCTTAAGGTATTTTTCAGTTCTGAAATTTCTACTTTAAACTAACCACTTAACAAATCTTCATGCTAGATTTTACCGCCGTATTCTCTATCTTAATTTATTCACCCTTACACACCTCTTGAGCTAAAAGTAAATTCCTGTACTTTTTTTTCCTAACATGCTCTGGTGCAACACAAATTAAAGGCAACACAAAATGACATCAAAATAAATAAAACTTCCATATCTCATCAAAACTACCCAGTACAATCAAACTAAAATTCCCTAGCAAAATGAAACTCAACCTCCTCCCTTCGTCAATCAACTCTCTTCCCTCAACTAGCTCTTAGGCTAAATGATAGCCTCAGTACTCATTCCTAATCTGCTCACTTCATCTACTACCTAGGTCAGATGTTAGTCCCAACACTTTCCTCTTTAGTGTAGTAAAATTTTCCAGTCTTCAATTAGTTCTCATGCTGAATGATAGTCTAGTACCATCCTTTATGATCTAATCAATTTATCTACTTCCAAGGTTGGATGTTAGTCCCTCCACGCTTTCCTTCCTAGTGTAGTCAGATTTTACTTCTTCCTTTAACTAGCTCTCAGGTTGAATGATAGTCTCAGTGCTATCTTTCCTGTTCTAGTCATTTTATCTACTTCTTGAGTTTGATGTTAGTC
The DNA here is from genome assembly GCA_022702705.1 of Papilionanthe hookeriana x Papilionanthe teres. NCBI lineage: Eukaryota > Viridiplantae > Streptophyta > Magnoliopsida > Asparagales > Orchidaceae > Papilionanthe > Papilionanthe hookeriana x Papilionanthe teres. Next base: position 86,409,417 of record CM040424.1, read on the forward strand.
CATATGCTTACCTTCCTACTGTAGTCAGTTTCTCAGTTTTCTTTAACTTGATCTAAGGTTAAGTGATAGTTCTAGTACCGTCCTTCTTGATCTAGTCACCTCGTCTATTTCCTAGGTGAAATGTTGGTCCCCATGCTTTCATTTCGAGTGTAATCATATTCTTTGTTTCCTTTGACTATCTCTCAGGTTGAATGAAAGTCCAGTATTATTCTTCTTATTCTAGTCGCCATTTTCACTTCCTAGGTTAGATGTTAGTCCTAATGCCTTCCTCCCTAGTTTAGTCAGATTTTTCTCATTCTTTGACTAATTATTAAGTGGATGATAGTCTTAGAGTTGTCCTTCGTGATCTAGTTACCTTGCTCACCTCCTAGGTTAGATGTTAGTCCCAACACTTTCCTTCTTAGTTTTGTCAGATTTCAAGCTCCTTTGATTGGACCTCCGCATAGATGTAAATCCTTGTGATTTTGTATTATAACCTAATCACCCTATTCATATCTTTGGCTGGATATAAATCCACATCATTTCCCATCAAAATATGTTGAATTGAACCTGAAATCTCCAACGGATCCCAAACATCGCAGCTAACAAACCTGTAAATTCAAATCTTTAAAGCACTCAAATTAAAACCCAAAACTTGAAATCATATCATGAATGTCAATCCTTGATAATTGATTGATCGTTTCAGTCGACATGAATATGTGCATCGTACTTTAAACAGTTCATCACACATTAGGGTCCATTTGTTGACCTCACTTTCGGTCAACCCTTCATTTGAACTCAAAACCAACTCGAATCTGAAACCTGCTCAGATCAACCTAGGAATGACTCGTTAATTTGATTTTGAGATATGATGTGAGGATTATAATTTTGACATAAGTGATTGAAAATTAAAGTTCATTGTTTATGGCCTTTGGCATTTTCTACAAATAGGATCCAGCAAAGACCCATGTTGAAGATTTAGGCAAATGTTACCTAAAGAGTTTGATTTCAGATTATTTTTGGAATGGAAGCCACCGGGGAACATACACATAATCTAAGAATGCAATTAGAGTAATTCAAGGATGGTGCACAAAATCCTAAAGTCTAACAAGATTGCAAAAAACTTAATGATGATATTGTGATGCTTCATGTCTTTAAGACGACGCTAAGGATGGTTCAATTAAGTTTTTTGTCCTTCTGTTAATATATATATATATATATATATATATATATATATATATATATATATATATATATATATATATATATATATATTTTGAGAGAGAGAGAGAGAGAGAGAGAGAGAGAGAGAGAGAGATCTGTGTGTGTGTTATAGATTTGAACTACATATTTTATAATTTAATTTTCATCATTTTAAAAACAAAACTATTTTTTTAGTGTTATAGATGAGCTAATGACAGTCATATGGCACATAAAATTTAAACCTAAAATTAATTTAATTAGATCGCTTTAACCTAAATTAAATCATAGACCATTCCATAATCTAGAGAATACCACTACATCAACAGTGCGTGGATCGCATTAACTTAACTTTAAAACAAAATAATTTTAGGTAAGCTGTAATTGGCCTTTAACTAAAATCAAAGGGCGCTGATATAAAATAATAAAATAGTCCAATAATTAGACTGAACTTATTAAATTCAACAAGTTACTATCATTCATTTTAATATTAATCTCATAAATGATAATGGGCAAATATAAAGGGGACCATAAGAGGGCACGTTCTCTAAAATTATAGGATTTCCTTATTTATCTATTTTAACTATGTTTTTAACTAATATATATATCATTTATGACTTCTCTATGGTTTTTTAAATAGTTAGCTCATACCTATATTAGAAAAAATTCTAGCTCCACCACAATTAAAAATTATTCACATTATAGAAATGAATATATATATATATATATATATATATATATATATATATATATATATATATATATATATATATATATATATATATATATATCATAGTCTCTCTCTCTCTCTCTCTCTCTCTCTCTCTCTCTCTCTCATATATATATATATATATATCATAGTCTCTCTCTCTCTCTCTCTCTCTCTCTCTCTCAAGGTGCTTTCCTCTAGAATATAGATAAGTTTGGCGATATATGAAAGAAAATGACTTGCATCATTGATTCATTAATCCACCTTTAATTAGGTGAGCAAAAGGAGAATTTGATTTGTGATATCTTTGATAATGTGCTACTAAAGCATGAATCTAGAAGAACAAAAGAGAAACTTAAATTGAAGGAAAAGATATGGACGACTGAACTAAAAGATAAAATTATTATCATTATTATAAACGGAATATTGCTAGCCAGAGTAGGCAAGTGAGATGTCTTTATCCTTAGTGGAAGGTTGGAGGCAACATTAAAGTTTTCTCTCCCTATTTTTGCATCAATTTATTTAAATATTTTCTTGGGGCGATTACATAGAGAAAATCCAAAACGTTGCTATTCACAAATCAAAGATACTCTTTCATTGTCTTTTCAAATTCTCACTCAAATATGAAAGGTCATTATAAAACTCTAACCCATTTTTATAATTTTTATATAATTCGTAATGATTTGATCTTGGCACGTGTAAATGAATCACTTTCATAGCAAAAAAAAATCACCTTGATGCTTGATTTGTAAATAGTAATGTTTCTTGTGCTCTGTATGACAATGTTTCAAGTGAGACAATTAGAGTTGTTATTGTTTATTTCATCAATTCCCTAATATTAACACAAAATATTGATACATACTATTTGTTTTGAAGCAATAGGTACGTTAGTGCTTTTCTTTTTCTTTTTTCCTTTTTTTTATTTGAACAAAAGTGAGCCTATTTTAGTCCCAATGTCAATAAGCGTCAAATTAGATTTTAAAGAGGGATGAAATCATTATCCTTTTAAAATTTTTAAGGAGTACTTTAACGTATATTAAAAATGTTAGATACTTTGATATTTTTATACTTTAGGACTAAAATGACCATTTGTGAAGATTAAAAGAACCATTCAGATATTTTATTAATGACATCTAATAACCCAACTCTACATGTATTGAGTCAAATTAGAGTCCTAGTGGGCAGTAACCCTTGTTTTGAGATCCTTGGTGTGGAGTAATAAGAGATAAAATAGTATGGTAGAAAAATGTCATAAAATAAATAAATATATGTGGTATTTTTGGATTTATCCTGCTACACTAACAATTACACAGATTCTACTATGTTATTCACAATTGTAGCTATAAAAGATGATATATTTTAAAGAGAAGACTAATGCTACCTTAAATATATAAATATATCTTATTTACATTGAAAATATTTCAGAAGATATATCAATTTTTTCATAAAATCAAAATGTATGACCGAAAGCCCCTGAGTCGAATTCAAGCTGTAAAACAAGCCAGATTGTCCAACCAACTAGGTCAGTCAGGTATCCATCCGACCAACTAATTTGACGAGACATGATAATTTACGTAAAATTACTAGTCTTTATTACTAGACATGACATCTCAACTAAACTCTTCTAGGAGACTAATTTTGACGGGTCCTTACATGTGAATTCAATTGCAAAATCCCTCAATGTGGCCGGAAGGACTTTACCAACCTGTCATAGAATCAAACTATTCAACAAAAGCCTTACCAAATTTGAAACACCAAAAGAACAGAATCAATGCAGGGGAGTAATCGAGACAAATTATTACGAGAAAAATATTATTACAACGCCCAGGTGAGAATAAAATAAAGATAATATAGAGGACAACTCATTAGATTTATATGTAATTAATGAGTTATTTTGCAATGTGTATTTCAACCCCCTGATAAAGAGAATCAACCATTATAAAGAGGGTGAGGCGAGATCCCTACATATCAAAATGCACTCACACTATTCAATTTTTTATCTATGCTATGTGTTCTAAACCTTCTATTTTCTAACTCTTTTCTCGAGTGTGTAATTCTAAGATAAAATTAGGATACAACACTAGTTATTCCAAAATACATTAGTGGTTTTGGTTACACACTATAACACAAAAAGGAAATAAGTGTTGCATATTAGAACATTCAACCTACACTTAGCACTTTATGAGAATCACACACCACATACTTTTAGCATGGAGTCCCAAATCTGGAAATATTATGAAACTAATTGAGAACATTCTAAAGATGAAAATAACATTTTTAATAATTGTAAATTTTTCATAATTATTTTATGAATGATAAGATCTAATATAATTTATATTATGAATAATACAATAAAATTTACAAAATATTATAATCTTTTAGAATCATATGACCATTCTTTTATGATTTCACAAAAAATTAAAATACGTTAATGTATGAAAAATATTTCAAAGTAAATCTCTAATATATATTTTTGGGCTCCTTTAAACATCATAAAATCTCTCTCTCTCTCTCTCTCTCTCTCTCTCTCTCTCTCTCTCTCTCTCTCTCTCATGCACACGCACACTTACTTTGTGTGTGTGCTTGTGTCAAGAGTTTTTTCCTTCAAAATAAGAAGAAGATTGCCAATATAAGAGTGGTTGGAAAAAACACTTTGTAGTAGAGAATGTACATCTTAGGAAGAAGATGACATGCATTATTGAGCAATGACATCTTAAATTTGGCAAGACAAAGTGTGTTTAATTAAAATATCAATATAAACAAACTATATTAAAATCTAATAAGAAATGATCATGATCAACAAACATGAAAAATAGGAACTTATTATTATATTATTAAAGGTCCAAGACTGGTTTCTAGATTTTGTAAATGAGTTAAATCTGTCAATAGAGAAAGCATAGGATCCAAGATGAAGATCTCCCTTTTTTAGTATCAACTAATATTACTCTATGTATGTTGTCATGAACATTTGTAAATTTATGATAGAAGTCTATAGTAGCTATTATTATATATGTTCACCTTTTTAATAATATTATATTCTATTTTATTTTTATTTATTTTACTCTTCTTGGTATAGATATTTTATATTTCTATCATGATAGTAATGCCTTGATCCATCCACCTCTCCTCTCCTTCCTGAATCCCTCTCCATTGCATGCAATTTAAGCAATTACTTTTAAGCTATATTGGAAGCCAAAATGTGTGCTTCTCTTCTTTTTTCTACATTGGAAGCCAAACACATAACCTGTTCCTTTTTTCTCTAATTTGATCTAACAATGTCATTACCCATTTTCTTTTAGATATTGCATGAATCTCATTTTGTTGCTTCCTTGATAAACAATGGACCTTCTACTTTGATTTTTCATAATAACCAATGACCATGAAAGTGCCCTTAGTCTCCCATAATAGTTTGTCCTCTTCCATTTTTGAAATTTTTGGTACTTAATGCCATGATCTTGAGCTACTAAACTTGATTCTCGATACCATTCAACACATATGTAGTTGTACCATACATGCACCACCCCTAATCCTCAATCTACTAGTTCTCCCTCTACTCAATCTCATTTACTTTCACAAAGCCAATACTTCACTCCATTTAACCACTATGACCAGCAAACTTTCCCTTCTCACATTCTATAAAATTGTTAATAAACAAATCTTTAAACCACTTGATTTTTTTCCATATTATCAATAAATCTCATGTTCCCTGACACCTCCTCCGTTATGCGTTCTACGCATCTTTCCAATTCAACAATTTTATGCCTGAAATTCATGTCTCTAGTCACCACGTGTCAACTAGTCGACATCAAATTTATTCAGGATGTCATCTCATTGAGAAGTAACATTTTCTCTTTTCTTTCATACTCAAGTTGAGATATGCTATCTATAATTTATATAAAAATATTTTAATATCAATATTATCCTTTATGTTAATTATTTATAATAAAAAAACTAGGATGATTCTTACTATAAAATATCCTCATTTTTTAAAATATTCTCTTTTTTTGGATATTGTCTTATACTCTTTTCTTGCCTATATATAAGTGTGCTTATTGTAGAAGCAAAATTACCCTAGCAAGAATAATTCACTTTTATATCCTTTTAACATCAATATATAAATTTGTTTAAGCTATGATTGATTAAGTTTAACATGTGACTGTATATTGCACTGACCCCTTAACACAAACTCAACATGATACATCAAGCTTATTTTAGACTATTAATGAAACCAATAAAGCAATATTTTTGTCTTATCCTTATGATTTTATCTTCTAATAATAAAATTCTAAATCTATTGGGTTAATTGAGGTTCATGTTGGTCAATAGTCCTTTGAAATAATAGGTGGCATGATAATGTTGAATTTAAATGAGGAGAGGAATGGGGAATTGCAAAAAAAATATGTGAAAATAAAGAGATCTGTTATTTTAGAATCAAATCAAGGGGTGTTCCTCCCTATAACTCTCAGCCAACTTGGCATCTAGCTTCTGAAAAGAATCAAATCATAACGTTAACATTGAGCCCCAACTGATAATATTAAACATTTTAAGAATATCCTTAAAATAAATATATTATTTGTAATCTTTTGATGATGATTAGGGTTTTGGCTATAAGGAGTGATCTTATATAACTGAAGTTTTTAATGAAGTTACGCAATTTGTTAGAAGGATTAAATTCTAAATAATATAAATTTTTATACATTCAATATATTCTATGAGTGATAACACTGAATTGTAAATTTGTGATTTACAATGGAAAAATAAATTTTTTCTAATATTGGACTGTGGATATTCTCATATATATATATATATATATAACAGGTCATGTCAATCAGTTTATATGACAACTCCATGAAATGGAATTCCAGCCAAGAAGAAGATGACACGGGAACTTTAAATTTTCTGATTGACAATGTGTCAAATAGCACAGGGATCTTAAGAGAATAATTGCACCCCACTTTTTCGCTTTCACATCGATAAGATATAAAAACAAAATCAGTTTGATTTGTTATTCTTATAACTAGTAGTTAAAATTCTTTTAACTGTATATAAGAGATATGACTATAGGAGAAAAAGATGGCGATGGAGGGTCACCTAATAGCAGAACATGAGATTCATCTATTTGATAGAGTGCAACCCACAAAGTCAATGCTAATAAAGTTAAATTGATTGAGCCAAGAGAACGACCAAAAAAAGTATAAAAAAATCTAAGTCCTAATCTTTCAGCCAAAAAGGGATAGAGGCATCCGAGCCAACCACTACATCAGTCTCATAATCCTGCATGAGACAATAATTTAATGGATTGTACCCACAAGAGTATGCAACTCCTCAGATGTAACTAACTATGAGGACTTGCCCTTGTAGGAATACATGTAAACATCATAAAACATAACAAAGTGGTAGACATTTGAACATAATAAAACATAACAAAAAAACTCTTCCACCAAACTGCTGCCATATTTCAATCGGTCTCGAACTGTTCTCAACATTCATAAGTGAGAAAAATCAACAAGAAATGAGAAGCCTCTCAGGCCATCAATTGATATATGTCGGTCAGTCAGCATAGGCCTGATTGGCCATGTATCAAAAGGACCTATTCATATGTGGAAGACCAGACAACATCAGTGACAGTCAGAAGGCAGTCGACTACATAGAGTCAGAGTACCAATCCTTCTTCGGATTAATAAGAACAAGTCAATAGTCTGTGCTAGTGCTCATCTTTGCCTCCTCATCATGCATAGGAATCTGCCTAAGTGTGGATCTCTTTCACTTTTTTTGAAACTGGGATGGGGGCATGTAGCTTAGATCATTCGCAAGTGCCTTCACAATATGTACGCCTCCTCTCGGTAGAAGGTCTCAGGCTCAGATTTAGGTCCAATTGGACCAACTTGAGAAGGGTGGCTCACTTCATCCCTCACAGGGAGGACGACGAAAGAAGGAGCGGTCGACTGGGGCTGGCAGGTGTTTCTTCTCTTTGTTCCACCGAAGCCTCCCCTTCACACTAGCTTGATTTCATCCTCTCAGCCTCTTGAACCTACACTTCTGAGGGACTTATAACTGACAGAGAACTCTTAGTGGGCATCATAATAGTTTTCCTCTAAAAAAATTTGTTCACCAGCGGCAATCCAATGAAAATAGTAAAAGAATGAGACTTTCAATAAACTGTTTTCACATCTTTCAAATCTTCTGAAGCACAGACCATGAAGGGCTCCATCAGCTCAGAACTCAAGCAGTTTCGGGGCTGGTAGATTCAGCACAATCAGTTGCACATGCTTTCTACTTTCCTGCTCAGGTGACAATCACTGCCAAGTGTTTGGCCTCCTAAACATCAGAGGTCGCTTAACCTGTCTTCGCCATCTATTGGAAAGTGTTTGGTTGTTACACCAAATTGACAGTTGTCGGGTCAAGGTATTTATGGAAAAAAATTTGGCTCTGTTGACATTCCTAGCTTCCACCAATACCCCATCCGATACTTAATTTTTTTTGCCTATGTGGAGGTTCCACTAGACAAAACAATTTGAATATGCCACCCTCGGGGAACCGAGACAGAAGAGAAGTTTGCAGTCTTTTATTTTATTTTCAAGCCCTAACAGTTGGAACTTATCGGCATATGCAAACTGAACATAGTCATCCCGGCCAACCTGGAAAGCAAACAGATAGTTGAAGAGCCCCATCGATCAAGGGATTGCAGACTAATAGTAAAAAATGATGAAGGTCGTGACTGTGGTTATGAAATTGGAAAGTATCTGGGCTTGAATAACTCTATTGTGATTAATGATGACCCATAGCACTTGGCAAAATGGAAGTCTCAAACTAAAGCAACACTAGTCTTTGTAGAAAATGAGGTTGGCGCCAAATATAGTACTTAGCTGTTTCCTCCAGCAACTCGAAGCTTCATAGTGAGGTCAAAGACACAGATCTCCTGCAATCGATCTACTTCCTCCTGAGTCATCGACGATCAGTCATTTGACTTGAGCAACCTCGAGGCCTTTGTAGAATAACTTCAGAGTCATCAAGTAGAGCATCAATAATAATAAAAAGAAATCGATGGAATGAAGAAAAGTGGGAATAAAAGGATAAGACTACAAGTATAGAGTCATCAAACCCCTCACTCTTATATATATATATATATATATATATATATATATATATATATATATATATATATGTATGTATGTATGTATGTATGTATGTATGTATGCATGTATGTATGTATGTATGTATGCATGTATGTATGTATGTATGTATGTATGTATGTGTATATATATATATATATATATATATATATATATATATATATATATATATATACATATATATATACATATATACATATATACATACATATATATACATACAAATACATGTATATACAGATATATATACATATAAATACATATATATATACATATATATATATATATATATATTGTTATATTAAAAAAAAGCGAAACCATCAATGGGGTAAGAACATAAGTATACAGTAATTTTGAAAATAAGCTAACAGAAAAATCACATCAACATAAGAATCAAGCTGAAAAGAAATATTTTACAAGAGGGCTGATCGTTGCTTCGGTCGAGACTTAAGCTTGCTGAAGCGAAAACTTGTACATATCATCACCCCTAACTTAAATTGGTTCACCCGATCCAACTCGGATTGAGCATGTAGTATCTAGGATCTCATCTGGATGTCCAACAATTCTAACGAAGAGTGGTTTTTTTGCAGCCACTCCACTTTCTTCATACAAATAAGCAACTCACATATTTCTCTCCTTAATAAATCATGGTTAAAAGAGCGAAGCTATTCTCATTTCATCCAGGAGGCGAGCTAGTGACCCATGGGATATCCGGTGTCCATCAGTTGCTTCCTTAAAGACCTTTAGTGGATTTCCTTGGCGGTCAATACCACCATCCTCGTTCGAGAGTGGACTGCCCCCGAGTAGTGCCTGGGCAACTGCTGCTGGCACTGTGGTTGAGTCCTCACCATTGTCACCTAGGATTATTATAATTTGGCTAGTTACACCAAGATGCAACTTAGATAAAAGGGAACCGAGAAAAATCATAATCTAACAAGCAGATTGAGGTTTTTGAAACCAAGGATTCAATCCTACTTAGATGATGTAAATGATGCGACAGTCTCATCGAGCAATGCCAAAGCACCAACAGCTTTATGTGCCTTATGAGGCAGTATAGCACCAACAACTTCTTACAAGGACCCTTCGGCTGGTAGGTTTCATGCCATAGTAGAAGGTTGAGCTAATAGATTGATGATTGGATCGGTGCCCGAGCGTTCCTCCACTGAGTGTTGAGGAAAGAATCAGATGACCCCACTTGATATGCCATTACGACGAGTTTTCTCTTTTTAATGATAGCTTTTTTCTTCGAATCACCTTACGATCGGTATGGCTCCTTCAACCTCCTAAAAGATGCATGAAGCTAATTTTTTGCTAGAGATCTTACTTTGGGGATTTGATAAGTTCTTCATTACTGATCGATTTAAACCAGAAGGAATGTAGGGCAAATATGAATTATAAGAATCAAAGACAAGAAAATCAAGAAAGTTTAGTTATTGAATCATTGATTAATAATATGGGATCAATTTTTTTGCATTATATTTTCTTATTTATATTGCAACGTCGCTTTCAAAAAGTAAAAGAATCATTAAAAAGAAATATTTACATAAACATGTGTCAGTGCTAATTTTAAGGATATCTAATGATCTAGAGGAGACGAGCACGATGAGGGAGGGTCCACCGATAGAAGATGTGAATTTCACTCATGCGACCCAGTGTAGTCATTCGAGCCAAAGAAAGCAAGGGCAGAGCGACCGAGCCACGAGGAGGACAAAAACGATGACCAAATAATCTGTGTCTAAGCCGTTGGTCAGAAATGAGACAAATAGACACCCAGGCCATCCACAACAAAGTATCCGACCCGAGGGAAGACCAATATCTCCAATCATACAGGGGGCGTCCAAACCACCCCCCCCCCTGCCTCCATATGTTATCAACGATCGACAGACAGACTAAATCAATTTAACAACAACATTAATCAGGATTAGCTGACTGAACCTATCTTGCCGACTTGAAACCAATCAAGCTCAGCTCACCGAGTCAAAGAGCAATTGAACAATAGACTCATACATGTATAAACTAAGAACATCATATACAATCCACATAAAATAGGAGAAAGAAATGTAACATCGTGACTTGTACCCTCTCACTCGTAAACAAAAAGATCATTTTATGAATAAGATATCATTAATACGACGATTTACCTCACTCCTCTCTCTCTCTCTCTTCCCTACTTACATTCATTTCCTTGGGTGATTTCACTTATAAATCAGGATTCAACAATAATCAACCAAAAAAGTTCTGAAAAATGTGAATTGAATCATGATTTTGACCTAGCATTACAGTTGGAATAACTAATTGAAATGGATCTCATCTAATATATTTGTTGGGTTTGATGGTTGAGCCTACTCCTCACCAATCTGTATAACTACTATTTCTTACATCTTCTTGGTGAGTAGCTCATTTTCTTTTGTTATTTATTGTCATTAAGATTTTCTCTGTATTTAGATGGCAATAATGAATCTTTAATAAAATATTTTTATTTCCTTCGGTAGTGAAGAATTTACCTCCCTCAGTTATGCTTTATTGATCAGCAATCTTTTCACATATTAGTTCAATTTGTTTATAATAAATGTTCAACACAAATAATTTAATGTTCCTCTCCCTCTCTCCATCTTCTTTTCTCTTATCTACATATATGTATATATAATTCGTTGGTCTTTATATGTCTAGTTAATACATGAATTTTAAAATTTATTTCTATAACACATTAATGTCACAATCATATTAAAATATATCATGAAAAATGTGTATTTTAAAAAGAATCGCGAGAGGCTATTATATGAGCCTCCAACCACCCTCATGTGCCTAACTATTCGAGAATCACCGTCACTACCGACAAACTGGCCACCTGAGGAGACTTACGAATTTCTAAGAGACTGCTCTACCAACAGGTCACCACTGACGAAACTATATAATTGTTGGACAAATGAAATATGATAACTATCCTGTTTTATCCATTTATTAATTTAGAAATACTTATTTTTTTATTTTTTTTAGTATTATAATATTATTATCTTTATTTTTCAAAGTTATTTTCTTTCATAACATTGATCATTTTACCTCTGGTTGTTAATGGTTAATTTTATCAACATATAAAAGTACTAAAAAAAGAACTAATTGTAGTTGAGAAAGTTAGTTTAGGGAAGATATGTTTAGTTTAGGGAAGATATTGACTTTCATCACTGAGAACTTTCATCTCAATTTTGGTTAAGTCGAAAGTTAGTTTTTGTATAACTACTTTGATGAAGTGCGGGTGAAGTATCAATCTAGAAGAACTTCTTAAAGAAAAATAAAATAAAAATTAGATGACCAAATCTTAAAAGAAAATTATTATAATTATATTATTTCTAACGGAAGATTGTTTTCTAGAATAGCCATATGAGATGTCTCTCTCTATAGTGAAAGCATTGGAGTGGAAGTTAGATCATCTTATTGTTAATACATAAAAGAGGAAACTACACATGGGGTAACATAATGAGCAATTGTGTGTTATAATAATCCTTCTGTGTTTTAGATCCTTATTTTCATTTTTTTTCATCGGAAATGATTTCATGTAGAGGAATAGAGGTGAGGATTGTCTGGATAAAATTAAGAAAATTAAAACAATCTTATATTATTAGGTCGATTCGATTTCTATTGTCAAAGTATAATCGATTTAACTATTGGTTGCAATTTGACTTTACTTGATTTTTTTTAATTTTTTATTTAATTATTATTTTTAAGACCCAACTACTTAGAAAATTAAATTATTCTAATTTATGTAAATATTAAATTAATAAGGCTCAATCATAAATAATCAAGTGAATTAATGATCAATGTAAATATTAATTAGTTCACAAGTCAAATAACAAATTTTAGCAAGGATTATATGTTATTCTTCTTAATACATATTATTAAAATAAAAATAATTTGGTTCATTGTTAATGCTAATTATGAATTGGCCAAATTAAACTTGTTTCATTTGAAAATTAATTTGGTTAGTATTATCATTAGAAAATTTCAATTATAATCACTTAGTTTAGCTAATGTTCATGAACTAAACCATTCAAACCAAGCTAAATACATGAATTAGTATTGCGAGCATGAAGGAGAGTCACATGTTATGTACTATACTTGTGATATTATCAATATCTTAAAAATGAATATGATATTATGAATGGTGGGGATGACATCTGCAAGACTGAGGAGACACTCACAGGATGGTCAAAGGAGCCAAGGGTCAACGTGATAGGTGGGGCAATGAAGATGGCCATCAAAATTGTGAGTGGCAATGATGGCATTAACTAGAGAGGGAGAAAGAAATATTCAATGAGAGTGAACAGATAATGGAAGAAGGAGAAAGAATTAATCAAGTCATAACCTAAGTCAACAGATAATCTATCAATGATAACGTTTTATTGATGGATTAACTGTTAATAATGTCAACAATTATTGATGACTAATTTACAGTATATAATTGGTGCTTTTAATAAAAAAATATATGTTTGAAATATATATCTCTATTTGCTTATTTTATGGTAGTGTAATAATATGTACTTATAACCCATAATTGATAATCTATTTGATAAACTATAATATTTATTTGTGTTTTTATAAGATATTTATAAGGTTTGGGCTTTGTCAATTAAAAGTATAAGAAGAGGATGTGATGGTAACCACAACATTCAATACATGTTATGGTCATTATAAATATTTTATAATGCCATTTTAGAGTGAGAAATGCATAAAAAATGTTTATGGATATAATGCGCCAATTGTTCAAGTATACCTGGATTGGTTTTTTAAATAACCATAAATGATATATAGGTATATTTGAGAATAGAAGAAAATCATGTGATTAATTTGAGATTAGTATTAAAAATTATTAAGAGAAAATAAGATGTATTCTTAATTACATAAATGAGAGTTATGGTATTGATCTTTACATTTCTGAGTGCTAAGTGTTTTCTAAAATTGCAATTACTTTGATTAGACTAATATAAAAAATCACATATAGTTTGAGTGAGCATTAGAGTATGAAGATAGTTTTTAAAAGTATAGTCAATTCATGCCATCATCCACATTACATATATCTTCTTATACAAAAATGTTATTGGTAGTCAATAATGTGTCATTAAATGGATGAAGTTATATTTTGGTGCAAAATAACAAGATAACACATTACATCCAAATTGTTGAAGCCATAAAAAAAATTATACTCATGTGATTTAAATGTAATAGCTATTTTATTCACGTTGAAGTATTAGAGATTATATTAGTTTGAAGTAATGAGTACAATAGACATCAAAGATTAAAGAGAACTGTCTCTTGCTTTAGCATGTCTAACTAGACATATTTCCCACTTTTATATCTAGAAGAAACATGTTCAATCATAAACCCTACTTCATCATTTCCCCAAGCAAAAAAGGATAAGAAAAATTTCTTGTGGCCATTGTTTTGGGCAAGAAGGGACACCCTTTAAATATATATCCATGAAGGAAGAGGTGACATGGACTTGAAACCCTAGATTGTCTTAATAACAACATTGAGGGATGGACCAAGCAACCCTAGTAATGGAGAAAGAGGAGGGAGGGGAAGGGGAAGAAAGTTGATGTGATTAATAAAAACCTAGAGGCAATTAAGACGATCGATCTTGCAGATCTAATTGTCAGGCTAGAAGAACCTTATTTAGTTCAAGAATAGAGAGGCAGATATATAAATGAGGGGGGAGAGTGAGGTAGGGTATGCAAGATCTCCAATGCAGCAGCGAGACATGACATACATGCTCTTTAAAAAGAAGTAAGACATAGCATATGTGTTCTCCAATATAGAGTTGCAATTTATGGGGAAGACTCTGGACATCAAAAGATTGAATTAAGTTGATAAAAACAAATAGGGAGAAATGGTGGCAATGGCATGGCAAGGAAAAGTTAAAGGGCATTAAACAATGGCAAAGCAAAAAAAATGAAAACTTCCACTTTTTTTCCTTATCTTAGTTGTTTTAAATCAATTATTTTTTGGCTAAGCTCATGCATCAATATTTGATAAAGAATTTTATAATAGTTAAGCTTTATTATTACTAATTCTATATTTATTTTTATTAATCACGTATTCACATAACGGTAAGAAATTTATCTACAAAAATTCAAAGTTTATTAGTTACAAGAATTCAAAATGATTTGAATAGTTGTGAGACAAGAAAATGCAACTAATGTGTACAAATTTATACATGCAAACCTACACACAAGAAAATGCAACTAATGTGTACAAATTTATACATGCAAACCTACACACACACACACACACACACACACACACACACACACACACACAGATATATATATATATATATATATATATATATATATATATATATATATATATATATATATATATATTTATACTTAACATGTAGGGGCTTCTTCTGCCCTTTCCTTAATATATATATATATATATATATATATATATATATATATATATATATATATATATATATATATATATATATATATAATCTTATAATCTTATTTTATATTTGAAAAAGACTACATAGCACCCTATTCCTAGCCTAGCACACCAATTAAACAAAAAGTGTCTTAACCAACATCGAAGTGCTCGTGGTTTTAGTCTTCGTGCATGTATGACTCCAACGAGGTCGCCACACCGGCTCGTCCTAAAGATCTATATATATATATATTTATACTTAACATGTAGGGGCTTCTTCTGCCCTTTCCTTAATATATATATATATATATATATATATATATATATATATATATATATATATATATATATATATATATATATAATCTTATAATCTTATTTTATATTCGAAAAAGACTACATAGCACCCTATTCCTAGCCTAGCACACCAATTAAACAAAAAGTGTCTTAACCAACATCGAAGTGCTCAGGGTTTTAGTCTTCGTGCATGTATGACTTCAACAGAGTCGCCACGCTGGCCTGTCCTAAAGATCCAAGAATCTAAAAAATGTCACCCAAGATGTATTTTAAAATAGAGTTAGCCTTATATGTGGCTTAGCTTGCTATTTGCATAATTTTAAAAATGGGATGAATATTATATGTAGAAAAATAATTTATTTTTATTCTAAAATAGGTCCATTAAATGCAGACTCGTGGCAAGCAAGGTGACATAAATGGGGTGGCCGATCGAACCTAAATGGTCAGTCAACCGGGTTGGAGCGACCTGTCAAACCTAAGTGATCAGTCGACCAGACAGGAGCAGTAGGGTGATTGGTCGACTGAGTTGTGGTGACTGGTCAGACCTAAGCAGTCCATGCAATGTGTTACATGCAAATTGCAGTCAAACATACAAGCATATGAAAACATTCATGTTCGATTGCGAACCTTACTCGTCCTAGAAATCTCACAGGAAAACCTTAAAGGTAATTGACAGGATTAAGCAAACATCGCTACAAAACGATGGGAGACCATTTTTATTTGTCCGGTGTGAATGATGAAAGCCTTAGTGGTGTAGGGAACATCAAAGCGATAGAATGCATAATATTATGTCTCGAATAAAAACTATGATAGACATCATAGTGAACTAATTAGACCAATAAAATTTTTTAGCTCAATATCAACCTTACACACAAATTATTCATTCAACTAATTATCAATTATTAAAATGATGTACAATAACAAACAATATAGTAGAAGTCCAAGAAATTATTTTAGCAAAAAAATAATAAAAATTTAACAAATTCAATGATACTAAAATATTATAACTGAAATATCTTTCTATGAGACTTTCGTGACGCTAAAAATTTCTAGTGAAAATTAAATCAATTGGAAAAATTTTATAAATATCAAAAGTACTTTTTCTGAATTAGAATTATTAGGCAACTAAGATGTATTAGAATAATTTTTTATTAGGGAAAGGAGATTAGGTAGATAAAAATTTACTTGAATTTAAATAAGAGAAATTCTAAAAAGACACTTAAGCAAGGCACTTCAAATAAAAAAATAATTTAAAGTTTTGAGGATCTTAATGCAAGACCTAATTGCATATTTAATGATTGATGACTAGCAAATAAATTTTTTATAAGTCTTAAATTCTACAATTACATAACAATCAAACTTAAAAGAATGCATTTGATTTCAACTAATTTTATTTTATAATACTAACTTATAAGAAAAGAAAATTACTTAAGAATTTAAGCATAGAGTACCTGCTCACACAAGCCACACCCATAGATATGTAAATTAAGGTTAATTGTTAGTGACCCCTCATCATATCACTCCATTTACTTCTAAGCCTTTTGTTGAGACATATTATTTATTTAAGTATTAAAAAAAGACACATGTGGAATCAATATGAAAAGAATATCATATTTACATATTAGTCATACAATTTTAATGAATAAAATGATTTTAAAAAATATATAGAAGAGATTAAAGACAACACACAATCAAATAAAGTTTAACTTAGTGATGCCCCTTTAATTCTCATTAGATGCCTTAATATTACTAGTTTCGAGTTTGATGATAAGATGAGAAAGAGAACTTTTCATATGTATATCAATTATAATGATAAGAAGTTTATGCTAATCATAAAAAGTGAAAGATCTATAAATTTTGTATATATAAAAGCTAGTAGTAGAGCTATCACATCTAACAACATTTCACATTAATTGAATAAATAATATTATATTGGTTATCAACACTAAATGCTTATTACCAACTAAATTATAAAATTACAAGAAAAGAAAATGTTATGAGATAGTATTCCAATGAATATAGAATACATTATCTTAGGTAGGCCATAATTGATTAGCATTGAGGTGAATTATTAAAGTAGAAATGGCACTTATAAGTTTAGGTGTAATTCCTCAAACTACTCTTTATCAAGCTTATAGTTCAATGTATCTCATATAATATTAATTTAAATCACAGCTTTTCCCCAATCATAAGAATTTTGAAACACTCATGTTTTGTAGTTTACTTGCCCACCATCTTAGATGCCATTTTTAACTTTGTGATTTGAATGCCTTAGTAGATTATGATTTACTATAGATTATCTCTCGCAAAATTCTTTTGGTAAAGCTTATTCATCTTTTGATGGATACAAATCTATTGTCTCATGACATGCATCTACGATTATTATCTTAACTACTAGTCTTATTTCAACCTTACTCTTTAGTTTGCATCATTTGATGTGATGACCCTTCATTTCCTTGAAAGGATTAGCTTGTTGAAACATTTATTAAAAGCTATTGCAATTTAGTTTATAAGTTAATTTCGGAAGTTTCAGTCATATATGTTTCAACCTTTTTTTACATCAATAATTAAAAATGAATCGTGACTACTTAATGAAAAGTATCATATGAGTATGATGATTTTGTCTATTCATTTCACTTTCCTTTTTCATCATCTCTAACTATGAAATGGTACACATTTGTTGATACCACTGAATTCAATGATTATTTTTAAAATTTGCATCATAATTTATTTGTTGTTTTGCTATTTTTATTACATTTAATATTTGACCATTTATCTGATTCCTTTAATAGTAGGATTTTGTTAGAGATACTCACCAGCTTGGCAGACAATATAAATTTTTGAACTTCGATGTTTTACTTTATAATTTAAAGTTTCATAAATGGGGAAAATTGATGCACCAAAACACAATGATATTGGATTATTTCCATGACTATGTCATTATGTTATGTGATTAAAATTCTAATACTATTATTTTCTTTATGGTAGTTATTTTAATGTATTATTAGTGGACAGAGCAGTGTAGTTATTATATTAGAAATTTTATGAAATCATACAAATGTAGCCAAACATGCAAGCTTAAACAAATCCATCCATTTAAGCTCATTCACATTAAACACTTTATATGTCAAAATCTACCAAGGATAGTCAAAACTCGAATTCACCAAATTAAATTGCTTATCCAAGATTCATGCATTTGGTTTAATTATATGAATCTCTACTATCAATTTTTGGAGTTGGCCACTCTCATCGATCTTGAAACTATAAGCTATTTGCTTGTCTCGATTTATAATCTTAGTGACTTTTTTTTAAAGTTATGTTATCATATATCATTAAAGAATGTATTGTTCCGTTTTATTTTGTTGAACAAAAAACTTTAAAAAAGTTATCTTAAATTTTAAATAATGACTGGAGGCAAATTTTTTAAATTTGATTAGATGAAGTTTTTTTTTTTCTTTTTTAATTTGATCTATTGAAGGTGATTAGTTTTTCCATTATTAAATTTTCATTTTTTATTTTAATATTTTCTATCTCTTTTCATGTTCTATAGCTCACCCATAAATCCTCTTCATCCCATTAAAAAAAAAAATCTCTATCATGTATATGCAATCTGTCAAACCTCTTTCACAAACCCAAAATCATTTATAACCTTTCAAATACCTCAAGACTTCATATAACCTATTCACAATATGCTCAATTCTGCCTATTATCATTCTAGTCCTTGCAAATAATATACAAATCCCCCACTCCAATCTATCTCAACATAATTTTAGCTAGATTCTCATAAGTTTCCATTCTCCTATATTAGCTTGCACATGAGCAACAAAGAATAACTAGCAAAAATTTCACTTTAACCTTTCAGGGCGGTTAACTACAAAGTACACCCCTTTAAAAAGTAAAGAAAACTGCATAGTGAAATTTACCAAGTTTAATGAGCCTAATTAAAGTTATTAATGTCCGTTATTTTATGAAGGGTACTTCAAACTTTGGGGCCAAGCCATTTGTTGCGACTTTATCATGGTGGGCCAAACCTAATAAGTGCCAGACCTGTTTCCTCTGAAAGTAATCAATAAGCAATAGATGCTTACTATTTTGAATGATTCAGTGAATAAGCTATTTTGTTAGTCATTATGAAAATAATTTAAGCTTAACATGTAGAGTTATTTTTATTTTAAAATTTTCAATTAAATTTATCTGTTTGAAAAATTGCTAATTTTAATGACTTCTTTATAATTTAAGATGTTTGCATTGAAAGAGCCATGGCTTTAAGAACTGGAAAGGACCCGATGGTTCGACCAACTTAACTATGACCAGGCCATTTGACTGATTATGTCCAAGTTCACAACTTTTTTGCATAAAATTATAGTTGAATCTATCATAACTGGGATTGAATCGATGAATTTGTGAACCAATTTGGTTTTTGAAGAACCAATTTTTCTTATGTTGTTCAACTTTAGTATTTTATTTTAATTGGATCATTAGAAATAAGATATTGGAATTAAAAAATTTAAAAATATCATATATTAAAATTTAGATTTTGATAATATTCAAAATATAAAAAGTGAAGTGTACGAAATTAAAGAGTTACTTATTGAATCAATAACAATATTATTGAATCATTATTATATTATTTAAATAATATTTAAATAATTTAAATTTTTATTATCTTATTTAGTTCAATAATGGTTGAACTATTGAACCTTAAACCCCTTCTTCTTTCGATTTAGCATAAACACTTTAAGTTGGTTATCATTTACTTTATTTATAACAACCCGGTCAAGATTCCCATGACTTTCCATCATCCCGGGATTGTCGATTTCTCTAATTCACTTTGTCCGAAGTGGCGGTCAAGTCAGTTATAACCGGAAGATTCATGTCAGCAACCATAGGTTGCGTCATCCAAGAGATCTTCGTAGGCCAGGGTGGCAAGGTTAAAGTTGCGTTCGATGATCTCTGTTCATTAAAGTTTCATTTGAGTTTCAATGTCTTTTCTTGATTTTATAGGTTGATGGTTGATGCAGACTTTTTATTATGCAAGAACTTATAAACCCAAATTTATATATTTATAATGATTTTGTAAAGTCCAAACTTCAACGCAAGTATATATATCATATCAAGTAATACAGGACTCTAATGGAGCCCTGATTATCGATCCCACATGGAAGGCACATTCCTTACAATCGAAAGCGTAATACTGAAATCCAAAACTCAAATCGCAATTAAAGTTTAAGTTTACTTCTACTAACAAGATGCAGAAAACAGTAACAGTTAAGCAAACCACAATTACTTATAATATCTTTAAACAAAATTAACTAACACACACACACTGAGCTTTGTATTTGAAATGTTTTGATATATATATATGAAAAGTGTCTTTCCTCTTGCAATGAGTATATGATGTGTGAATGATATAGAATGATTATTTATTGTATTGTGCCAAATAGAAGCATAAATGTTTCTTTACCCTCAAAAGCGTACCCCCTCTTCCAAGCATGTAAAGAACATTGACATATCCTAAGTTCAGTCACTAAATCTAAGGCTAACCTGGGAGGATACCGGCTGTCACTACGGAACTCCCACTAACCCTTCACCTGAAGGCTAACCTTCGACTTTAGTTACCAATCTTAGAAACAAATTGGGGATCTAAGTCTGTCACCCTGAAACCTCTAATTTGAAGCCCATCAAAACACATTTCCCTATTTATTTGCACTTAATTCCCATGAACTACACAATTCATTCATGGACATTGAATGGATTCTTCATTATTGTTGTAGGACACTAAATCCTTTCAGAGTTAATGTACAACAACAGATATTAACAATTCAATTGGTCAGATCAAAAAGTAAATTAAGTTCAAAATGAAAAACCTCACAATTTCTTCAATACTTTAAAAGCACTTCAAATCTACATCATCACATTATCAAATCTCTATGTAAGAAGAAAGACAATAGAGACTACTAAGAATTCATAGAGAATACACAATAAAACATGAATTTTATATATAAAATAAAAGTCATACAAACCACAATAGCAAATAAAACTTATCTCTTTTTCTTCCCCAAGCAAATCCCTCGAAGTTCCTTTGAATCCTTTTCTCTCGTCTTTGCAACACTCAATTCCTCCTTTAGAATGAAAATGAAGAAGCAATATCTCACTTTACTCCTTCTCCTTCACTCCTTAAATAAGAATCCCTCTCAAATCTTCCCTTCTACACTCACTCTTACAAACCCTAACTCTAAACTTAAACTCTCTCTACTTCTACACTCTTCTCCTCCTCTCAAATTTTGTCCAAAAACAGTTACATATATGTTAGAAACGAATTCCCAAGAGTTTCCTTAAGCATCCCTTCAAAAAGTCGCCAAAACTCATTATTTTTGAGTTGCACCGACATAGGGCATCGGCGGCGCTCTATCATCCATTTAATTCTGGAGTCTCTGAAAGTTGGCACTGGCGGCGCCCATTCTGGCGCCAGCGGCACCAGAAGCTGTTTTCTCCCATTTTGCTCCTTTTCGCTCCGAATTCGTTCCTTTTTGCTTCGTTTTGCTCTAATCACCTAAAATCATCATACGTGTAACAAATCATGAAAAATACCTTTCTTTAAAGTTTAATATTACAAAAAATGGGTAAAATTATATAAAAAAATAATATATATTTTTGGTGCATCAATGATTTTAGGTTTCTTAAGACTTCTTAGCCGATTAATTTTTTTTTGTAATTTTTATTTTAAATTTTGATTTTGAAATGACTCGGTTAAGATCCCATGGTTTAGTCCTCCCGGGGTCATTGGGTTTGGGGTTTGATTAGTCGCGAGTGATCGAAAGATATTTCATTAGCAGCCATGGGTTTCTTCTTCTGAAATTCCTTCTGAAATCAGGTTGCATTTTATGGTTGAAGTTAAAGTTCTATTGTTTTTTTATGGTGATTATTATATCATGTCCTTTATGTTTATTTCACATTTTAGCCCATATTGTCTCCGGGTTGTGTTAAGTATGCTTTTATCCTCTTATGAAAAGTCAAATACACCTTAACTTGGTTTATTTTTGGGTTTAAGTAGAGTTTAATTGTGTTGGGGTTTGATTTGGGTTAACCCGAGTTAGGTCAGTCTGGCCAAGGTTTGGTTAAGTTGGTCTGGCGTACTTGAGGTAGGTCAAGTTGCCCTGAGTTTGTTTTAAGTTGGTTTGGGTTAACCCAAGTTAGGTCAAGTTGTCCCAAGATTGATTTAAGTTGGTTTGGGTTAACCCAAGTTAGGTTAAGTTGACCCAAAATTGGTTTAAGTTTGTTCGAGTTAATCTGAGTTTGGTCGGGTTGACCCAAGTTTATTATAGGTTGGTCTAGATTAACCCCAGTTAGGTCGGGTTGTCTCAAGATTGATTTAAGTTGGTTTGGGCTAACACGAGTTAGGTCCGGTTGACCCAAATTCGGTTTAGGTTGGTTTGGCTTAACCTAAGTTTAGCGGGTTAACCCGAGTTCTGTTTAAGTTTATTTGGGTTAACTTGAGTTAGGTCAGGTTGACCCTGATTGAGTTTAAGTTGATTTGGGTTAACCCAAGTTAGGTCGGGTTGCACCGTGTTGAGTTTAAGTTAATTTGGGTTGACCAAAGTCAGTTCAGGTTGACCTAAGTTTAGTTAAAATTTGCTTAGATTAACCCGAGTTTGATCGTGTTGACCCACAGTATGTTTGGATTAACCCGAGTCAGGTCGAGTTGTCTCGAGACCAGTTTGAGTTCCTTTAGGTTGACCCGAGTTAACTCTGATAGACCCAGATTGGGTTTAGTTGAACTTGATCGGTTCAAGTCTAGGTCGGATTAGACTTCACTTAGGGTTTAACTAAATCAAGTCTAAGTTGAGTTAGACATGAGGTAGTTTATAGTTTTAGTGTTTGGTTAAATCAAGCCTTGATTGAATTTTTCTTGGGGTTTAGGTTTTGAATTATATTTGGTTAGGTCATAATTGGTTTAGTCCTAGGCTGAACCTAAGGTATGGTTAACTTAGGTCTACGTTAGGCTAGACCTGAACCAAGTCTTGCGTTAATTAAGTCTAAGTTAGATTAGACCTAAAAAATGTTTGAATTGTATTAAGTCAGGTCCAGGTTGGGTTAGACCAAACTCAAATCTTAATTCAATTATGTCTAACTTGGGTTAGACCTAAGTCATGCTTGAGATTTGAGTTGAGTTGACCTAACTTAAAGTTGGTTTGGGCCTAGGTTGAAATTGAGATTTTAATTCAGTTTAAGTGCAATTTAGGTTAGACCAAGATTAAGATTGAGATTTTAGTTCAGCTGGGTCCAAGTTTGGTTACACCAAGATTGAGATTAGGTCTATGTTTATGCTATACCTAAGTTAGGTTTGAGGTTGGATTTTGGGCTGGGTCCAGATTAGATTGGGCTCAGATTAAATTTCATCGGGTTAGGTTTAATTTAGGTTAGACCTTGGTTGAACTTAAAGTCGGTTAGATTGACCTCGGTCTAAGTGGAGTTGAACCTAGGTTAAATTGAATTGAGTTAGGTCTAATTTGTGTTAGACCTAAATTGAATTCAAAGTCGGTTCATTAAGGAGATTCCATAGCAATTAACCTCTTAATTCTTTCATTAGAAAGTGATCCGAATGTTTTCTAAGTTAATTTTTATGATTAACCTTGTTTTGAGGGACAACTTAGGCTAAAATACAAAATTTACATTTTTACAATTTTACCCCTAATGTTCTTGGTTTTTTTTTAAATTCAGAGGTGAATATTGTCATTTTAGCACTTAGGGCTATCATCTTAAATTTACCTCTAATTTCCATTTTGATTTAACATTTTTCTGACTATTCTATTTTATTTTTTATAATTATTTTTGAAATAATTATAATTTTGATAGAAATTAGCCATTTTGATGTTAGGGAGACCCCCTGACATTGGAAAAATTAGTGAATGTCTCTAATTGCAGAGGGAATAACCCCTGAAAATTTCATATTTTTATGTTTTATATTTAATTTTCTATTATTAAAATACTCTCATAATTATTTAATTAATTAAAACAACAACAACAACAACAATAAAGCCTAAATCCCATTAAGTGGTGTCCTATTTAATTAATTAAAAATTAAATATAAATCAAATATCATTATTTTTACTTTTTTTTTATTTTCTCCTTTGTTCACTGAGACCAGAGGTATTTTTATTTTACTTTTATGATTTTCTTTACAAAGTTATGAATTTTTAAAGTTGAAATACATTTTTTAAATTATTTAATTTAGCAAATCTAGATTTTACTACTTAACCACGTCGGCATTGGGTCTGCCTTGTACGCTTTGAACTCCAACAAGATATCACGCGATGTGTTGAGCTTTACACACGGGCGCTGATGTGACCTACGGTCCAGTATTCCACTCCTAACGATCCTTTGCCTTGTCGTGATCTCTGTCGTTCATTTTGAATACATGAGAAGGGACGACATCCGTTCATCATCCATGTGGGATAGAGAACAAAGAACCACCCGCACTTAAACCCTAAGATGTAGCACGATACTCAATTAAATCGCATGAGGTTTTTTCTTATAGCTTCATCTTGGTGAGACAAAACTATCTATACGGTTAAGTGGACATACATTATTCATTTCTTTCATAAAATACCAAGCTGAGGCTCAATGTAGGGATTTTGAATTGATAAATACCCCATGAGGTGAGGCCTCGAATAAGCTTAAGAGAGACAATCACCTTAATGCCACGCAGCTTCCCCTTACCTCAATTCGCTCTGAAATTGGTCCTAGCTATGAGCTAGACCAAATGGTGGCTCAGGTTGGTTTTGAAGTGGGTGCGGGAAGCTTAGATTTTGATTGAGGAAGAGCTTTTGTCAGCTTGTGAAGCTTATGGGAGATTTAGTTTGGAGTTTTGGTTGAGTTAATGTCGGTTCGTGAAACGTTTTGGATTTCAATGATAAGACTGAGGCTTTGTGGTGGTGAAGTTGGCCTGAGATGGGTGGGGATTAGTTGTACTAGTTAGGGTGAGTGTCTTTCTTGTTGAAGGCTGAAGGTTTGGGGGTTGGGTAGGGAGTTTAGTGTGGTGAGGTGCTTTTCGGGTTAGGGCTATATATAGTTGTGGGATGCCATGGGAAAGGTCATGGCTAGCTTGGGGAAGATTTGGCTATTTCACATAGAATGTGCAGAGGATTTGTATAGCTTTTGGCAGAGGAATGGAAGCTTTCTCCATTTTTTGATGTTTTGACCATGGAGGCTCCAATGGTGAGGAAGGTGGTATGTCCAAGGTGTGAGGGAAATTGGGGAGTTTTTGGTGTGGTAGGTGGGCTCAACAATGGTCTGGTTTGACCCACCCATGAAGTGATTTGGGTGAGTTGGACCTAGGTGCCATGTGGTGGCATTTTGGTTAAGTGTGCATGACTTGCCTTCTAGTGTTTGGATTTAGGTTAGATTAATTTATTTTAATTTTTGTGTCATCCATGTCATGGTGGGTCATTAGGGTCATGTTTGTGTCATGGCTAACCCATGGAATGGGCCATGAGAGATTGGCCATGGGCTCTCCCCATGAGGACTTGGGCTTTTGGGTTTAAGGTTAACCCAAATGTGCTTATGTTTAGCCCAAAAGTTTGGTGTAATGGGATTCCATAATTTAGCTAATAAAATAATTAGGCGAGTTATAGAGGTTGATTCACTAGTGGAATTTTGATTCCTAAGTGTTTTAGGTCTTAATCACTTTTAACCAATTTAGGCTTTATTGAGATGAGCTCAATTGTTTCATAATTAACTTAAGTTAATTTGGGCCCGATTGGATTTTGGTGACCCTCAGTGATTTCAATTTCTTAGGGCCAAATTAATGCGCTTGTGGTTCATGTCAATTTTAGGATTAATTGGTGTTGGAAAAGTTTTAGGTGAGACCAAAGATTGGTTTTGGTGAATCACTCCTTTCCCTTTGGATTTTGGTGACATAGTATTTTCATAGCCTTTTAGGGTAATGTGGTAAGAACCCCTCATTGAACTAGGCCTAGCCTCCTATCTGGTGGGCTTTCTCTAGTTCAATGAGAATCCCATGGATATCTAATGGGTCCTTAGGAGAATTCCTAGGTTATTGAGTTTCACGGGTAACTTAGGGCATTCTCAAACTTTAGAAAATCAACTTGGGCTTCCACTGAGCTAGACCATTAATCATCTCAACCAAGGGTTAAGGATTTGGGCTTAACCTCAGGAAGCCCTAAGTGAGTGTAGGATTGGCTAAAAGTCCTATATGGGTGAGTCCCATCTCTAGTTATCTTGGGGGATCACTGGGGAACCCTGAGGAAAAAATGTCCTCACAAAAGTGAGGTGAACATACTCCTTTTGCCTTTTTGATGGCTTCCCATTAGCCACAAGAAGCTATCAAAGTGCGTGCGGAGTTCATTAGTTGTACTCAACATGTTCATTTTTTGGTAATAATTATGGGTGAAGTTTTTAATACTGAATTTTGAGATGTTCACAGAGTTAGCAATGAGTAATGAAAAGCATGTTATTATTTTGATTATCTTGATTCCAATTTCAACTTTTCTTTTCCTTGCATTCGTTACTATCCTTGAAATGTTTCTATTTCTTTTCTTGAGACGTTAGTTGAATTTTACTTTTATAGCCATTGTCTTTAACCAGACTTCACCATTCAAGGTGATACAAGAATAACTTCAATTCCTGATGAAGTTTATCATGCAGCCTTACCATAAAATTCATTAGGGTTGATTTTTCTTCTATAACTATGTCTAGTGAAGCATGTTTTGAAATTTAACAATCTAGTCATATACAAACTGCTCAAATTTAAATTTTTGTCTTAACTTTTTCTACAGGTTAATCTTGTACATGCTCCAAGTTATTCTAGTGAGAGTTTACTCCTTATTATATGCTCATCATTAAAGGGCATAATTATATAGATTCGATTGAGCGAATATTATGTTTGGAATATAATTGCACCTGCAATAGTAAAGTAATGACAATATAGTAATGAAGCTGAAGAAAAGAGAAGCATAAACCATGTCATTATTATTAATTTTATTGTGAAGCATGAAAATTGTTTTTAGCTCTCTATTGATGCAATCACCATAAAGTTTGAGATACAAGTAACTCGATTATTATGAGCATGTTAATGTTATATATATATATATATATATATATATATATATATATATATATATATATATATATATATATAGCCTTTACAGTGTATAACTTGCACTTGCTCGCCCCGCCCTAACTTTCTCCGACTCTTTCTCTCCTTCTTTCGTGTGCTTCTCTGGTCTCTGGTTCTCTCACTTTAGTTGCTCGCTATGGTGGTAGCTCCTTCTTATCGGGATGTTGCTTCTGGCAAGATTTCCGATGGTGATGTTCTGTTCCCTTCGAATTTTTTCGATCTTCTTTCTGATGGAGGGTCGGATACTTTGCTCAAAAAACCTTCAAGGAAGAACGGTAAACCTGCTTTCATTTTTGATGAGGATGATTCTTCGCTGCTTTTGGAACCACTTAGGTATACGCTCATTGGAAAATTTTCTTACGCTCACCCTAGTATGGAAACGATGAGAAAATTTTTTCAGACCTTCATCTGAAGAGAGATTGGAAATTAGGGTTAATTGATCCTCGTAATTTGATGATAAAACTTCAACTTGAAGAAGATTACACCATTCTTTTCTCTAAAAAAATTCTTAGTATTGAGAAATGCTATCTCAAGATTCTCAAATGGACGCCGGATTTCAATCCTGCTGAAGAGCCACCTATGGTGCCGGTTTGGATTCTCTTTCCGGGTCTTAAATTACAATATTATAATCAAAAGGTTCTATACTCATTGGGTGATGTTTATGGTAAGCCATTGAAACTTGATTCTGCGACTAGTACGTTATCTAGACCTTCTTTGGTGAGGGTTTTAGTTGAGCGGGATGTGACAGCGGTTTTTCAGGACTCTATTTGGTTGGGAAATGTCAATGATGGTTATTGGCAAAAGGTTGTTCTTGAATTTGTGCCACATTATTGTACTCACTGTAAGATCTTTGGACACCTTTTCTCGAACTGTTTTATGGTTCATCTCGAACTCGCGCAAGAACGGACCCAATATTGTGCCAAATCGAATGGGGATTATTAGGAATTCTAATAAGCATCGCTAATACTATTCCTAATATGGTTGTTGAAGGTTGTATTACGAATCCTGATTCTTTACATGTTAAGGATATCCAAGATCCTCAAGTATCTGCTCTTAATTCTCCTTCTCTAAATAATATAGCGGATGTGCATATTTCTACCCATAGGGATGAAGATATAATTGATCTTCAAAATCCTAGTTATGTTATTATTCCTTCGGATAAGACGATTAATCGAACCTCGTTTCTTTGAATGATAATATGTTGCTGGAAGGTCCTGATTCTATTTCGATAAACGAGTTGCTTCTCTTATCTAATCCTTCTTTAGAACGAGCCATATTAATGCTGATAAACAGTTGCTACTTGTTTCTAATACTTCTTTAGAACAGATCACCTTTAATGCTGTGGCTACGGATGTTAACAGGCATAATAACGAAACTGTCATTCAGGTAATGGAAAGTGACACTGTTAATGATGACTGGATTGTTCAAAGATCTTCTAGAAAAAGAAAAATAAAGAATACCCGTGAGTCAGATTTTGTTTATGCTGTTTCTCTACCATCTCAGATGAAAAATCAGGATGCTCCTACTCCTCAAACGAGTGATAAAGCTCTTAAAAGAGGTTTTTAATCAATGAATTTCAATTCTATGGTTTGGAACATTATGGGCATTGCTAAAACTAATGCTTCTAACAGATTGAAACATCTGATTCGTACCTTTAATTTCTATTTTTTTGGTATTTTGGAACCTTTAGTACATATGGATAATAATGATACTTATATGAAGAAATTTGGAGCTTACAAATCTTTTGTTAATTGTAATAATAAAATTTGGTTTTTTTGGAAGGATTGTTTACTTATTGATATTCTTATCAATCACAAACAATTCTTGCATATTAGAATAACTTATGATAATGTGACTTTTCTGTTTACCTTAGTCTATGCCAGTTGTTTTAAACTGGATAGATTAGAACTGTGGAATCTGCTTCAAAGCATTAACACAAGTAATGAAGCTTGGTTGGTGGGAGGGGATTTTAACATGATTTCTTCTCCCTCTGAGAAGCAAGGAGGTATTCCTCCTAACTTATCTCTTATTAATGATTTTAATGAGACACTCATGAATGCAGTTTATATGATTTGGGTTATACAGGTAATATTTTTACTTGGTATAGAGGGAATACCTTCGAACGCCTTGATCTTTTTTTTGGTAATTCTTTTTGGTTTAATATATTTTCTCAGTCTAGAGTTAAACATCTGGCTATCAATGCTTCTGATCATGCTCCTATTATTTTAAGTGTTATGAATAGTTCTTCCACTCATAATTATCATTTTAGATTTCTTGCTATGTGGACTTTACATGAGAAGTATACTCAATTTTTACATGATAATTGGAATATTTCTTCAAATGGTAATGCTGGATTTCGTTTATGGAAGTTACAAAAACGTTTGGCTATTAAACTAAGAAGCTGGAACTGGGATTGTTTTGGTAATTTACATAAAAACATTGAGGTTATTGAAAATAAGATTCAATTTCTTGAAAAAGATTTTGCTAATAATCTTATTGCTATGGATGATCTTCTTAAAGAAAATCAGAATCTTAATGAAGCTATTGCTAAAGAAGAATTATTCTATGCTCAAAAAGCCTCTAAATTAAATTATTTAGATGGTGATCGTAATTTTAAGTTCTTTATGGCTTGTATTAAAGCTCGTAGGAATTTTAATTCTATTCATGTTATTTACAATGAGTGTGGTGATAAGATTACTGATCCTATTGATATTGCTAAGGATGTTGTTAATTACTTTTCTAATCTTTTTAGTCATACTGACCCCTATATTGGGGTTGTGGATAAGCTTCTTTATAATGATATCAAGCCTTTTAATAATGATTTACTTACTTCTATACCTTCTAGTAAGGAAATTAAGTCTATCATTGATAGCATGGATCTGGGGCGTTCTGCTGGCCCTGATGGTTTTTCCTTAGAATTTTATAAAAATGGTTGGCCTATTATTCATAATGATGTTATTCTTACCATTCAAGAATTTTTTCATGGTATTGATTTACCTAGATACTTCAAGTCTTCTAATATTGCTTTAATTCCTAAAACTAAAGTGGCTTCTACTTGGAATGAGTTTAGACCTATTAGCTTAAATATTGTTATTACTAAAATTATCTCTAAAATCATTGTTAAGAGACTTCAACCTGTGCTTAGTAACATTATTAGCCTTAACCAAGCTGCTTTCTTAAAGAATAGGAACATTTGTGATCATGCTTTACTTGTCCAAGAATTACTGTTGGACATCGATGCTAGTTCTAGAGATGGCAATATTCTATTTAAAATGGATATCAAAAAGGCTTTTGACACTCTTAATTGGGGTTTTATTATTGATGTTCTTAAAGCTATTGGTTTTAATAATTCTTTCTGTTCTCTTATTTATAGAATCATTGATAATAATTACTATTCCTTATTGATTAATGGCAATAGCTATGGTTATTTCAAAGCTTATAAAGGTATCAAACAAGGTGATCCTCTTTCCCCTTATCTTTTTATTCTGGTTTTTGATTATCTTTCTAGAAGACTGAATCATTTATATAACTTATATCCTTCTCTTAATTATAAGAATAAAGGGAACATCAGCATCTCTCATTTATGTTTTGCTGATGATTTGATTATTTTCACTAATACTAATATACGTTCCATTAAGAAAGTGTGGAATGATCTTTCTATTTTTCAAAAGTATTATGGGCTCTCTTTTAATGTTTCTAAATGTTTCTTTTACTGTGCTAAAAGAATTAATGTGGCTAAGAAGGATTGGATCTCTGATTACACTGGTTGTAATAGAGCTTCTTTACCTTTGATTTATTTAGGTTTTACTCTTGATAAAGGGAAAAGTAAAAAAGCTCATTGTGCTAGTCTTATTGAGAAAATTCATAAAAAAATCTCCTCTTGGGAGAATAATTTTCTTTCTTTTGGTGGTCGTATTACTCTTCTTAAAAGTATTCTTACTTCTATGCCTCTTTATTCTCTCCGAGGTTATGAACATGCCTTCTTATCTCATAAATTCTTTAGAGAAGCTTTTTAACAAGTTTCTTTGGGAAGGTAACATGTAAGTCTTCTTATCATTGGAAAAATTGGAACAA
The DNA here is from genome assembly GCA_022702705.1 of Papilionanthe hookeriana x Papilionanthe teres. NCBI lineage: Eukaryota > Viridiplantae > Streptophyta > Magnoliopsida > Asparagales > Orchidaceae > Papilionanthe > Papilionanthe hookeriana x Papilionanthe teres. The sequence goes on from CM040424.1 coordinate 86,441,371, forward strand.
GCTTTGTAAACCTTTAGATAAAGGTGGTCTTGGTTTTAGAAGTATTGCAGATTCTATTCAAATTAATTATATGAAGCTTTGGTATCGTTTTCGTAATGGTAACTCTATTTGGGCCTTGTATCTTAAGGCCAAATATTGTTCTTTACAACATCCTTTAAGTGTTTCTTAGACTTGTAAGGATTCTTTTATTTGGAAAGCTATGCTTAAAGTTGCTAGGCTCACTGAGGTTTTCATCAGTTGGGATATTGGTAAAGGTGATGTTTCCTTTTGGTATGATGATTGGATCGGCCATGGTGTTTTATCCGATTGGTATGGTGGTCCTCGGGATGTTAATCTCAAAGTTAATGATTTTTGGGTCAATAACTCTTGGAACTTTAACTTGTTGCTTGATCGTACTCATTTTAATGATGCTAAATACATCTCTTCTCTCGCCTATTTTCAATACTAAGATTGATGTGCCTCTTATTAAAACTAAAATTGGGGATTCGGTTTCTAAAGCTTTTGTCTGCCTCCTTTCGAGCAATTTCGGTGTCCGAATTTGAGCTGGCTTTGGAATTCTTGGCTTAAACCTTCTATTTCCTTTTTTATTTGGCGTGTTTTTCATCGTATTATCCCCATCGATAACTTGCTTAAGCTTAAGGGTTTAAGATTAGCGTCTAAATGTTACTTATGTTGTAATCAAGTTGAAACACTTGATCATCTTATTCTCGATTGCTCGTTTTCGACTCGTCGTTTGGAATTCCGTGCTAGTTAAGTTCCGATTGCAAGTTAATTCCATGAATTTTTCTTCCGTCGATGCTCTTTTTAATTGCTGGTTTATTCTGGGTAAACATTTTACTGTTTTTCCTGCAGTTATTACCTGGTTTATATGGATGGCTCGTAATAATGCCAAATTTAATCATACTTCTCCTAATATTGACACTACTGTCTGTAAGGTGCTTTGTTATATTCAGAAATGTTTTACGTGGGCTTTTGCTGCCAGTTTACCTGTTAAGATGCATAATATGTTGAGTATTTTTAAATTATCTACTCCTACTACGGTTAAAAGTAATAAGGTAGTGAAGTGGTATAAACCTAAGCTTCCTTTTATTAAATTAAATTGTGATGGTTGCTGGTATACTAATAAAGCTAGCATAGGAGGAGTTTTTAGGGATGTTTTAGGACTGCGACTTTGTTGGTTTGCTTCTAGGACTATTCCTATTTCTCCTCTTGTGGCAGAAGCTGATTCCTTTATTTTGTGAAGGTATTGTACTTTGCAGGAACACCACCATTGGAGCTTAAATTGGATTATGAAGAGGATTTTCTTTTTGGCTAATCAAATTACTGTTACTTGGACGCATACGAAGAGAGATGGAAATAGAGTCGCTCACTGGGCTGCTAAGTTTGGTCTGAGCCTTTATTCTCCTTTTATTTCTCATAATTTTCCTTATGATTTACATAATCTTATTTTTTCTGATTGTGTTTAGTGTCGTGTGTGTGAGTTGTATTTTGATTTTATTTTGGAGAGAGGACCTTCGATTCCTTTTTATTGCGTAAGTTGTACGTGTGGGTTTAGATAGGACCTCTCTCCCGGTTTTGTAATTTACCTTTTTAATCAACGCGTAGGAGCAACAGTCTCCTTTAATTAAAAAAAAACTTGAGCTTGCCTTGACATGGCTTTTTAGGTTCATGGCGTACATTGGCTTTACAGTGTATAACTTGAGCTTGCCTTGACATGGTGGTGATAGTGAGGTGGTGTTCTAAATTTTGGGAGAATATATTATTCGGGTTGTATTGATGTGGTATTGAGAATGTATTGATACAGTATTTGGGTGGTATTTATGTGGTATTGAGGTGGTATTTATCATAGTTCTGTGTTAAAAGTAAAAGATTGGAAAATTTGGATACCTTGAAACATATCAAAAACTTATAAAGAAAGCTGATCAAATACAAAAAATCATGAACTCATTTTGTTTGGATTGAGCTGCATCTTGTTACAGTTATTCTACAACCCTATATAATCTGTCAATTACATAAATGGATTAGCTGCAGTGCTTATAACTTACTTGTACAAGACTCATAAGAAAATGAGAAAATAAATCATGATTGATACGCCACAACCAAATTTTCATCATTCGACGCAAATCTCGATGTAAACTTTTGAGCAAGAAATATTTAAATCTTGATAAAAAGTCATTCAGAGTTCCGGTTTAAGCAAACTTATAATTAAACTGACAGACTCGATGAGACGGACCTAATGATATAAAAACTAGTTCAATCCGAGTCAAATCAAACCGAGATCAAGTCATTAAACCATTCTTAAAAGATTTCTGGACACATTTGGAAGGTCAAACAAATGTCGACACTAGCAAGTCTATACTTAAATCGAGCGTCTCAACAAGCCGAATCCAACGAGCCCTAGATCACTCAATTTCAACATTGTTAAGACCATAAAATGCCCCTTAAACATTGTCTGATCAAGGGAAGCTCTCTGGATCATCCGATCAAAATGGTTGTTTTAATTGCACCCAAAACACTATAAATAGACCCCCAACACTCATAAGAGAGAGAGCTTAAACCTAGAGAGAGCCTGAAGCCTTGAGGAGAAGCTGCAGCTTAGCACCACCGCTGACCGCCGTCGACCACCGCCGATCACCGATGATCACGGCCAACCTTCGTCGACCACCGCCAAGCTTCATCGACAGCCGCCGACCGTCAATGACCACTACTGACAGCAGTCGACCGCCGCCGACCTCCATCAACTACCGTTAACCGCCGACGACCACCAACGACCGTCGTCGACCACCACCAACCAGAGGTCGTCAATCGACGTTGTAATCTGAAATATATAGTTATCATTTCCCGTCTGTGGGACAAAGGATTTTTGTAAATATCAATCATTAGTGGATTCTCGCAATTGGGCCAGGCCTCGTGGTTTTTCCCTTTAAGGGTTTTCCACGTAAAAACTTATGGAGTCATCCCTTGTTTGTCGTTCATCTATGTGTGTGTTCAATTTTCGTACAACGCCAAGATAATAATCTGCTACTCTACCGCCATGATTTTTCTAGCACGCACAATGATAGAAGCATAATTTGCACTAATCGTGCCTCAAACAACATTTTCTCAAACTAGAAGCTATTAGATCAAGCAAAATTTTCAAATACCAGCCAACAAGATGAAGAACAGGAAATTGATGAGAAGGCATAAGATGAACAGAAAATTGGAAAAATCAGTCGGAACATAATGTACAGAACAACCAGTTAGATCAGGACTCAGCAAAAAAAATTCTGTTTACGGGCAAATAAGATAGCAAAAATTGATATTGATGAAGGAAGCAGCAATTCCATCAGCTGGAGGAAAGAATCGCAGAGATTAGAAGCTAGATGATTTCTTGGATATATTGATTTCGAGGGAATCTTATCCTGAGATCGTCCCCTACAACACCTTGCTTATTGCGCTCTATAAGGATGGCAAAGCTGATGTAGCAATGGAGCTGCTCGGCCAATTCAGTAGCAAGGTCCAGAATTGCATTGCAGAAAGAAGACCATAAGAGAGATATATTTTGCAAGCATTGAGCTCAATTACATGTATTACTTAGTAAAAAGATCTGAATGTGTTGAGGCGGCTGAAGAAAACGAGCGAAATCGACAAATTGGATGAAGAATCTCTTTTGCGGGAAATGTAGCGTTTTTATCATTAAAATGGTTGATAGTATGTATACCTTTTTTCTTAAAAGAGATCGATAATGTCAAAATATTCTTTTAATATTGTGCCTTTATTTACGTATATTTGTTATTATATTGAATTCTTAGATTTTGAATGATTTATTACTTTGCATAAGATATTTTTGTGGAATTAATTTATTTATATAAAGATTTCGCCTCTATGTATTGGTGCTTTAATTAAAATTATAGTGTATGATAATTGATATCTACTTCAAATTTGACAATTTCTTCATCCACAACTCTTGTGCCACTCTCGAATTAGCACAATCTACTAAGATCTATAATATTCTCTAGCTTGTGAATTTTCAACCGTTTTTTTCTCTCGATAATGTCTAGAACTATCCTCTCAACGTAGTTCATACTAGGAAGTATGTCTAGTTCCATGATTGTCCAAACCCACAATCACCAGCTTTTCTGATTGACGAATATCCACAGTCCCCTCGCTCTCTACTGATAATGCTTTTTCTTTCCTTAAAAGTGAACGATAGTGTATCTTTTTTAAAAAAAAATATATTATTTTCTATGTTTAAATATATTTATTATTTGATATTAAATTATTTGGCTTTGTTATTTTGCTTAAGATATTTTGATGAAATTATGTTATTTATATTACTATATCAATTGCCACAAAATGTTGGTTTTGCCCCTTTTTATTAGTGCTATGCTTAAAATTGTAGCGTCTGACAACTACTTCAAATGTGTCAATTTTTTCATCTTTATTTTATTTGTCGCTCTAGAATTAGCACAATCTATCTAGATCTATAATATGCTCGCGATTGTAGTTTTTCTATCATATGAGGCTTACCTTGCACACGGAGGCAAACTCCCCTACTCAGAGAAAACCCCCGCCAGCAGATCAGCCAGTGAAGCCTCGAACACACTCACCAGCTCAAACAACCACCGCTCTCCACAGCTCACAACACCAAAGCCACTACGACTTGACGCTCACTTCAACCCTAGATTCCCACCCCGCCATTCTTGCAGAAATCCCTCCGGCCAAGCCCGCACTTCCTCTGCCAAGTAAAACCACCCAACCCTCACTACCCGCAAGAATGCTTCACTTCCGAAGCTCCCCCCACCTTATTCGAAGCAATTTGGATCTCTGATCCTAAGAAATGGAGAGATTCTTAAAGCAAGAGAGTTATGGGGATGATGGAGTTCCGCTCCGCTCCGCTTCTCAGCTCCTACTTGTTCGCGCCATTCTACGCGGGGAAGGCGACGGGGGATCACGGGGTCACCCGGGTAATTAGAAGAAAAAACGCGAACCAAAAAGCTGAACGCGGGGCTACCCTTCCGTTCCGCGTCTAATACAAATTGAAAACGGTGTTTTCAAATAAGTTCCTGACAAGCGCAATCTAAACAGTACGGAGGCGTTTTTAAAAACGCCGCCGCACTTTTAAGCTGCCCCAAACGGACCCTTAATTTGACTTGTAGCTACGTATTTCTCCAGTGCTTAATTGTCCAACCTAATTGGCTTCTTATATTTCTTATCACCTTCTCAGCATTTGAAGCAATATGTCATAATCATACTTTTTGTAGCATCTAACTATTCTCTTGCTGACCCAAAAAAATTTAAAAAAAAGTTACTATTCTATTGTTGACTCTGGCTCCATCGTCCATATTAAATATCATTTTCTTGATTGCTAGTTGCATAAATTAGAAACAAATATATTTCATTCTTACTATCACCTCCGGCAGTCCCTATCAACTATACAACCTATGACTACCTTCAACTCCCTACTAATATGTTTAGGCTTTTATAAGGTATCTCCATTTAACCTTAATGTTATGCCACAAAGTAATGGTCTACTTGAAGAATATTCTACTTGTTACTAACCAAAGTTTTAATATTATTTTCTACATAATCATATACTCCTAAATGATTAAGAAGAATAAGAATATTCTGCTTGTTACCAACCAAAGTCCTTATGTGGAATATTAGAAGAAAATTGTTACCAAAAAAATCAAATCCCATTAGGATCATAATACATTAAACAAGTGAAGGAATGCAAGCTTCCTTATGAGATAATTTTATATTAAAAACCATTAAATTTTGAAAGACATAAAAACATTCACTTGTTTATAAAATTTTTATTTCTCCTAATCTTTAGAGCTATTTGAAATTAAGTATTTTCTTTCTTAGCTTGGAAAATAATAAATGCTTTGGGTTGGTTTTCTACTCCATTCAACTCCTATATATAATATATATGCTAAAAGTTTAAATATTTATTAATACACATAAAATTAAGGAAATGATGTTTATCAGCATAAAGAAGATTTAATGTGTTCACTAAAAGAAATTCTACTTGATTTCTCTCCTTGTGATACTATCTCTTTTAATCCATGGGACTTCTTAAAAGTAATTTTATTATAAATTTTATATTACTTTGTATGCAGAGTATATAGCTGTTATAATTATTTATGAAAATCTTATTCACCATTAAAGTATTGAAGCAATTTAGAAGAATGTATTTTTTTATAGTTTTCTTAAGATATTGTTTAAAAGAAGTTATTATTGTCGGTAATCAATGTGAGAGTTCTCTTAATCTATATAGCAGAAAGGTGTAACGGTTTCCCACTAGTATGGAGACGAAAGAGTAATCAATGAGTAAAGTACTAAGCTAGGAAGCTTTAGTGTGGATGTAGGAAAGTTGGGCTAAATAATATAAAGTTATCTCTTGCATACTTTATTCAATAATTTGTGTATGCTTAAACCTCTTATTGGTGAATAATATAGCACATTTTATATTTATCTTGTATAAAGTAGATATTCTATATGACATTTCCTAATTAATTATTCTTATAGCATAATATAAGATTAACAAATATTACCATATAATACAATTGTTAATGATTATCTAATTTTGATATGTGATCTAACTAGTATTTTATGCTTGTGTGGTGAACTTTTTAAGTGGAGCTGAAATATACTCTCATCACCACCACATGATTATATTGTAACAATCATTAGTTAGTTTATTGATTAAAACTTGTTTTAATATTGTGACACCATCTTTTGCGAACTTACTATTTATTCACTTATATCAATGTAACTAATTAGTGAATTTTATTAATTGAAATAACATATTAATATTATAAATTGTTAAATGATATTATAAAATTAGGTAAATTCTATTACAACTTAATGATGTTAGATATATGTGGAGAACTTAACAGATTGGAGAAATAGGAAGCAAAAAAGAATGCATGGGTGAAATAATTTAAGAGATGATGGGCAAACCCTAGATCAAACTTCCAATCCACGAGCACAACACTATTTAGTGCTAAAAAGGTATTTAATGAGGTGATAGACCTTTCAACACTGAGGGGCCATTTTTTAATTTAATTTAATTGAGCACTGGGTCCTTAAATGTTGGCCTATAGCATTGTAATGTTGTCCAGAAGCGAAAACTACTGTTAACATATTATAGGAGCACATAAGTGTTATCATACTAACATTGTAGCAGTATGACATGATCTGTTGAAGTTTGGAATCATGTCAGCATCATGTGAGAGTTAGCTAGCAATTCTTGAGATTACAAAAAAAGTTTGAAAAGGGATTTTTTTGAGAGTAAAAAGTATGTATGTACTATTAAAGTGGTTGAAAAAAAGACAATAAAATAAATAAGAAAAGGAATTCCGAGCAAAATTTAGCACAAAATTGCATAGAATCATATTTTACTTGTTTTGCATGCCGAAAAGTTTGAGACGATGGAGTGATAGTTTAAATTCTCAATATTGTACGATGATCCAAGACACATAGATTATTTGAAATTAGCAGAATGAGACGCCAATATTTTTTAAGTGAAAAAAGCTAGAAAGAAAAAAAAAATCATGGGGATAACAAAGTCAAAGTGATTCATTATGTGTGTAATTACAAGTATACCCTTGTCCCACAATTGGTAAAGAAAAATTACAATGCTACACCAAGTACACTTGTCTGTGCACAATATACAAAATGCTTCAGGAATCTGAGAAAATCATTTTATTCTAAGTGCAGCGGTTATTAGTGGTTGTCGCTAGGGAGCAGCCAACAATGGTCAATGTTAGTCGGCGACTATGAAAGCCGGATGTTATCGTCGGATCTTTAGTCTAGAACAATACTAGAATTTGACTCTTTTAATGAAGAGAGGGGATATATTTATAGCCATTGGGGAGCGACATTTTAGTCATTCAAAAAATAGCTGTCATGAACACCTAATTGAAATGTTGACACCCCTGAATTATATGGTTTTTTTTTTCTTTTTTTTTTTTTGTAGTCTGGGGCCTTAATTGATCTCAGAATTTGGTGATCTTAGGCTCGATGAATTCCGCTCGTAAAGACACTCGATTTGACTATAGATATATCAAATTTGGACTTCACTTAACCCTCTAATTAATTACCCAAATCCTTTAAATGTAGTTCATTTAGGTTTGATTAAGCTCGGATTGAATCAATTTTGATATTATGGGTTCGTCTTGTTGATGCGGTCAATTCACTACAAACTTGTTCGAAATTTGAGTTCTGAATAATCTTTAATTTGCATCAGAATATTTCTTGGTACAAAAATATCTTGAGATTCACGTCAAATAATAGAATCTCTTGATGACATAACTAATATATTCTCGTTGCATGATGAATTTCATATGTTCTATAGATTTTTTTCCTACAAAATTATAAAAAAAACTAATTGCATTTTTGGATTTACACGGCAACCTAAGATATTTTATTCAATGAATAAAAAAAAAGGATCCCTCATGCTATCTCACCCATCCCCTACATATTTAAAAACAAAATGATCGCAGAATATTTATTTAAACTGGATATATTTAATTTGTAAGGTTTTGAGTTGTTCTTGAAGCTGTGGTTTATTGAATGGGGGACTAGCTTTCTCCACAGTGGTGGGGGTTCGAGCGCCCTTACAACTAGGAAATAATATAACACATATAATTATGCACTTTCAAAGTTTTTATTAATTTTTCTTCTCGTACATGCCAAAACTATTATCACGAATCGCAAAGCAATCAGCTGGCCGGGAGAACGAAATGATAGGCTGAAAGAGTATGATCTGAACAAGTCATTCGACGACCGATAACTTTATTAGATCAGCAGACATACGTTGTCAAGGGATTCAGTTGACGAACAACGCTTATGGCCCTAGCTACCCAAACTTTTTTCAAGGGTGTCCGATCACAATTAGTTGATTGACCGACTTTGCCTCGGCAGAAGTGATTGCCACACAACCGGTCGTCATGTTCAACCGAACTAAAATGCATTGATATGCTAATGACTGTTGCATGCTTAAATGACAACACCGATCTTATATTAAATTAGCGCATGAACTTCCAAAATAGTTTCCTCTTTTCTGTATTTGTACAAAAACATCCTCTATAAATTAGCAGCCTAAAGATGAATAAGAGGACTTTTCCCCTAACTCCTCACTCAAGAATTATTGGTCTATTTTACTCTCTTGCTCACGTTCTCATTCTCCCGCTTCAACTCTCGAGGCATGTTTTATCAAAGGATAGTTAATTTCTTTATTATTTTTATTTTTATTTTTTTCTTTGTGGGGGACGGGGTTTTGTTGGACATTAACCTTCATTAACTATAATTGCTCTTACATCTCAGATGTAAAATAATAATAATAATAATAATAATAATAATAATAATAATAACAAAAAGATTTAGAAGAAAAATTAATTAAACTTTGAAAGTGCAAATTATATTTTTTAAAACATAATTTCAATCTTTTAAGTGATTGATACCAAGTGTTCAACCGTAAAATGAAAATGAAAACAAAACTCGTCACTTTTATTAAATTTAAATATACTTTGTTGTTAATTTTTCTCACTTACTGTTAACGAGTTGGAGTAAGCTTCGTGTTAAATAAAATTTATGAATTGATAACCAACTATTTAAAAGAACGAATAAATAAAGATTTTGTAGTATTTAAACTTTAGGGAAGGGAGGTGGAAGCCTGGAAGGTGATTGAAAGATGGGAATAAAAAAAATTAATGATTTATATTTCGTGGAGAAGACCGATGGTGAAGTCTTCTCTTGTTGACAAGCTCTTATAAAAGGCACTGCAGCCGAGAGAGTGACGGAGGACTCCACTGTAAACGAAGGGTCGCTGTCATGAAGCCTGCAGCCTAAACCTTTGACCGGAGCATGTATGCTCCGTTAAAGATTCAAGCCTGTTGGAAAGTTTAGATTTCCACTTTGTAAAATAAAATAAAGGATTTAAAGTTGTTAGATACGAATGATCATGTTGAATTCGAATAGGATTTAGGGTCCCATAATATCAATACCTTCGGGCTATGCCAAAATTCTATATATACTGAGGAGAAGAAAGATAAAGATAGAGAGGAGGAGGAGTAGCGTATTGGAAGAGAGAGTCACTGCCTCCCTAATTCATCCGTTTCTTTTTATATTTGACTCTTATTTATAAGTCTCGAGGTGTCTTTCTTCTATATTGTAAGAAATTATATAAAAATACATAGCATTATTGTTGGGTGATGTGGAGACCCGACCCACCACATGTAAATTAGTTTCCTAAATAAAAGGGTTTACCTATCGCTCATCTGCTTTCACACCTACCGCTCACCTACCACATCTTATCTATCGCTCACCTACCTCCCGCCTACCACTCTCTTTGATTTTATAAATAGTCTCTTTTGGCTATTGGATGAAGTCAAGCCAAGTGAAGAGCTAAGCTAAGTAAAGCAATGGTCGGGCCAAGTCCTCTAAGAGATTTAGAGAGGAAGAGAGAAAAAAAGGAAGGGAGAGAAGAAAATAGAGTTTTTCTTGTAAACGTCGAGGCGCTCGACGATGTAATTCCTCGAAGAAATAAAATCCTCTGCAGCTCCGCGGACGTAGGCAAATTTGCCGAACTACATAAATCTGTGTGTTGCTCTAGTGTTTGTTTTTCTGTGTGCAATTTTCTCGTTCCATTTTTGCTTTATTGTCATCGTTTTTCACAACAACTGGTATCAGAGCCCCGGTTCGAATCTGAGGAAGAACGATGACCGGAGACGAAGTAAAGGTTTCGGGGATCGAGAAGTTTGACGACACAGATTTTGGTTACTGGATGATGCAGATATAGGACTACCTCTATGAGAAGAAACTCCATTATTCGTTACTGGGAAAGCGACCGGAGAAGATGGATGAGGACGCATAAAATCTGTTGGATCGACATGTTTTGGGGGATATTCAATTGACCCTGTCAAGATCAGTTGAACACAAAGTCATCAAAGAGAGGATCACTGCGGATCTCTTGGCAACTTTGTCAGGTATGTATGAAAAGCCGTCGACAAATAACAAAGTGTATCTGATGAAAAAAGTTACTCAATCTGAAGATTACGGAGGGTACATTAGTTGTATAACATTTGAATGACTTTAATACTATCACAAATCAATTGTTGTCTATCGAAATTGAATTTCATGATGAGATACAAGCACCGATATTATTGGCTTTATTGCCAAATAGCTGGAAGCTATGAGGATGACAGTTAGCAACTCTGCAGGTAAAACTAAGCCGAATGTGTGAAAAAGGTGCTTAGCAGGTTCAATATGGACAAGGCCAAACCAGTTGGCACACCATTGGGCTGTCATTTCAGACTCAGCAAGAGTCAGTCACCCATGTCAGAGAAGGAACAAGACTATATGGGTAAGGTTACTTACACTTCAGCTATTGATTCACTTATGTATGTTATGGTCTGCACCATACCAGATATTGCCAATGCAGTGGGAGTTATGAGCAAATACATGAGTAATCCAGGGAAAGAACATTGGGAAGCTATGAAGTGGATCTTCAGATACCTAAGGTAACCTGCTTGTGTTTCTCAGGAAAGAGCTTGGAGGTACAAGGCTATGTTGATGCAGATTTAGCTGGAGACATTGACAATAAGAAGAGTAATGCAGGTTATGTTTATACTCTTGGTGGTACTGCAGTGTCATGGGGCTCAAATCTACAGAAGATAGTTTTTTTTTCCATTACAAAAGCTGAGTATGTTGTAGTATTAAAGGCTGCAAAGGAGATGATATGGCTGCAAAGTTTTTTGAAAGAATTGGGTAAGGAGGTTCAGAATGACACTCTCTACAGTGATAGTCAGAGCGCTATATTCCTTGCCAGGAATCCTGCATTTCAATCCAGGACTAAGCACATTCAGATCAGGTATCACTTCATACGATCATTATTAAATGACAAACAGTTGCTACTTGAGAAAATTTGTGGAAGCAAGAATCCTGTTGATATGCTGATAAAGGGTATTACTCTTGAGAAACTGAAGTTGTACGTAGCTTCAGATGGTCTTCTAGCTTGAAGACAGAGGCTTTGAGTTGCAGAGGTGGAGAATATCGTGTTTGAGGAAAAGTTCGGTACAACTAGCAGATGATGCAGCCTGTAGATGGTGCAGTGAGTGTTTCAGTCTTCAAGTAGGAGAATTGTTGGGTAATGTAGAGACCTGATCCACCACATGTTAATTAGTTTCCTAACTAAGAGGGTTTACCTACCGCTCCCCTACTTTCCCACCTACCGCTCACCTACCACATCTTACCTACCGCTCACCTACCTCCCACCTACCACTCTCCTTGATTCTATAAATAGCCTCTATTGGCTATTAGATGAAGTCAAGCCAAGTGAAGAGCTAAGCCAAGCAAAGCAAGGGCCAAGCCAAGTCCTCTAAGAGAGAAAGAGAGGAAGAGAGAGAGAGGAAGGGAGAGAAGAAAATAGAGTTTTTCTTGTAAACGTCGAGGTGCTCGATGGTATATTCCCTCGAAGAAATAAAATCCTCTGCAGCTCCGTAGAGGTAAGCAAATTTGTCGAACCACGTAAATCTGTGTGTCACTCTGGTGCTTGTTTTTCTGTGTGCAATTTTCTCATTCCATTTTTGTTTTATTGTCATCGTTTTTTACAACAATTATGACTTTTCTAAAAAAACATTATGTTATGTCCAACAAATTTATGATATATCCTACAATTTGACCAGTTCTACAGCTAAATAATTCAATCAGCTCTTCTGTCGACAGCTTAAATCAGCTTCTCATGCATGATAGCTTCAACCAATTCTTCAGCTAAGTTGTTTAACTGTTTCCCCTCCTAGACATATCAGCCAATTATTCTATTATTTATTTCAACCAATTTTCTTGCCTGCAGTTCAATGTGTACTCCTGCTAGTTAGTTCAACCACTTCGACAATTGGCATTTTTCTAGTTTGGCAGTCGAGCAGTTCAACAATTGGGTAATTAGGTAGCTGGGCAATTTAGCAATTCATCAGCTGAGCAATTTAGTAATTAGTCAACTAAGCATTTAAGTAATTTCATGGCTCGGCAATTTAGCAAGACAACTTGAAAGGCCTTTTTAGGAGAGTGTGTGTGCACATACATACATACGTAGAGAGAATTTATTTACTGTTTATTAGATATTTTTTTCAAATAAACAAGCTGTATATTTATTGTATTTTTTACTAAGTTGTTTGATTTAAATTTATTTACTTGTTTTTGAGTCTTTAGTTTGACACAAAATTATCATATATTATAATTTAAATTAATTTTAAATTCTCAAAATTGATTAATTTGATTTTAAGCTAAGTTAACTCTAAATCAAATTAGTATTAAGTCAAATTTGATTGATAATCCTGAAATCGAGTTGAACAAAGCTAGCTCAAACTCTAGCTCACGATCTCCTAAACGCTGCAAAAAACTCTATGACGCATGTAAGAATTAGGTTTAATACTTTTTTTATTAAAATTGCTTCTATAAAAAATAAAAGATTTTGATTTTAGTTTAATTTGAATTCAAATTGTATATTAGGAATGTGTCAGTGCAAATCTTGAGAAGATCTATTGGATTAAGAGACATAAAAGTACAACCAAGGAGAGCCCACTAGCAGGAGGTCAAAGGATCCACTTGACCAGATGCAACCCCATGAACAGGGGCTGAAGGCGAACTGAATGTAGGGCAACCCGAACAATGATTAAGGCCAATCAAATCGGGCACAATCACCAATCATTCAATCGCTGCAATCCAACTAAAGGGTAGAATTCAAATTCATCAGTAGTCTCACGAACGCCCTTAATATTCCTCTTCACGGGCCTAAAATTAGCAACAACATAGTCCACAAACATTTCAAAGGCCCCCTCGTCAAGTAATGAACTATTTAAAGGATTACGGTGATTTATCCTCTCCCCGACAACCTAGTCTCGTACTGCTGACAAGAACTTCTCATCTAGGGATCAGGATCAACAGTCGGCAGCCATACTAGAATAGCTAACTGGCAAAGTCGAGTCGAATTTTGTCAACCCTAAGACCATCAAAGGAGAATGAGTAAACCTGATTCGGCACAGTTGAATGAGCGAGTCTTATTGAACTAGGGTCCATTCATTTCAGTCAACCAATTCAGAGGGTAGCCAAGCCATAGGTCGATACATGTAAAATACCTAAAATATCTTGTCATGCTCTCATTGAAACAGGTCAAACATTTAATTTCAAATATTGTACAACTCCTCTATAAATAGGGGAATCATCTTATGAGAGGGATGAACAAATCAGATTATTGTTCTTTAATGTGTATCTGTGTGTGTGTGTGTTTCTCTGTCTCTTTCTATCTCATATCTTACACTATATTTCTTAGGTTTGGTTTACAGACAGATCATGTTTTAATAAAAACTAATTCGTTAGAGGGAACACAACTTAAAAATTAATTGATGCCAACTAAAAATTCACTGCAAATTACTTACATAAATAAATATAAGTAATACATTTTATATTGCATATAAATATTGTTATAATTATTATTTCATTCGGAAAAAAATTTTACAATACCTTAGTGAGAATCTTTTGTATTTGCGTTACATAAAGATACATAAACATTTAGATTCAATAAATTTAAAAGAGACCACAAGATTAAATTAAAATTTTTAAAAAGAAAAAAAAAGATTCATTAGATAAGTATGATTATAGGAATATGTTATTTTCTCATTGGAGATGAGAAGATAAAATATGAAATGCTAGCTTAATCTCCTATGAACTTGGATAAAAATAATAAAAAACAATGGTGGTTGATAATAGCTATCAAGATAAGAATGTCAGTTTGTAAAGTTTGGTACCACTAATAAATGATGGCAATCAAGAGTTGATTGTCTACTGGTCATGATTGGGCAACTATAGTTAGGAAACAACTGTCTCCTAACCACCCTTATTTTTTAATAATCGTAGCATCTATTGATTGACATTCATCCCCTTATTATCATAACAATTCATTATCATATTCATATGAGCTAAAACTAGCAATCAATATTGTGGTCTAATCTTCTCCAATTGCGATGAAGAATACATTTTTATAATCTTATTTTTATATTAAGTTACTGTAACTTTATTTTATTCAAAATTTAAGGCCTTTTATAAAATTCACTTATATATATTTACATGAATCTTTGTGCAATGCTAAGAAAAAATCATCACTTTATTATCATAATTTATATCCTGCAAAGATTTAATATTATATATGAGTAACATTTTCTACTTTTAATTAATATTATTTTAATGACTAATTAGAATTATGCCCACCAGCATGGATTGTCTCATTCTATCATTCAACAATATGATGATCACTATTTTAATTCAGGATAATATACATAAAGGCCTCCCATGCTTGCCCTTAGAAGAGTTTATTTATAGGATGAGAAAGCAATCTCAAATCCTTTAGCTCTTAGATAAAGTTGGATAATAGAGAGTATCATTACCTTGTGATGAAGTTTGATCATCATAAAAGTGATAAAAAGTCATAGATGATTAATTTGAGGACACCCATACAATGCATCTTTATTGTCATATCATAATTCCTACTTCTCCACAGACTTATTAGGATCTCCTAATTATCGTCAACTCTACTCTTACTTCTCATGTTGCTTAGCCAACCTATAATATATTGACAATATAAGTATATTTGAACCAATTTTGACTAATTAATGCTCCTCTCATATCATAATAGATAAATTTAGATGATTTATTTAAGAAAATTTTTTTTAAGAAATTTAAATTAATGCACTCCCCACTTTTCGTGTTCA
The DNA here is from genome assembly GCA_022702705.1 of Papilionanthe hookeriana x Papilionanthe teres. Taxonomy (NCBI): domain Eukaryota; kingdom Viridiplantae; phylum Streptophyta; class Magnoliopsida; order Asparagales; family Orchidaceae; genus Papilionanthe; species Papilionanthe hookeriana x Papilionanthe teres. The sequence goes on from CM040424.1 coordinate 86,457,120, forward strand.
AGAGTCTTGACCTTCAATTGATGCAACCTTCCAACATTCCATTACAATGAGGTTCAAATTATATTTTATCAACATTTATGATAGGCCATTTGATCCTTATAAACACACTAACCGCTACAAGACTATCATACATATTTAATTAGTTGTAATACTCTCCTTTGTCAGGTCTTCATTTCCAGATTCTATGATTTGGACCCCACTTAGTTTTGTTCCCTCCACAGGTCGTACTCGGATGGATCACACTCGCGGATCATAAAATCTCCCGACATATGGGATCAGCTCTCCTTAAGCTAATGAAATCACTCCAGCAAAAAAGAGTAGTTACATACAGTTACAACTAGCATGTCTTAACATCAAACATGTTTAGCTCGTGAATCACTTGGGTTGCACGGGATTTGTCACTGATCCAAAACTAGTCGGATTGCCTCTGATGGTTGTGCTCATAATCTTCGACGACGAAGGGCTCCTGTCCTATTTCCACATCCTTTCCATATAACAAAATATTTATATGCATCATGTTTTCAAAAATCTATTTTGAAAGTATTTGCATCCTTACTTTGGATTGTACATGAGGTCAAATTTTTCAAAGTCTTTTGCAAAACCCGCATATAATGACACATCTTAGAATCCTTGGATCCTTAAGATAGGTTCATAGATGACGACCCCGTCAAAAACATATGTCAGCCAATTGACATAACCCTGCACTAGCTTAGATGTTGTGTTAGAACACTACATTAGATGATGTGCTAGGCTAAGAACTATAATGCTAGGAGGTCTTATTTGATGACTTGGTTATAGTTCTCTGTTCGTTTGGTTGCCCTAGCCAAGCATCACCTTTTTTGCCTTTTGCAGTGCTTGCATGCTTGATATGCAGGGTATTATATTATGGCATTCTTATGTAGAGAGTTTTACCTATATATATGCACAAACACATGTGCCATTAAAGGAGGAGCATGTGATAATTATGACTAACCCTTTTCTGCAAGCACTGCTTAGGTCCCCCAATAGGCATGGCTCATACATGTTGCCTGCTTGTTTGGCTTTCCTGCTAACTTTGTTTCATGCAAGTCAAGTCCTTTTATTATTTTTCCTGGTGTATTTTTAGAGTCCCTAGAAGAGTCATGTATCAGAATTAAGGTATGGGCACGGGTTCCGAAGCTCCTGCGAGCAAAACAATGTGATGGGAACCATGAGCAGCTGGCATGTGTCCCATACCTTAATTCTAAATCTTATTGATGTATAGAATTATGATCAGATATGTACTTATGTGGAGCTTGGCGGCTTTTTTTTATATGTTGTCGACCCAACGGTATTGGTTTTTTATCATTTTATATTTGACTTGTTTTCCTGCTTTCTTGCATGCTTGTATACTTAGATTGGCTTCACCATTTTTGGATTATGCTTTTTTGTCTAGTAATCCAGAGTTTTCACTTAGGCTCACTAGGACCTAAAATTTATAAAACATTTTCGACAAAATCCTAATAAAAATTTCAAGATTAATTAAAATTGAGGATTAAAAAATTCAAAACTGTTAAAACCTACTTTTATTATCCTACATGGACTTCGGGCCAGATTTTAAACGGGTTGCATGACATGGCCTTCACCGAAGTCATAATTAATAGGGCCTCCACAATGTCTAAAAACCGCTCTAGATAACTGCATCATTTTGCATGTCCCGAAGAGAAGCCCCGTACTTTTCCAACCCGATTTGCCCAACATAGATTTCTGTATAGGTGGTGGTCTAGTGTGCATAGGTCGTTAGAAGGCTCTCCGATCCAAACGAGATGTAAGTCCTTTTGTTTAGAGTGTTTCCAACTTTGTAGTTGAACCTCCCCTTTCTCTTCTTTCAAGTGGCATCCTCGCTACTTCGGCGTGTATAAGTCTCATCTCTTAGAGCTCCACTTGATAATCATATGATAAAGTTTCATTCCTTTGACCTTAGGGTGCCGAGGTTCCTATGAATGACACGATTCATGGATTGCTGATCGGAGATCTCAGAACGTGTTGAGTCGACAACCTTCACGACTAGGTTTACTTAGGGTCCTAGTCGCTTGGGATGACGTGTCCGTTGTATCCTGATTCGACTACCTTAACCTCTAGGGATTACTCCTCTCTTCATTTGACAACGCACTTTGAGCCCTATACCTCCTCTTGTTGTCATAGATGTCATCTTAATAGCTCGATTATTGATGAGTTATCGTATATTTGAGATACGACGATTTTTCCTCACCCTTATGGCCCAGATGTGGGTTGATGTATTGAGATTCCCTGTCAGGATAATTTGGTTATTTTGCAGGCTTCATATATAAATGAGTCTGTTCCCATGTGGGATTGTGAGAGACTCAATATCCACCTTGTGACTTAGCAGGAGCTTTGAAAATATCGTAATATTCCCTTGTGAAATGACCATTCTTTGATAGCCCTATGTTAATTGTCACTTTACTTGTTAGCAAAACTCCTTCAATCAAGACTATTCTTGGGCACACCCAAGATGTAACTAAGTAGTATACATTCCTTAGGAGCAATCTGGATCCCAGAACAAGTAAACACACCAGAATCTTTAGTCATGGCTTATTTACGTAGAGATTCTTTCATAGATATTAGTCCAAGGTACTTCTGCCTGATCTTGTTTGGGCGGATACACTTGATCTATCATTGTGAGGTTTATCGCACGTAAGCTCTTCACGTTTTCTTTCTCTTGTTTGTCGTCTTTGTCGTATGTCTGTCTTTTTCCATTCCTCTCTTCTCTTGATCATTCACTTGATCCAGAAGAGAAACTTATTCGGAAAATGAAAGTATATGATGATGGACAAACTGGCGACTCCTTTAAAAATAAACAGAGAAATGAATGAAAACAAATGTTTTAGATATCATTGAATTCATAACGTAAACAGCCTACTACGACTATTATGGTTGTCGAAGACCAATAATCGATGGCATTTATCTATATTTTACCTCTAATTTTGGCTGTCACTGCAGCTACACCAACCCTTTCACGAATATATTTCTTTCATATTTTCTTTATAAGTGTAAAGCCACTTATCCACCTAAATGTTCTCTTCTAAACAGTTCTTACTATATTATTTTCACACATGTGAACGAGAAGGAAATGTTTCTTATGATGAAAGAATGTTCACTTCATAATCTAATGAGAAATCTAATGTTTATTCCCAAAATGGAAATTCACTTCAAATATTATGTTCATGACATTGCAAAATATAATATTTGAAGTAAATTTCCATTTTGAAAATGAAAATTAGATTTCCCATAGGATGTGAAGTTAACACTAGTGGGTCATATGAAACCTTTCATTCTCAAATTTATTCATAGGTGTGATAATGATCTAGTTAAAAGTTGCGGAGACCAGGATGATTAGGTTCATGATTGGCTTTTCACTTTGAGACAAAATATCGCCTAAATATACATGTGTGAGGGCTAGTGTAGCTACACAACATACAATATTAGAGGGAGAATCGTCTTAATGGATTGTCAATCAATGTTCGACCGATTAATGATCTTCGACAAAACTAACATTACTAAAATGTTAAACAACCTGACTTGTAATAATTCTAAAGGCGGCGTTGTAACAAAAGGTGATCAGATCTTGTAATAATCAGCACAATGTAGTAGATGAACATTTTATTAGGACTGTCGAAGATCAATAATCTATCCTAAATATTTTCAAATTTTCAGATCTAATGATTTTGTCACTAAAGCTGCACCAAATGTTGCATGAGTATATTCCTTTCACATTTTATTCTTCAAATGGAAAGTCAATCATTAATTTAAACATTCCTGTCTCTATAAACCCCATAGACAGTTTACTGTGCACTTGGAAATGTGTTCTTAGAATGAAACATTTCATATGAAGTAAGATTTTTTGCTGCATCCTCCAGTTGAAAGTCTAATTTCCATCGATAGAATGAAAATTCACTTCGAAATCTAGGTTTTCAGTTCCAAAATGGAAATTCACATCGTAATCTAATTTACAATGCCAAAATAAGAATTATGACAATGGAAATTAGATTTTGATACGGATTTCCATCTTAAAACTGACAAATTAAATTTTGAAGTGAATTTTCATTCTAGTAATAGAAATTCGACTTCACAAAGAAGGAAACAGAGAATACTAATTACATCATACGAAATACCTTATTTTAAGAAAACATATCTAGGTTTCCAATCAATCGTGTTTAATGTAAGGACGAGAATGCTTACTTCTGTGATTGGATTTGCAGGAACCAGAGTAGCTACAATTGCATTTAATATTAGAAAGAGACAATTGAAATTTAAAATAAATCATCGAGATTACTTTTCCTTAATACGAAACAACAATTATCGCCCGAAGATTGACTGATTTTAATTTTGACTTGAATTTCCTTAGATTTGATAACAATTAGGCTTGAAATCATAACATTAACAACCTAATAAAGTTCTTAGGGTCGTCGAAGATCGATAATCTGTGAACATTTATTCTTATTTTATCTCTAATCTTATTTTTTAACATAACTACACTAACTCTTTCATGATTATATTTCTTTCACATTTTCTCTATAAATGTAAAGTTAATGTTCCACCAAAGTACTCTCATCTCAAAAATGTCTCTTACTAGATCACTTTCACACCTCTAAACAAATTCTAAGAATGAAGTTTTTTTATATGATATACGACTTTTCATTTCTTCCTCCAACGGAAAATCAAATTCTCATTGTCAAAAGGAAATTAGATTTCTTATTGGAGGAAGAAATAAGAACTCTTACATTATATGAAATATTTTATTCTTAGATTTTGTTTAAAAGTATGTAATTAATTTATTTTAAAGTTGCGAATATGGGGATACTTGTATTTATGTTTTGCTTTTCACTTGGGGACAAAATATGAAATAAATATATCTATGAGAGAGCTGCCAGTGACATACACTAGTAGATGGAGACGTCTTAATCAATTACGAGTCAATGTTTGACTATTTAATGATCTTTAATAGAACTAACATTACTAAGATGTTAAACGATCCAACTTTGAGCCGAAATGATGTAGGTTCCAATTAAATCTGATCCAAATTTTGGATCGTACCTAAGCGTGTTTATTTCAATTCAAGTTTCATGTGCTAGTCAAAATTAAAATTACTTTCAGAGCGATTAATGTTCTTGGAACTAAATCCTATTCCAGATTTTGCTCGTGTTGCAGGATTTAATAATTTTGGATTTACATAATTTATTAAAACCCATTCAAACTAAATTCTGCTTTCAACTGAACAACCTCTTAATCTAAATGTCATCATTTTATGCCATAGAACATTGCAGGTCTCACCACTATCTTATGAAATTTTCCTCTCAGTTTTTTCTATTACGTAAGAGGTCGGATGCATTCCTCCACTTCAACCAACCAACTTAAAATCCACTAATCACATCCACATCTATATCACATGAACTTTGAACGATAGACTCGAGATATCTAAAACGTTCAAACCTTTTAATGATTTGATCACCCGTAGTTGCAACTCTGCCACTAGAGCTACTACTACTAAAATTACATTTCATGTATTCAGTTTTAAATCAACTCAAATGAAGGCAGGAGAAAAAAAGGAGTTTTCGGTCACTGTAAGCCGTAATCCCGTCGTTGCATTCCCAATTAGCTTCTAACGACTGTGTCACAAGGGTTCAGTGTCGAAGGCAATTGTTTTAGACAAAACAAAGTGGGGGTGGTGAGACGTGCGAGGGTTTCAGGGAGAGGAGAGGGGTTCAAGGGCAGAGGAGAGGGCTTCACATGGAGAGTAGCGAGGGGAGAGGGGATTAGGGCAGGATGGAAAGGCCGCGATTTTGGCAGTATAATGGATTATTTCTGACGGCTTATACATGACTTAAATTCCGTTGGAAAATGTTTGTCGGTTAATATATTTTAACCGACAATTTATCACGTCTATAATAATAAGAATCGTCGACAAAAATATTGTTTTTAATAAGCGAAGAAAATTTTGCAGTTCTATCGTCACAAATATCTCAAACATAAACTTCGCTACACCATCAATAATTTACCTTTATTACCGACGGATAAAACTGTCACTTATTAAAAACGCGTCGGTTAGCACTCCGCCAAATGGCGGATTCATGAATAACTGATGCAATATGCTCGTCAGTTAATATTTGCATTTAACCATCGACATAAGGCGTCGGTAGTGATTAAAATTGTCGGAAAAAATTTTACTGTTTATAAGCGATAAAATGTCTTGTTGTTAAGTCTTCACAAATAACTTAGATCATAAATAATCGCTATACCATCGGAAAATGGAACATTTTTTTTGCGACGCAAATGTTGACCGTCAGCTTTGTCGTCAATTTTAGTGCTTTTCCTGCAGTGTGATGTGTGTATCACTCTGTAATATTATTATTTTTCTAATTAAAGAGAAAAGCAAATCTTTATGATCTCATCAAATACGGTGGATTATTTTTCCTAGGCAATATTCCATTATTTTTCCTTTTTTGAGATTTCACACTTTTTCTTTATCTATTCATGTGTCATATTTTTTTTGTTATGCTACTCACTAACTTGATCATTCTTTTTTTGACTAGCAAACTACAAAAGAGTTGGTCATGCTCTTGTGGCCCAATTCATTATTAATATTATCACTCTCTTATGCTTACTTTTCTCTCTGACTTGATTGATTAAATTTCTACATGCTTTACGCACTCTCTTTTGATCAAATTTACCCCTCTTCTAGTCATATAATAATAACAAACTTGTTTTGATTTAGCCATCTTCATTTGGCTAAGTCACTTCCTAGTACAATCATGTTTTAATATTTTAGCTAAAATTTTCATTCTAAAAAATAATAAATACTTCATTTTTTTTTCTACATAAAAAAGAGCTTCAAGTTGGAGAAAGCTTAGATATTAGAGGAATTTCAATACTATTTGATGATTATTGCCAATAAGTGTTATCACCTGATGATATCTGTTTGATTATTATTATAAAGCCATTGCTTGATAGTTGAACAATTTTACTTGACTATCATACTTAATCATTATTACTCAATTGTAATTGCTCGACCACCTATCATATGATAAAACTATTACCAATCGTTAGTTTATTATCATTGTCGTACAAGTATTAATATCTGATTGTTGTCACTCAAGAAATTAGCACTAGATTGCCACCATGCCTAAGTGTCATTAACTTTACCAACTCACATTGGATCTCAAAATATGTCATCATTATCTTTCACTTTTATTTTAATATCATTTATCACATTCGATCAAACTAGCAAACCACACTTTGTAATCACATATCCACTCGAGTAGAATATAATTCTATAAATTTATTTACATAATTTTTTCCATCTGAATATTTTCATACAAGGCCACAAATGCAACCAATACGGGGAGAATAATGGTTGGCATTTTGCTGTAAAGGAGCTCCTTTATCGGATTTTGGGTTCTTAAATATCAGAATATATATATAGTGTTAATCACAGTCAAATTTTAAGGGCAACGACAGAACTTAACGGTGAGTTACCTAGCAGTAACAAGATAATATTGCTTGTCGACTGCTCACCGCTGCCGTCCAATCTCCTTGGGTACTTGAATTTTGTCGGCATGTAGTAGTGGTATCGTAGTTCCCAAAAAAACAAACGGACGATCAGTAGCCCATCAATCCGATAAATCTGAGTAAATAATTATCATCTCTCTCTCTCATCCCCCAAAAGAAAATACTTCTCTCTCTCTCTCTCTCTCTCTCTCTCTCTATATATATAATGATCGACAACTAGATCCCACTTCTAATCCTATTTACATTTTTACCATTTTTATGTTTCATATCACATAACAGTAACATCATTTTAACGTGGCAAAATGAAATACTCTTGTTATGCATGCAAGTCTTCCTAACAAACACACACACACATACATATATATATATAAGCCATAACTGTCAGCACAAATCTCAAAGCACCGGCCTAGACGACAGTCGACCAACCAAGGCATCCAATCGTCCAATTGTCAAATGCGTGGTCGAGAATCGACTGACATGTCATGGCGAGAGACTCGGGTGATAGACCTTACCGACCGAGAGGCAGACAAGAATCTTTGGTCGCTACTAATCGGTAGAGTCGCGTTTACCACGATGGACGAGACCGACATTCGATCGGGCACCTCGGGCCGACCAACACGTATTTCAGAGAACTCAGTCTCCACTCAGCTGGTCACCTCAATCGCCTGAATTCTAACAAATAGGTTAACCAATTACCGTCTTGTTAAAATTCAAATTATACATATAAATATGATATGAAATCCATAGATTAATAAGAGTATCCATTGTATTAAGAGGAGTTTCCATAACCGCCGTAATTGTATAAAATACTCTCCTATAAGTATGAGGCAAAAATATGAATAAAGGGATCTCTATTCCCGGCTCTCTCGAAAGAGAAGTCTAAATATATTTTACTCTCTTCCTTCCTTCTTCTGACCTTAATTCTCGAGATGTATTCACAAAATACAAATTATGTTCAAATATTCTAAAAGGTAATGCGGTGAGCTTCGATATCCCAAAGACGAGAAGTGGAAAAGAATATGAAGGAGAAGTTTCCCAAAGAGAAATAGCACACATAGATCTCATTAGAGATACTACACAACCAGACGTCCATGCACAAGTCCAGGACTTATAAGCCAAAATGACCCTCATGATGGAGCAATTCGAGATCTTCTGGCAGCAATCACCGAGAGGAACGACCGGCCGCCATGTTTAGATGTCAAACCTCATGGTGGTCCGCCCTCAAAGGCCCTCACTGGTGAACCGCCTACTCTGGACAACTAAGTCAGCGACCAGCATATGGTGGGACAAAGCAAGTCCCAACACACTAACACCGGCCAAGCTAAGATTTGCTCGCATAGATTCATATAACATAGAGCTAACCCGATCGATCACATTGCATCGTTTGAATTATCCATCAGTCTGCTCTAAATTGATGAAGCTATATTGTGTAGTCTCTTCTTAACCACCCTGAAGGAATCAGCCCTTCAGTGGTTCAATGGTCCCCCAACCAAGACCATCCTAAATTACTATGAGCTTAAGAGACTCTTCATTCCACACTTCTCAAACATACAGAAGCCGAGTAAAGACTCGAACCCCAACTGAACCTTAAGTAGAGAGAATACGCGATCCTGCAAGCTTGCATCACCCGCTTTCAGAATGAGAAGCTCAAAGTTAGAGATCTGAACTAGATATAGCTTGTCGGCGCATTTTTTCAATTTATATTTAATTTAAATATATATATATAATTTCAAATAGTTTGGAAAATAATATTTGATTTTTTGAAAATATGAGACTGAACCCATCTCATATCTTTAATAGTTTAAATAATTGAATGCCGCAGCATAAACTATGTGTTTATCCCGGGGAATAGACACATTGCATAATAATGAAGCTCAATTAAATAAACCAGTAGATTTATTACATTTGTTTGGTCTGCGAACCATTTTTATGTTGACCGACAAATTCCCCTATTTAATACAAAAGAATTAAATAGGGTTTATATTACTTGAGTGCTGAAGTTCCCTACAAGGGCAAACCCCTATAGTTAATTACATCTTAAATGACGGGAATCACTTAAGAAAACTCTCGATAAAGATCAGTGGTTCTGCTTTCAAGAATTGCAAAGTTTAGGCTTTCACGATTGGACATTAGAAATTCAAAAGGGAATGGATCAAATTAGGAACAGTTCTTTTAAGAGTCCAAAGGAGTGAAAAGGTAGGGGATGTCATGGGTCCAGAAGAGAACCTCGGGTGACTTCCCAGACTATCATATTGTTTGGCTTCGATTTTAGAGAGATATTATTTGATATTTCAATCTTGTCGATTTTAATTAATTGGGACTTATATTTGCATGACATAATCATACAAATAGCCCAAATTGAACCAAACCAAGTTAAATTTGAAAATACGAGACCGAACCCATCTCATATCTTTAATAGTTTAAGTAATTGAACGCCGCACCATAAACTATGTGTTTATCCCTGGGAATAGACACATTGCATAATAATGAGGCTCAATTAAATAAACCAGTAGATTTATTACATCTGTTTGGTCTGCGAACCATTTTTATGTTGACCGACAAATTCCCATATTTAATACAAAAGAATTAAATAGGGTTTATATTACTTGGGTGCTGAAGTTCCCTACAAGGGCAAACCCCTATAGTTAATTACATCTTAAATGACGAGAATCACTTAAGAAAACTCTCGATAAAGATCAGTGGTTCTGCTTTCAAGAATTGCAAAGTTTAGGCTTTATGAGGGTTTATGTTGTAAACGAACGACGACCTCGGAGTCCTAAGACGAGTTTAGGACTTAAATTGTATAATATAATTATGCAAATGCCTAAAGGATGGAGTGAGGATTTATGTTGCGCTAAACAAACTACCTCGAAATCCTACGGCTTAGTTGTTTATTCTTAAGGAAAGATATGCTGCCGAAGATTCGTTTTGTTGTTGAAAATGGTCGTGATGTCCAACGCGCTTGCTCCAAGCTCCTTGTTGTTATAGGGGTTTAGTTTAAGAAGTGATAATCAAGAGATGAGAGAAGTTTTATGGTTTAGAGATTGAGTTTCAAATTCAATGTCTTAAATTTTATTGGGGAAATATTAAAATTGATTAAGCAAAACCGGTTAAGATCCCACGGTTTCATAATCCCGGAACCACTATTTTCATCGGATTCACTTAGTCCAAATGAATTTGCTAAACTCAACTGCATGAGTTCCACACTTTCATTTAGACCGTGGGAAATCTTGTTAGCAACACGTGGGTTACATCATCCGAGGTATTCCCGATCATCCAACGAGACGTTTTAATTTAATTATGCTTGTGGTGTTATTTGTTTGTGATGAAATTTTGAGTTGTCTTATATTTTGAATGTTGTGGAGGTGAATTTTATCTTGTTTTGATTTTAATTTTAGTTTCAGTTTTACGACTATTCTAAGAGTTTTAGTTTTCATGCAGGGTGACACTGTTGTTTTAACATGCAAGCTTACAAGAAAAGAAAGTATAGTAGAACGCAGGTAAGTAAATTGCAATAAAATAAAAGCATACCTGGCTGGTCTTCTTGTCATTTCCAACTGCACTTAAAACGCATGTTAGGGCATTTAAATATTTGAAAGACAACACCTAGTAAAGCTAAGGGAAGATCCTGATTTTCTACTAAATCCTAATCCTAACATTAGTCAATTCCTAAGGTGTGTTTGAGGATGATTTTCTTCATCAAAGAACAATAAAGTTCAACTGTTCTTCTAAAACATCCCATTGGATTGAGAAAGTGCTTAGGACGAGTCCTGAACATCTTTTCAATGCTTCTGGGATCATTTTGAGTCCAAATGAATTTCATTATGTTGATGAATCGATCATCCGAAGTTTAGTTGAGTTTTGGTTCTTGCTCGGCGAACTTGGATGTTTGATTATCCTATGAGTAAGGTGACATTCTATTCGATGCTTAATTTAAGAGTTATAAAGATGAAAGCCTTTAGGGGCAAATTATTTCATTAAAGAACTTAACCATTCTCAATTAAAGTTCAATTAGTGATTTAAAATGATTTAATTTAGTTATAAAATTTTGGTTGATGTTTTTCTAAATACTTTTAAATTGTTTTAAATTGGAGAAAGTGTTTAAATCATTTAAGTTCAATTAAATTAATTTTAATATTTTAACTTGTTTTAATTTGATTATAATATTTCAGATTAATTTTAATATTCTAAATTGATTTAATTTAATTATAATATTTTAATTATAAATTGTTTCAAATTAATCTTAATATTTCAAATTTGTTTTAATTTAAGTTTTAAATGATTTCAGATTAGTTTTAATATTTTAAGTTTGTTTTGATTTGATTTTAAATTATTTCAAATTGATTTTAATATTTTAAGTTTTAATTTGATTATAAGATTTCAGGATTATTCCCTTTTAATTATTAGTTTCAATCATCATTTTTATGGTTCCATTAATTAAGAGTTAAATAATATTGAATCAGTTCATTGTTTAGGGGGTTAATTTAAAGAATTAGAATCCCCTTATATCACATCCCCTAAACTTAACAATTTATGCTTTAATCAACTTCCAAAGTTTAATGACTTAATTAATTGGGATTTCTTCTTTAACATTAAAGGTGATTAATGGGTTTCTACCCCTTAATTTTCTATGTTTCAATAATCTAAGAGGAAAATCAAGATCAAATGTTAACCCTTCCCCTTTGGTTAAGCCTAAATATTAGTTAAGGCTAAAGTTCCTTAATTACCTTTACGCCATCTTAAACTTGTTCATCTCATAATTCACTAAATTAAGCTCAAATGAACTTGAAATTTTTATGTCACCTCACTCACATGTCAATTAAGACATCAGTGGAGAAAATGTGATTTTTTCTATTTTAATTTAATTTATATAATTATTTTAGTGGAAAATAGAGATTTTTAATGAAAATTTAACAACATGACCAAGGTGAGACTCCTATCCTTAGGAAAATTATGGAAGGTTCCTACTAGCCAAAGGACCACTTGGACCAATTTTGGTGATTTTTTTAACTTTTAATTTATTTATTATAAATTTTAAGTTTTGGAGTACTAATTAATTATAAAATAAAATTGAGGGGCAAAATTAGGTTTTGTATTTTTCTTAAATCTCTCTAAGCTCAAGGAACTCAGAGAAAAAAATTTTATATTTTTCTGATTTTTCTTTGAATTATTAGAATTATTTTAGTGAAAGGCTTCAAAAATCTATTTTTTAATATTAAAAATTACCCTAAGCCTTTAAAATTTAATATCTTTACTTAGAGACTTAGAAAAAATAATTTATTGGTTCCCAAGTGATTAGGAGGCTAAATGTGACATTTTGGTGAATTTTAATATTTTTATGATTTTTATAATTTTTTAATTATTAAAATATTCAAAAATGATAAAAAAATGAATTTTTTATGAAAAATCTAATTTTATTTTTCCTGGACTCCTCTGATCTCAGAGAACCCCTAAAATTGATTTGGTGAATTTTTTTAGTTATATTTTAGGTTTTATGAATTTTTTAATCTCAAATATGGTTGTGTCACTTAGGTAATTCATTTAATGGGTTGAATTAACTCCAATTGATTTGAAATTTTTATGTGGGGTTCTTCTGACCATAAAGCACAGTGGAGAATTGATTTCACGCTATTTTGATGTGTGGTTGCTCCAAATTAATTTAATTTTAGTTTTGTGTGTTGGGTTAAATTAGGATTATTTTTAGTAAATGAAATCAAACCATAATTTTCCTAGGGTCCTCTGGTCTTAAGATACTTCCCCTAATTTTTCTATATTTTTATAATCAACATGGTAATTTCCACAAATTCTCAAGAAAATGGCCCTAAACTTAGAAAATAGATAACTACCTGTAGACATAGCCTCTGACCTTGGAAAAATCAGAGGATGTTCCCAAGATCAGAGGCTACAAAAAGCCCTATAGTCTCATGCCGTGGTGAAATATGTATGTAAGTGGAGAATTAAAATACTCAAGACAGTGAATAATTAATTAAAAATCAAATACATAAAAAAAATATTTTGATTTTAATTCCACATTGTTCTCCTCTATTCACTGAGCAAGATAGTATTTTTAGTTTATTTTTATGATTTTTCTATGCAAAGATATCAATTTTTGAAGTTCTGTGATTTAAATAAATAAGAAAAATTCTAATTTCATACTTATCCGATGCGGTGCCACCTCAACCTAGATGGCTCCGAAGTCACACGCGGCGCACTCCTATTCGATGTCGCCATCTGAGTCAGCGAGCTCTTTTTGTCCCGCGGTTCTATCCAGCTCGATCTTCGCTGTCCATCCAATACACGCGCCATCCGAGGGTCGCTGAGGTTCGTCCCCGTCTGGTTCAACCCGAGAGCTGTCCACACCAAAACCTTAGGATCTCGAGCTACACTTCACCAAATCGAGTGCAGTTTGTTTCTAAATGCTCTTCTAGCCTAGACGAAGCTATCCATGCGGCTAACATGCATTGAAATTAAGTAGAATGAAATGGGGAATTCATGGAAGCTCGGGAGGAGGAGGAGTTTAATACCTTTGCTCTGAGAGGTGAGGTCTCGATCAGAGATGCCCGGCACGTTCGTAGAGGTCCAAGGAGCCTACGGATTGAGTCTCTGGTCGTGGTGAATTGCCTAGACCCAAGTTCAACCAAGGCCGATTTGGAGCTATGGCCGATAGCACAAATAGGTGGCCTGGTGATGGGCCTTTCACTGGGGAGCTTCTTCTCTTGGTGTGGGGATGGTGTGGGTGAAGTTAATTTGATTTTGGTGGAGGTTTCAAGAGTGTCCTGTTTCTGGCTTGAATTTCGACTGAGAAATTAAGCTCAGGTGATGGAATTCAGGGCAGGAGAGTGGTTGGAATCTTCTTCTCTTGGCTGGGATTAGGTCTGGGAGAAGTTTGGGGGAGTTTTATGAAGAAAATTTCAGCACCTGAAACTCAGCCGTGGAGGAGCCAATTTATAGCACTCGCTGGAGAGGGGAGCTCAGGGCCATGCAATGAGTGCCTTGGGCCGCTTAGGGTGAGGGCTGAGCAGGGTAGGTGTGCAGTGAGGGGATTGCTCACTGCCATGGCTCAATTTTGGATTTTTAGCTCATGGGGGGGCGCTCGGGCGTGCCTGTTCCGGCGTCTGTGGCAGCTGGCAAGGACTGGGCAGGCGGCTGGCAGGCTGAGGAGGAGTGGGGGAAAAGTTTAGTGCAATTAAATCTGGTAAAGAGGTTGCTTGAGAAGGATTTGGGGATGGGACTTAGGCTTAGCCAAGTGGCTAAACCCAATGGTCCAAGTGGTGGACCATTGGTCCATGGCTTAAGGTTGGCTGCCATGAAGTTGGCTTGGTCAAATTTGATCAAACCAATCCTAGGAGGTCTAAGGTTGGCTGCCATGAAGTTGGTTTGGTCAAATTTAACTTGGTTTTGTTCAATTTGAATCATTTGTACGATTGAGTTGGTTTGAGTTTAGGTTAGGCTAAGTTGAGTTTGGGTTTGGTTTGAATCAATTTGGTTGAGCAACAATGTGCAAATGATTGCTAGGAAGGGTTGATAAGAGTATTGGAAGGGTTTCAAATCAATTTGGAGGGTTGAGCTTGGCTAGGGTCCAATTAATGATTCAAATTGATGCAAGAAATTGTCATGAAGGGTTTTAGATAAAAATTGGATGGAAATTTTGGGTTAGGGGATTTAATTTGGGGAATTTGGGCCATGTGGCAATTTTAGGGAAAATTTTGGGGCTTTTGGTTCAAAGGGATTTTGAATGGGATTTTAACCAAAATTTTGGCCAAATAAATGTTGTGTTTGGTATAGGGATGTGTTATGAAGGTTTTAGAACCATCTTGAAGAGAATTTAAGTTGAATTTGATTGGATTTGGGCATGTTTGGATTCATGGGTAATTTAGGGCATGAAAATTCAAAAAACAACCTGTATACATCATAACTGTAAGCACAAACCTCAAGGCATCTGAATGGCTTAGACGACGGCCGGACAACCAAGACATCCCACCACCCTATTGTCAACCGTGTGGTTGTGAATTGATCGACACGGCACGGCGAGATTCTCGAGCGATATACCCGACAGACCTAGAGCAGACAAGAATCCTTGATCACGGCTAATCTGTCAACCCGCCCTTATCGTGACGGATGAGACCCGCCCTTATCGTGACGGATGAGATTGACATTCTATCGGGCGCCTCGACCGATCAACACATATTTTAGAGCATAGTCGGTACTCAGTTGGTCGTCTCAGTCTGTTAAATTCAAAAAAACCGGTCAGCTATTACCGTTATGTTAAAATTTAAATTGTAAATACAAATATGATATGAAATCCATACGATTAACAAAAGTATCCATTGTAATAAGGGTAGTTTCCGTAATCGTTCCATTCTTTCCGTCATTGTACAAAATACTCTCCTATAAATATGAGTAAAAAAGACGAATAAAGGGATTTCTTTTTGGGCTATCTCGACGGGGAATTCTAAACCTATTCCACTGTTTTCTCTCCTTCGTCTGACTCTAACTATCGAGGCGTATTCATATGGACAAATTAGGATCCAACAATAATAAAATTATGAAGCATATATTGCAGTTAGGATATCTTAACCTAACTAGTTTTGTTTATTATATGTCTAAATAAACAATTGCCGCACATATATAATGTATAAATATGACTTATTTTAGGCTCTGATTGTATACTACATATATCAATATTTTTGCTTCACCTGTATATTTTGTATTGAGGCTTTTACATACATAGCATCCAAAACATTGTTATTTCCGTGTATCATACTCAAAGCTTATACCCGTCGAGCCTCCATTCTCTGCTCCATTAGCACCCTCGGTGCAGATCATGGCCACCACAGCTTCTTCTTCATGTTCCAGCTTCGTCTTCAACGGATTTCACGACCCTCCGGCTCAACCACGAAGGCTTGATCAAGTCCAATGACCTCCTCTGGTTCATCAAATTCACAAAAAAATGAGGTCCGCCTCATGCCATTCGCCATCCGAGCGACGCCGATCTACAAATAGGCATGGGGGACGACGTTATATGTTAATCTGGTCTTCACCGGCTAGCTGTTAAACTCCTTCCCGTCTGAATTCTTCCCTCGTTGTGGTCTGAGCTCCCTCGCTCCCTTGCAACCTCTTCCCTCTTTGCGGTCACATTAGAAAGATAAGTTTATCTCAAAATTGACAAGCGACCACTACATGGGGATCGGGAAATCTCCTAGCATTCGTCGAAATCCGTCAAGGACTCGATCATCTTCCTAATTTGGAACCTGCAATTTCTCGAGAGTTTATATGGGAAGCACACATTACACATTCAACAACAACGGCTCCATGATCTTCCTCAACCTCTTCTACAACGAATTAGACGGCTCAATTTCGAAGGAAATCAACAAACTAAACTACTAAACGCCACCAATGACTTCCACCAAAATGTCCTCATCCGGCGATGAGTTCAACTCTGCCCAGCTTAATTAATGACTAACAGCTTTGTCGCCGTTGAGAAATTTTTGATGGTATTTCTAAATTAATCTTAGTTGGAGAGACAGATGTTTCCACTTTCTTAGAAATAGTTTCTTCAGGATGTTCAATTTTTTTTTATCTTCTCTCTCAATTTCAATCTTTTTCTGAACTCCAATATTTAATTCCTTTTCACTTCTTAATTGGAGCTTTAACTTGTTCTTATTCTTTATTTTTGTCTTCAGGATTGGTCTGAATTTTATTTTCACCAATCAAATTTTGTGTTATATGATCACATTAATTTTATTTATTTGAGGAATGTTTAAATAATTTCAAAAATTAATAAAACAGCGCATTATTCATTATTGTATGATAATCGGAATCAAAATAGTTGTCAAACGCTTAACTTCTAATTTCTATAAAGCAATATAACCGTTTTATCTCTTTTCTATGTCTGAATATATGTGTGTGTATAAACACACACACACAACGCTAAAGCATGTTTAATACAGTCTATCAACTTATAATATTGCACTTCAGTCCTTAACAAATAGTTATAATTGTTAACAATGTTTTACAAATTTATTTTAATATATTTTTTATTGCGTAGAAGAAATATATGCCAACAGAATAGGAGATTAGCTTCTGAATTTTGTATGAAGATCTGAGGCACTCATATAAAAGAAGAATTATATGATGAGACACAAAAGCTTTCACATGAATAGTTTAAAATGTTATATGGTCTTGCTAAATTGAAATGATTTCATTAGTGTATATAAAAGATAAACTTTTAATAATTGAGAAATATGTGGGTTCATTAAATTTTATAGAGGAAGTTGGATGATCATTAAGTTATTGGAGTTGTCTTAAAAAAAAAATTATTGCATTGTTTTGGTTCTTCTTCATGAACATGATTTGAGAGATGAAGAAATCTAATAACCATCTTCGGTGGCTTGTAATGATCATATAAGTGATGGAGGACAATGATGTCATCGAATAAGGCCATAAGGTATTACACAGTTTCCTTAAAATCGGGTAACCTTGTTCTAGCGACGAAGATAGGGTGACCATAATTAGGCAAGTATGCTCAAATGATTGTAGAGGGCAATAATGATCACAATTATTTAGATGGGAGATGATGTCCAAATGGTAAGCCATCATAAATAGTTTCTTGATGGTATTTAGGTTGTCAAAATGATTTCTCTACCAAAGGAATTCTACCAGTGTTTAATCCAAAAAAAAAAAATTCATCGAAAATCTATTTGTTGATGGAAAACTTTAGTTTTCCAACAAATTTATCTTACAAAAGTTACTTATTTTTCTGTAGTGGATGTGGCGAAAAATGGTCATAGTGGGGAGATAATGATCACATGGATGGTCATATGAAAGTGTCATACAACATAGTTCACATGATTGTAGATAGAGGACAACGATTGTATGGTCATAATTAGACAATGAAAGTTGAATGTTCATAGTCATGGGATGTAGGTTGGGCGACTATAATTTGATGATAGTTCTCAAATAATCATATTCATGTAACAATTGGTAAGCGTTAGAATCGATCAAGTTGTGGCAATATGATAATGTTGGTTTGTGTGGCTATTTTATGGCGTTGGACTAATGATGCTAATTTGATGATGAATTAGATGATGGCAATCTTTTGACCGTAGTTAGGTGACAATGTTCCCAGGGATGATCATATAGCTATAGGCATATGAAAGAGATCAAAAGGTCGTAGTCAAGGGAAAATAATTTTATGGTCATAGTTAAGTGATGAAGATTGCATGTTTGTATTCATGGGACTCAAGCTGAGCTACTATAGTTGGAGAACGTTGATCAAATAATCATAGTTGGATAATGATTGTCGAGCATTGGCATTGGTCATGTTATGATATATTGATAATATTGCTTTGTGTGGACTTTTTATGTCCGTAGATGAGTGATGGTAATTTGATAATAGTACTTTGTGATGGCAGTAATTATAGATTCGGTACCATAAATAGACGGTAACAATTTCATGATGGTAGTCTAGCGACAACAGTCCAATATTGATGGATAAGTGGTGTCAACTTGATGATAATGGTCGAGCAATAATCCTCTTTATCGATATTAAATGTAAAATTTGTTTTGCCTTATCAAAATTTATCATATCATAATCCTCTTCAAATTATCTGGGATTAGAATCTCTCAAATTACAATGCGTATTGCAGATTAGATCAGATTACACAACTTTTTACTTAATTGGATACTGACTTGATTTGATGTAACAATAAATTAGAGTACATAATTATGTGTTATTATATGCGCATATGATTAGAAGAAGGGAACTACACAATATTATACTGACTCTTACTTAACCGATATTAGTATATAGAATTATGCACGCAATAATTATTGCCATCCGAACTCATTTGAATGATATTATTACCGCTAATTTCAGAGAAATTGAAACGTATTTTTCTTGATATCACATCGCCGAACAGAGACAAATTGTTTTGAATTTATAAATCAATAATACTTTATTGTTTTTTATAAAGGCTTTTTACATACATGGTACTCCAAATATTTCTATTTACATATCTCACATCCTATACTTCCAATCTAGAAAAACAGAGAATTATTGTTTACTACCAAATCCACAGCCGCCACCCACTCGATCCCTTCCCTCCAAACATCTAAAAAGCCCCCACCGAGCGCAAGCCGAAGAAGAGAAAAAATAACGCAGGAGAAATGATTCCCCTTCGGCTTCCCATCCTCCTAGCAGTTACTACCCTGCTCTCCCTCCATTTATCCCCCCTAGCTTCTTCCCTAAACCAGGAAGGCCTCTACCTCCTTGAAGCCAAGCGCGGCCTCTCCGATCCCGACAGTGCTCTCGCCGACTGGAACTCCCGCGACGCCACTCCTTGTAACTGGACCGGAATCCTCTGCTCCTCCTCTTCTTCCGTCACCTCAATCAACCTCGCTAACCTCAACCTCGCCGGCCCATTCCCCTCCTCTTTCTGCCTCCTCCCCAATCTTTCTTTCATCTCCCTCTCGCTAAACTACATTAACTCCTCTCTCCCCTCCTCCTCTCTTCTCCCCTGTACTTCGCTTACACACCTCGACCTCTCCCAAAACCTTCTCGTTGGCGTTCTTCCAGACTCTTTATCTTCTCTTCCCTCACTTCTCTACCTCGACCTATCTGGAAATAACTTTTCCGGCGCCATTCCTTCTTCATTTGCCTTGTTTCCATCTCTTCAAGTTCTCTCCTTGACAGCTAATCTCCTCAATGCCACCATTCCTTCTTTTCTCGGCAACCTGTTCTCTCTTCGTCAGCTTAATTTGTCTTACAACCCCTTCGCCGCCGGTGATATACCTTCGTCACTTTCTAATCTCACCAACCTTGAAAAGCTCTGGCTTGCCGGTTGCAACCTCGTCGGCGACATCCCTCCTGGTCTGGGCGGGCTCTCCAAGCTCACAAACTTCGATCTTTCCTACAACTTCCTCACCGGTGTCATTCCTGAATCACTCTCCGGCCTCACCTCAGTTGTTCAAATCGAGCTTTTTAACAACTCTCTTACTGGTCATCTACCTGCTGGACTCTCCAACCTCACTAACCTTCGCCGATTGGACGCCTCCATGAACCATCTCTCTGGTCCGATTCCGGATGATATTTTCTCCATCCCCAATTTGGAAAACCTCCACCTTTTTCAAAACCAGCTGACCGGCTCGGTTCCCCCCAACGCGTCGTTGGCGTCGAAGCTCTACGAGCTCCGGCTTTTTGAAAACCAGCTTTCAGGTGTTCTTCCAGCCAGTCTCGGGGCACATTCCCCACTCATGTTTGTTGACCTATCCGAAAACCAGCTCTCCGGCGATATTCCCAGAGGTATCTGTGACAGAGGTGTGCTGCAGGAGCTTCTTTTAATAGATAACGACTTCACCGGAAGCCTCCCAGAAGTCCTCGGTCGTTGCTGGAATCTCAACCGCGTGCGGCTCAGCAACAACCGGCTTTCCGGTGATGTGCCATCCGGGATGTGGGGGCTGCCACATATCTGGATTCTCGATCTGAGTAACAATTCCTTCACCGGAGGAATCACACCTGACATCGCCGGCGCCGCCAATCTTTCTAAGTTGCTCATGGACAGAAACCATTTCACCGGAAACATTCCCGCTGAGATTGGCTCACTCTTCAAGCTCTATGAATTCTCAGCCAGCGACAACCGGCTCACTGGCCCATTGCCTGAATCTCTAGGAAAGCTGACTGAGCTGGGTCAGCTCGACCTACACAACAACTTGCTTTCCGGCGAACTTTTAACCGCAATCCAATCTTTGACCAAGCTTACTTTTTTAAATCTCGCAAACAACGAGTTCACAGGCAGGATTCCGACGGAGCTCGGAAACCTGCCGGTGCTGAACTACCTCGACTTGTCCGGCAACAGCCTCACGGGAGGAATCCCATTCCAGTTACAAAACTTGAAACTGAATCTATTCAATCTATCTGACAACCAGCTTTCTGGTTCCATCCCTCCCATCTTCCACAACGAAGCTTACAAGACTAGCTTTTTAGGTAACCCCGGCTTGTGCTGGGATCAATCTGGTCTCTGCGCAAGCTCTAACAACAGCAGCCAGAACCGAACCAAGTACTTGTGGCTTCTTCGTTCAATCTTTATTCTCATGGCTATAGTATTAATCGCCGGAATTGCTCTCTTTTACTGCAAATACAGACAGATCAAGAGGGCAAACAAGGGGCAGGACAAATCCAGCAAGTGGATTCTCACTTCATTCCACAAGCTAGGATTCAGTGAATATGAGATACTTGATTCCTTAGACGAAGATAATGTGATCGGAAGCGGAGCTTCCGGTAAAGTCTACAAGGTAGTGCTTAGCAACGGTGAGGCCGTGGCTGTGAAAAAACTGTTGAGAAATACAAAGATGAATGGTGGAAGTCGTGACCAAGCTTCGGACGATGCTTTTGAAGCAGAAGTAGCGACTTTGGGGAAGATAAGACATAAGAATATTGTTAAGCTTTGGTGCTGTTGTGCTCATAAGGATTGCAAACTACTTGTTTACGAGTTCATGACGAATGGTAGCTTGGGAGATCTATTACATGGTAATAAAGCGAGTGTTTTGGATTGGCCGACGAGGTATAAAATTGCTGTGGATGCGGCAGAGGGGCTCTGTTATCTTCACCATGACTGCGTTCCTGCGATTGTTCATAGAGATGTGAAATCCAACAATATTCTTTTAGATGCGGGGCTTGGGGCGAAAGTTGCAGACTTTGGGGTTGCGAAAGTGGTGGAAGGGGAGGAGAAAGGCCAAAGATCTATGTCTGTTATTGCTGGTTCTTGTGGATACATCGCTCCAGGTATCTTGAATTTATTATACAAATTGTTTTGTAGCTGTTTCATCTTGCTTTAGTTTTAATAGTTTTATTTTTCTTCAGACATACTCAAATAATTATTCTTGCTACCTCTTTGGTTTTAGAGAAATGTATAAGAGTGAAAATGGCTATATTTTAAATTATGCTCATGTTTAAGATAAAGGTATGATTTTTACATATTTTAAGTATTGAACTTAAGGGCTCAAGCCTGATAATCAAAGATCAAATGATTTATCCTTGGTCAATTTATTCTTGTTAGTTTGACAGAATTTGGTATACCGGGTCCAAATATGGTACGGTAGGAATATTGTGGATAACATCAATTGGGTCGACTATGTGGCCTCATCAATTGGGCGAGCATTTGCTGTAAATATGCATGTGTATCATGCATGATTTGGCTGATACATACCACCCAATTCTTATGAATTTGCGTATCTAACACGCTAACTTAATTTTTATCATATCACATAAAAATCCCCCCATTTTTATTTTTAAAAAGTGAAATACACCTTTTTATGCATAAAAGTATGTTGTCATGCATGTAAAAATTAAGGCTTATGTAAATACATAGGAACTGAGTGGAATGCATGTGAATCATCCTACTTATTATCACTGTTATTTAGATCAGAGTAATTATTAGTTTGATCCAGTAGAAATATTTCTACATAAATTCTTGACTTTGGAAATATTCCCACTTGCTCTTTCATGCTGTGCTCTGCTGTTTTGCTATAAGCGGACTTGGTTAGTTCCTCTGCTTCCTGGATCAACTATGATCCTTTTAACTGCGTCCAGGCCTTGGTATATATAACTGTAGTTTTCCTCACTACGGCCTGCAACTCAAGGTTTTGGTTCACCATTATGGCTTTGCAGTACTGACTGTGACTGCACATATCTACCTTTTTTTCATAAGCTGCTCTTCTTTCCCAAAATCTGCATCATTGAAAGCGATTTTTTGCCCTATAAGTTAAAAGCTGAAACTAGGCTTCTTTTTCAATTGGATTTATACTTTTCCATTTGGTTACACAACTTTTGTCAAAGTTGCGGATGAGATAGTGGGCAATGGTATTGTTGGCCAGGTTGTAATGTCCCATGCTCTAAGCTCACCGATCCCATAAAAAAAAATTTTGAGTTATGCTGTACTGACCTACCCACAATCTAGAAAAAGTCTTCAAGAGTCCAAATTATGTGGAAAACAAGTCACAATAGAAGTGTACATTAGATTGATTAGCGCAAATTAAGCATATTTAACAAAGATTAATCTGTATTTTAAGCTCTTTCAGCTCATTCCAATCCTGAATTCTGTATTTATGCTTTCAGATAACAAAGCTAATATCTTTAATAACTGCTGCAGAATACGCATACACTCTACGAGTGAACGAGAAGAGCGACATATACAGCTTCGGAGTCGTCATCCTCGAGCTAGTTACAGGAAAGCTTCCAGTAGATCCGGAGTTTGGAGAGAAAGATTTGGTCAAGTGGGTTTGCAGCACAATACAGCAGAAAGGAGAAGATCACGTGATTGATTCAAAGCTGGATCTATGCTACAAGGCGGAGATAACCAAAGTCCTTCACATCGGTCTCCTCTGTACCAGTTCTCTTCCCATTAACCGCCCCACCATGAGAAGGGTAGTCAAGATGCTTTACGAAGTGTGCTATGAGCAGAAGCCGAAACCATTCCCTAAGGACGGGAAGCTCTCTCCTTACTACTATGAAGATGATCAGAGCGTCACCTCTGCATCAGTGGGAGATGATGAGACGAAGAATTTAG
This sequence comes from Papilionanthe hookeriana x Papilionanthe teres, assembly GCA_022702705.1. Lineage (NCBI taxonomy): Eukaryota > Viridiplantae > Streptophyta > Magnoliopsida > Asparagales > Orchidaceae > Papilionanthe > Papilionanthe hookeriana x Papilionanthe teres. Next base: position 86,481,230 of record CM040424.1, read on the forward strand.
AGAGGTGCTGTTCTCTCCAAATAGATCCACAGATCATAGTGTGACTTGTTTAGAAGAAGCAAATCAGTGCCTGACTTGCTAAGAACTAGAGTATTTCATCCACCAATTTTTTTTTTTTTTTAATTTAAATACTGTAAATGGATGAAATATTTTATTTTTGAGGTTTCTGAATGCTTTTTTTTTTTTTTTTAGCTTTTCAGTTTTGTGACTATCTGGTCCAGTCGAATTTATTGTTGGCTTCTGGAAATCAATGCTGCTAGTGCTTTGTAAAATTCTGACATTAATGTTAGATTTTTATTTATTGGATGTAATGATGCACGGTCCTTTACTTCTCTTTACTGTCGTATGAGTGATGGCAATGTGCCCTTGTAATGAAATAATTTTGAAAGCGAGAGGAAGGAAAGAAGAAAGAAAACTGATTTTGTTTATATCCTGTAATTGAATGGTTTTTTTATTTTTTGTAAAGTTTTGATGTTGATAGGTCATGTAAGTTAGTTTTTTCTGTGTGATAGACTTCAAATTATTTGATTATATACATTTATGAAATATTTATGCAATTATTATGGCTTATCCTCTTAGGTTAGTCGTGGAACGTGGGTGTAGTTGTCTTGTTGCTATGTGCGAATGATTGAAATTTCAAAGAGGATCGACATGGATTAAGCTACGAGGCTACAGTAGATGCCCGTCTTGATCGTAGCTTAGAATAAATTAAAAGAAAAGGGTTACTTCCGATGTTTATATTTATAAAATTTTGGTGAACTTAAGTTATATATGAAAGGAGTTTTTTACTTTTAAAAGTAGGAAATTCAAACGAAAATTTAAAAGAAAGATATATATCATGTAATACTATGCAAAGGTGCTTCATCATCAATTGTGTAATTTGTAATTATTTTCAAGGCATTTAACATGAATCTCGACTCATTTTAAGTAAAAGTATTCAAAATCATTAAAATTTATCCTGAAGTTAAGATTTTTGCAAATTTAATTCAACTAGACCGGATCAACGAACCCAACAATATAAACATTGATCCAATTCGAAGCAAATCAAACCCAAAATATGTCGTTTAACCATTTTTGGAGGCTTTTGGTGGTTAATTGGAAGGTCAAATGAACTCCAAATTAAGCGTGTCTATAATCAAATTGAACATTTCAACAAGAGGAATCCTATGAGCCCATGATCATCAAATTTTGAGGTCATTAAGGTCATCAGATCACCAAAAATATCTATGTTCCAAGGGAATCAACTTATTTCATTCGATTATATGTATATGGTGGTTATTCGCCAAAGAAAGAAAATATCCATTATTAAGGACTATATACAGACCTCCTCTCTCTTTGCTTGGAAGGAGGAGAAGGAAAGAGAAGAAATAACCAATTCTATTGTTGTTATGGAATAAAGATCCGACAACAACTCCCGGCCTCTATTGTTATCAACTGCGGCGTGTTGATCTCTCTCGATCAACGGTGGCGCGCCTCGATCACCTTCGGCTACTCTCTGCCCGCCACCTTTGATAGACTCTACAGAGTAACAAAACACATTACGGAGTAACGAAGAACCTTATTAAGTGTAAAATCTACCACACATGAAGAAATGCGGTGTTTTAAAAACTGTGCAACGACGTATCCTGAACACATTGTATCAAAGACCAATCGAAGGCTTCCATCAACAACTCTTTCATTCATGCTATAGTAAATCTTTCTGTATACAAACATTGTACTTAGAGAAACCTTGTAACTATTTCTCAGTTGTGTAATAATATTGTATTTTTGTACTTGCAAGTTTATAATGGATCGCCTCAACTGAGCTAAATTCAATTGTTTTCTATGACATGGTTAGAAGACTAAATGTAATATGAAAATCAAATTTTCTTATGACCGAAGAGAGGAGCTAAGAAAAATTATTGTCCCTAATTGTCAACTTTATTAAAGTCACCGATTTAGATCTGATTTGCATAGGATTAATATAAGGGATGGTTTCTATCATTTGTTCAAACTCAAAGCTAGATATTCATTTTAATTTATTTTTCAAAAATTAGGATTAGAAACTTTAAAATCTCCAAATTTCTAACCTTCAAGCTGGACTCAAAACCAGTAGATTAGATTTTTTCCTCACTTTGGTTGTTCACTTGTTGCTCGTGGGATCGATGCACAGACCCCTTTCCGTATGCTACGTGGTCGACCTGCATAATTGCGTGTTTCACCGATGCTTTATATCATTTTGCTCAACCTGACCTAACCCGAGTTAATCTAAATCAACTTGAATTATTGGATCAACCTGTTCTAACCTGGGTTAAACCAAATCAACAGAAATCACCAGGTCAACCTGACCTAACTCAAGTTAACCAAAATCAACTGAAATCACCGGATCAACTCGATCAAACTTAGGTTAAACCAAATCAACTTGATCCATTGGGTCAACCGGATCTAACTCAGGTTAACCCAAATCAACTGATGAAATCACTGGGTCAACTCGACCTAACTCGGGTTTAACCCAAATCAACTCAAATCATCGGGTCAACCTGACATAACTCTGGTTCACCCAAATCAACATAACTTATCGGGCCAGCCTGGCATAACTCGGGTTAACCCAAACCAACCCCCTTATCCTGATCGATCCAGTTTAACTCAGGTCAACCCGATCAGGAACTCGACTTTGAACTTAATTTAACTTCAACTTAAACTGATTTTAATCGAGGATCGACTCAAGTTTAACTCAATAGACTTAATTCGATTAAAGAATAAACCAGAAGTTGAGTTAACTTAGACTTCTTCTGAGTCTAACTTATCATTTGGTTCAAATTAAGAGGTTTGACTCAAGTCAACCCAACGCAACTTAGGTTAGCCCCGAATTAATTCAGCTCGATTTGGATCAACTTGGTCCGATCTCGAGTTAGTCTAAATCAGTTACGCTTAACTTAACCCCAGTCAAGCTAAGCCATTCCGGGTCAATCCGATTAAACTCTGATTAACTTAAATCAATTTGAAGTTGATTCAAAGCAAACCCAAGCTAGCTCGAATCGATTAGGAACTCAGTTCAGAATAGTTTGACCAAACCAAGGTTAATCTGAACTTAACTCAAATCTAGGCGACTTGAGATTGAGGAGTGACTTCTCATCGAAGAACAAAAACACACTTAGCATCAGTCAGGGGCAGTTCAGGCCATTGTGCAAACTAAACTAAACGACACAGCATAAAATCCACCTTAAAAACACAAAAATTTAAACTTTAACCACAAGATGCAACTTAGTTTAAGAAGCAGTTTTGGAGGAGGCGGCCGATGGCTGCTAAAAAAGGTATCTTCTAGTCACTTGTGACCAATTAAACTGCAAACCCTAATAACCGGGACGACGGAATCACGAGCTCTTGATCGGGTCATCTCAAACAATCAAATAAAACACAAAATGACAAAAAAAATTCTAATTGGCTAATAAGTCTTAAGCAACCTAAAATTGTTAACCCCTAAAATCCGAAAAAGAAATTAAGATTTAAATGAAACCCTAATGAACAAAGATCACCAAATGCAACTTTAACCAGGCTATCCGGGTTTACGAAGATCTCTTGGACAATGCAACCCATGATTGCATATAGGAATCTTCCAATCAAAGTAGGTTTGACCACCTCTTAAACTAAGTAGATCAAGGAACATGACAACCTCGGGATGATAGAAAACCATGGGCATCTTGACCGGGTTGTCTTAAATAAAAATAACAACAAATCAAAAGAACTAAAAATAGTTTATACTAACTCTATTTTGCAGGGTTGTTGAAGACAAAAGGCAGACATCACCCTAGATTTACTTTACATGTTGTTAGAATGTGCTAACTCTATTTTGTTGGTACAATCATTTAAACTCCCCGAAAACCCAGAGCAAAAAATGAACTTCTAAACCATTGACTACAACACAAAACAATATGATAGTTCGAGACTCTTCTGAGCCTGCAAGCATCTATTACCCTTAGGATAGGACTTTGAAACTCCTTGAAAACAACGGTATCCAAACTTTCTGAGGACGAGTTACAATCTTAATCGGTAGTTTTCTTGAGTAATCATCAGTTGCATAAGATGTAATTAATAATAGGGGCTTGTCATTATAGAAATAAGTGAATCCCAGAAAAAGTACAAAACCTGAATCTTTGGTCGTGGGTTTGCTTTCATTAAGTCTTCTTAGCGAGCATGCCTCTGAGGTGTCTTATACTAATAATCTTCGAAATTATCTGCATGAAGTCCACCTCACAAAAGCTTCCCGACGCGTTTTTTTTTTGGTCCCCGTCACCATATGTCTTAGCCCTTCGATCTCCTCTCTTTAGATCATCTACATGATCACAGAGAGAGTTCTTCAGAGAGCAAGAGTTATATGATGGAAGTTAAACTGGTGACTCTAAGACAACGAAGACGCGGTAGTGGCAGTGGCCATCATTAGAGCGATTATTTGATGATAATGGCACAATAATGCTCAAAGTTCCTCCAAACTTGTAAGGTCTCTCTAATCTTTAATTTCAGTCTCCTTGCATGTGAGGAGTGGATGTTTTTTCTATATTTTGAGTGTGTATTTTTCCATCAATATTAACAAAACTCATAACATTCCATCAGCCATATATATCCTATACGTTTTTTTTTACTACAATAATAATTTTAAAATTAAAAAATTTATGGTTATTTGATTGTTCTTGTCGAGTCGCTCGGTATGATCATAAACAAATTAGATTTGGAGATCATTTGATTTTCTAGTTAATGCATAAACGTTTTAAATTATTGTGTTTGATTTAGGCTCATTTAAATTCGATTGGGTATATTTTAATCTCATTAGGTACTTATTGAAGATTAAGGATGATAATGACTTTGATTTTAAAATATTATAAACTCTAATTTGTGCTTTATCAGCCTGGTTTTTTTTGTCAGTTATCAAATATTAGACATGATTTTAATTACGGCAAAGAAAAGATAAAATTAGTGTTATGCCCCAAGTTATGGGTTAGCAAGTCAGTAGTATGTCCCCTCAGGTCTGGGGTTCACCCTCTGGCCACAGTAACCTTATGGCGGGTGATACTTAGGGGCGTAAACGAACCGAGCTTATGTTCGTGTTTCGTTCGTTTGAAATTTAGTTTTTTTGAAATAATCTCGTGTTCGAAATTGTCGTGAAGTCCCTATTCTTGTTCGTTTCTTAACGAATGAGTCGAACACAAGCCGAACACTAGCTGTTCGCGAACGATAGCTCAGCTTGATGTACCCTAATATTAATATATATAAATAATATATTATAGTAATGATATAACTTATATTATATAAATATATAATCTCTATATTAGTATATTACTAATATAGTATATTAATATATCATTATTATTAATTTATTATATATTATAATTTATAAAATTTAATTTTTTAAAATATCATAAATTATTTTAAATTCTTTTATATTTCGAACAATAACGATTCGAGCAAAAACGAACGCATCACTATTCGTGTCTGGTTCGTTTAACTTACCGAACAAAAAAAAAAATTGTTCGCCTTCATCTCGTTTATTTATCGAACGAATCGAACACGATCTCCTGGACGAACCAAACACAAACTGTTCGCGAACAATAACAGTCCTAGTAGTACTCCAATGATTTTTGCTAGGGGCTTGTATAATAGGCTCCGATCATCCTTTAAAAAAAATGATAAGATACAATTAGAAAAGATATTTGATTCAGATTTTTTATATAAAATACAATAACTCAAATTTATATTAGTCAATTTTATTTATTTATTTAAATGATAAATATTAAATCGTAAAGTATTTAATTAGAACATGTGACGTGTATCCAAGACGGTGAATCATTTTATTGAAATATTTAAAGCAAGCATTTAATATGGCCTCGGGAAATCGTGGTTTTCGCAGGCGCTAACGAATTAAGAAGGCCAGCATTAGCTTTCATTAGTAGTTGGCAATCCCTCGTTACGAATTTAATTAATGACGGGGGCCATTTCATTACATATATACCACACAACTCTAATGTATTTACATTTCTACCATCTAAACTTTCATACTTATATTCACAATACTTAAATTCTTAGTAGTATATAAAACTATCACAATTATTATTTTTTTTTTTGAAGAAAAATGCATATAGATGAGGTGATAGAATGTGTTATAAAAGTAAATATGAAAGTTTAGATGCTAGATATGTAAATATATAAGAATTATGTGACATGTATGTAAATCCACCTATTATTTATTACAATTTGTACAAAATTGTTGTCCTTAGAACAAAGATAAAATATTTAGATTTACATCTATAATTTAAGAGGAAGTTGACCGCAAAGTTTACATAATAGGATGATTTAAGCCATGAACCTCTTTGAATTCAATTTTTATTTTATTTTGTTTTGCTTTTAAGGATTTATTGTTTAGTTTCTTTCTTAAACATTTTTTTTTTCAAAAATTAATTACTTTATTTAAAATAACACTTAAATTTATAACTTTGGGTGTTTTAAGATTTTTAAAAATAACTATACAACTAAGTATGTTTATTTTCAATCAAATTTTAGATAAAATAAAATAATGATACTGATACGAGCTAGAAAATTATCGACAGTAAAGTCATGGATTCTTAGCGTTGCACGAGAATTCAATATATACTTGGGTGAAAGAAAACAACCAGTAATAATATCAGAAATTTTTACATGGAAAAAGCGTAAAGGAAAAAAACTATGAGGTTTGGCCTAGCTGTAAAAGTCTACTATAGGTTGATTATAAAGAACCCTTGTCCCACAGATAGAAAATGGTTACTAAACTTTCCAAGTTACACCGTCAACTGACGGTGTCTAGTTGCTAGTGGTCGTCCACAATTGGTGGTGATCGACAGTGTTTAGCAGTGATGGACGACGGTAGTGCTCGACGGTGATTGGTGGATATCGACCACGGTGGTAGTAGCCGACAACTCGACCAGTGTCGAGGACAGTCGGCGGTGGTCGACTTCGGTCGATGGTAGTTGATGGAGGTTGGCAGTGGTCGACAGCGGTCGGCGGTGGTCGACGGCTGCCGGCGGCGATCAATGATGGCAAGGAAGGTGTTGGACTTCAATTCCTTCTCAAAACCTCAAGTTCTCTCTCTAGACTCAAGCCCTCTCTCAAGAGAGAGGTGGGGCTCTATTTATAGTGTTTTAGGTGCAATTATTGTAAGATTATAAACCACTTTCATTAGACAGTCCGAAGAGCTTCATTCAAACTAACGAAGTTTGATGGACACTTGAGTGCCTTAATGATGTTGGAATTGAATAATCTTGGGCTCGTTGGATTTTTCTTGGAAAGACGCTCGATTCGACTAGGAACACTTCAGATTCCACATCTGTTTGACTTTCCAAATGTGTCTGAAAATCTTCCAGTAGTAGTTTAATGACTTGATTTGAGCTTGATTCGACTCAAATTAGACTAATTTTGATATCTTTAGTTCCGCCTCGTCGAACTGGTTTGTTTGACTATAAATTTGCTGAAATCTGAGCTCCGAATAACTCCTAATTGAAATTTGAATATTTCTTAATTAAAAGATTACCTTGAGATTTATATTGTACCTCGAGGGTCGTACTGGATGATGAAAGTTTGTTGGTTGAGTATCAAAAAATTATCCCTTCTAACTCATAAGTTAAAACAACATAAACATTATAAATATATCTTCAAATAAGAATCTTATTCTTCAAATACTATATATATATATATATATATATATATATATATATATATATATATATATATATATATATAATATTATTTAGATATCAAAGTTCAGTGTATTGTATGATTGAAGAAATATTATCTTAATTTCCATGCCAAATTGAAAATTTTGATCATCAAAGCACAAAAATTCAAGGAAATAAAAGCAATTGCAGAATTCCTTATTTGATGCTTACCTATCAGTTGTCGGCTTGATATGTTATTATTTATTGCATGCTGTGCTGTAGATAAGTGGTTGGGGATATATCTTTCAATTATGTCATATTAATTTTGTATTGTACGATTTTAAATCACGCTTTAAATGTGTAAACTTAAGTCTCATTTGGGTTTATTATATATCGATTAAAATCATATTTTTATAAAAAAATATCTGACGATGGGTATGTTTGGGATAATCTTATTACTATTTTTGATTTTTTGGTGGTGATTACATCTTCATTCGACTTGGGCAGCTTCATCTGGCTCTTTTGAATTGCTAGTGTATTTATGTTCGGCTATGGTTTACTGGAAGATTTCCATACATATCATATAATTCATATGTATTTACATGTCTAACACTTGAACTCCATATAAGTCAGCTTACTTTTATATATATATATATATATATATATATATATATATATATATATATATATATATTGTGAAAAAGTAATTTTTTATAGTTATTTTCACGGACAGCAGCAGTGAGATCCTGTGCTATTAACTGTTTCAAAGAACTGCAATACAAATACAGAACATTAAATTCTCTCAGTAGAATAGTTTTCTCTTTTTTTGCAGACTTCTCGATCTCTGTTAAGGCGAGGGTTCCCACTATCAGACAGTACTTTTTTTTAAAAGAAAATTATTTTAAAGCAGCAGCAGTCCCTGTTGTATTTATGACTTGTATTTAGTGTATTTATTGTAATTGATTTGTTTTTTTTTTGGCCTAATCCTCCTTTGGATATAAGGCTCATATAACGAGCATGATATGGTTGAGAAATATTGAGTTATAATTATAAATCATTTTTTTTTATTTCTCCTGATCAGGTGCAAGTGAACATATTCGAATCATTTAAATTTTTCTGTTTAATTGTTGTTGTGCGAATTTTTAATATTTTCGTATCGTTTATTGTAAAATAATTGGTATCAGAATTCCCAGTGGAGCCTCATTCAGCATTGTTTTGTGTAGCATGTGATCTGAAGCACTTTACCTACAGATTGTTGAGGTTTGAGCAGAGATCCGGGAGCTCTGACGGCAGTTCCCACAGAAGGAGGTGCAGGTTGGCGGCAAGAGAAGGAAATGCTTTCCTTTTTTTTGGTTTGGGGAATAAGAACAGAAAATTTATCTAGAGGAATTGCTTTGAAATTGAAAGGCTACCAGCTCTTTTGACTTTTCAAAATATTCGTGTCCTTCAGTGGGCCAGGGAGAGGAGGGGGGGGATTGTTGGAACTTTGGGAAAACGGGATAACTTTTGGAGTAAAAAGAAAAACAGAGTTTTTCAAAAAAACTTGGAAAGTTTTAAAAGCAGATTTTGTTCGAAGGAATTTTGGGAGAAAACATCCCGTGAAACAGAAAAAGGAAATTTTGGAATTTTGATTTTTGGGAAAGAGAACTTCGAAAAAAAATTTAAAGTTTTTTCTGAAATTTATATTTTGGGATAAATTAAACAATTTCTTTTAAGAAAAGAGATTCTAACAATGATAGAAATAGTTGATAGCATGATGACAAATTCTTAAATGTTCACTATGGAGTGGAAAAGTTAATTCATCAGGTGATTACACATCTCATCAAAATCGATATGATAAAATTTGATATCAAAGACAATTTAGGAATGTGGCGATACTAGGTTATGGATGCGTTGTGTTCTCTGAATCTGGAAGAAATTTTGAATTGTGAGGAATGTCTTGAGAGATGTCAGAGAGAGATTGATTGAAGATGAACATAAATGCTTGTGTCTTGATCTAAAATTGCTTGACCTAAGAAATCAAAAATGGGGTAATGATGGAAACTTCTGCAAAAAAACTGTGGAGGATGTTGGAGAATAAATATTTCACGAAGAGCGTGGAGAACCGTCCAACATGAAACATCGAATCTAGAGATTTCATATGAGACGGATGTTACAATTAATGATGACTGACTTCACAAAGCTATTGGCAGATTTGTTAAATTTGGATGAGATTAGAGATGAAGACAAGATGTTTATTCTATTGAATTCACTTCCAGATGAGTATGAAAACTCCACTATGACACTCATTCATGGGAAGGGGGTATTGAATTATGGTGAAGTGACTACGACACTGTTGAATCACGAGTTTCGTCGAGGGGTAACGAGTATGCAAAGATGGAATTAGCCGAGGCACTTACACTCCAACGCGGCATATATGAGAAGAAGAAGAAGAAGAAGAATTTGTCAAAGAAAGGTGGTAGAGGCGACAGCTCTCAAAAACGGGGCAAGCCTCGTGGCCGTAGTCTTGGAGAAAATTAGCGTATTTCTTGTTTAGAGACTTGCCAATGGAAGAAAGATCGTCTGAAGCCGAGGCACAGTTTGTTTATAGATGATTCATGCTGGATTCTTGACACAGGTACTATCTATCACATTTGTCCTATCGAAGGTGGTTCTATACGTTAAAAGAGTTGGATAACAGTGCAGTAACTATGAGCAATGATCAACCTTATCGTACTATTGGTGTAGAGAATATATTTATCAAAAGGCATGATGATACAGTGAGAGAGTTGGCTAATGTTAAACAAGTTTTAGAAATCAGGAAGAATTTACTATCAGTTGGGGCTTTAGAGTCCAATGGCTATAAGATAATTATTGAGACATGAGTTCTGAGGATATGTCATGGAGAAATTGTTTTTATGAAGGGAGTTCGCAATAACAAACTTTACTATCTTTAGGGTAGTAAAATGACTGGAATGACTGTTGTTGCATATAATTCTTCTGATGCCACTGTATTGTGGGATATACAACTAGCTAATGTTGGAGAGGCTTTACTTGAGGTTTTGGTGAAAAAATAATTGATCAAAGAAGCGAGCACCTGCAAATTTGATTTCTGTAAGCATTGAGTGCTTAACAAGAAGACACGTGTATCTTTTAGGCTGTCATCCATACTACAAAAAAGGTATTTTAGAGTATGTTCACACAAATATTTGGGTTCGATAAATGTAGCATCATTCAGTGGGCAAATGTACTTTTTCACTTTTATCGATGATTACTTTAGGTATGTTTGAGTGTACACCTTGAAGCGCAAAAGCGAAGTGCTGAGAATTTTCATAACTTGGAAGAATTGGATTGTGACTCAGACTGATAAAAAGATCTAGTGTATCAGAATAGACAATGAGGGCGAATACACTTTAGATGCATTCTTGCAAGAGTGTCAAAGATATGGAATAGAGCACCACTTCACTGTTCGAGAGACAACGCAGCAGAATAGGGTGGTGAGATGATTAATCGAACTTTGATGAAGAAAGCTCAGTGTATGTTATTCAATGCTGGGTTGGATAGAATCTATTGAGCCGAGACAATATAATATGCATGTCACCTCGTGAAACGTCTGCCTTCTACAATTATTGGGAAGAACACCCCAAAGGAGATGTGGTTAGGGCTTTCTGCTAGAGATTATGAACCCATGAGAGTATTTTAGTGTCTAAATTATTACCACGTGCAGAATGATAAATTGAAACGACGAGCAAATAAGAAAATCTTTATTAGCTTCATGCATGGAGTTATGGGCTTCAAGTTGTATGATCCGTTATAAAGAAAAATTATCATTAGCAGGGATGTTACATTCCACGAGGCAAGCTTGTTTAAAAATCAAAACTCAAAACAGGTGGAGAGTTCTATTGGGACCATATATATGCAGTATAAGCTGAAGTTTGATGCAATTCTATTTGTTCCATAGAATTCGTCCTCTCTGAATCATATATCTGATTCAGTTGCCGCTCAGGAGATATCTATTGATGGTTCTCAGGAGGAGGTGGAAGAAGATGTTGAAGTTGATATTCCTACTCAAGAACCTATTGCTAGGAGCAAGACCAGACCCCCGAATGTCCCAAAACCAGCTTGGTTTAGAGATCACATTGCATATTCAGCCACAGAGGCGAAAATTCCTCAACACTAACAAAGAAGTGGTAGAGAGACTAGATTTTGATTTTTGGAGAGTGGCAACTAATGAAGTGATGAAGTATCTTTGGAAAATAGTAATTGGAGGTTGGTGAATCTTCCTCCAGGAAGTAAAGCCATTGAGTGCAAATGGGTGTATGCAAAGAAGGAAGTATCTCATGGACCTGATGTTCAATACAATGCAAGATTAGTCGCAAAAGGCTTTACACAACGAGAATGGGTTGATCATTACGAAGTGTTCTCCTAAATAATCAAGCATCCCTCAGTCTGCGTTCTCTTAGCACTTATAGCACAATGAGGTCTGATTTTGGAATAGCTCGATGTGAAGACTGTTTTTCTACATGAAAAATTACAAGAGAATGATATGTTGTAGACGCATGGATATGGAGCATCAAAAGACTTAGTTTGCAAACTGGACAAGTCTTTATATGGGTTGAAGCAGTCACCATGACAGTGGTATAAAAAGTTTGATTAGTTTATGAGTGGATAAAAATACATTAGGAGCCAATAATTATTGTGCATATTTCAAGAAGTTGGTCAACAGTGAATTCATTTACTGGATTATATTCGTTAATGATATATTGATTACATCTGTCATTCAGATTGAGGTTGATAGAACGAAGAATTAAATGTCCAATCATTTTTGAAATGAAGAAGTTAAGTGAAACTCGCATTATTCTTGACATGAAAATTCTAAGGGACAAGGCAGCTGGAAAGGTTTGGATTTCGCAAGGAGCTTATGCTCTAAAGGTATTGAATAAATTTAGGGTTGATGACTCGAGCAAGACAGTGATTCTACCTATTGCGTCCCACTTTTAGCTAAGTTCAAATTAGTGGCCTAAAGATGATCAGTAGAGGAAAAATATGAGATCGATTTCTTATATTAGTTCAATGGTTTGATATTGCATAAGTAGTTGGTGTTGTGAGCAGGTTCATGCATGATCCAAGAAAGAGTCATTGACAAGATGTAAGAGTATTCTGAGATATCTGAATGGTACAATTTATCTTAACTTGGTGTTTGAGAGGCAGTCATCCAGTGCAGATTTGTGTATAGGCTACACTATCTTAGACTATGTAGATTTGTGTATAGGCTACACTATCTTAGGCGGAGATCTACGAAGGGCTAATTATTCATAGCGACAGAAGGTCCTGTCAGTTAGAGGTCATTTCTTCAGTCTATTGTTGCTTTGTCTACTACTAAGACTGAGTACATGACAGTTATGGTGGCGATCAAGGAAGCAATATGGATGCAGTGCCTATTGGATGACTTGAGAGTTTATCAGTAGTCTTTAACGGTGTTCTATGACAATCAGAATGTGATATCTTTTACCATAAATCCAATTAATCATGTTCGTACCAAGCACATTAATGTGAGGTACCATTTTATTCGGGACTTGATTGAAGAAGATAAGGTTATGTTGAAGAATATATATACAAATGAGAATCGAGTGGACATGTTCACGAATGTACTACAGTCCAGAAGTTTACTTACCGCAGGAATTTGGTGAATATCTGAATTCAAGACTGATTGCCCAGGAGGGCATTTTCAAGAACTATGTTATCCTCGGGAGGGAGTACGTAGGCAACCATCTTGGTACAACTGAATTGGAGTTTGAAATTTATTTGGTCATCTCTCACTTATCTTGATGTAAGAGATGAGGTAGAGATTATTGTATTTATGGCTTATATTTAATGAGTTTATTGTAATTGATTTGTTTCCTTTTTTTGGTTTTTTTTTTTGTATGACCAAATTCTCCTTTATATAAAGAATATAAGGTTCATATGAGGAACATGTTAGTTGAGAAATGTTGAGTTGTAACCCCAAATCATTTTTTTCTTCACATCATCAGGTAATAGTGGAATCTCCCTTCCTGTGGACGTAGGCGGATCAATTCAATATCAAACCATATAAATCTTTATGTTTGATTGTTTTTATGTGAATTTCTAAGCTTCTACATTGTTTTTGCATAACAGACCCAACTTAAGCCGCAAATCCTAGATCTCAGCCATCTTCATTTACTACGGTCTTTTTGCATTATTTGAACAAAATTTCCGAATGAAACTTCATGTTTCACCCTTTAAAGTTATGATTTCAGATTAATTTAGTAATAATTCATTAATTATCATGAAGTTACAATCAATAAAAAATAGCAATCAAGAAGGAAATTATTATAATGTAGTGTCGTGAAAAGGAAAAATTATGAGGTACAGTATCCGCACCTGGGAATGCCCATAGGAGGAGAGAGGGGGTCCCGCCCCCTCTCACCTCCTATTGGCGTCCGCAGGTGTGGACACCGCACTTAATAATTTTCCTATGAAAAGAGAATGAAATGATCAAAGATACCTATTATTATTGTTAGTCGGGTTAGAAAGTAAGTCGAATAATAGTGCCCGCCAAAAATGAGCTAGTGAGTGTCCAGCTTTCAGCTTGTAAACGACGAGACTCCTGCAAAGACTATCCAGTTAAATACCACAAAAAGCCATAGCAATGTAAGCCCAATGAAAAGAAATGTAACTAGTGAGTATCTGTTCCAGTGATTGCCCTCGGCAAGGAAACTAAAATACCAATCGAAAACCCCTTGAAGTTTATCCATAAATAAAAATAAAACCCATCCTTTAAGCAGTCAAAACAAGTCACAGAGAGATAGCAAGACGTCCAGATATAAGGCCACCAAAAAGTTTCATTCACAAATTCCATCGTAGAAATTGAGAATGGCAAAAATCATAACAGGGAATTGCTCAATGTAGGTGAGAAATATGCAAACAACAACAGTTACACCAGAGACATCTCAGGCAACAAGCAAATAGGAAAGATTTCGCTACCCAGTTGTCCCATTTTAATATAAAAGTAATGGCAGGCTATTATACGAGCCTCCAACCAATTCTAATATGTCTAATAATTTGAGTACTACTTCCTTAAGGCCAACTGTGTCAGAGAGGATTCGAAACTCCGACCTAAAGGATCTTTACACCGAGGATGTCATCCAACAAACTGCGGTACGCAGAATAAATAAATAAATAAATAAATAAATATATATATATATATATATATATATATATATATATATATATATATATATATATATATATTCTAAGAAGTATTTATCATAATTTTCATCCAACAAACTGAAGTACGCAGAATATATATCTATATATATATATTTTAAGAAGTCTTTTTCATAATTCTCTTGTTGTTCCAGTAGTTGAAATTTTATTCTGTTTCAAAAGCGAGCTAATACAAATCATATATTTATAAATTTCACCAAAATCAAAATAAAGAAATCATTACTCGAAACTCACACCAAATATTCAAAGAAAACGGCTATCAGGGCAGCCTTTCTCAGTCAAACTACCTTTTCCGGTTTGTTCATGAACCAATAATGCTTTCACGTGTGATTCTCTGTATGATTAACTTTGTGGGGGAGCCCAATCAGCTTCTCTGTATGATTAAGTTTGTGGGGAGCCTCAATCAGCTTTAACGTACAAAAAGACTTCATAAAAGAAATAATAAATAAATAAAAGGTTAATGGGTTCAATCATTCGTGAGCACACAAAGAGCGTTTGGACCATTTTATTTTTCCACTAGAACAAGAAATTATTACCTGCGGTGACCTCACATTTTGATCCGACCGTAGTTCGGACATACGATCGGGCTACACAATAATTTTCACACACAATTCCTTCTCTCTTTACATTATTCCTTCAAAGAGCTCATCCCTTCTCCCATCCTAACATTCATACTCGTTACCACAATCGCCATGACTATCTAGATGGATACTCCCGGACCGATTCTAATGTGAAGTGGCGAATTGATTCAATCAACTCGAGAGAACAATTTGGAAGACCCTTCTTAAAACAAGTTTGGTCAGTCAGTTTCTCCAATCAATTGAGTCGCATTCGGCCATCCAATTTGACGAATCATTTGGCTAATCAATTTCACCAGTCAACTCGACTAAATGTAATTGATCAAACCCGAGGAAATCATAAAACATATGAGTCACATTGGGTTTATGTGTTAGGTTCGAGTCTGAACCATAATTGATTTGATTCGAAACTGCTTGATCGAACCTGGCCTAAATATTAAATGGGTCAGAAAGTCCAACTCAAATCCATCCCTTCTTCAAACAGTTGACCGGAACTCGACCTCTATAACACATTTAACAAAACACACAACTATTCAGGTCAAAATTGGGCCAATTTCAAGTTAATCTTGATCAATTTCAGGTTGACAGCAATTTCAGTTTTAACATATCAGTTTTGGGTCGCTTTCGGGTAACCTGTCATCCCGAACCGTATTATGCAAAAACAACACGGAAATGAAAAAAATCACACAACAATCAAATACAAAATATTTACGCGATTCTGCGTTGAATTGATTCAACTACAAGATGGCTGTGAATTAGCGTCAGAATCTTTTGCAACGCAAAATTAGCGATCGATTAGTGTCCATTAGTCTTGCCTCCAAAAGAAATGACGCAGACGAGTTGCGTCGAGCAAAAATCGTGAAGACGATGCTATAGCGTCGGACTAGCATTGACTATGGCTGACGCTGATCTTACTTATTAGCGTTGGCCATGGCTAGTGCTAATTCTGACGCAAAAGCCCTAAAATAGGGCTCCTGCGAAGAGCAGTTCTTTTTCGCGCTCTTTTCTCCTTCAACTTGGTTTCGACACCTCCGTCGCCTCTTAGCTTCTCTGGCGATTCTAGCTCCGATTCACCGCTCCAACCCCGTTTAAGGTGAGAAATCTTCTTCCATGCCTCCAAGCATTGGTTTAACATAAGTTTTCATTTTTATTTTCATTACATAAGAGTTAGATCCGGAAAACACATAGGTTTTGCTCAAGCTTTTTTCATATTCCATTATTTGGTATATGCATATGAATTTCATGATTTTTTGAAGTTTAAGTGTGAGATATGTAAATACATAAGAAAATTGTGGTATGTATGTAAATATGAAATTTTGGTTTGAGATATGTGAATGCATAAGAAATTTTTGCTATAAATATTTAGGTGTGAGATACATAAATACATATGAAACTTGTGTTATTTATGTAAATATGAAAATTTAGATGTAAGATATGTAAATCCATAACAGATTTGTGTTATGTATGTAAATATGAAAATATAGGTGTGAGATATGCAAAAGCATTAGAAATTTGTGCTATATATAAATATGAAATTTAAGTGTGAGATATGTAAATGCATAAGAAATTTGCACTATGTATGTAAATATGAAATTTAGTTGGGAGATATGTAAATAAAAAATAAATCGTGCTATGCATGTAAATATGAAAATTTAGGAGTGAGATGTGTAAATACATAAGAAATTTGTGCTATGTAAGTAAATACAAAAATATAGGTGTGAAATTTGTAAATAAATAAGAAATTTATGTTATGTATGTAAATATGAAAATTTAGGTGTGAGATATGTAAATACATCAAAAAATATGTGTAATGTATGTAAATATGAAAATTTAGATGTGAGATATGTAAATACATAAGAAATTTGTGCTACGTATATAAATATCAAAATTTAGGTTAGATAAGTAAATACATAAGAAATTTGTGATATGTAAGTTTTGGATGAAGTTAGGATGGTGTTAATTTTAATTTGGTTAATGGTAAGATATAATGTGGAGTAATTTAATATTGTAAAAGTGGGTTGATGTGTTAGTTTAGGTGTTAATGGGTTAATTGGTTGATTCTGGATTTGTGGCCTATGAGTTTCAGGTACTATGATGTGTAGACAGTCAAAGTTTTAAAATAGGATGTCTAATGTGTAGGTACACTAATCGATATAGCTAGATTTATAGTGCAAATAGATATTCAAAGCGTTAGATCGTAGATGTATAACAAATTATATACAGAAAGAAAATAATTAACTGACGAGTTTATAGCTAGTGTTGAAGAGATCGTGCATGTGGCAACGCAGCTACCCGTTTATCTTTCAGAAGGTACGTTCTGATGCCCCTGTGCGAAGTACAAGAATCAAGCGTACCTTACTCGAAGTGAAGTTGAACCTATACTGCAAGGGAATTTAAACCCGATTATTGGTATTGGACTTCACATGGTGAATTTGAACCAGATGTCAGTACGGTCGTGTGGGAGCCTCACGAGTCTAACATTTATGAGGAAATAATTGATGATGCGTGCATGATTTGTTTTGTCGGGAGTGTGCCTCATGATGATCAAAAACCGAACAGTGAAGAAAAACAATTCTATGAACTATTAAATGCTGCCCAACAACCACTGTGAGAATAATGCACTTCACACTCAGAGTTAACAGTCGCCCTAAGTATGATATGTATCAAATCTAATTTTAGCATGTCGAGGGAATGCTTTAATCAGGTAGCAACCTTATTAAAGGAGAAAAGCCCTGCTGGTAATTTAGTTCCAGAATATTTGTACGGAATAAAAAAGTTAGTGGTGGAGTGGGGCTACTGTCTGAAAAGATAGATTGTTGCGTCAACAGTTGTATGTTATATTATAGAGAGAATGCGCAGGAGACAAAATGCAGATTTTGCGGTGCTGAGAAGTTCAAACAAAGAGAAAGAAAGATTATAAACTAGAAGAATATTTCTTACAAACATCTCTTTTATTTTCCTCTCATTCGACAGCTCCAACGACAATTTGCTTCTATGTGCACAGCCCCCCTCATAACATGGCATATTACCAGATATGTTAGTGCTAATATAATGACTCATCCTTCAGCTGGTGAAGCTTAGAAACATTTAGACCGCAGTTATCTGGATTTTGCAGCAAAACCACGCAATGTCAGACTTAGCTTATATGCAGATGTGTTCACACCTTACAGTCAAGCTGCAAAGCCCTATCATTGTACTACCCTGAAAATAATACAGGTTGTAATGACGAACTCCTTTCATAAAAACTATTGCTCCACGACATATTCTCACAACTTTTGCCTCAATAATTACATTTTAGCCCTTGGAATTTAAAGCCTCAATTGATAACAAATTTTTCCTGATAGTTGGAACATGCTTTACATTGATCAACTCTCTCACAGTACCATTATGCATCTGATAAAGATACTCCCTACAAAAACAGTATGAGAAGCTTGATTGTTACCCAGAGTCACTGCACCACTTCCAGCTCCTTGTACATATAGAACCACCCTCAATGAAGACAAATGTGATAGGTAGCACCTGCGTCCAGAATCCAACACGAATCATCCGCAAATAAACTGTGAGAAACTACACATAATGATAGATATGAATTCGTCTCTTCACATCTTTCCACAATGAAATTGGCGTTCGCCCAGATACAACTTTTGCCTTCTCCTTTAGTTTCGAACAATCTTTCTTCCAATGAAAAGTCTATAAATATAAAACACATTGATTATTCCCAAAACTGCACCCACAAGACTTGCCCCACTTTTAAGAAGTGTCAGAATTGCCACATTTCTTGGTCAATTTTTTTTTCTTCTCAGATCTGTCATGATGGAGTGTAAGTGTCTTGGCTGACTCCATCTTTCTGGTCTCCTTGTCCCTCTGATTGAACTCATGATTCAATAAACTATAGTCACTTGGTCATAAATCAAGACCTTCCCATGTGTGAGTGTCATTGTGAAATTTTTGCATTCATCCGGAAGCGAATTCAACCGAAGTACTGTCTTCATCTCCAACCTCCTCATTCAAAATTAATAGATTTACTACCAATTTTGTGAAGTCATTGTGCTCATCAATAGTAAGCCCCCGTCACATCTTAAATCTGTAGAGTCAACGTTTCATATGGAGACTATTTTCCACACTCTTCGTAAGATATTTATTCTCCAACATCCTCCATAATTTCCCTGCAGAAGTCTTCATCATCGCCCCATGGACTTCCTGGGTTAAGTAATTTTGAATCAAGACACACAGTTCATATTCGACCAATCTGTCTCTACATCTCTTCAGGATTTTCCTCGTTATCCAAAACTTCATCCAGATTCACAGAACACAGAACATTCATCACCTCATATTACCACATGCCAAAGTTTCACTTACCATCAAATTTCATCACATTGATTTTGACGGGAAATGTATCCATCTGATGAATCGACTTTTTCACTGTCATAGTGAACGTCAAAGAACCTGACATTTTACTATCATTCATGGGTCGTATTGTTAGAATCTCTTTCTCAAAAAAAATTCCTCTAGTAAAATATCTGAAAAAAGAAAAAATAAAATAACAAATAAAGGTTCAGATGAAAAAATAAAATTTTTTTTTTTTCTTCTCCCTTTTTTTTGTTTCTAAAAAAAAGAATATTTTTCTTTTGAAAAAATTTCTACCAAAAATTTCTTCTCTTTCCTCCAAATTCCTTTTTCTGTCTTGAAAAACTCTCCAGTTTTTAAAAATTTTTTCAACGGGGCAAGCCAATGTTTCCTTTCACTCAATATTCTTTTGATTTTAAATAGAAACTTTTTTTTTTTTCTGTTTACCGAAATCTTCTTAATCCATGCAAAAATTTTGCCTGGACCGCCGGTGGAACCTCCTGCCCGACCGCCGCCGGAACCTCCGAATCTGCCGGCAAAGCACTTCGGACCACAGTTGCAAAAACTTCGACAACAAATGTAGGATTAGCAATTGTCAAAGTTGAACCACGTTGAACCACGCTCCGATCATGAACCTAAAGCTCTGATACTAATTGCTATGTGAAAATAATACGGAAACGAAGAAATTCATAAAACAACAATCAAATACAAACAATTTACGTGGTACGACGTTAAATTGATTCGCCTACGTCCACGAGAAGGGAGATTTCACTAGCACCTGATGGGAGAGAGAAAAAAGCTAGGAGTTACAACTCACACTTCCCACTATACAAATCTTATAAGCCCTCAAGTTCCTTTTATAGAGGACTAAGATATACAAGTATATAAAGCCCAAAAACTAAAATACCCCTAATTACAAATAAGCGATAAATACAACAATGCAGACATATTTGAATGCTTTGGATTCTTAGAAAGCGGTGACTGTAAGAGAGCATTATTTGTAAAACTAAATTTGATGGGTACTAAATCCTGTAATGAAAGAGAGTTTAGTGATAAAGTGCACCGAGATAGGTCGTTAAATGTTCAACCATAGAAGTTTAAGATATTGAGAATCATAAGGGATTCATTTTTATAAAATGATTATAAAATAGAATTGCATTAACATTTCTGAACAACAAGGTGACCCCGGACTACTAACACCTCCCTCTTGAAACCTTATTACTTTCAATCTACCAAGAACGCAGCATTCTTTTAAGTAGGCTTATAGAGTTGTGTTAAGTTGTGTTTTATCTTGTTCAAGCTCATTCATTTAATGCCTCATCATGTTTAAATAGACCTGAGTTTTAAAATCTTGTTAGACCTTTTTTTATTAGTTTTCTTGTTCAGTTCAAGCCATACTTAAGCTTCAATTGATACATTTGAGGCTAATGATTTAAGTATAAAGACTAATTACATGACATAATTCAATAAATGCATTTTAATCAACATTTGCTTGATTTACTAACTATTATTTATGTTATTTGAAGTTTAAATATTGATAAGAAAATATTTAAATCTAAGGACTTGTTTGGGATTACTTTTGTTTTTTGTTTTTGTTTTTGCTTTTATTTTAAAAGTATATTTGTTTAGTGTTTATTATGCACATTTTTTTTCATTTTATTTTAAAATTAACTTGTTTAAAAAAAATCTTAAAACATTTAGAAGTATTTCAAGTGTTTTTAAAAATAATTAAACATGTTAAACGATATCTAATATGTTTTGTTTTAAATCAAAACATAAACAAAATAAGATAAAAATAAAAAATGATCACAAATAATATAAATAACTTTTTAAGTGTAAGAAATTGATACAAGAACATATATCAAGTCATCAAAGACGCAATTAAGCCATTAATAAATGAATGTTATATCATTTCTTGGTGAACTACTTGATAAACATCAAACATAAATATTGAAGAATATAAATGGAAAAGTTGGTAAATGTTCAACCTTTTTTATTTATATAATAAGTTTTAAATGTTTTCTTTAACATTGTTTATGTAAATAAACAAATATAAACGAGCCATACAAAAATGTGTATCAAGTATTCCAATGCAGGAGCTTTCTTTTTGTTAAGACTGTCAATCTTGTAATTAGTGAACGTTCCCTTCTTAGGCTTTAGCTAGTTTACATATGTATGTGAGGGATACAAACATCAGTTTTTTGTTATTTTTATTTTTTCATTAATAGAAATATAGTTATTCTCTCAATTCTTTTTTTCCATAATTATGTAACCTGGAATCAGTGGCCATTCCAGGCGGTGAAACGGCCCCAAATTGCAGGTCTTGTTCTTGCAATTTGTGCATTCTTTATTTGTTTTGGAATATTGTGGTATCATAATGGTATCAGAGCACTGAAGATAATGTTGTCGCGCAAGAATAATTAATGACAGATTCAAGAAGTTATAATTGAAGATTTGCAATGGGAGATTCACCACTTACAAGAATGGCATTCAACGTGACTTAGGGGAACGCTAAATTGAGGTGGAAGGCAAGGAAGGAGAGGAGGATGATGAGAATCCATTTCATCAAAAAACCTCAAGTGAAGATGAGCAACCCCGGAAACCTCTTAGGAGAGGCACAACAATGATTATGCACATATTTTACAATCAAGATAGATATTCCAGACTTCGAAGAAAAGTAGGATCCTGACAAGTTTATCAATAGGATGCATACATACCATTGAACAGATTCTTAAATTCAAAGAGGCACAACAAGCTCAAATTATCAAGTTGGTGGCGATCAAGTTGAAAAGAATGTCTCTCTTTGGTGGGAAAATATGAAACAAACTCGACAAAAGAGGTGAGGGAAGGGGGGGAACTAAGATGAAAATGAACTGCAGAAGAAAATTCCTATCGGAACATTATTGACAAGAAGTATTTATTCAGCCACATAGTCTCCAACTACAAAACTATCAATAGAAGAATATATTGTTGAATTCAAACAACTTGGTTTGAAATGCAACTTCATCGAACCAGAAGAACACGGTATCACATGATTTCTAGGTGAATTACGCACAACCCATTCCAACATATCGTAGCTTCAAATATATTGGACACTTCAAGATGTTGATAACTTCACACTTACAGGTTGAGAAACAACCAAGGCTTGGAAAAAGCAACCAAAATAGAAATTCGATGGAGGATGGCACTATATTGAACAAGGCTAGTGATCTGAAATCAACACTAGAGGAAGGCGAGGAGAGTCCAATCTGACAGAAAATAGAAATTCAAATCTAGTTAGGGAATGTCATTAAATCCTCTAAATCGAAAGTGCTTCAAGTGTCATGCATTTGGTCACATCTCTTCCAATTATCCAAATCATTGGTTAGTTTTTCTTGTTGAAGAATCAAACCTTGAATAAAATGAGGAAATTAGTGCCCCAATCGATGAACAAGTTCTTCGAGCCGATGAAGGGAAACTTTTGGGTCTTCGATGGCTCTTGAATGCTGAGCACCTCTTAGATGAAGAATTGCTTCACCACTATTTTTAGAACAAGGTAAACTATGCCAGAAAAGATTTGTAATCTAATTATTGATGGTATGAGTGGCGAAAATGTGGTATCGACCACAATGGTGGAAAAGCTCGGCTTGACAACAAAACCCCACCTGCACCCATATCAACACACACAGCTTAGGAAGGGTAGTGACATAGAAGTCAAAAAACAATGTTTGATTTAATTTTCCATTGGTCAGAAATTTAAGGAAAGAGTGTGTTGTGATGTTGTTATGACGGATGCATGCCACATTAATAGGTCAATCATAACAATACGACTGTCGAACAATCCACGATGAATTTTTTACTACATACTCTTCCTCAAAATGGGGCACATATTGTTTTATTACCCATGCAAGAGGAAGCCCAACAGATAACATCATTTAAAACACCCATCCGATCCTTCTTGCATAACAAAATTGAAGGAGACTACCACTGGATTTGCACTACTCTTAGCTAAAGCTAATTCAAAAATTTTATCCACACCTTGCGAAGTTAAATCCTTATTATACGAATTTGTGGATGTGTTTCCTGAAATCATTCTGGTTGAATACCACCAATGCGAGATGTGTAGCATGCTCTTCATTTGATTCCCAGACCCGTTGTTATGAATCGACCTGCTTATCATATGTCTGCTAAAGAATACCAAGAACACCAATGTCAAGTCGAAGAAATGATTGAAAAGGCTTGGTTAGACTGAGCATAAGCCCATGTGCTATCCCTGCTCTCCTAGTTTCAAAGAAGGACGGAACATGACGAATGTGTATCGATAGTCAAGCTGTGAACAAAATAACCAATGAAGACCGATTTCCTATTCCACGGCTTAAGGATCTATTTGATGAACTAAATGTGGTCACAATATTTTCAAAGATTGACTTAAGGAGAGGATATCACCAAATTCAAATATGATTTAGAGATGAATTGAAAATGTCATTTATAACTTAAGATAGCATGTCTAAATGAAATGTGATGCCGTTTGATCTATCAAATGTTCCAAGCGCTTTCATAAGCTTAATGAATCAAGCTTTTTGTCCATTTAAGAGAAAATTTGTTGTGATATGTTTTGATGATAGCTTAGTTTATAGCCGAATTATGGATGAACATTTACAGTACATACAACACATTTTGAAGTGTAGCATGAACATCGACTGTTTGCCAATTCAACTAAGTGAGAATTATTGGTTCCTAATATTAATTTCTTGGGCTTTATAATTTCTGCAGAGGAAATGGAGGAGGATCCAGCAAAAATCAAAGCCATTTTAGATTGGCCGAAACCTCACTCATACACAGAAGTGTGACAATTTATGGGTTGGCATCTTTTTATCATAGATAGAGCATTAGCTCTGTGGCTACCCGCTGACTGAATTACTCAAAGCAAGCCAACTTGGCTGGATCGAACATGCTCAAGAAAGTTTCAATAGATTGAAACAATTGCTCATTGCTTCTCCAGTTTTAGTTCTCTTGGACTTCAATAATATGTTTGAAGTTGAATGTAATGCCTCCGGTATCGCTATAGGGGCGGTCCTAAATCAAAAGGGTCATCTGATTGCCTTTTTTAGTGAAAAACTAAACGAGTCCAGAAAAATATACAACTTAAGATAAATAATTCTACACAATCATAAGAGCTCATTAGCTCTGGAACCATTATTTATTAGCTAATGAGTTTGTAATTTTTACAGATTATGTAGCAATAAAATATCTTCAATCTCAAAATAAATTGAAAGGAAAACATGCCACTTCGGTTGAATATTTATCTTATTTTCACTTCAACTTGAAGCATAAACCTGGAAGCACAAATCAGGTTACAGATGCATAAAGCCGACCAATAATGGTGCTCTTTACCTTGCGAACAAGAAATTACATGAACGAGATGCGGATTTTAGGAACTTTGGCAGTAGTGTCAATCCATATCATACAAAATGTTTCAAATTAAGGCTGGTTTCCTCTTAATCATATATACTTTCTCTTGTGTTCTACTAGAGAAGCAATCTTATCCGAATGTCATGATGGAAGTCTAGCCAGAACATTTCTTTCGTGACAAAACTTTAGTAATCATTGAAAACTCAACTATTGGAGAGAGATCGTTATGTAAAAAGATGCAGGACATGTCGGCAAGCCAAAATACAGGCTCAAAATACCGGATTATATATTTCACTTCCCGTTCCTAAAGGTCCATGGATAGATGGGAGCTTGAATTTCGTTGTTAGGTTGCCACATACGCAATGAGATAAAGATTCTATCATAGTTGTGGTGGACCGAGTTTAAAAAATGGCATATTTTATGCCTTGTAACAAAACTCCAGATGCTACTCATGTTGCTGATATAAATTCTCCTGAAGTGGTTCAGCTTCATAAAATTTCAAATTTCTAGGTCATTTATGGCGAACCTTATGGGTTAAATTGAGAGCTAGACTGCAATGCAATTCCACTGCTCATCCACAAACCAATGGGTAGACCAGATTTGTAAATCGCAGCTTGGGGAACCTATTATAGTGTTTTGATGGCATGAATATTCGACAATGGGTCCAACTGCTTGATCATGTAGAAATTGCTTATGATCGTTCTAAATGTCAAACTATTAAGTGTAGTCCCTTTGTAGTGGTTTATGGACGGAAATCCATTTCACCACTTGAGCTTATTCCTTCCCTGCCTATAACTGATTTTAATCCTGACGTCGAGCTGCGAATGAAAAAAATTCATGAGCTGCATGAGCTCATCCGAGAAAAAAATTATCAAATAGAATGCTAGATATCAAACTCAAGCGAATAAACCTCGGAAATTTGCATCTTTTAAAGAGGGTGATTTGGTTTGGATTCGTCTTCGTTGAGAGTGTTTTCCGACCGCTTGAAGTTGTTAACACATCAATGACAATTCCAACGAAATATATCTGGTAGTTTTTTATTTTTCACATTGGAATATTCAAATTAATCACCAATTTGGTTGAATGGATTATGGGCACTTAGAGCTTCAATTAGTTCACAATTAAAATCCCACCACAGAATAGGATCACATAAATTCAAGAAATTCAGAGCAAAATAAATCAAACAAAAACATGAAAAATTAATCTAAGAAAAACACACTGAAATTTACATGAAAAAAATCCAATAATGGGGGGAAAAAAAACCACGAAGCCACACCTCAAAAAAAACTCACTATGAAGAACAAAAAATGTACAGATATATACACTCAAATCAATTCTCTGCATATATAAAAACTTACAGAACTTCGCTTCAATTATTTATCTCGATCTCACAAGAGAAAGCCCTCACTAAAATCCTCCTCTTCAATCTTTCTTCACTTCACGAAAAACCTTGTCGAGAAACACTACACATGAGAAAAGTGTACTTTAACGCTCGAATCGCAATATAAGAACTTTAACAGAAGGGAACCGTTTGGCGGCATAACCACGCCGTCAGTTGATATAATTATTTCGCGCGCTCGAGAAGATATCTGGAAGAAAGCCCATGTGGCATGGTTACGCCTCTCTGGGCATGGTTATTGGTTACACCATTTGGTAACATTTGGATCGACATAACTATACCGATTTGGCATGATTATGCTATGCAGAAGATCATCTTGATAGCTCAGGGGTGCTTCTCAGCTATAAAAGCCAACTATGGAATGAGAGATGACAATCTTGGACTCAACAAATCCATACAAACGAAATGGAACTTGTTCTTTTATTGAAATTGGAAAAATAAAGGCTCCCAGAGCTATCAAGATGATCTAATTTAAACTTATGCAAAAAAACTAGAAGCTTAATAGCGGCAGAAAGCAAAATATGCACTGAGGGATAAAAGATGAAAATGGAAAATCCCCTATATCAACAAAAAATGTCTAATATTATACTTTTAAATAAGCAATTAAATAAGTTATAGTTAAAAATTTTAATTAATATATGAGTCTCTTAAAGAAAGTTCGACTGTATTCAAACTTGATTAATAAGCAAAATTCATTAATGTAAAAAAGTTCGACTGTATTCAAACTTGATTCACTGAGCTTTGAAATTTTTAGAAAGAATTTGAACACGTTTAATGATTAATCCGAGCGAGTATCAATCAAGTTAAATTCAAGTTATTCAATCAGTGCACTAGTTCACCTAAATGACTAATAATCAAAAGAAATATTGCCCAAAATACATTGAACGAGAAGAACATAATTGGAGTAATGAAAGTTCTATTAAGCATACACAGGATGCATTTTACAATGAATAAATGTATGCCAGCTGAGAAAATTGTTCAATTGAAAAAGAGATCCTGCAATCAATGCTTTCAATTTGATCTCCAATTAAATTTCTTAGTAGCTAACAAGGGTTTAGATACCAATCCGATGACTTTTCCCAATGGGAACCACGAAATAGGCCGCACAGTCTCAAATCACAAGTTCTAGCCATAAATCACTCATACCAATTTCTGCATAGGCATTGACAATGAAAACCCAAGTTCTCGAGATTTGGAAAGGAGTGATACCTTGTTCGCAAAGATCTCCACTTTAGCTGTCGCAGAATGGTACATCCTTTTGCTTGAGATTGTTAATGGAGGATCCCCTCACACGAACGAATTTTTATTCGGTCCGGAAAACGTACGCAGCGCTGCGTAAGGTAGCCAATAAAAACGCGCCATGTGGATTTCTGGACCCCACCATGGCACGTTTGAAAAAAAGGCTTTTTTATCTCAATTCTGCCGACCCGACCCGACCCGAGCTGAAATTTGCCGAAATTTTTGCCGCTTTATTTTCCCGCCAAATCATAAAGGCATTTTTTGTCTCCATTATATTTAGGATGCCGACATTTAGGGTTTTTGTCTGACCTACCTTGTCGTGGAGTTGCGGAGCTGAAATTTGATTTACGGAGGGACGACGCAGTAATGAGGTGGATTTTTTATTCCTGGAGGTGCTGAGATTCCTGGATGAAGGTAGAAGCAAGTGAAGATGGATTTTGAAGATGATTATATAAAGTATTGTTTACGTTCGCATTCGTAAAATTTAGGTTTTATTGTCTTATAAGTTTCCGTTTTATTTAGAGAATTTTGTTTTTGGTATTATTAGAGTTTTATTTAAGTTGTAATTCAAGTATTATTCGAGTAACACTCGAAAGCGACATTGTAAAAGTTTTCTACAGTTTTAATTTAATGTAGGAGTTGGCAAGGTTTTGGTTTGATTTTAATAACATTTTGGCTTGTATTTCGGATTATATTTACGTTCTGCTTTGTAACATTTAGGTTTTATTTTCTTATAATATTTGTTTTATCACGGAGTTATGTTTTTCACTAAAAATACAACCGTAAAACACTTATAATATTTCTCAAATACAACGTACGTAAAAGAAATACGGACTTTAAACGTGTTGTATTGTAGTTTATTTTGCTTCGTAGCAGTGTATTGGATGATTTTTTACCGTGTTTATGACAGTTTATTCCAAATTACCCCGCAACGTTTAACAGCAAATCGTGAAATGCTCTAAGAGTGTTTTTCCAGTTTATTTTGTCATCGAAAATGCTTTATTACGGTTTATTTGAAAATCAAATATTATCATTAACGAGTATGAAGCGCAAAAATACAACTCTAGAATAAAAGACAATAATACAAAAATATAACAAAAATAAAACCGAACGGTGCAGTAAAATACAACTCCGAAAATACAAGAATACATCAACGAGTACTAACTGGAGATATCTAATACATCCATCTTTACGATTTAACTTTATTGTATTTGAACAATATCTATGTTGTTTTACTGGTCGTATTCGGTAACGTTCCGCCCAGTTGTTGGAATAAAACGCGGAATATTCTAATACAACCGGCGCGGTAGTATTAGAGATATTCCGCACTCCTATACAATACAACAGTTCGACTTAACTCTGTTGTATTTGAACGATACCTAAGTTATTTTAGGGTTGTATTTAGTGATGTGCCGCCGAGTGATATTTTTTTAGTTGTATTCACGGCGATATAGTCGGAATTCAACAGAGTTAAATCGTAGATGGATGTATCATAGATCTCTACTTGCATTGTGGAAATATCATAGTATTTTTTTAGTTGTATCGATAAATGATTTCGAATAAATAGTCAAAGATATTCGAGTGTTGTTTTGTTATTGAAAAAAGTTATATACTTATGTAATACTTAAAAGTTTATATTAGAGAAAAAAATAATTTCAAAAAATTGCATTATTATCAAAATTTTAATATTACTAATTGCTTAATTTTAATACAGGATAATAAACTCTAAAAACAATAGGAATATTACTTAGATACAACCACGCTCGGCCATGAGTGGAGTTAAAGCGGTTGTATTGGAATATTCCTTGTTTTATTCCTGAACAAAACCGGTTGTATTGGAATATTCCGCGTTTTACTCCAACTCGTTGGAATACGACAGCAATACGACGGAGATATAATCAAAATACAACGAGTTAAATACTCCGATTCGATCTTGTTTTGTAAACGAAAAAAGTTATATACTTATGTAATAAGTAAAAGTTTATATTAAAGAAAATAATAATTACCAAAAATTGCATAATTATAAAAATTTTATTATTACTATCAGTGTAAATTTAATAACATATAATACACCCTAAAAACGATGGGAATATTATTTAGATACAACCACGCTCGGGCATGGGTGGAGTTAAAGCGGTTGTATTGGAATATTCCTTATTTTATTCCTGAAAAACGCCGGTTGTCTTGGAATATTCGGATTTTTAATCCAACTCGTCGGAATACGACCAAAATCCAACGGAGATAAAATCGGAATACAACAGAGTTAAATACGCTAAATCAGTCTTGTTCTGTTATTGAAAAAAGTTATATACTTCCGTAATGCTTTTATATCTAGGATATCGAATAAAAACGGATAACGTAACAAAAGTTGTAGAATAACAGATCCATAAAAAGTGTATTTTTATATTAAATATTTATAATAATTGATTTTTTATTAAATATACTATTTTCAATAAAGAAAAAAAAGTACATTTTTATACTTATTCAATATATATATATATATATATATATATATATATATATATAAGATAATGTAAGGATGTAGTTATAAATATTTAATATTTTTATTAAAAAATTATAATTCTGATATTATTAAAACTTTATTTATATGAAAGTTTTCTATTAAAATTGCATAATTATAAAAATTTTAATATTACTATGAGCGTAAATTTAATAACAGATAATACACTCTAAAAACGATAGGAATATTACTTAGATACAACCACGCTCGGGCATGGGTGGAGTTAAAGCGGTTGTATTGGAATATTCCTTATTTTATTCCTGAAAAACGCCGGTTTTATTGGAATATTCCGATTTTTTATCCAACTCGTCGGAATACGACCAAAATCCAACGTAGATAAAATCAGAATACAACAGAATTAAATACGCTAAATCAGTCTTGTTCTGTTATTGAAAAAAATTATATACTTCCGTAATGCTTTTATATCTGGCATATTGAATAAAAACATAGAACAAAACAAAAGTTGTAGAATAACAGATCCATAAAAAGTGTATTTTTATATTAAATATTTATAATAATTGATTTTTTATTAAATATACTATTTTCAATAAAGAAAAAAAGTACATTTTTTATACTTATTATATATATATATATATATATATATATATATATATATATATATATATATAAGATAATGTAAGGATGTAGTTATAAATATTTAATATTTTTATTAAAAAATTATAATTCTGATATTATTAAAACTTTATTTATATGAAAATTTTCTATTAAAATTGCATAATTATAAAAATTTTAATATTACTATTAGCGTAAATTTAATAACAGATAATACACTCTAAAAACGATGGAATATTACTTAGATACAACCACGCTCAGGCATGAGTGGAGTTAAAGTGGCTGTATTGGAATATTCCAACTCCTTTGGATTTTGGTCGTATTCCGACGATTTGGATTAAAAATCGGAATATTCCAATACAACCGGCGTTTTTCAGGAATAAAACAAAGAATATTCCAATACAACCGCTTTAACTCCAATCATGCCCGAGCGCGGTTGTATCCAAGTAATATTCCAATCATTTTTAGAGTGTATTTAATGATATTAAATTTACGCGGATCGTAATATTAAAATTTTCATAATTATGCAATTTTTTGTAATTATTATTTTCTTTAATATAAACTTTTACGTATTACATAAAGTATATAACTTTTTTCAATTACAAAACAAGAATGAATTGTAGTATTTAACACCGTTGTATTCCAATTATATCACCGTTGGATTACGGTCGTATTCCTACGAGTTGAGGGTAAAAAGCGAATATTCCAATACACCCGCTTTGTTTAGGGATAAAACAAGGAAAATTCAAATACAACCGCTTTAACTCCACTCATGCCCGAGCGTGGTTGTTTCTTAGTAAACCGATTTTATTGGAATATAAGCATCGCTCTAAAACTCTTGTAATATTTCTTAAATACAACGACGTACGAAGAAATGCGGATGTTAAACTGGGTGTTTTGGAATATTCCGTTAACACGGAGAATACAACAAGAGAACTATTGTAAAAAATATTTTTTATAAAATGTCTTGCCCTTTTGAAATTCCGCGCCAATGCCTAGGAAATACAACTGGAAACGAAACGTCTCGTCGAGTACTTTTCCCGGAGGAAAACTACGCACTTATTACCGCTCCAAAATTTAAATTTCTAGGGTTTCAGAGTATTGCATTTTCTAATCGAGTAGAGAAGAACATTATCCAGCTTCTGAAATTTACGTCGATGGAATCAGAAGATATGATGGAAACAGAGGTTCGGCTGAATGAGGAGCAACAATCTGATCAGCCTACGCAGAAGACCAAAGACAAGAAAAAGAAGAAGGGGACTAGCAGCAAAATGGTCACCGGCGACAGTTCGTCGAGGTACTAGTCGTAATCTACCTTCGTATTTTTATTAGGAGATAGCATTATTATACTTAAACTCCGAACAATACTGAAGTACAAGCCGAATATCCGTAATATGATCCGAAGACGACCCAAATAAAATCGGCACACTTCCAGTGTGTAACCTAACCGCAAGCCAAAACGTGTAAACACAATAATATTCATATAAACAATAAATATTACGAAAATAAAACTGAGCGTAGAAATAAAATTGAAATAACACCAAAAAACAACTAGAACAAAACTCAACAAACTCTTAAAACTATAATAATACAACTAAGACTTTTAGTTTTTTCTTTGTTGTACAGGTTTCTTAACTCGAGAAACATGAGCTGTAGATGTCGGCCGTCCGTTGTGAGGGAGCAACTTGATGTGGTCGAGCTGCAGGTCTACGAAGCTATCATGAGTAATCTCGATCGACCGAATATTCACCGGTTCTTTGATTTGCCTCCGTATCCCTGGGACAATATTCGGACCTCGCAAATTCTACGAGTGTTGGAGACATGACAAAATGTTGTTCAAATTAGGTGGGAAAGAGCTTAGATTGTCTGCCTGATGAAATTGCACTTTTGATTGGGATGCCAAACAGAGGACCAATGCCGAAGTGGAAGCCACGTCCATCGGCGAAAATGAATGATGTTAACATAAAGGACAGGATATTAGCGTATGCAAGCGGGGATACTTCGATCCCATTTGAGAACCTCTACATAAAATATCTGTTGTCAAACTTATTTTTTCCATCAAGTAACTTCAGTTTTCCTTCGGACCTTGATGCCTACGGTGATAATTTAGAGTCATTCTCCTCATACAACTGGCCTGCGGCTCTCTGTGAATATCTTATAGAGCAGATCAACGCAGTTGCCATTAAAATTAGACTGAATCGCTCAATTGGCTACATAAATGGGTTTCTGTTTTTGTTAACGATTAGTATCTTATTTAATCATTCTATTTACTTTATAAATTGATCGGTAATGGTAATATTACATTGATTCCACGCAGCTTTGGTTTTTTGAGCACACTTCTCCAGTGACTCCCACAGCTCCTAATGCTAGACCAAGAATGTTGCGGTGGCCAAAGTCCCTTAAGTGGAACGCGTCACAAGCTGACCTATTCTTCAAGCGGTTAAACACTGAACAAGTGAGTCACTCCCAACTTTCTTACCAAGTACTAGCTGTGAAATGGTTAATAAAACATTTCATACCTTCTTAAACTCGTATTTAGGTGCAAGACAAATTCGGTGATGTTACTGCTCGATGAACTTGTGTGGATTGCCAACCCGGACGAGGGCCTTCCAAACCCGGTCCAAGTTCAAGCAACCGAAATTCTATCCCCCTCATCACCTTCATTTTCTATTGGTGGAGTTGCTTGCGGACAATAACACCATTTCTTCGCTTCTAGCTACCATGACTCGCAATATCGAAGTTATGAATGAATTAGTCGACGACGGGAACA
The DNA here is from genome assembly GCA_022702705.1 of Papilionanthe hookeriana x Papilionanthe teres. NCBI lineage: Eukaryota > Viridiplantae > Streptophyta > Magnoliopsida > Asparagales > Orchidaceae > Papilionanthe > Papilionanthe hookeriana x Papilionanthe teres. The sequence continues at coordinate 86,514,933 of CM040424.1, forward strand.
ATGTGTCCAAGCAATATCAAGGAAACTTCGAGACCGTAAATGTTGGGTTGACGGGGCTGCAGGTGCAAATGTCTGAGCTGAGCCAAAAGGTTGATAGGATTGAGCAACATTTATCAATCAAAGAACCCAAATTGGCTAGAGAATTCTACCCAGTGGCCAGCCCAGAAGTCCCTACTGCTGAAGACCCTACTTTTGAAGTCCCTACTGCTGAAGTTTATTCTTTTGGAGACACTACGGCTGTACCAGAACAACCTACTAGTGAATTTGGAGACCCTATTTTTGGAGACCCTACTGCTGAATTTGAAGACCCTACTGCTTTACCAGAACAACCTGTTGAAGTCCCACCCAATGCAGATGAAAATATCATGGGAGGTCACACCTCCCAATCCGGAGAGGGTGAGGAGGAGGACACTGTCATACCAGAGGTTGAAACTGATGTAGATGATCAGGCTGAGGTAGCACTATCCATACCTAGCTTGATGCAGAGGGTGAAGCGCCGACGGAGTCGGGTGAAGAAGGTTGTGAAATCACCTTTCACATCCTTTCAATTCAAAAGAAGGAAGACGGTGAAGGATACAACGGACCGCGCAGACCCCTCACCGAGAACGAACCCCTCGCAGCGGACCCCTCACCAGGAACCACTAGAGAGCAAGGAACACCATCATCCGACGGAGAAAGAGCCCTTATCACCGAGGACAAAACCCTCGCACGTGATATCCGCATTAATCGAGAAGATTATTCAGGATGCCAACGATGAAGAGACACCACAAAGGGATGATGCACCGGCTTTGGACGATCCGGCCTCACCCTCACCTCTGTCTTCGACCACTCCAACTCCACGAGAAGTCGCACCCGACGACCCGGTAATTCGAAATCATTAGTGTTGTATCAACCGAAATTACCCGTGCTCGCCCCAAAGGTATTTCTATAAATATTACTAAATCCATTTATATATGCTTCTATTTAAACATCATACGTTAAAGTTGAGTTCATTTGTACACAGAAGCAAGAGTTGAAAGACATAGCAACGTATCCTGGTAGAGACCTTATCAGAGATGACCAGCGCCAAGTAATTGAACAATTTTTGACAAATTATAAGAAGCCGTACGTGCACCAACTTATTTATGATGTGTTTCAAATCTCTTTAATACATAACTGACATTAAATAGGGTTGATTTTAATGCAGGAGTGATATTATCATCAACCAACGCTTCTTGTTGTTAGATCGTGGGATGATGGACGACTTACTTTTTAATGAGTTTATCGGTAATGATCATGTCGACGCCCTCGCCGCCATCATGCACCAAATGAAGAGGATGAATCCCAGCAATTACCAGAAATACCTATATGTTTCGCCATTATTTTGGGTAATGCCCTTAGTTTAGTTTGTTTGACATATTAATGAATGACACTAAAATTTTAACTAAATATCGTTTCCTACAGAATTATCATAAAATGGAGGGCGACCCTTATCAATTTCTGTCACACATCACTCCCACAGCGGTGAAAAACTCTGATTTTATATTTATTCCTATTGTGCATAATTCTCATTGGGTGTTGTTGGTCTGCGATCTAAATAAGAAAAAGTGGCGACTTTACGATTCTCTACCCAATGACGTACACAAGGATATTTGCACCCAAGTTGTGAGTATATGGTGGACAGTAATTTAATTTCCTTGACTTGTGTAAATTTAATAGTAACTTTTATATTGCACTTTGTAGATCAAACTATTTATAAGCTTAACCAGGGAATGCTTCAAGAATAGGAAACCCGCGTCATGGGGTGTGGCTCACGTCAAAAGTATTCCGAGACAGACGAACAGCGTTGACTGCGGCATGTTTGTCTGCAAATATATTGAAAGACTAACCCGTGCTACCCCGACTGACTGGAGGCTAGAGCAGAATTGGCAAGCTGAAATGCCCAGATTCCGAGCTCAACTAGCATATGACCTCTGCAGGTGGTTTCCTTCTGTTATTAAATACAATCGAAAAGAATCTGACAGTGACTGAAATTGGTTTATTGCTTTAATATTCTGTTGTAGTTAGAATGACCTGGATTTGCAGTCTATTGTTGGTTGTCAGATACTATTTATCTTGGTTGATTGTGTTTATGTTGGTTGTCAGATACTATGTATGTTGGTTGTTTTGCTGGAAAATTCCAATGCTTCATTTCTTTTGTCATTTTTTGGGTGTATTGCAGAATTTATATCAATGTTTGTTGTGCCTCGACTCGGATTTGCAGTTTATTACAGATGAATCGGATGCATTTTTACGATATTTATTGCAGCTTTATTCCAAATCAAAACACAACTCCAGAATAAAACAAGAATAATACAAAAATATAACTAAAATAAAACTGTATTGGACGGGACTTTTAATGGTTCACAAGATACAACTCCGAAAATACTACAATACATCCACAATACAACTCTAAATATTATTTCCTTTATTATAAACTTTTAAGTACCACGTAAGTATGTAAATTTTTTCAATTACGAAAAAAGATCGAATATGTTGGAATGTTTCTTCAGAAACCGTTTGCTGATAACAAATCAAAAAATTCCCTGATATTTCCACAATGCAACTGGAGAAGAATGAGAAAACGATGTGAGATTTATCTCTGGTGTATTGGAATGATATCGGTGTTGTATTATGGTCGTAGTGCCGACGAGTTGGAGTAAGACACGGAATATTCCAATACAACCGGCGCTGTCCAGGAATAAAACAAGGAATATTCCAATACAACCGCTTTATCTCCAAACATGCCCGAGCGTGGTTGTATCTAAGTAATATTCCGATCGTTTTTGGAGTGTATTATATGTTATTAAATTTACGCTGAATGTAATATTAAAACTTTTATAATTATGCAATTTTATCTAAACAATATTTCCTTTATTTTTAAACTTTTAAGTACTACGTAAGTATGTAAATTTTTTCAATTACGAAAAAAGACTGAATATGTTGGAATGTTTCTTCAGAAACCGTTTGCTGAATACAACCCAAAAAATTCCTCGCTATTTCCACAATGCAACTGGAGAAGAATGATAAATGGATGTGCGATTTATCTCTGGTGTATTGGAATGATATCGGCGTTGTATTATGGTCGTAGTGCCGACGAGTTGGAGTAAGACGCGGAATATTCCAATACAACCGGCGCTGTACATGAATGAAACAAGGAATATTCCAATACAACCGCTTTATCTCCAAACATGCCCGAGCGTGGTTGTATCTAAGTAATATTCCGATCGTTTTTGGAGTGTATTATATGTTATTAAATTTACGTCGAATGTAATATTAAAACTTTTATAATTATGCAATTTTATCTAAATATTATTTCCTTTATTATAAACTTTTAAGTATTACGTAAGTATGTAAATTTTTTCAATTACGAAAAAGATCGAATAAGTTGGAATGTTTCTTCGTAAACCGTTTGCTGAATACAACCCAAAAAATTCCACGATATTTCCACAATGCAACTGGAGAAGAATGAGAAATTGATGTGAGATTTATCTCTCGGTGTATTTGAATGATATCGGCGTTGTATTATGGTCGTAGTGCCGACGAGTTGGAGTAAGACGCGGAATATTCCAATACAACCGTAGCCGTCCAGGAATGAAACAAGGAATATTCCAATACAACCGCTTTATCTCCAAACATGCCCGAGCGTGGTTGTATCTAAGTAATATTCCGATCGTTTTTGGAGTGTATTATATGTTATTAAACTTATGCTGAATGTAATATTAAAACTTTTATAATTATGCAATTTTATCTAAACAATATTTCCTTTATTATAAACTTTTAAGTATTACGTAAGTATGTAAATTTTTTCAATTACGAAAAAAGACTGAATATGTTGGAATGTTTCTTCGTAAACCGTTTCGTCGAATACAACCCAAAAAATTCCCCGATATTTCCACAATGCAAACTGGAGAAGAATGAGAAATCGATGTGAGATTTATCTCTGGTGTATTTGAATGATATCGGCGTTGTATTATGGTCGTAGTGCCGACGAGTTGGAGTAAGACGCGGAATATTCCAATACAACCGGCGCTGTCCAGGAATGAAACAAGGAATATTCCAATACAACCGCTTTATCTCCAAACATGCCCGAGCGTGGTTGTATCTAAGTAATATTCCGATCGTTTTTGGAGTGTATTATATGTTATTAAATTTACGCTGAATGTAATATTAAAACTTTTATAATTATGCAATTTTATCTAAACAATATTTCCTTTATTATAAACTTTTAAGTATTACGTAAGTATGTAAATTTTTTCAATTACGAAAAAGATCGAATATGTTGGAATGTTTCTTCGTAAACCGTTTCGTCGAATACAACCCAAAAAATTCCTCGATATTTCCACAATGCAACTGGAGAAGAATGAGAAATCGATGTGAGATTTATCTCTGGTGTATTTGAATGATATCGGCGTTGTATTATGGTCGTAGTGCCGACGAGTTGAAGTAAGACGCGGAATATTCCAATACAACCGGCGCTGTCCATGAATGAAACAAGGAATATTCCAATACAACCGCTTTATCTCCAAACATGCCCGAGCGTGGTTGTATCTAAGTAATATTCCGATCGTTTTTGGAGTGTATTATATGTTATTAAATTTACGTTGAATGTAATATTAAAACTTTTATAATTATGCAATTTTATCTAAATATTATTTCCTTTATTATAAACTTTTAAGTATTACGTAAGTATGTAAATTTTTTCAATTACGAAAAAAGACTGAATATGTTGGAATGTTTCTTCAGAAACCGTTTGCTGAATACAACCCAAAAAATTCCCTGATATTTCCACAATGCAACTGGAGAAGAATGAGAAATCGATGTGAGATTTATCTCTGGTGTATTTGAATGATATCGGCGTTGTATTATGGTCGTAGTGCCGACGAGTTGGAGTAAGACGCGGAATATTCCAATACAACCGGCGCTGTCCAGGAATGAAACAAGGAATATTCCAATACAACCGTTTTATCTCCAAACATGCCCGAGCGTGGTTGTATCTAAGTAATATTCCGATCGTTTTTGGAGTATATTATATGTTATTAAATTTACGCTGAATGTAATATTAAAACTTTTATAATTATGCAATTTTATCTAAACAATATTTCCTTTATTATAAACTTTTAAGTACTACGTAAGTATGTAAATTTTTTCAATTACGAAAAAGATCGAATATGTTGGAATGTTTCTTCAGAAACCGTTTGCTGAATACAACCCAAAAAATTCCCTGCTATTTCCATAATGCAACTGGAGAGCAATGATAAATCAATGTGCGATTTATCTCTGGTGTATTGGAATGATATCGGCGTTGTATTATAGTCGTAGTGCCGACGAGTTGGTGTAAGACGCGGAATATTCCAATACAACCGGCGCTGTCCAGGAATGAAACAAGGAATATTCCAATACAACCGCTTTATCTCCAAACATGCCCGAGCGTTGTTGTATCTAAGTAATATTCCGATCGTTTTTGGAGTGTATTATCTGGTATTAGAATTACGCAATTAGTAATATTAAAATTTTCATACAACTCAAAAAACCCCATGATATTTCAATACCACCGGCGTTGTTCAGGAATAAAATAAAGAATATTCCAGTACAAACGCTTTAATTCCACTCATGCCCGTGCGTTGTTCAGGAATAAAACCAGGAATATTCTGATACAACCGCATTAATTCCACAGGCCCATGCTCTGTTGTATTTAAGTAATATTACAGTGGTTTTTCGAGTGTATTATCTGTGATTAATACAATGCAACGAATTGGGGATAAAAAACACAACTTATAGGGTAAAACGACAAGGAGACAAAAATAGTAACTCAATAAATCAACCATAAGCAATATGTCTGTCATTCAATAATATCAAAAACTATGTTGAAACAAATTATCCTACATGTTCATTAGCATCAGTAGAACAAGTCTTTAGCAATCTAGATATCATCGTCCGCATTCATTAGCATGCTTGTATATGTCTCCGTCTCATTGTGATGTAGGCAGTTCCTGGAGTAATTTGAATAAAAAAATTGTAAACAGCACAGATTGAATAGTAAATAAATAGCCTCGTCCACATTATAATTTACCTGACTTAAGTGATCCGACGTTCCAAACCAGTTTGCCTCATTTTGGAAAACTGTAGCATCACTTGGACCGGCATCTTTATCCATTCCTACAAAAAATTTGACACTTTATGAAAGAGACATTATAAGTTTTAGAAATAAAAAATATTTCAGCAAACTAAACTTACTTTTTCTTTTCTTATTTTTTTCCCAATATCCTTTTAATCTTGAATTATATATCCCTTTAGGACGCATCTTTACTGGGTCATTCAAGTTATTCTCTTTAGACGGGGTCATCTTCTTAGTTGGTTTTGCCTTTTGTTGGGGTTCTCTCCCATGTAATATTTCATCGGCTTCAAGTGTTAGTTTTTTTAGTGTATCTAAGCACAAACTTCTCAGCAACTTCATGGCCTTGTGTTCTTGTACTTATCTGGTATGCTAATTTATGAACATGTGTGTGATATATAAGACCACTTGAGACGATTGGCAACATTTGAGACCCCTTAAGATGTCGATATTCCAAACTGTTGTATATGTCCCTTTTTGCATGTGTACACCACCGAAGTAATATGTGTTTTTCAGAAATTTTGTACACGTTTTCATGCTGAAGAACCCTTAGAGCGTGAGCACATAGTAAACCCATCATTTCAAATTTTTTACAACTGCACGAGATATCCAAATTAGCTCTATCTAATTTCACAATCCAGTATTTGTCTGTGTCTCTATTATCGAAGGTTCTTATGTGAAATTCCGAATCATTGTTGGCAAATCCCTCCAAAGCTAGTCCACCCAAACCATAAAGAAACTCTGACTCAAACTTTGAATATAACTTCCGCGTGTAAAGTAAAGCAACCTGCCTCAAAACAGGGCTGCATTTTACTGCAGGGACAATAGCAGATTGCTCGCATCGGAAATCTTCATCCTTCTCATTTCTTCGCCAAGTTTTAGCGATATGTTCAAGGGCCAAAAAACATTCAGTTACCGTACTTGTTGGCTTGCAGAAACTGTGACAGATGTTATTAGTCGACTCACTCCTCTGCGTAGATAGGATCCCCATTCCGAAAATGTCTTTATCGAATGTCGTTGACCAACGATGCCTTATATTATACAATTCATCCAACCATACATTTTCCTGAAGTTCTCCTATCTCAATCAATTCGCCCCAAGTTTCTTCGAATTCAACTTCTGAGTCACAACTACGCATGCATTTATAAAAGAGATCGTGTACTCTCTTGTTTTTTCCCGAACCACAATGCACTTTTGAAGATAATTTCTTGTATATATGTCATTGACATAATCTATGTCTAGTGTGCGGCAAGCACTCTTGGATTGCTCTACTCATTGCTTGATCTTGGTCAGTGAATATTGTGATTGGGTGTTTGTTATCCATTATACGGATAAGGGCTTTGAATAACCACTCGAATGACTCGATCGTTTCATCCGATAAAAACCAACCGCAAAAAGCACATTCGCACGGTGGTGGTTCACACCGACAATCGGCGCACAACATAGGTTGTATTTATTCGATCTATAGCTTGTGTCAAATATTATGACATCACCAAAGCAGATCATAATCGAGTCGGGACATCCCATCACTCCATAAGAAATTCAACAAACCGCCCGACTCATCAATTTGGACGTCCCACGCAAACATTGGATCCTCGGCTTGCCGTGCAGTGAATAGTTGTAGTAAGGAATTAGCATCCCCAAGTTCGATGTGTAATGTTCTCTCTCTTTGTAAGAGATTATATGCATCCCTCTTCGTACAGTCTAGGTTCTCCACTCCACCAACTTCTGTAGCTAGGAAGCTAAACGCATCGGTGGTTCTAATCCCTGCTTTTGACATTGATCTGAGGACATCTGCACTGATGTCACTCATCTTTCTGCTTGAACGCAATAGGTGAGTGTCGCCAACATTCGCCAACGGATGGTTATGACTTTCTATGAATTTCTTTACCGACCGGTTCCTCGAACATCAACGGCATATCGGATCATGGCGGGACAACCAGTCCTTGTATCCGCTCGCTTGTACCTCACTGATACATTGTCCTTCAATTCTCTCTTCATACCAGCCTTACCACAAACAAACTCCCTTATCTTGATCCTCTTTGAATTTGGCCAATAACCAATGTGGTCCTTTCGCACAAGAAATCCAACGATGTGTGCATAGGCACAAAATTTTTCATGTGCCTCTTTCTCATTATTGATAACAGCTTGAAGCAACATGTTTACAAGTTGATCATTGGAAGCACTGTCTCTCTCGGGTATCTGCAATTGAATCGGGATTTGAATGTCGGTAACACTATACTTAACAACTAACATTACAAAAATAATATCATGATAAGCACCACAAGTAATACCAAGGTACCATAATAATAACTATAAAAGCATTGGTGTTTTTCTCGGTTTTATCACGTATAATACACCCAAAATAGTAGAAATAATACTGCCTTCAAATTACCTAAATAAAAGCACAGCGAAATCTGATGCAAAGTTACTCTTAAGAAACTGACTGAATACAACCACAAAATTACCAAATTAACACCACGTACTGCTGAAAAAAATACTTAACAAATATACTTTTCTGAAACTACCTGGATACACCAATAATATTACCCAAATAGCACCATGTCCCACTATGAAAAAAAACTTGACGTTACTCTTTTGAAACTACGGGCATACTACCGTAATAAAACTACAAAACTGTGAAACAGTAATAACAGTGCATAGAACAAATTTTATTAAGTTTTATTTTGGTAATTTGAGGGTACTATTCTGGTAGTTTGGGGGGGTGGGAGGGGAGGGAACAATGAAAAGTACCCTCCACCAAACTACTAGAATACTACCTTCAAATTGCCGAAATCTGAAGCAAACTTAAGTTACTCTTCAGAAACTACCTGAATACCACGACAAAATTACCAAAATAAAACCACGTACCGCTGAAAGAAAACTTGACAAATATACTTTCCTGAAACTACCTGAATACACCCATAATATTACCCAAAAAATACAATGGCCCTATAAGAAAAATAACTTGACGTTGCTCTTCTGAATCTACAGGCATACTACTCTAAATAAAACTTAAAAACAGTGGAACAGTAATAAAACATTGCATACAACGAAATTTACCAACCTGAGGGATATGTTCTGTCGCTGCTAAACTAAGCTGAGAATCTTGTTCGTCCAATATATTTTGAGATTCGAACTCACTGTCGACATGATCAGTGGTTTTTTGTGTGAACGGTAGCATTCTTTAGCTTTAGGTTAGAATCAAATTTCAGCTCCGCAGCTCCACGACAAGGTAGGTCAGACAAAAACCCTAAATGTCGGCATCCTAAAGATAATGGAGACAAAAAATGCCTTTATCCTTTGGCGGGGGAAAAAAGCGGCAAAAATTTCGGCAAATTTCAGCTCGGGTCGGGTCGGGTCGGCAGAATTGAGATAAAAAAGCCTTTTTTTTCAAACGTGCCATGGTGGGGTCCAGAAATCCACGTGGCGCGTTTTTATTGGCTACCGGACGCAGCGCTGCGTACGCTGTCCGGACCGAATAAAAATTCCACACAAACTGCTGGTGTTTGAGTTCGCGAAGGAGAAAGAGTCGGACTTCGGTGAAGGTTGGTAGAATTGTGGTACTTGGGATTTTAGGGTGATACAAATGTAATATTAAAGTTTGGGGGCTATGTATGTAAATCCCCCTTTTGATTTTAAAATTTGCCTTTTTCTAATTTTGATATTTCGTAATATGGCCTCACAGTGCTTTGTTTGAATTGCTTCCTTGGTCGATGGATCTGTAGCCAAATGAGAAGGTGCATTTCTCAATCTTCTCAGTTAATTTCTCAATCTTCACAGTTCTTGGAATAGGAAAATTGATATTTTTATTTCTTGGATCTTGAACTCCATCTCTAAAGAGATTTTTGCAAGTATGTTGTAGCTACGAATGGCCCAAAAGATTAGGGTTGACCTACAATAAAAATTTTGGTAGAGCAATGGACCAAAAATCTTTTAGCTAAAGTTCAAACTAATTAACTCAGACCAAAACAAACCTCCATATGTGAATACTTCACAAAGACTAGGAAAAACTATACATATTGTGGCTGCAAAACCTACTCTTGCGGCAGCATGATGCTATAGAACAAATATACCATGACATTTCTTATGGTTCTTATTGACTCATTTGTGCAAATTCGATTACAAATACTTATGATGGGTGATTTAACTCCTACCAATCATGTCTTCTCCCTAGTTTCATAAGAGAAGAATTAGGGAACGTCTAGACAACAACACACAGGTAACTAGTTCAGCGATGAGGCCGCATTGAGTTTCAAGAATGGTGGCTTCAATACTACCAAGAAGCGTAAGAAAATCAAAGGGGTGAATCCCACTGTACGTATTGTAATCTTCCTAAATATATGAAGGAAAAGTCCTACAAACTTCACGATTGTCCTTTAGGATTCAAATCAAAAAGAATTTCACTATACAAGAATCAATTGTTCACAATCAACCGAAACTCAAGCAAAGAGTCAAAATAAAATAAAGAAGATGAAATCGAAGGCAGCTTCTTCCAATCCCTTGACAATAACCAAAATGAACAATTGATTAAAATGTTCTTGTGGCATTTATATTCTATGGAAAAAATTAACGAAGACAACTCACACTTCATTAATGCGTGCTTCTCACTATCACATTTATTTTCATTTAAACATTTTGTTATAGATTTAGGAGTCTAAGAATATTTTCTCAACCCAAAACTTATTCACTAGTATCAAACATAGTTTCATTCCAAGTCTTGTTGATGATTGTATAAGATTTACATGGGTTTATTTTTTGTAACATAAATCAGAAGCACCCTTATTCATAGATTTTTTAACTTTATTTACACTCAATTCAACACTAAATCAAAATTTTTAGGTGCTTTGAATGTTTTTAAAAACAATATTATCTTAATCAAATATTTCATACAAGTTTTGTGTTAAATCAAATCATAAAATAAAAAATAATAATAATAAAAGAAAAAGATGATCCCAAATAGACGGTAAGGTTCTACAAAACAATAGTGTCCCTTCATAAATGATTAAGAGAGAAAGCTAAATAAAAATTTATTTTTGAAGCCAGTTCATAAAAAATTTAACCTTCAAATGAGTTGTTGAGATGTTGAGCTTAAATTTTAAAATACTTGCATAATAATAGCTAAGGATTGCTAGTAAAATATTATTCTTAGGAAGCCATGAAAAACTCACTTCTTCTAGACAATTTTAGTCAATATTATTTGATGTCGTGATGCGGTAAAGCACACATAAATCATGCAAGTGTATGTGTCAATCAAGTATTCTACATATTTTTGAGTCCTTATATTGATCCCATAAAAAACTTATTATTTTTAAAAAATGTGAAAATTCCAGTTTAGTAATCATACGCCTATTTTGAAGTGTCGAAGGTTAGTGAATTTTTTAAAGTTTCTAATCACAATTTTTGCAAAAATTAAAACCTAAGTAATGAGCGTAAGGTTTTTCTATCAAGTGAGAGAAGCTCTCTTGAATTGGAACTAAAAAACCTAAAGTTATCCAAATGATTCAAATATCATTGAGAATGGAGAACATACATACTTTTAAGCCTCTTCTAAGGTCATAAGAAGCCTTTAGTCTCCAAAATTATGCAAAAACCCCTAGGATTCCATGTTTTCTTATTGATTGCACAGTCCTAGCAACAATATTCATATTCTCATAGAAAGTGTATGTTAACTTACTTTTTCTCCTCCCCTTCTTCTACAATCCTAGATCACTTATTTAATAATCCATGTGGATAATTTAAAAGTAAATGAAGCATGCAAGGTTAACAATCACTTGACATGAATATCTCTAAGTAGTTTAACTATCAATTTAAGGGAAAGAAAGATTCTTAAGTGGTACTTAAAATTTGAAACAAACATATGATTTCATTGATTAAATCATAATAACTATAAGAATATAGAAAAATAAAATCTGATCGAAGACAATCCTTGTTCACAAGATTTTTTAGCCACCAGACTTTCCTTCCTTGGTTACAACACTTTGACTCTCTTAATTTCTCTCCACACACTCTCTCTTTTCACATAGCATACATATAAGTAAAAGAAGAAAATAGATTTGTCAATGAGAGAGCCCTCCATATTCGTGCGGTCATTTTTTAACCAAATCTGATCTCCAATTTTTAAAACTACCTTTAGTTGATTCTGAACGTTTTGGCACCAGGGGGCAAAGTCTGATTTTTTGTAGGCTCGTTCTATTGGTATGAAATGAAAGAATGGCTTAGGTGCCTAGGCGCTAGGCATGGGTGTCGTACTGCTAGTCCTAGGCGTTGGGTTAAAACAGACACAATTTTTTGGTTGAACAAGATCTTGGGGTATCATCTAGGCATTAAATTTGGGCATCAACATTCCAGCTACTTAGTTTCCTGATCATGTAAGAGCTTCTTGTAGCACCTAAGTGCTCGAACTAGGCACTAGGTCAACTAGCATTGACTTGGATTCACTCTCCTCTGCTAAATAGTGATATCACATAGTTGTGAACCACATAGCAATACACAAGCATACATGTCACTCAAGTAATATTCATGTTTGAGTCCGTATATCGATCCTATGAGGAACTTTATTAATTTCATAAAAAAATTAAAAATTCTAGTTTACAACAACTATGTTAGTTTGAAAAAGAAGTTTTGAAAGTTTTTAAATCTTAATTTTGTAAAATGAAAGTCTAATTAGTTTTATGAGTTTTTTCTTAATATTAAAAACTTGCTTCTATGTGTTAGAACATGTGAATCCTCAACATTCTTCGAATGAGTTTCTCTTACAGAATGTTGACATTCAAGGAAAAATTCTCCTTAGCCTCTTGCTATGTCATAAAAAAATTTCAGAAACTTATATTACAGTTAAATTGCTTAACCATGCAAAGCTTCCCATGAATTCTCCAATTCTCTATAAGGTTATAGTCTCTTACTAGCAATATGTCAATTCCACTAGGTGATTGAGTGTTAACCACTCATGCATCTATTTAGTGGTAAAAATCCTAGACAAAAGCATTTTTAACATGTGAATGACTAATTCAAAAGTAAAAATTTTAGAAAGTTAACACATCAACATGGAACAAAATCACTTAATAGTCTAAGGAAATCTCATAACCAATCAAATCATTGTCGTGTCATTAAATATTTAAAAAATGACTATATTATTTTCTATTGTATTGAATGACATGTTGATTGCATGATTAAATATAAAGAAAGAGACTTGAACAATCAATTATCAAAGGAGTCTCAGATAATTAATTTATATTCAACTAAAAAAATTCCCAGCATGAGAATTATGAGGGATGAGAGTGCAGGTACATTAAAGTTATCTCATAAATAATATATTGAGAAGTGGCTACACAAATTCAACATGGTTGAGATAGTTTGCACTTGTTTATCTGGTCACTTTTTACTATCTAAGAAATAATTACCCTGGTCTGAAGTTAAGCAAGCACAGAAAAAAAAAACCCATTATGTTTTTGTTATTGGAAGTTTGATATGTACAATACCAGATATTCCACATGTAATGGAAGTGGTCAAACGGTTCATGAAGAATTAAAGAAAAATCATTGAGAGTCGGTGAATTGATTTTTAGAATACTTGAGAGGAGCAATCACGAAAGAACTTTATTTTGTAAATGCAGAGATTAATCTATAAAAATATATAGATTCAGATTTTATATGAGATATTGATGTTATATAAGAGTACAAGTTATACCTTCACTTAAATTTGTGTAGCATAATAGTGAGTTTGGTTTCCAAATATAGAAGATTGTTGTTGTGTCTACCGTAGAAGTTAAGTATATGGCTATCATTGATGTTCACAATAAAATAAAATAAAATAGATTTTGCTACAAAGCTTTATGGTAGAACTTGGCAAGAAGCAAGTGAAAGAAAGACTTCATAGGGATGAAGCACACGCAGCTAAGGAATCATTTTACATGCATTTCTCTCCATGGCTCTTTATCTCTCTCCTTTCTTATGCCTTAACCCTTAGGTGTGATTTACAAACAAATTAGAATTCAACAAAATCAATCAGTTGGTCATTTGTTATGGAAAAACATCAAAAATACATATGTTAAGTGTAATACTGATTTAATTTCATGAATCCTCCGTGTAACTCCAAATTTTTTATTTTTGGTTTGATATGTTAACTGAAAATTAAAAGCAACAGAATATTGAAATTTTAAAAGCAAAAAATTAAATGCATATTGAGATCAAATCGGATCAATTAAACTTGTTTTTATTTAAATTTAGCAATTTTGACCACATAATATAATCCCCTGCTTGGATGGGTTAGCTATTCTGTTTCAAAGCCGCTGCCATTTTAGTATCCATAATCATCATTAAATTATTGTAATGCTCTCAAGTCTATAGATTGGTGATAAAATTTTACAAATTAGAAGAAAAAGGCTGAGATGATCAAATATTAAATTATCATATAAATCTCCACTGTAATAACTAATAAAGGATTCATAAGCAGCCAAAATTTTCACCGCTAATAATAAACAAATCACACTCGTGAGTTAGATCATTGGAATTTCCTCACTGAATGGATCATTGCCAATTGTCAGTGACATAATAAACAACATATTATCCCACAATTCTTCTCGTTCAATTGATGTATCCACCATGCATGAAAACACAGAACTTAACGAATTTTAATTCAGAAAAAAATTATGGTTAATGTTCATTAATATTAATTGATTGCAGCACATAAATATTCACCAGTATCTTTGCAGATTATGAACAGGTGCATACAGAACAGTTACTTCTGAACAATTATCATCCTTTATTTAACTTTCAATAACCCTATCTCTACAACATTTTGCAATTAAACAAAACTCTAAGAAAAGAAAAAAAAAATGTAAATTAACAAAGCAACAAATTAACCAACAATGGCAATGCGCCTCGTGAGATCAATATAATCGCCTTCAGCAGCTCTGTATTTCCTCCATAATTGGAATCAGATAAGGCGAGCAATATAAATCATAAAGCCACAAACTTTATATAATCTCATATCAAAAAATCTAAGCATTCCTGATCATCTGAATCAGACTCTGTAGGCGACAGCTCCTCGCCAGCGTTAAAGTGGTGCATCCTCTTGCCGGGAGGCAGCATCATGAGCTCATCGAGAGCGCCAAAAGATAGCTTCCTTTTAATGGAACCTAGCATGGAGGAAACAAGCTCAGGCTGTTGCTGATCTCCGACGAACAAATCACCATCATAAACCAAATCGGAGCTTTCACAGCCGCTTTCGGCTTGTGTAGCAGAACCCAAGAGATATCCCATAAGCTGGCAGTCGTTCAACTCATAAAAATTGCTTCTTTCTTTTCCGGCATATTGCTGCATTAATTCGTGCTGCACAGGAGATTTAGTGAAGATCGACGTTGATGCCGGAGGAGGCGGCGGAGATGGCGATGGTTTCTCGTCGTTTTCCGGCAGAAAGCTGCCCTTATGCCTTACTCGGCAGAGAACCCAATCGTCCAGCTAAAATTGTTCAAGATAAAGAGTTAATTAGTATTCAATACCCCTGTTTTAAACATATTTGGATTCTTAATTGTGTTTTAAGGAAGTTTTAATTTGCAGAATTCTTACTCGCATGGTGCCTTTATGCTTATGATGCATAGAAGTGTTCGACTCAAGTAGGCGATATTCATGCATGACCCAATCAGTCTTGGTGCCCTTTGGCGGCCGGCCTTTGTAAAAAACGAGAGCTTTCTTAACGCCAAGGCAATGGCTGCCGTTAGAGGCCAGTATAGGTTTATCAGTGCCCGTCGCCTTCCAGTATCCACACGCAGCCGCACGGTTTGGCCGAACACCATTCGGGTACTTGCGATCTCTTGGGCTGAAGAAGAACCATTCACCCTCACCAAAACACGCTTTCTCTGAAACCAAAACGCTGCGTATTAGTAATAAAAAACAAAACTTTGGGAATCTATGCTCATCAAAATCCAATTTTTATATGATTAATGGATTTCAAATGCAGGAAAGGGTTATGTACCGGGGAGCTCCCAAGGGTTGAACTTGTACAGATCGATGTCTGCAATAATGGAAGATGATGGAGGGAGAGATGAAGTTATCTTCTTCCTCAGGTAATGGATGATTAGCTCTTGGTCTGTGGGGTGGAAGCGGAAGCCTGGAGGTAACTGATATCCATTTAAGCATCCACTGCCTTCCATCTTGGATTAGGCAGAAGGGCTAATGTCCAGCAGGAAGAATGACTGAAGGATTAGAAGAGGAACTATGAAGATTGAAAAAGAGGGACTATTTTATAGGCAGAGAACTGATTCAGAACTTCGTATTTGGATGTGACTTATATGAATGGTTCCCTCCTTTATATGGATGTGACTTGTATCAGCCCGTGCATTATAGTCCACCTTTTATTGATTCTTTTGACCAAGTAATTCTGTGGGGCATGTTCTACATACGCATACAGAAAAAAATTCGCTTAGAAAGTTAATGAGTAAAATAAACAAAATATATGACAATATATAAAACAATTTATTAAATTACAAAATTTTTTGATATTTATAAAATTTTCTTTTACTAAAGTATTCATTTTATAATTGCATTGATTGCAATATTATGTATTAGAAATTAACTTTTTGTTATTCCATGGAAATATCTTACGGATCAAGGAAAAGTATTTTGTCATATAGATTTTAAGAAGGTAAAAAAAATGAATTAGAATATTTCTTCAGATTTTTACTAATAAAAATTTCAAAATCTAAATTCATTTCTAGATTAATATGATAAATGTTAAAAACCAACTTAAAATGCATTTTTATTAACATTTTATAAGAACAATTTGACCAAAATTTCCAACTCTAATTCGGATAAAAATTCAAATTAATTATTTCAGAGCTTCTTCGAAACAAGCAATTTGTCGATATTCGTTAATCTCCAGTATTCTGAAGCTGAAACGCAGGAATTTTGAAGTTTCAATCAACAAATATCTTCTAACTTGAGCTGAGTTCGTCAATAGTTACTGGCAGATGAGGGCAAAGTCGAAGAGAGAAGACTTGGCCATAGAAACCAACGCCAAGCCAGACAAAGGCCAAAATTTTGTTAAGCAGGACAATTATATATGATATTAAATATATTGTTTAAAATTTAATTAGAATGTTTTATTTTTGATTTTTTATAAGTTGCTTTATTATGAGTATAATGTATGATGTATAGTTAATAGAAGATATTTTCCAACACATGTCAATCCAATTTTAGTTATAATACAGTAAAGGAGTTATTTTTCTAAATAGTGGGTATCAAAGCTGTTAGATTCGTTTAGAGACAGTGCAATAGATTATGATTAATTTTTTATATATTGCTTTAATTTATAAAATACATTTAATGGTTTTAATTGAACTGATGTTAACTAACATTTAATCTGCATGTGCTGATCAGCTGATTTTTAATAAAATAGGAGCAAATACTGCAAAAAGATAAAAACAATGAGGAAATAGTTTGGTTTTTGCCATTCATTATCTACGGGGTGATAAGTGCTCTTTATTTTGGTCATGACAGATACATATACTAATGCTCAGATTATGTAGTTTTATGATTGATATAAAGCAAGATGTTAAATCTTGATTTATTTTTGGATAGTATTAAAATATTAATAGAGCCAAAAAGGAGAAAAGTGAAAAAGAAATTGAAGACAAAAGTAAAGTCGCTTTAGTATCTCAAGCTAGAAGAACAACAGAAGGATGCACTCCAAATAAAGAAGAAATATTTGGTCAAAAACATATAAGCCAAGAGAGAAAAAGAGATCATTTAGGGAAAAAAAGAAGAATTCTGAGGGAGTGGGCTTAATGGTTAAAATAGAGAGCCCCCTTTATCATGTAGATGGAAAATAAATAAAGTAGAGATGTAAAGAAAATAAGGTCAATATGATTTTATTAGTTACAGAAGCTTTTATGAAAATGGTTTTATGTTGATTGTTTTGAATATTGATAAATGAAATATAATATATGTTATTTCACAATTATGAAAGCTATTGTGACAATGTCGAACTATAAAAGTTTTGTTGAAGATCAAATGAATTTATTGTCATTATTCATCATAAGTTAGTTTTAATTTATTTATTTTATTTTCATCAGTTTTTATTTGAAGTTCATAATTAATTTATGTGTGATAAATATTTTATATATACAATCCGAACCACATACAACTCTTCTTCTAAGTTACGATGCTAGAAAGGTGTCTTAATATCCATCTACTCTAGATTTAAATCTTTCTCAACTATCAAGCTCAATATATAATTCTGATAGTTGTCATCTTCACTACTAGAAAAAAATATATCTTAGTAGTTCATTCGTTTCTTTTGTTGAAACTATCTCACAACAAAACTTACCTTATAAAGACTGTATCATCTGACACTTCTTTGGCCTATAGATTCACTTGTTGTGTAGTGTCATTTGCCATCTGACAGTTCTACCAAATATCATGTCGGATTTGATTTTAGTGTCAATATCTCATCATCTATGACAAATTCTCACTCCTTTGAGCCTTCAACATGAATGGTTTCTTCACCGTACTATGAGTCATCAATATCAGTTAATAAAGATAGTCCCAAGGAGTATACCTCAATATCGATCATGCAACTTCGTTGGATCTATTAACATCAGTAACAGGTGATTGAGGAACTTGTTCTTTACCAGATTGAGCACTTATCCTTTTTAAAATTTTCTGAGTGGTGGGGTTTTTTATGTATCTACTATGAATTTTAGAATATTCCTTGTATGAGAATCAACATGGATAGGAGTGCAACTATAGTGAATTTATCTCTGGTAGAATATATTAAGAAGGTCTTATACAAGTTCAACTTGAGTGAAGAAAAATCCGTTTGCATCCCATAGGTAGTAACTTCAAGTTATATAATGAACTATCACCCAAATATGAAACATAGCAAGTACACCTGAAAAAACTTCATACGCTCCACAGTTAGAAGTTTTATATATGTTGTGAAATGTACAAGGCCATATACAACCAATGTAGTGGGAGTGGTTAGTAGGTATATGCATAATACAGTGAAACATTATTGGGAGACGGTGAAGTGGATTCTCATATACTTGAGAGGTCAACAAGACACTTTATTTTAGAGGTACCTGAGGTAACCTTTAGGGATAAGCAGATTAAATTATGATAGGAGATATTACTGGTGGAAAAATTATAACATGATATGTCTTCACTTTGGGGAACATTATAGTAAGTTGGATCTTCATGCTACAAATGATTGTTGCACTTTCAACTATGTAAGCTGAGTATTTTGCTATCATTGAGACTACCAATGAAATGGTTTGGTTGTAGAGCTCTATGACAGAGTTGAAAAAGTGATCAGAAAGCTTTATAGTAAAAATATGAGAGTTATTCATTAGCTAAGAACATCATTTTTCAAGCCAGTAAGAAACATTTAGCAACAACATCACTTTTTTTTAATTCTTCCCTAGAAGATCATTTATCTTTGAAGAATGTACATACAACTTAGAGTACTGCAAATGTGCTGACTATGATTGCCACAATAAAGAATTGAAGCTATGCTTTACTTCAGTTGGAGTTCAAGAAGATTGAGACAAGGGGTGAGCCACTACCATGCACAAATATATAGATTGTGCCAATTTACATGAGAGGTGATTGCAAATCAGTTTTCAAGTGAGAGATTATTATGTGTGGAGTTCTATTAAAGAGAAGTGCACATGATAAGTCTGGTGGGCAATTCAACACACAGGTGATGCTGCTGCTTCAGGCAGCGAGCAAGCGCCTCAGCACTAGTACAGGAACCCAAGTCCAGAGAAGGTGCCTAACCAAAAGTTCCCGAGCAGAAACAAATCGCTAGTAGGGGCCCTTAAGCACCTAGATGACTCATTTATTGCCTTTTAGAATAGTGCTCCAAAAAACTTGGTGCCTGAGGGTTGGCGCCAAGGCACATATAGCTCTTTTATAGAGTTTAAGACCTCAAGTTTCGTGTTTCTTCACTGCGAGAGGTGCATGTGAGTAGTGCGAACCAGTAATGCAGGTTAGTATTGGATTTTTGTAAATTCACTTATGTGACAAAAAAAGATAGGAGCCTTCATGAGTTCCAAAAGAGTAAAGAGGCTTGAGTGTGATGTAATATTTACAATTTTTCCTCATTTTATGACATAATTCAAATGCAAGTCCGGCAATAATTAATGTTTAACGTCTAATTTGCATCTGATTTCCTTCTGATTATTTCCGTTGTTAAATCGGAGGTTGGTAATGATAATTCCATCAAATTTACGCAAATGATATTTAACAATTTCATTTTCATATTAGCATCAGATTGTTTATTCGAAGCTTGCATCGAGATTTTTATTTGAAAATATCAAACAATGAATAACAGCTTCGTATTACCATTAAATTTGCGTCAAAAATATTTAATTTATTGTTGATTTAAAATACAATTTTGCATTAAGAAAACAGACGCAAATCTGATGCAAACCTGTAATTTAGGAAAAAAAAATTTAGAATATCAATTACATTTCTACAACTTGAACAAAAAACACATTCCACATCACATACCACATTAAGCATAGGAATATCACAGATTAAATCTCTAAAAAAAATCAATAATAAAAAAAGATACTTTCATAAATCGTCCAAAATAAAAATAGTAAATTTAATCTAAACATCTCTACAAAAGATGTTCAACATAATTCCTACAAATAAAAGAAAAATAAAAATAAATTACTCCGCATCTCCTCCTCCTCCTCCTCCTCCTATACAAATGTCATCGGCCTTTTGCTCTGGCTATCTACAAAGGTCTCCGACATGCGTGCTATAGAGTCATTGACTCTATGTTAGCCTTTTAGCATTTGCTTGTGCAACTAACTGATCTCTTTGTTCATTGCAGCTGCCTGCCTGGAAAGAGCCTCCTGGTCTAGCTATGAGGAGCTTAGGGAACTAATAACGGGACCACAAGATAGCTAGACCATGAAGGATATGTCCTTCACTCCAAATCCATAAACCCTCCTCTTCTTCCTCTCAGTCGTCTAGGTCCAAAGATTGTGCTTGGACTGCACAGTGATAGGCTGCTACCACTGCTGCTGGCGGAAGTCTGGGCCTGAGTGGCCAAGTTCCTTTCCCTAAGCTGCTCAATTTCTTCCTACATAATGAAAAACAGTGTTAAATTGACACTTTCAACAGTTAGAGTCAAAATAAAATTTTAATTGATGTTTTTTAACTTACAACAACCCATCGGGAATGCCCTGACACCACTGCACAGTCCCCGGGCACTCATGAGTTTAGACATGCAGCTCCGCAATAGAGGAAGCATAGCTCAAATCCTTGGCCTGTGTAGCATACAAAAATGGTTAGCGTTAAAAAATTACTAAAAAAATTGACTTAATGTTTAAATATTTAAAATAATCTTACCAGCTTCATGTAGTGCTCCGTATGGGGGAGTGATTCGCCAATATGGAGTTCAATTCCTCTGGCCCCCTCTATCACACAGTTTGTCTGGTTTGTTTGCCTCTTAATCTCATAATCAGGAGAGGCATAAGATGCCATCAACTGACCCCAAAGCACCTCATTGATCTAGGTAGGCCACTTGCCCCTCTAACATGTTGTCTTCAGCATGTAGGCAAGGCAATGCCTACCTTGAATCTCGAAGATTAGGTTGACCAAATGGTGGTACTGTGGTAGCCAGGTGAAGGACCTCTGCAATGTAAAAAATAATCCACGTGTTAGTATATACAAATCTGATCCAAATTACATGAGTGTGCCTTAAACTCCTTAAACCAGTGGCTACTGGGATCTGCTTCCATGATAGATATGGCTCATCGTGTCTGCTCTTGATAATCTCTGTGATGTAAGCGACAAGCAGCTTGTGGGAAATGAATTGTCTTAAGAAGCAAATTAGTTACAAAAAAAATATATATAAATATAACATGAAGAATAAACATAATACAGTACTAAAAATAACTTACGAGTTCCCCTCTGACAATAATTGTACCCTCAAGGGGGCAGGAGTCGACGGCCAAACTCAAGATTTGTGCCAACAATAGGTGGGCTAGTAGGTGTGGAAGTAGTAGGCATCACACGAAATAGAGCAGCATAGGATGCGGGAGCTAGTGCCACGGGAGGGTTGATAAACAGTTATGGGAGGAGGTAGTGCAATAGGTGAAGCAGCAGCCAGTGGGGGGGGGAGTTGCCACATAAGTTGTAGTAGCATCAGGTGGGTCTGGAGGTGCCTGAGGAGTTTTAGCAGTAGTGGAAGTAGTGGCAGGATTAGACAACCTCCTTTTCCTGCTACAGTATGTGGTCTAAAGGGTCCCTAAAACATGGGGTCTATGAGGTGGTTGACCACCTGCTCATCTGTGGCCATATGCAAACATAGAAATAACATTAAAAAGATTAGTACTGACAAAAAAAAAAGAATCATAAAAAGAAAGAAATAGTGCAGTAAAGGTAAGACATAAGTTGCAACTATGTCTAAAAATAGAAAAAGTGAGAGTAAAGAGTTATGCCTTAATACAACAGAAGTAAAAGACAAAAAGTAGCTGTAGTAATAATTAATCTAAAATTTGTGTACATATATTATTAATTTTCATCAAAAGAACTCGTCGTCAAAGATGAACCTAAAATTTGTTCTTCACTCTCTTCATCATCCTCATCCATACCATGAGCAACCTCTTCAAAACTTCCTGTGGTATCCTCTAGTGCAAATATATTATCATTTGTGTCGCCCTGAATACGAAAATCTGACATACTTTCCTCTTGATGAATTGGTTCTATAGAACTATGCAGCTCAATAGTTTTCTTTTGGTTTATTCTTCATAACCATAACCCAATCTACTTAATCCCTTACTCTACCAGGGTATTGAAAGTAATAAATATGTGTAGCTTGGCATGCCAAAACAAAAGGATCAAACGTCGCATATCATCTGTTCAATTTGACTTCAATGATATTATGAGGCGTGAGCATTCCGGTTCCTCGATTCGGAACAATATTGAACCACTGAAAATTGAACAAGTATACAATGTAGTTAACATTACCAAGATATTGCAATTGAATGAATTCTTCAAGTACGCCGTAACAGCAAATCTAGCTATATGTTTGTGTGTTTCTGTTAACACCGACACTACAATTATATGTCTTTTTCCCTTCACATCAGGAACTCATCTGAATTCCATAACCATTTACATCAAATTTTTGTTCATGTCTAAATGGTACTTTTCTATCACACAATAAGTTATGCATTTGTTCTCTTCAATCATCCAACTTGAATTTTACTAATAACATCCCCATCTACATCACCATCATTTTCAACAATAGACCCGACATATCTGAAATTTTACTAATAATATCCCCATCTATAACCCCGCCACTAGATCCATTTCTACTAAAATTGCATTTCATGTGTTTAGTTTTATATCTTCACAAACAAAAGCCTTTAACTCTATGTTTGGCCTTCATAATTGAAGTTTTATTGAACTCTTTCTAGTGTTATCCACATGAACGATGTCATCAGCAAAAAACATACACCAAGGTACATCCTATTGTAAATATCCAATAAGAACATTCATAACTAAAGCAAAAGAATAGCTTGGAACTTAAACTTAAAGCCAGTCCATAAATTACTTATCCTAAAGTAGGTATATACATAGTTAAAGTAGGATACATATCTTCCTCAATGTATTCTAGTTGGAGCGAAGCATAAGCAAAAAGAACTACGAGAATTTCGATGGTCTTTGTAGGTAGGCGAAGTACGTTACCTTCCCAGCTAGCTCTAATGGCCTTTGTATTGCGAGGACTTGAGCGAACCTGTGTGAGAGAGGGAAAGGGGAGAGGGAAGAGCAGAACGGGAGTCGTGCGCGAGGCTTTCGGATAGAGAGGGCCTCACAGAGAGAAAATGAAATTTAGGCGCAGGGGATGAGTAAATTAGGTCATTTGCCTAGGATTTCTGTCGAATTTGCATTGGACTTGTTCAACGCTAATTAGTAAATTATTTGCGATGTTTTTTTTTTTCAATGCAAATTCAACACAAACTCTATCGTAAATCCAAAGATAAATTTTGTCGTTTCCTAAACATTTATATTGATAAATTTTCGACATAAATCAAACACTCATTCTGATGCAAATATCATACTTTATTTTTCGCCGCTATCTACTGCTAATCCGACGCTAACATTTGAGTCGGAAATATCCGACGCTAATTCCTGCTCTTTCTGTAGTGTATATTGAATTTTTTGGTGTGGTGTGATTCCATGGATTTTTCTAGTTTTTGGGTTTTTTTTCACGTTAGATCTTTGTGTGCTTTGTGTATTTTTCTGAAATTACTTCTTTGTGTGTTTATGTTCAAGTATTTTGTTCCAAGTCTCTCAAATCAATATTCCACATTTATCTTAACCACATATCATTGGTCGCTTTCAAAAATCATTGAGATTGATACTCTTTATACCAACTTGATTGCCTGCTTACAATGTTTAATGATCTAGTCTGTTTAACCTAGAAGTTCAAGCTTAATTGTGAAACATTTATTCTAACATTTTGTTTAGCAATTTATTGTTAGACTAAACCTAATTATTCCATATGCCTTGTGGAGATCACTGTCGCTTGAATGGAAGTTCCTTGCATGTATATCTAACACTCCATTAGTGGTGTTTTAATAGTCCACTCATACTATGACTTTATTAAATTATGATGACTAAGACCAAAAAGAAGCCACAATATTTAAATAAACTACTTGATCTCAACAAAAAAATTGTACATCTTTGACTTACAAGATATTATTATCAAAAATCATTTTGAACTTTGAACGAAGAAACTCTTCATTCAGAACGATATTTTGGACTTAAATGAATACATCTAAAACGCAAATGCATTTTTTAAAAGTTTCAACAAATAATAATAATAATAATAATAAGTAAAAAAACAAATTTCTTTTTCTTATCCCACTCTTTGCGAGAATGATATAAGCCAGATCAACATATACATTAGGTGCGCTTGGCTCACAATAAGCTAAATATAAAATATTTTAAGATTCACATAAATCCTATGTATTTATATATCTAATACTTAAACTTAAGTTTTTACATGTATATGCCACCTTCATAACCGATGTTTCATTTTTTAAGAGTTAAATTAATAGCACTTTTGATATGATATGAAAATTTTGGGTGGTATAAATAGAAAAAAAAAAGTTTAAGTGCTAACTATGTAAAAATATAGGAATTTGATGGTAATTATGTAAATGCCCCTAAAATATTTTTATTATAATACATTCATCTAGTGGTCAAACATAAACTATATTTTGATAATTATTTCCAAAATTTTCAAAAATATATATTGCATAAAATCCTCTCACTGAAAAAAATAATTAAAAAAATATCCTCTTTTATTGATCATCCATTAACTTGTTGTTAATTAAAACCAATTAACTGGCAAGAATGCATGACTTGGTAATACTAACTTTTGACTTGACGAAGCATGAAAGTGAAATATGAAATATCGCGAGTTCGGGCTACTAACTAGAAATATAAAATATTTCCTCTCTTGCGCTTTACAGTTGGATCATTAAACCAAGCAATGCAGGGAATATACCTGTCATGCATTATGATTAAAACTAGTTCGAAGACTATGTTGAGCTGATGGAAATTATTAGCAGAAAATTAAAAGGATTGGAAGCTGTTTTGGAAAATAAGATCATCTTGAAATGCTCAAAGTTATCTGAACAAAACTTATTTTGAAGTCTAATTTGACTCTTTATATCTATATAGTTATAGCTATTAGAATGTTCATGATTAGGGCTGTAAAAAATGCTCGTTGTTCGTGAACAATACGTGTTCGGTTCATCAAGAAGTTCGTGTTCGATTCATTTGATAAGCAAATGAGACGAACACGAACAATCTTTTTTGTTCGGTTTGTTAAACGAACCAAACACGAATAATGATGTGTTCGTTCGTGTTTGGTTCGTTATTGTTCGAAATATAAAATAATTTAAAATAATTATATATAAATTTTTTTTGATATTTTAAAAATAATTATATATTATAAAAACTTATCATATTTTAAATAATTTAACTTGTATAAATTATAATATATGATAAATTATTAATAACAATAATAATATTATAGTATTAATTATATTAATATAAATATTATAATATTATAATTAATACACTATACTATATATTAAAATAAAACCCTAAACAAAATCCTAAACGTTTTATTCGGTTTGCTTCATTATGAGGAAGTATGGATTGTCTGATGTGTATGGAATACCTGATCAATTTGCTTCATTTTGAGGAAGTATGCTATCAAAGCTAGGGCTTTCAAAAAAGCTCAATGTTCGCGAACAGTTCGTGTTCAGTTCGCTTATAAGTTCATGTTCGATTCGTTCGATAAGGAAATGAGAAAAACAGAAACAATTTTTTTTTTAGTTTGATTTGTTAAACGAACCAAACACAAACAGTTATGTGTTCGAACGTTTCGAACACAAACATTAGCTCTGTTCGTTTGTGTTCGGTTCGTTTGTGTTCGGTTCGTTTACACCCCTATTCATGATGATAATCAAGATCTTAGGTGAGAGATTAACATTTTATTTTTATATGCATATCTAACGCACAAATTGATAACAAATTTATAGGAGATTCAAATTTTTATGTATAAAATGTGAAAGGAGAAAAAGTCATGAAACATGATCTAGTCGAAATAATTCCTAATGAATATATCATAGACTACAAATGACACTCTTATCCATAACTGTCAAAATAGTAGACTTGCATTAGGTTAAATATATTCAATGGTATAAATTGAAGGAGTTTAGAAGTAGTAGAGTTATTTTTAAGAGATCGTATTATAGTTTGTTGTTATTCTCATTTAAAGAAGGAAGCAAAAGATATCAAGAAGCTCTGTATAATCCAGATGTTGATGGTGTGCATCGATCTATAGTACATCAAGCGTGTCAACATTATCTGATAGTCGATGAAGTCAGCAACAACCATTAGTGTTGATGTCAACAATGTGCATCAAACCTTGTAGATGATGCATTCATCAAAACTAATGATGATAATGTTGACCTTACTTTTGTAAGGGTTCTCCCTGAATTGACATCTATGGGTAAGATATGCCCAGAGTCACCTAGAACATTTCAGGATCCCTGGAAAGCCTTTCTACAAGTCCTAGAGATCACTAGGACTATCAAAATTTTCTTAGGGAGAGGAATATACCAACATTGATCCTTAGCCTCACCAAAGGTCCCCAAACCCTAAAAACCATACCAAACCCTAAATGTGCCTCTCTTTGGTGACACCTTAGACAGGTTAGACCAATGATGGTACAAGTCCTAATTTAGACCAAAATTGATCAAATTGACCATCATACCTCAAATGGACTCCACATTGAGTATGTGACTATTTGGGACAACCTAGGATCCTATGTTCACCATATTGACCATATGATTAACCCAAAACCCCATGGTCACCACATTGACCATGCAGTCAACCCTAGGCTCCATGGTCAACATTTTTCCCATTTAATCAAACCAACCCTATATGGTCCATATATTGACCATATGGTCAACTCAACAACACATGACCAATATCATGCCCAAGTGAGCCTAAATGCTCAAATGTATGATCATATGAGTTATCATAACCTTAGGATAGATTTAATTAATTAATTAATCAATTAATTAATTAAATAAGGATTTTATGAAAGGCTTTATCTAAGCCCATCCATGGAATCCAACTTCATCAATGAAAGCCCAAGCCCATCCATGGCCCAAAACCTATTCTCAATAGGTCACCCATGACATAGTGGTACCTATTACAACATGAAAACTCATTAAAAAACTTATCAATCCAGAATTGTTGACTTTGCCCAAGCCATTGTTAAAAGGAGGCCACATGATCTCCTTGGTCCAAGCATGGGTGGTCAAGCCAACCCAATCTTGAACCTCTAATCCACCTCATCATCCTTCTAATTGGAGCAAACCCCTCAAAATCTTCCTCTTCCACCATGCTCGGCCTCATGATGAGCACACCACGAGGAATGAAAAGCTTGACTATCCATGGCTAAATTTTATTCTCTTGGATCCTCTAAGCAACCACCCTCCTCTGCCAAAGAATGCCAAGATCTTCCATGGACTCTAATGGCTATTTAAGGCCCCAACCTGAGAGCCTTCACACAAACCCTAACTTTGCAGAGAGCACACAGACTATGTCATATTCAACAGAGGAATTACTCCCCATCACCTAGACAATTGATCCCCAATAGCTTTAGCCTCTCAAACTCATCGAAGAGCCAGAACATTTTTTAGGTTAAACATCAATCCCTCCAAAACTTCAATATAACGCTTACAAAAGCTTTCCCAAGCTCTACGAAGACCTCCCCAATCAAAATTAAGCCATCCCAAGGGTTCTAACCTACCTAGAGCTAAAACCGAGCCACCTCTTCACCAAGGACATACATAAGTCCAGTTTCAACTCAAATTGAACCAAAGACAAGCTTCCTAAGGTTATGGCGAACGTTTCCATTAAACTCAATTGAGGCCACACCTCATTGGACTTGTTATGCACTACAAACCCTAAATATGGTCTCGGGTTTGGTCTTTTATGAAAAAAGTTATTAAATTATGATAAACTAGCCATATGGATATGTTCCTCTAAGCACGATGAAGCTTCAGGAACAAAATCATGGAATTTGGTGGAGAATCTAGAGATATGTCACGGTTTAAATGCAAATGGCTTTCGGTTAGTCTATCGTGGGGTCGACGAACAGATGCCACCCATTCCCGTGTATCAGAAACGAACGGCCGTGATTTAGATGGACTGTTGAACTGTCCATACGAAGGAGTTTAAACTGCGAGTCACCTCAACACTCACGTGTAAAGCCTCGTGAATCAGAGACTATCGTGTATCTCTTCGACGACTCCAATAATCGAGCTGGCGCCGCGTTAGATAAGTAAATAAATAGGATTGTTTATAATAAATAAAAGCAAAAAAATCCAATAAACTTCAAAACATGATATATTTTCTTAGATAAATCACAAAAATAAAAAGGAAAACACCTATGAACACAGTAAATCAAGGAGAAAATAAGAAAAATAAAGTTGAAAAAATTTGATTTATATTTAATTTTTAATTAATTAAATTCTCTTAGAATTATTTAAATTACTAAAAATTAAATAAAATCTTAAAAATTATGAAATTTACAGGGAATATTCCTTCCATCCTTAGATACATCCCTTGATTTTTTTAAGGTTAGGTAGAATCCCTAAAGTGAAGATAATCAATTTTCACCATATTTTGTAATTATTTTCAAAACTAATTATAAAAATCCATAAATTTGGAAATTAAAATTGAAATTGATTAGAAAAATATAGGTTGATGACCTTAAACCCTAAATAACAATTATTATTCCCTAAATGTTTTTGATGAAAATTTTAGGAATTTAAGGGAATAAAAATGTAAACAAAAAATTACATTTACCCCAAATCATCTTAAAGCAAGCTGTAACAGTGTAATTAACCTCTAAGTCCCTATCATTAAAGGTTAATGACAATGGTTATCTCCTTGATCACATACAAACCCTCCAAACCTAGTGTTCAACCCAACCTAAACTCTAAGAGGTGAAGTCCAACCATCTTGGACTTGACCTAACTTAAGAGGTGAGGTTCAACCACCTTGGACTTGGTTTAATCCTAAGGGGTGAGGTCTACCCACCTTGGACTTGACTTAACCTTAAAAAATGAGGTCTATTCACTTTAGATCTTAAAAAGGATTAAACCACAAATTTAAACCCAAATTAGGTCTAACCCCAAATTAGACTTAATAAATCCTTTAAGCCTTACCTTAATTAAGCTTAATTAAATTTAAACCCTAATTAGGTCCAACCTAAATTAGACCTAATTACTCCTCTAAGCCTTAACTTAAAGCCTAATTAGGTCTAACCTAAATTATACCTAATTAAACCTTTAAGCTGTATCTAAATTGGGCTTAATTAAACTTAAACATTAATTATGTCTAAACCTAATTAGACCTAATTAATCATTTAAGACTTACCTAAATTAGGCTTAAATAAACTTAAACCTCAGTTAGATATAACTGAAATTAGACTTAATTAATCATTTAAGCCTTACCTAAATTAGGCTTAATCAAACATAAATTTTAAATAGGTCAAAACTTAATTCGATCTAGTTATATTTTTAAGCCTTATTTAAATTAGGCCTAAATAAACTTAAACCTTAATTATGTTCGACCCTAATTAGACATAATTAATCCATTAAACCTAACATAAATTAGAATTAGATAAACCTAAATCTTAATTAGGTCCAACCCTAATTAAACATAATTAATTCTTTAAGCCTTACTTAAATTAGGCTTAATTAAACTTAAACCTTTATTAGGTCTAACCCTAATTAGGCCTATTTAATCCTTGAAGTCTTACTTAAATTAGGCTTCATTAACCTTAAACTTTAATTAGGTCTAGCACTAATTAGACCTAATTAATTCTTTAAGCCTTACTTAAATTATACTTAAATAACCTTAGACCTTAATTAGTTCTAACCCAACCTAGACATCATATATAGATTTCTAGATGGCATGTTCACTTGTTAGTCACATAAATTGGTTTGAGAGTTACCCTTCCTTGACTGTTTTGTTGATAGTCTTCTGCCTTACATTGTATCTCATCAGCTCAGATTGCTGTTGAATGTCTACGGGCATCTTTCGAGGGTTTATAGGGTGACGAGCCCTGAGGCTGAGCTCCCCCATAACTAAAATTCTTATGCCTAACTAGATCTTCTATTTGTGGCATTGTGTTTTGTTTTATTTGTTCGTGTTTTTATCACAAATTGCTTTCAATTTACTGCACATTACAATGTTATATTTAATGTACTAACATTGCAGGAACGTTAGGAATCCAAAGTACGCATTTTTACTTTATTTCTACCGTATTTTACCGTACTTTTACAGTATATTTAATTTCATCTGTTTGTTAAGGCCTCTAAAGTAGATAACAGTAGCACATATGCTAGGTAGAACCCTACAACAGGTTATGACTCGATAATTGCATGTCCACATTTAAAACCTAAACCTCACGACGAGGAGCTCAGAGCAAAATGCAAGTAGGGGTGTAAACGAATCGAACACGAACGAACAGAGCTAGTGTTCGTGTTTGAAATGTTCGAACACATCACTGTTTGTATTTGGTTCGTTTAACAAACCGAACGAAAAAACATTGTTCGTGTTTGTCTCGTTTGCTTATCGAACAAATTGAATACGAACTTCTGGCGAACCGAACACGAACTGTTCACGAACAACAAGCTTTTTTGACAGCTATAGATTTGATAGCATACTTCCTCAAAATGAAGCAAATTGATCAGGTGTTTCGTACACATCAAGTAATCCATACTTCCTCAAAATGAAGCAAACCGAATAAGGAGTTTAGGGTTTTGTTTAGGGTTTTATTTTAATATATAGTATAGTATATTAATTATAATATTATAATATTTATATTAATATAATTAATACTATAATATTATTATTGTTATTAATAATTTATCATATATTATAATTTATAGAATTTTAATTATTTAAAATATGATAAATTTTTGTAATTTATAATTATTTTTAAAATATCACCAAATTTTTATATAATTACTTTAAATTATTTTATATTTTGAACATAACGAACCGAACACGAACGAACACATCGCTGTTCGTGTTTGGTTCGTTTAACAAACCTAACGAAAAAAATTGTTCGTGTTCGTCTCGTTTGCTTATTGAACGAATCGAACACAAACTTTTTGGCGAAACGAACACGAACTGTTCGCGAACAACGAGCTTTTTTGACAGCCCTACATGCAAGCAGATAGCAGACGACTTTGGAAAATGATCGAGAATCAATAGTGAAGTAGATCTACATTAGTTGAACAAAAAATTTCATAGTATTAAATAACAAAACCATAGAACTTCGAGGTTATCCTCTTAGTGTGACGTAAATCCTCACTCCTTTTAGAATTTTACACAATCATGTTGTGCAATATAAGTCCTATCCATTTTAGGATTCTGAGGTTGTCATTTGTTATAGCGTAAGTTCTCTTATCTTCCTAGGCTATTTGCATGATAAGATATTGTGTTCTAAATTATAAATAGAAAATGACAAGATTAAACATCAAATAACTTCATTCTCAAAATTTAAAGTCAAACAGTAGAATAGCCTGAAAGTCATTAAGGTTCACCTCAAGATCCACAAACTCCACTACCTTTTCACTCCTTTGACTTTGAAAATAATTATTCCTATTTGAGCAACTTCCATTTGACTTTTCCCCGTCCAACCTTGGAATCTAGACTTTGAATTCTTAAAGACGATACATCTAATAATTATTGAGAGTTTTCTTAAGTGACTTCGGTTATTTAAGATGCAATTAACTATAAGGGTTTGCATTTATAAAAAAATTAAAAACCCAGGTAATATAAATCCTATCTAATCATCAATATTAGGTAGGGAAACCCGTCAATCACTTTAAAGGTTCCCAGATCAAACTGATGTCATATATTAATTAGTTTATATAATCGAGCCCATTGTCAAATAATATGTCTATCTCTTAAGAGAGTGTACTGCTTGTGGTGTCATGCTCAGTTATTTAAACTATCAAACATATAAGATCTCTTCGGTCTCATTTTTCAAAATTAAAATACTTATCTTTATATATATATATATATATATATATATATATATATATATATATATATATATATATATATATATATATATATATATATATATATATATATATATATATATATAATTAAATTATTTTCGAAATGACCAACATATTTTAAATGGCGACTCACACATACATATAATTTTATTATTACCCCTTCCACTAAGCCCCATTACCTTATACTAACGAGCCCTCTAACTATTCAGACTGACTTAAAACTTTCAATAATATCTGGTCAAGCATTGATAATCAGGCATTGCATCTCATAGATATAATCATAAACTAAATACTAAGCTTAAAATTATAACATATGCCAAATGTGTATAAAGATTGTAATGTATACCAGTTATTAATCTACTACGTTATTTAATTTTTATTCCCCTATAAAGACAATTAAATATGAGATATCATTTGATGTGAATTAGTTGATTCTTATATGTAATAAACAATTGTCTTTTAGAAGTTTATGATTTGTGGTTTATTGAAATATGATGAGTACATACGCCATAAAGACATAAAGTCAAACATTATAGAAGATAAATATTTTGGTGGATCATCTTAGCAAACATAGTAAGAATTGTGAAGTTAGGCAGTAGAATTATAAAATAAGAAAAGAAAGTATAGATTAATCTTCTAGTACATGGATTATATATGGTGACTAACCTTATCTTACACCTGATCTTAAATTTTGTAAAAGACACTAAATAGAAAATATTGAGATGATAATTAACTATAGTGAT
This sequence comes from Papilionanthe hookeriana x Papilionanthe teres, assembly GCA_022702705.1. Lineage (NCBI taxonomy): Eukaryota > Viridiplantae > Streptophyta > Magnoliopsida > Asparagales > Orchidaceae > Papilionanthe > Papilionanthe hookeriana x Papilionanthe teres. The sequence goes on from CM040424.1 coordinate 86,548,471, forward strand.
TTAAAATATACAAGCATATGTAAATGAGATGGAAACAAGGATCAATATAACTCAATGGTAGAAAAAGATTCTAAACTATGGATTAATAAAAAGAGATTTTGAAGGCATAGAACAAGATAAAGAGAGAGAGAGAGGTTAGTGAGTGAGTGAAAGATGAGGCAAATAATTTTTCATAAATATATTTTTCATCTTTATTCTATATTTTATATTTTTTAATTTTATTAAAAATTAAACCATTTATTTTTTGTTGTAGATTCTACTTGTTTCAATTGTGGTTTTATTTATCTATTTATATGCCATGCTTGTATAAAATGTGTTATGATTTGGATATGGTCAATTAAACTATTCAAATTAACAAAAATGCTTTAGGATTTTAGGAATTTTTTTTTTGCCAAAACCTCAAAATAAATGAAGTAACCACTTTGTCTAAAAAAAATTGTTCATTGATAATGATGTATGAGGAAGTTCTAGAAAAATAACTAGTTTTCCTCGCATATTTTGAACTTTTTATTGGTGATAAATCCAAGAAAACACTATTTTCAATAGGGCTTTTATGATGACATTGTCGGCATATTTTTAGGTTATGTGTTTTATTTTGAAAAGGGAGTCGCCTACGGAAATTGTCGGCAAATTTTTAATTTAATTTAAATAAATAATTTGAAAAGTAGTATTTTATTTTGAAAATAATTTTAAATTTGAAAATTTTAAAATATGAAATCAAGCCGATCTCACATCCCGAATAGTTTATATAAACGAGCACCGCATCATGAGCCGTGTATCTATCCCGAAGAATAGACACATCTGCTTGATGATGGGGCTCGATTAAATAAACTAGAAAGGTTTGTGACATCCGTTTGGTCACGCGAACCAATTTTATAAGCCGACAAGTTCCACTGCTTAATATGAAAACATTAAACGGGGTTTATATTACATGGGTTCTTTAAAATTCACTATAAGGGCAAGCCCTATAGTTAATTACATCTTAAGTGACGAGAATCACCTAAGAAAACTCTCGATAATAATCGATAATTACGCTCTCGAGAATTTCAAAGTTTAAGTTTTCGAAGAATTGAATTTTTGAATATCGATAGGGGATGGATCAAGTTTGGAACATTTTATTTTGGGAATTGAAAGGAAGAAAAGTAGGAGAAATTATGGATTCGAAGTGAACTTCGATAATCTCCCGACTACCCTATTGTTTGGCTTGGATTTAGGAAAGTCCTAATGTTTATTTAATGTTTTAATCTTGCCGATTTTAATTAATTAGGGCTTATATTTATATGATAGAATCATACAAATAACTGGAAGATATGAGGGTTTATGTCGTATCGGACGACTACCTCGGAATCCTAAGACTAGGTTAGGGCTTAATTTGCAATACGAATGCACTAACGAAGAGTTGAGGATTTATGTTGCACTTAGGCGAACTACCTCGAAGTCCTATGGCTTTGTTGTTTAATTCTAGGGAAGTTTCTTTGAAGTAGGTTTCGATTTCTTGGCGACGATGGCCGTGCTTGCCCACCATGCTCCGAGCTCCTTGTTGTTGCGAGAGGTTTAGTTTTAGAAATCATAAATCGGGGGATGAGAAAAGTGTTTTGGTTTAGAGAAGTCTTAATTTCCAAGTGTTTTTTGTGTTTTAATTAAAACAAATCTTAAAGTTGATTATAACAACACCGGTTAAGATCCGCGGTTCCATCCTTCCGGCATCGTTATTTTTATCGGATTCACTTAGTCCGGATGAATTTGCTAAACTCAGTTGAATGAGTTCCACACTTTCATTTAGACCGTGGGAAATCCCGTTAGCAACACGTAGGTTACATCATCCGAGGTATTCCCGATCATCCAACAAGACGTTTTAATTTAGTTGTAATTGTAGTTTTGTGTTACGTTTGTGATTAAATTTTGAGTTGTCTTATATTTTGAAATGTTGTGGAGGTGAATTTTATCTTGTAGTGTCTTTTAATTTAGTTATGAGTTTCGGTTTTGGTTTACATCCTAAAGGTGTAGGTTTTCATGCAATTGTTGTTTTATCGTACAGAAAAATAAGCGCGATGCAATTAAATAAATTACCGTAGAGTAAATCGCAATAAAATAAAAGCGTACCTGGAGGGTCTTCCCGTCATCCCAAGCTGCACTTAAAACACAATTAGAATATTTAAGCAAGTTCCTAGGTAAAGCTAAGGGAAAGGGTTATGGTTTTCTACCAAGTTCACTAATCCTATAGCTTAGTCATTTCTATGACGTCTAGAGTTCCTTGTGTTTTTAGTTTGAGGACGATTTTCTTCATCGAAGAATAACTAAGTTCAATTGTTCTTATAAATATCCTATCATATTGAGGGAGTGCTTAGGAAGGATCCTAAACATCTTTTCAATATTTCTAGGATTGTTTTAAGTCAAGAGAATTTAATTATGTAAATGAATCGATCATCAGAGGTTTTCGAGTTTTGTTAACTTGCTCGATTGAACTAGGACATTTGAATGTCCTATAAGTGAAAGTAACATTTCATTTAATATTCGTTTAGGAGTTATGATAACTAAAGCTCCTAGAGGCAAAATGATACTTAATGATTTGTGATCGCAAATTTAAGTTGAATTAATGATTTAAGTTTGGAATAGTGTTGAGTTATTTTAGATTTATTTTTGAGTTCTTTATGTCTTATGTGATGTTATTTAATTCAACTTAATTCAATTTAATTTAATTAAATTTAATTCAATTTAACTCAATTTAGTTTGATTTGGTTTAATTTTTAATTTAATTTAATTTAATTTAATTTAATTTAATTTAATTTAATTTAATTTATTTAATTAATTTAATTTATTTAATTCATGTAATTTAATTTAATTCAACTTTTAATCTTAATTTAATTTAATTTAATTTTAATTTAATTTACTTAATTTAATTTAATTTTTAATTTGATTTAATTTAATTTTAATTGAAATTTTTGAAAGAGTTTAATGATTTAATTTTAGTTTAATGATTAAGTCTTTTAATATTTTAAATTTGAGTTATCATTTTAATTAAGAGTTGAATATTAATGAGATGATTAAATTTAGGGATCTTTTAAATTAAAGAATAAATCTCTTCCTAATAATATCCCTATTTTAATAATTCCGATTTTATTATTCTTCAAATTTAATCAATTATTTAATTAAGGTTTAATCATTTTAAATTGCTTAATGGGTTTCTACCCTTTAATTATTTAAATTTCAATCATCCAAATCAGATTAGGATCAAATATTTTACTTGTTAATTTTTTATTAAACCTAAAGTTTTAATTAAGGGTTAAAATTTTAATTACCATTTTGCCCTTTAAGCTCAATAATTTCATAACTCACTAAATTGAACCCAAATGAACTTGAAATTTTTATGTGACTTCACTTATATGTCAATAAAGACATGAGAGGAGAAAATGTGATTTTTCTGTATTTAATTTATTTATATAATTATTTTTAGTAGAAAATAGAGATTTTCGAGGAAAATTTGATAACATGACCAAGGGAAAGTTTCTGTCCTTAAGAAAATTAGGGGACATTCCTAACGACCAGAGGACCACTTGGACTAATTTTGGTGATTTTTGAATTATATTATTTTTATTATAATTATTTTAAGTTTTAGAGTGTTAATTAATTTAAAAAATAAAATAGATGTTGAAAAATGAATTTTATAATTTTTAAAATTCTCTCTGATATCAAGGATTCCAGAGAACCAAATTTTACAATTTTCTGATTTTTCTTTGATTTATTATAATTATTTTGGTGAAAATGCTAGAAAATACATTTTTTTAAATTTTAAAATTACCCTAGAGCTTTAAAAATTAATATCTCACCAAATAGGCCTAAGAAAAATATGGGGTTTGTTCCTAAGTGATTAAAATTCAAAATGTGACATTTTGGTGAATTTTATTATTTTTGTGATTTTTATTACTTTTTAATTATTAAAAATATTAAAATAATATTAAAAATCAACTTTTTTAGAAAATTGAAATTTTAATTTTCTTAAACTCCCCTGATATCAGAAAGACTTCAAAACCAATTTGGTGAATTTTTGAAAGATATTTTGAAAGTTATGAATTTTTAAAGTTTAAAATGACTAAGTGGGCTAATCGACCCGATTAGTGGGGCTAACTAAGTCCAATTGACCTCAAATTTTTATGGTGGGTTCCTCTGATCCTAAAGGTCAGTGGAGAATTGATTTCAAGTCAATTTGATGTATGGTTATCTCTAATTAATTAGAGACCTATTTTGGGTGTTTAAGCCAATTAGGGTGGGTTATTTTAAGTGAATTAACTCAAGTTCTATTTTTCCTAGGGTTCTCTGGTCATAAGGAACATCACCAAATTTTCCTAGGATTTATTACACAACATGCTATTTATTGGAATTAAAATACTCTAAACAGTGACATGAATTTGAAAAATCAATAACTCTTCGTAGGGATGGCCTCGACTTTGGAAAATTCGGGGAATGTTCCCAAGTTCGGAGGCTTAAAGCCCTATGGTCTCATGCTATGGTGAATTGTATGAATGCATGGAGAATTAAAACAATGCGGGGAGTAAATAATTAATTAAAAATAAAATACTTGGACAAAATTAATTAATTTCTTTTCCACATTATTCTCCTCACGTTCAGCTGAGCGAGAGGGTATTTTTATTTTATTTTTATGATTTTCCTACACAAAGTTATGAATTTTTGAAGTTTAGGGAATTAAATAAATAGAAAATACCCCTAATTTTCTACTTATCCACGCGGCGCCGGCGAGAACATCGGCGACTCCGAAGGGGTACGTGTCGCGTCGTGATTGGGCGCCGCCATCCGAGTCGGCCGTCCGGGGCCCGCCGTATCGTTCCGTCTCCTCATCCGGCGCGATCCACGGCCGTCCGTGCGCGCGTGTATTAAATGGACGGCATCCGTTCATCGTCCCCAGTGTCCTCGCCCGAGAGCCGTCCACACTAAATCCTTAATATCGCACTCGATACTCGATGGATTTTCATGTTCTTATGCTCTATGGATTCGTCTTGAAGAGACGAACACATCTATACGGTTATCATGCATTGAAATTAAGGCATTTGAAATGGAGAATCTCCGAAGCTCGGGATGAAGAATTAGTTCATACCTTTGCTCGGAGAAGTGTGGCTTCGATCCGAGAGTTGTTGCACCTTCGATTGGATCCCGTAAGCTCCGGATGAAGTCTCTGGTACAGTGAATTGTCTAGATGTGATTTCGACCAAGCCCGATCACAAAGCTTGGAGGCTGGAGCAACGCGGGTGGCCCGGAGATGGGGCTTTTGCTGGTGGACACCTTCCCTTGGTGCAGTGAAGGTGTAGATCCAATCAATTTGGGGATTGGCTCACTCGTGGAGAAGTGTCCCGGTTTTGGGTGGAATTTCGACTACGAAATTGAGCTCGCGAGAGAAGAAATGGCGGGGGGATCTCACTGGGGATCGAGTGCTCTAAGTATGGAGAATGATGCGGAGCAATTTTGGCGAGTTTCGATAAGGTCCGGTTCGAGCACCTCTTCATGGCCGAGAGGGTGAGGGGTTTAAATAGGAGAGGTTGGAGGGCCTCCCGGGGGAGTTGAGGAGCGGGATCGAGCTGCTCTTGGCATGTGAAGAACGGCCATGGTGACCATTGGGCATGGGGCGGCTCGGCGAGGAGAATTCCAAAGTTTGGCTCCTCCCGAGGTCTCGGCCATGGTGTTTTCCGGCGACCAGGGCGGTCGGCCGCGAGCATGGGTCACCCTCGAGGTCCGGGTGGGTCGGGGTTAGAGGTTTGTGCAATCGATTGGCCATTGCCATGTGTAAAGTGGCTGAATTAAAATGGAATGGGGGAGGGGTCATTTTGGCTTCAATTTGGTCGACCCATTGGTTCGGGTTGGGTTCACCCTCCAAGGCCAATTTGGGCTGAAGGAAAGTCACTTGGATCGGCTTGATTAGTGGGGTCGAGTCGCAATCCAAGTACAATTAAGCTTAAGCGAGAGTTAGGGGAGACATGGGAGTGGTTAATCACTCTTAAGAGAATCATTAAAGGGTCCCCTCTTCTTGCCATTTTGGGCATGGTGACAAGTCAAGCCTCCCCATGGCTTCATGTGGCTTGTCTATGGCTTGCATGGCTTGCATTTGGCTTGAAAAAAAGTTGACTTGTTTCATGAAAAAGGGTTTTAGAAATATTTGTCATTTAGGGGGTAATTTGGCATGAGGCTTAATTTGGAATTATTTGATGATGTGATTAGAACTTAGGGAATGGCTTTGATTAAATGGATGGCAAATGGAAATGTCATGTGGGCTTTAAGGCCAATTTTGGGCTTTTGTATTTGGTGAAAATGGGCTTTTAGGAAGGTTTAGGGAAGTGGGCTTTTAGGTTTGAAAATGAATTTATGGATAGAAATTTTGTAAAGAGGTTGGGCCAAATAATTGTTGAGTTTGGTTTAGGGATGTGTCATGAGTGGTTTGGGGTCAATTTGGTGTGATTTGGACTTGAATTGGTTTGAATTTGGGTTTAATTGGTAGGTGGGCCTATGTAGGTCAAATTGGGCTAACTTGGGCTAATGTTGGGCTAGAGTTAAAATTGATGTAAAATTAATGTTGGGAAATGTTTATGGGAGTGTTTCAAAGAGGTTTTGGCTTTGATGGGTTTTGATTTTGGGATTTGGGCTCATTTGGGCTAGAGTTTGGGTTTAGGTCGAAAATGGGCCTTTTAATTTTGGGTTGAATTTGAGTGGGGTTTGGGTCTAAATTTTGGGAAAATCATGTTAGTGTTTTGTTTATGGGGATGTCAAGGAAGGTTTAGAAAAGATTTGGGGTTAATTGGAGTTGAATTGGGTGAGTTTGGGTTAAGTTTGGGTCATGGGTCCAAATTGGGCTTTAAGGCCAAAAGTGAAATTGGATCCAAATTTCAATCAAATTGGGCTTGGATTTGGTCTAGATTGGTGTTGGGAATGTTGAATTGAAGTTTAGAATTGAATTGGACCAGCATTTGGGTCAATTGGGTAGGTTAGATTTGACATTGGGTTTACTTTAGGGTTAAAATGGGTCAAATGGGGGTTTTGATAAAAGTGGGAGTAAATTGACAAAATTGGCCCATGGTGTAGTTGAACAAAATGAAATTGGGAATATTTGGGATTTTCTGGAAGTTTCTGGGAATTTTCTGAATTTTTGGATTTTTTGGCTAGGAGGGGTATTTTGGGTATTTGGAGGGTATTGGGAGGTATTTTTGGAATTTTTGATATTTTTGGGTATGGATGATCAATTTGAGTGATGTGGAAATGTTTGGGATTGGTTTTGAGGAATTTTGGGTGATTTGGAGATTTTTGGAAAATTTGGGTAATTTCAAGGGTTTTGGGTAGGTTAGGCGGGTGTAGGGTCCCGGGGGTCAAAAATTAAAAATTTGGAAAATTGAAGATTGGGTGAATGTAAGTGGAGTAAAATCATTTTGGTTGAGCCATGAAGCCATATCAAGCCCACATGAGCCATAAAGGGACTCATTTGAGGCATTCACTTATGTTGTTCCTAACCCTCTTAGCAAGGGCTTAGGGGTTAAGGACCATCCATGTGAATCACCTTTATGAGTCGGGAGATCAAATTGGGTATGGGTGTGTTTTAGGAGGTGTATGGAAGTGTAGTGTATGAGTGTAGTGTGTGTGTAAGTCGGCCCTTCACCGGACCAGGCCACCGCAGGCGGTCCTAAGGCCAAAGAGTCTATAGGAACTCATCCTTTAAACTTCCACATTTGATTTCAACCCTCTAGATGATTAGGGGTCTACAGTCAAGTTTGTGGAGTTTGCAGGGAGTTTAGAAGTGGTTTGAATTTCTAAAAAGGGTGGGTCCCAATTCTAATCCTCTAAGATAGTCAAAGGAAAAGCCTAAGGCTAGATCCTAAGCACTAAAAGAAGAGGAGAAGACCTCATCAAAAAATGAGGTCAACAAATGGACCCCGATAGGTGCGGTGGTGACGGAGCACACCGCGCGTATTGGTGTTGACCGAAGCGATCAATAAAACCAACACGGATGTCCAAGTAACAAACTTAGGACGAAGTAGAAGAGCTTCGGTCGGGGAGTGTCCGAGTATATCTCCGGAGCCTGGAGATTCTTGAACTCTCGGCAGGGAAAGGAAAAGGAGGTGAATCCCAAATCACATGATGCGGGAGAATTTCGATTTAGATTTTATTTCGTTTCATGTTCAAGTCATGATGTGTGAGTTTAGATTTCAATTTGGAGTTTTAATTTAGATTGAAGTTTGTCGAAGATTAATTTGAAGGAATTTGATTTGAAATGAAAATTGGAATTTTGAGGTTTTAGATGCAACATCTTCGACCCCAAAAGAAGATCGAATCGATTGGATTGGATCATTACAATGAGGAAAGATCTCGGAGTAATGCGGTATTGGATGTAAAATCCTTAACCTCGAGAGTTTGATTTTGATGTATTTCATTGCGATAGGGAAATGATCCTAAAGCAATGCGGTCTCGGATGTAAAATCCTTAACCCCGAGAATTTGATTTGATGTATTTCGGTGCGATAGGGAAAGAATCCTAAAGCGGTGCGAGTCTTGGATGTAAAATCCTCGACCCAAGAGTTTGAATTTGATGTATTTCGGTGCGATAGGGAAAGAATCCTAAAGCGGTGCGATCTTGGATGTAAAATCCTCGACCCAAGAGTTTGAATTTGATGTATTTCGGTGCGATAGGGAAAGAATCCTAAAGCGGTGCGGTCTTGGATGTAAAATCCTCGACCCAAAAGTTTGAATTTGATGTATTTCGGTGCGATAGGAAGAGAATCCTAAAGCGATGCGGTCTTGGATGTAAAATCCTCGACCCAAGAGTTTGAATTTGATGTATTTCGATGCGACGATGCGGTCTTGGATGTAAAATCCTCGACCCAAAGGTTTGGATTTGATGTATTTCGGTCTGATAGGGAAAGAATCCTAAAGCGGTGCGATCTTGGATGTAAAATCCTCGACCCAAAGGTTTGAATTTGATGTATTTCGGTGCGATAGGGAAAGAATCCTAAAGCGATGCGATCTTGGATGTAAAATCCTCGACCCGAAGGTTTGAATTTGATGTATTTCGGTGCAATAGGAAAGAATCCTAAAGCGGTGCGATCTTGGATGTAAAATCCTCGACCCAAAGGTTTGAATTTGATGTATTTCAGTGCAATAGGGAAAGAATCCTAAAGCAGTGCAGTCTTGGATGTAAAATCCTCGACCCAAAAGTTTGAATTTGATGGGTAATTGACTTTGCAACGATTTGTAATGTTGATTTGAAAAGTGTGGAATTTTGGTGTTTCGAGAATTTCATGAAAGTTGTAAAAGACTTTCATGGAAGGAAATAGATTAGGAGGGAATATGTAGATGTTACTATCCCATTCGAAGAGTTGATTGAAAGTTCTTTGGTTTGGGTTGAATGTGATTCCTCGCCATCGGATTCGATCCGTGTCGATGGAATCAACCGCTTCCTTCCCGAACAAGGGAGAGAGTAGAACGAGTTGGACTTCGATTTGGAAGGGTAAGTTTGAATTTGGTCGAGGTTTGATGTGAGATGCGGAAAGATCGAATTTGAAATTTGAAATTTGATTGAGATTTGATTTGAAATTTGGAAAGATTGAATTTGAAATTTGATTGAGATTTTGTGGTCATTTTGTTTGTCTTTTATTGATTCAAATTTTATTTTATCGTGAATTTGGAGTTTATCATTTTTTTTAAATTTTAAGGAAAGTTTTCTTTTATTCTTTTTGTTTCTTTTACGTTCTTTGTTCGAAGTTCATTTAACTTTTAATGGCGTTTCCCGATCAATTTGCACAAAAGAGGTGAAGGCCAAAATTGTGACATGGTCACTTTCATTCCAATCATCTTTGAAGATACATCGTACGACTTGATCCGGAATACACATCTCATACGATCCATATAGACTCAAAACGGATCGTGTATGATCTTTGTCGATCCATCTAAAGAAGCATCCGTCGAAAAATCCATGTACGAATAGTGGGGTACATGGTCGATAACATCACCTTCCAAGCCATCCTTGGCAAGGATGCCGTATGGATGTACATTGGAGGTGTGATATTTTCCATGTAACTCGCGACTCGTAAGGCGGGAGGCTCTCTAGCTCCGGATCGCGTTGGAAATGGTAAGGTGTCTTTACGTCGTCCATCCTTCGAAAGTAGCCGAGATCCGCTTCACTGGTACTCACGGTATGCAATGCTTAGCGATATCTCGCTCCGTTGCCCTTCGGTATCATGACGGAACCTACCGGTAAAGGTATCTTCAACGGCCCTCGGAACTCACTCCGGACCTGCTATCCGGAGGTCGGATCCGAACATGATGTTACACTCGCTCGGGAAAGAGGCGTGCGAAGGTCCGACAAAGTCGTGGTGATCTATGTGTGGGGGTATGCGGTCACCTGTTTGTAGATGTTGATGATGCGGTATTGGGTATGCAATCTGCTGGCGAGTACCCTCCATGTTATCAATCTCTTTACCATTCTCTTGATGACTAATGGCATCGGATCCACTTGTCCATGACGGAGTATTCCGGTGGGTTTCCCTTCCTGTCCTCCGCAAAGTTGTAACGGCATCCACATTGTATTGTGATTCTTCCTTTCCACGGCATCCATCTCCGGGTTACGAGTATGTATTTTCCCTTAGGCGGCCCGCTCGGCCATTCTTTTCAAATCCGGATGCGATCCACGATTTGCTGCTCGTTCATACTACGAGAATACGTACGTATGTAGCTCGAGGCCCTCCGGTATATTGATTCTTCCGCCTCTAATTCTCTCGAAGTATTCAAAAGTCTTCTTCGGACATTCCGTATTCTCTCCAGCTCGTATTCGGAATGATGCGGATGGCGAGGCACAGTGACGTCTTGTGGAATATACGGTTCAATCCCTTCACGTTCTCCCGCATACCTTGGCTCCTCGGGGATGATGCTCGTCGGGACATCCCCGGGGTTGCTTCGCAACAAGGTCATGCATCATTGGTGGTTCTATCCGGTGGCGTGGTAGCCTTCTTTCTTCGATTTTCCGAAGATTTCCACGGTTCTTTTCGTCATCCTAGGAGCTGGCCTCCTTTCTTACGGTTCTCGGTGAACCGATGTCCTTGAAGTGTATGCACTGACATTAGCAACTGCCTCGTCGTGCTGATCCGCAGCTAGTTTTGTTAACATCTTACGGATACGGCGATTCTTATTTCTTCGTTGCGTTGCTGTGAGAGTAGCTCTTTGAACTTCTTGAATCTCTGTGGGCGCGGCGCTGACAAGCCTGCCCTCTGCTGTAGCGACTACAGACTTCATTTTCTTATCTTCTTTAATATTTGTCTTTCTTTTCTTGTTCTTTGGATTGGTGGCTTGGGCCACCCACTTTCATCACTTGTATGTCCGGGCGGTTCTTCTCGGTCAGCCGGGACCCGATCACTTTCCTCGTGCTCGTAGGCCTGGCGGTGCGAAATCCGAGTCGATCTCGATTACCGCTCCATCTTTCACCCTCTTTTCATCGAGTGCGAGGCTTACGCCATTCTTAAAGTTCGGGACCAACCGCTCGTTCGACATTTCCCTGCGAAAAGACAAGGGAAAGGATCGAGGGCATGTACTTAAGAACAAGAACATTAAGAAAATGTTTATTAAAGACATTTTTAGTTTATTATATTTTTAAACTTAGCGAGAATGAAGTGGGATAAGATCGGGAAAGAGATTTTGATTTGGAAAAGAAAACAAGGAAAATTTTATTATCGGGATTTTATTTATTTTAGCACATTTTATTATTTTTGGGTTCGGACCCGAGTCATAAGTAATCACTTCACCCGTGCTTCTAGGGATGGAAAGTTCATTCCTTCGAAACATCGGGTAGCGTAATACTTTTTCAAGTATCGTCCGTTGATCGGAAGCATATGTCGTTCTCCACGGCAATTCACTAGCTCGGTAGGAACCTCCCGAGTATACTGCTTCGACCACAAACGGTCCTTCCCAAGTGGGTTCGAATTTTCCTTCTATCTTGCGGTGTGCGAGGATAGGTCTTTTGAGAACGAGAACTAAATCACCAACTTTGAAGGTTCTTGGGCGGACCGGTTTGTCATGGGCTTGAACCATCTTAGCTTGGTATAGTTCTAAATTCTGTTGCTTCTGCAAGTCTTTTCCCTTCCAGGGCTCTCTAATTCTTCGAGTCGTAATTTGGCGTTTTCTTCGTTGTGATTTTATTTGCAAGTCGAAATTACGAGTGAAGGAAGGCTGAACCTCTAAAGGTAACAACTGCCTCGGACCCATACACCGGAGCGTAAGGTGTAGCTTGCGTAGGGGTTCGAAGGTTGTCCGGTAGGCTCATAAGGCTTCTAACAACTTCTCGTGCCAATTTCTCTTATTGTCGTCTAAAGTCTTCTTTAAAATTTGAACGAGAGTTTTATTAAAAGCCTCAGCAAGGCCGTTTGCTCTTGGGTAGTAAATTGTTGAATATCGCCGGTCGATTCCGTGTCTCCCGACAAAATTGTTGATTTGTGTGCTTCGAATGCGACCAGTTATACGAGATGATCCTGCGCGGCACTCCGAAACGGTAAACAACTTGGTTCTTGAAAAATTGTAGTACGTGATGTGCTTTCACTTCTCTAAGTGGAGCTCGCCTCACGCTTGGAAAAGTAATCGTAGCCGCAAGAATGAAGCGATGTCCTTTTGAAGATGGTGGTTCATTGGACCCACTATATCACGTGCCTCGACATTCGAATGGCCGCGATGCGATTGTCGGATGTAGCACATTTGGAGGTTGGTGTAGAACCACTCACGTGCACTTGGCATTGGTGACGGCTCTTGGCGATTTTCATGCGGTCGGTCATCATCGAGGGCCGAGTAGTACCCTAGTCTTTTAATTTTCATTTTCATCTTTGGACCCGACTGGTGAGCGCCGCGGAGTCTCGAATGTATCTCTTTAACAATTTCACGGGCCTCGGACACGCTTAGGCATCTTAGACACATTTGATCAAAAGACCTTACGTATAACGTGTTGTTTATTAATGCGTAGGACGAGTTCTTTTCTTGATCCGATGAGCTAACGACCTATCATCCGGTAGCTTTCTGTTTGCGGGTAGTCACATCGATAGGCTGTCGCCGATCTTCCGTGTTTTCTATCACCATTGCAGCTGATCCTTTTCCTTTTCGATTTGTGTATCGTGTCTATGTCATGTTGTGATAGGACCCAGCGTCCGTGAGCCGACACTTCCACCGATTCATCTTGCAAACAGGCAAATTCTTTTGCGAGACGAGCTAGCGCATCCGCTAAAGCGTTTTCTTTTACGAGGATTTTATAAATTGTCACATTTGGAATACGTTCCAACAGTATGTATGGCATCCTGGAAGTATTGTTCGAGTCTTGGTTTTAAAATTCGTATTGTCCGGCAATCTTGAATGATTAACTGTGAATCCCGTAGATGTTGATGTCCGTTATCCCCATTTGAATGGTTAATTCCAGATCCGTTATGAGGGCTTCGTATTCCGCTTCGTTGTTTGTACACGGCTACGTCGAGTGGTAGGAGTATCTTAACATCCCCGCTCCGGTGTTATAAAGATTAGCCCGATTCCGCCTTACCAGGCACTTATCACTTGCGATTCTTCATCTTTGTGCGGCGAAGATGCTCCGTCGAAATATAATTCCCAACGTCGATCATCATGGTCTTCTAGATTCATTATTTGTTCATCGGCAAATCGTCATTGAGAGGAGATTCTGCCGGCAAAGGGTGTGCTTTGCGAGGAAGTCTGCCGGGACTTGTCCTTTTCTGCACGGAGAGGCACGAAAGTTATATCGAATTGCGATAATATCATCGACCATCCGGCAAGTCTGCGGAAAGCGTTGGGCGGGTCATCGAGTATTGCAATGGATTAAACTTCGAGATTAGGTTGACCTTATGAGAAAGCATGTAATGCTCGAGCTTTTGAGCGGCGAAGATCGAGGGCCAAACAATGCTTTTCAATTGCGGGATACCTTATTTCAGTCGGCGATGAACGACGGCTTAAGTAGTAAAGAGCATTTTCTTTACCCTCATCATTGATCCGAGGCTAACGGGGCTCCGAGAGAGTCGTCTAAAGCCGCGGTATAAAGTATTAGCGGTCTACACGAGACCAGGGCTGCTAAGACGGGAGGTGTCATTAAATATTGTTTAATGTCCTCGAAGGCCCTCCGGCATTTCTCTTCCCAAATAAATTTGGCGTCCTTTTTAACTAGTGCCGAGAAAGGTCGACACCTACCCGACGGGTTTGAGATAAAGCGTCGAAGATATGCCGACTTCCCTTGAAAAGATCGTAGTTGTTTTAAGGTTTTGGGAGGCGGCATTTCTAAGATGGCTTTTATCTTTTCCGGATCGATTTCGATTCCACGATGTCGGACAACGAATCTAAGAATTTCCGGAGGTGACGCCGAAGGCGCATTTTAAGGGATTCATCTTAAGGTTAAATTGTCTTAATCGTTCGAAAACAATTCTCAAATCATACAAGTGGTTGTCCTTTATTTTGCTTTTGATGACCACATCGTCCACGTAGCATTCGACTTGATTATGGATGAGATCATCAAAAATTCTTGTCATTGCTCTCACGGTAGGTTGCTCCTGCGTTCTTCGATCCGAATGGCATTACGGTGTAGCAAAATACTCCGATCGGCGTTACGAATGCTCGTAAGCTTTTCGTCTTCGGAGCCATTTTTATCCGGTTGTATCACGAAGATCCATCCATGAACGAGAATATTTCATGTGTTGAAGCGATGTCGATCATTAATTACGGGATCGGTAGAGGAATTCATCTTTCGGGCATGCCTTGTTTAAATCTCCGAAATCCACACAAATTCGATTCGACCATTCTTCTTCCGATCGGTACCACGTTGGCTAACCAAGTCGGGTATTGTTCTTCACGGACAAATTTAGCGTCTATTAGCTTCTTAACTTCGGCTATGACTTGTTGTTCGATTTCTAGACGCATTCTTCGGGACCTTGTCGGCCAGGACGGAAGTAGGATCCACTCCTAGCTTATGGATCGCGACCTCCGGAGCTAAACCCGGCATCTCATCGTAGCTCCAAGCAAAACGAGTCTTTAAATTCCATTAATAACTTGATTATTTCTTCGAGTCTTCTTTATTGAGTAAGGAGCTAACAAAGGTAGGTCTAGGCTCTTCGCTAGTACCTAAGTTAACTTCAGTTAATTCATCTATCGTAGATTTGATTTCTTCTTCGAACTACGGTGGAGCGTCTCAATTTGTAAATCTTCGAGTTCTTCCGTAGTTTCCATGCGGTTTTCATTAGACTCGCGAGTGACAACCAAGCAAAATTCGGTATCGTCGGCCGATCCTATCGTGCCGAATCCGAGACCATGTTTTGAGTTGGGTGGACGACCGGAGTTATTCCATAAATTTTCAAAACGTTGTGATTGACCTTTTGTCCATCTGTCGAGGTAAGAAACCACGGCTGAATTAAATTTTGAACACGGGGAGAGTACCACTCGAAAGGCAATTCCATTAATTCGATGAAGTAGCATCTTGAATTGTACATTATTTTCGGTTTTGGAGGAAGAAGCACCACGGTAGAATTTGATGGGCTTTGCACCACCGCTACGTACCTCTTTGGCCTCCATACCCTCGATTTTATTAGAATTGATCGGGGTCGGGGTCATAGTATGTACATAGTGGTTAATCTTCTCGTACATCGATTTATATTCTTCGTTTCTTTCATCTTCGAGAGGGATTCGAATTGCGGCTTCTTCGACTTATTGTCGTTGCTTCTTGTTTGATTTCTTTTTCTTCTTCGAACTATCTTCCCAATCAACATTGATGGTTGGTTTCCTCCGTCCAATCGTCCTAACATCTCTGCCACGAGCTCGTCCCGGCCTCGACCTCGGATGCGAGTTGTGGAGAAACCTTCACCATCTCTCCGTAAGGGAGTGGTGAGTGATCGTTGGACTAGAATTTCGAGCTCTTCGTTGTCACGAACTTTCTTTGCTTCATTTGTTATGGTATCTACTGGAGAAGATCGTTTTCTTCGGTGGTGCATAATAAGCTGCATCCTCGTGGATTCCAATTTCATGTACGGAGAATGGTTGTAAGTCACCTTTGATGCATTTGTTCCCCTCCATCGTAGTATTTGATGCATCGATGTAGAGATGATGGTACCATCTCGTTTTCATGTATCCATGGTCGGCCCAGATAGAGCGTTGAATGACGTTTCGAATCGATTATGTGAAATTTCGCGGTTGTCTTTGCTAAGTCACCGGTCTTCATCGATAGCGTTATTGATCCGAGGGCTCTTTCTCCTTTACGGTTGAATCCTCTTAATAACATTTTGTCCGCCTCGAGCTCGCGGGCATCAATTTCCAAGTATGCTTAGCGTTCGAAGATTCATTATATTGATTGATGCTCCTGGATCCACCAATACTCGGAGAGTGTAAACTTCCCGATGTATGCTCGAAATGTACAACGGTCGGTTGTGGTCTGCATGTCCCAGTAGTAGGTCGTTGTACGTGAAGGTAACACCTCGTTGTTCCTTTAACGAGCAAACCTCATCTAAGGAATCTCCGGCCATTTGAGCTAAGCAAATTCACGGATCGAGTAAGGCCTTGATCGAGCTTCTCTCATCTCCTTTGATAAGATGAGAGCGTCGTAGATGCTCGGTTGGTTGGTAGTTTCCTAAGATGGGCTAGCACGTTGTAGTCCACTTTGTTTTCATGTGTCTACGCTTCTTCTCGAATGGGTATTCCTTCTGCAGGGTTGGTTCTTCACGAACAACCACACGCTTTCCTTTGTCCTTTGGACCCATTCTCGGAGGTAGAACTTTTCCACTTCTTAAGTTGACTTCGTAATTTCTTCGAATCTATTGTTGAGCTCGCTGGCGTCTCTTCTTGAATCGGAATGACAGGCTCTTCGGGATTGGCTTCGAGTCCGAAGGCTCTAGCTTTCTATCGTGATCGGAGCTCCTCGAAACTCGCGAGATAGATTCGTTGCTTGTTGAACTCTCGTAGCCTCCTTGATGGATGTCTTCTTCGTTATTTTGCTTGTCGAGATCGTATATGATTTGAGAATTGTCGTTGGTATCGAAATCGATACCGGATTATCGTTAGTTACGTAATCGTTAGAAACGATCAAAACGTAGCCAACGCCATCACCCTTATCATTATATGATCCCACCGAAGTGAGTAGATAATCATACGGAGTCGGGGGTTCGAGGGATTTCTCCCAGAATCGGAAACAACTATCCTAGGATAAGCGACCCCTAGTACTAGCCTTAGGTGCCTCGGTCTTCTCTTCTTCGTCGATTTTCTTCTTTTCTTCGATCGTCTCCTGTTGAGGTGGTTCTTACATCGCGAGTGATAGTACGGCTTAACGGGTTTCAACTCTGAATTGAAGCTCGCACGAAGCGGTTTGGATCTTTGTCTAAAATCTTTTCGAAGACCTCGTCCGAGCGGTAGTCCATCCATCGTCGGTCGTATAGGGATCTATCGGAATGATGGGATCGATCGAGACAACATTGACGGAACCTCCTTTACGGGGCTCCTTCATGTACTCCTTCGGGATCGTTATATTCCCTTTCCGCGGAGTTGTCGTTGAGCCGACTTTTAAAGGTAATGCAATCTTCTATCTTGTGCCCGAAGCATCCAGATGGTAGGGGCAAAAGTTGGGATCACCTTTCTTGTTGACTTCCTCCGGTCTTTTAGGCTCCGGCAGTTGGAAATCTGGAGTCTTCATCGAGCTACGGAACATTTTCGGCCTTGCTTCATTCTTGAACGGATATTCTCGCTTTCAAAAGCTCTCTTAATGTACGTTGCGGACGAGGTGGTTGTTCATCTTGCGGAGATGAGTGATAGCTGGGCGGGGTTCTTTGGTAATTCTGTTGTGGTTCTTTGCGGCCGTTCGGTGGTATTTGCATCGGTTGCTTGCCTTTGTCATGCTGCTGCAACGATCCGGATTTCTTTTCGAAAGTCTTTACTGAGCTTTTGTTTATCCGTCTTGTCGGCGAAACTTAATTGCTTTGCCTCCTCTTACAAGCTTCCGGCCTTGCTTAACAACTTCTCGAAAGTCTTGATAGTAAATCCTTTGAGGAGAAGTCTTTATCGGGCCATGGATGCTTTTTAGTAAAATGCCGAATCGCATGCTTGCTCTTGTAGTTGTGGTTCACACTTCATGCTCGAGTTCCTCCATCGGAGTATGTAATCCACCAAAGTTTCATTCGGCTTTTGTTTCTCTACCACTAAATCACCTATAGTGATGTGGTGTCGAGCTCCGGCGAATCGCTTGATGAAGAGGTTCTCTAGCTGCGAGAACGTCTTCACTGAACCATTTGGTAGTCCGCATACCGGTCGAAGGCGATTCACGACGGACTGACGACGAGCTCGTCGGAAGAGTAATGCATCGCTCCCGCCGGCATTGCGACCAGCGGCACGAAAGTGTGCCACATCGTTGTCGGGGGTTCCGGTTCCGTCGAAGGTCTTGAACGGAGGTGGTACGAAGCCTTTCGGGTATTGGACGGCGTCGAATTCTTACGGGTAAGGTCTGCCCGTCCGAATGGATGTCCCGCTCTTTGATTGTGCTAAGGCTTCTCGCTTCTGTTGTTCCACCAAGTTCTTGATATCCTTTTCGGGAATCATACTTTGTGTCGTATCCTTTTTCGGTGATCATCCCCATTGACTGGACGTAATCTCCTTTCCTCCGTCTACGATGTGAATGACCTCGCGGGGGTGTCTCTACATGTGGTTGTACTTGACTGCGGAGAGTGGCCGGAGCTACGGCCATCTCTTCCATCCTTTTCGCCATTTGAGCGATCGTGTCGTCTTTTTCACGAAGTTGCCTTCTCATCGGTTACGGCTCCTCTCTTTCGCGGCTGCAGGGAGCACCTTGCGAAGGCGATGAAGCTCGTGTTTCAACCATGTTGATTTCCGCGTATCCGTCGTCCATGAATTCCGATGAATCGATCTCGTCTCCGAACTTTTCTTCTCTTTCTTTTGCCGATCGTCGGATATCGGTTCTCGACTTTTCCATGGCATCTTCCGGCGGGGCTTTACGTGTGTCTTCGTGGTTGTCGTGCGATAGGCTGCGGGTCCCCTTCTCACGAGTCCCCTTCATCGCGGTAGCACTTTCTTCGGATTCGAGTCTCCTGGCGAGACTTTCTTTCTCGAGTCGCTGTTTCGACCTCAGCTGCCCGGTGGTGGGACGCCATACCATCCTTCGGCGGCGGAAGGTCTAGGACCGGATGGTGCGTCGGCCGAATCGTTGGAAGGTGGTATCCTCCCTAATCCGTAATCCCGAGACGACAACGGGCGGACTAGCCTTCATTCTTTTACTTGGCTTTTACGTCATGATGGCGGGTTCTACTCGGGGCCCAAGACGGGATTTGGCCGGCACCCGCCCTATCCTTCGTAGAATTTCGATACGGGCGGTTTTCCTTCTTTGCTAACTTTTCTGCCAAAGTTTGCGGTCGAGCAAACGGCGTAGTTCTAGTTCTTTTCTTGTGGTTATCGTTGTAATATGAGGGTTCGTGGTAATGTGGCGGCAATCTTACGAATATTTTCTTCATCTTCTGCGGCGGAGAGGGGATGAAACTCGCTTCCTCCCAAGAGTGGTATGTATTCGAGCGGCGGTGTATATTCGGCGAGTTCCGGAATTTCCTCTAGGAAAGCGATTTCGGCGGCTACGGCTTCTTTAGCGATCCTTCTATTTCGTTTCTCCTTTGGGTCTTTGTCGATGACGGAATCTTCGAGCTGGACCGATTTCGAAAACGAAGGTCTTACGAGAAAATCTGCAGCCCTCCACGTGACGAGGTCCATCATAATTCGGATTTCTTTCCCCTTTGATTTGGCAAAAGTCGGGGTAGGTGCGGAAACAACTAGGCCAGGTGGGGGTAGAGATAACGGTCCTTCTATGGACATCGGTACTCCTCTTAGTCGGGATCCTTTGCGGGGAGGGAATTCTTGGGTTGACCTGAGGTTGAACTCGAGCGGCGGCTCCTCGGCTTCGGATACCTTGTTCATCGGTGCGAAAAGGGAGACGTCGGTGATCTTGACGTTCGTGTTTTCAAATCCTTGTCCAAATCGGATGATTCCATTGTCGGGCGGCTCATCCTTATAGACGGCGAGGTCCGATCCGTTGGTGAAGGAGAAAATCGGTTTTGGGGCTTCCATTTACGGGGTAGATTACGGTTGTCGATCCCGAGTTATGCTTCTTTTCTTTAGGACGAAAAGAAAGGAATTGAAAAGAGTCCGAACTCATTCATGTTCATGTATTTATAAGAAGGAATCACTTATTAAAAGAATCACTTTTTAGAGGGTTTGTTTATTTAGAACGGAGTGTTCGAAGGTGTAGAGAAGGTAAGGAATCGAATCGAGTTGGAAAGGAAAAGAGAGTCTTAAGCAAGACTTCTCGACTCGAAGGACCACTCCTAAACTAACACCTATTGGGGGTCCACCCCACCTCAGAAATGAGGTAAAAGGATCTCGGAACCTCTCTATTTAGGGGTGTCTAAACAGTGGCTCCTAAATCCGAGAGAATGTTGGTTATACTTGTTCAAGGTGGAAATGAACATAGTATCCCGACGGAAAGAAGGGTAGTTTGATCCATAAGGGACATGGATGCACTACCGATTTTTGAAAACGGAATTGTCGATTAGAATGGAGAGAGGAACACTCCCGGCGGAGTCGCAGAAGTTGTCGGCATATTTTTAGGTTATGTGTTTTATTTTGAAAAGGGAGTCGCCTACGGAAATTGTCGGCGAATTTTTAATTTAATTTAAATAAATAATTTGAAAAGTAGTATTTTATTTTGAAAATAATTTTAAATTTGAAAATTTTAAAATATGAAATCAAGCCGATCTCACATCCCGAATAGTTTATATAAACGAGCACCGCATCACAAGCCGTGTATCTATCCTGAAGAATAGACACACTCGCTTGATGATGGGGCTCGATTAAATAAACTAGAAAGGTTTGTGACATCCGTTTGGTCCGCGAACCAATTTTATAAGCCGACAAGTTCCCTGCTTAATATGAAAACATTAAACGGGGTTTATATTACTCGGGTTCTTTAAAATTCCCTATAAAGGCAAGCCACATAGTTAATTACATCTTAAGTGACGGGAATCACCTAAGAAAACTCTCGATAATAATCAATAATTCTGCTCTCGAGAATTTCAAAGTTTAAGTTTTCGAAGAATTGAATTTTTGAATCTCGATAGGGGATGGATCGAGTTTGGAACATTTTATTTTGGGAATTCGAAAGGAAGAAAAGTAGGAGAAATTATGGATTCGAAGTGAACTTCGATAATCTCCCGACTACCCTATTGTTTGGCTTGGATTTAGGAAAGTCCTAATGTTTATTTAATGTTTTAATCTTGCCGATTTTAATTAATTAGGGCTTATATTTATATGATAGAATCATACGAAATACACTGGAAGATATGAGGGTTTATGTCGTATCGGACGACTACCTCGGAATCCTAAGGCCAGGTTAGGGCTTAATTTGCGATACGAAATGCCTAACGAAGAGTTGAGGATTTATGTTTCACTAGGCGAACTACCTCGAAGTCCTATGGCTTTGTTGTTTAATTCTAGGGAAGTTTTCTTGAAGTAGGTTTCGGTTTCTTGGCGACGATGGCCGTCTTGCCCACCATGCTCAGAGCTCCTTGTTGTTGCAGAGGTTTAGTTTTAGAAATCATAAATCGGGGGATGAGAAAAGTGTTTTGGTTTAGAGAAGTCTTAATTTCCAAGTGTTTTTTGTGTTTTAATTAAAACAAATCTTAAAGTTGATTATAACGACACCGGTTAAGATCCCGCGGTTCCATCCTTCGGCATCGTTATTTTTATCGGATTCACTTAGTCAGGATGAATTTGCTTAAACTCAATTGAATGAGTTCCACACTTTCATTTAGGCGCGTGGGAAATCCGGGTTAGCAACACGTAGGTTACATCATCAGAGGTATTCCCGATCATCCAACAAGACGTTTTAATTTAGTTGTAATTGTAGTTTTGTGTTACAGTTTGTGATTAAATTTTGAGTTGTCTTATATTTTGAAATGTTGTGGAGGTGAATTTTATCTTGTAGTGTCTTTTAATTTAGTTATGAGTTTCGGTTTTGGTTTACGTCCTAAAGGTGTAGGTTTTCAATGCAATTGTTGTTTTATCATACAAGAAAAATAAGCGCGATGCAATTAAATAAATTACTAGTAGAGTAAATCGCAATAAAATAAAAGCGTACCTGGAGGGTCTTCCCGTCATCCCAAGCTGCACTTAAAACACAATTAGAATATTTAAGCAAGTTCCTAGGTAAAGCTAAGGGAAAGGGTTATGGTTTTACACAAGTTCTAATCCTATGGCTAGTCATTTCTATGACGTGCTAGGTTCCTTGTGTTTTTAGTTTGAGGACGATTTTCTTCATCGAAAGAATAGCTAAGTTCGATTGTTCTTATAAATATCCTATCATATTGAGGGAGTGCTTAGGAAGGATCCTAAACATCTTTTCAATATTTCTAGGATTGTTTTAAGTCCAAGAGAATTTAATTATGTAAATGAATCGATCATCAGAGGTTTTCGAGTTTTGTTAACTTGCTCGGTGAACTAGGACATTTGAATGTCCTATAAGTGAAGTAACATTTCATTTAATATTACGTTTAGGAGTTATGATAACTAAAGCTCCTAAGGCAAAATGATACTTAATGATTTGTGATACGAATTTAAGTTGAATTAATGATTTAAGTTTGGAATAGTGTTCAAGTTATTTTAGATTTATTTTTGAGTTCTTTATGTCTTAGGTGATGTTATTTAATTCAACTTAATTCAATTTAATTTAATTAAATTTAATTCAATTTAACTCAATTTAGTTTGATTTGGTTTAATTTTTAATTTAATTTAATTTAATTTAATTTAATTTAATTTAATTTAATTTAATTTAATTTAATTTATTTAATTAATTTAATTTATTTAATTCATGGAATTTAATTTAATTCAACTTTTAATCTTAATTTAATTTAATTTAATTTTAATTTAATTTACTTAATTTAATTTAATTTTTAATTTGATTTAATTTAATTTTAATTGAAATTTTTGAAAGAGTTTAATGATTTAATTTTAGTTTAATGATTAAGTCTTTTAATATTTTAAATTTGAGTTATCATTTTAATTAAGAGTTGAATATTAATGAGATGATTAAATTTAGGGATCTTTTAAATTAAAGAATAAATCTCTTCCTAATAATATCCTTATTTTAATAATTCGATTTTATTATTCTTCAAATTTAATCGATTATTTAATTAAGGTTTAATCATTTTAAATTGCTTAATGGGTTTCTACCCTTTAATTATTTAAATTTCAATTATCCAAATCAGATTAGGATCAAATATTTTACTTGTTAATTTTTTATTAAACCTAAAGTTTTAATTAAGGGTTAAAATTTTAATTACCATTTTGCCCTTTAAGCACTAATAATTTCATAACTCACTAAATTGAACCCAAATGAACTTGAAATTTTTATGTGACTTCACTCATATGTCAATAAAGACATGAGAGGAGAAAATGTGATTTTTCTGTATTTAATTTATTTATATAATTATTTTTAGTAGAAAATAGAGATTTTCAAGGAAAATTTGATAACATGACCAAGGGAAAGTTTCTGTCCTTAAGAAAATTAGGGGACATTTATAACGACCAGAGGACCACTTGGACTAATTTTGGTGATTTTTTGAATTATATTATTTTTATTATAATTATTTTAAGTTTTAGAGTGTTAATTAATTTAAAAAATAAAATAGATGTTGAAAAATGAATTTTATAATTTTTAAAATTCTCTCTGATATCAAGGATTCCAGAGAACCAAATTTTACAATTTTCTGATTTTTCTTTGATTTATTATAATTATTTTGGTGAAAATGCTAGAAAATACATTTTTTTAATTTTAAAATTACCCTAGAGCTTTAAAAATTAATATCTCACCAAATAGGCCTAAGAAAAATATGGGGTTTGTTCCTAAGTGATTAAAATTCAAAATGTGACATTTTGGTGAATTTTATTATTTTTGTGATTTTTATTATTTTTTAATTATTAAAAATATTAAAATAATATTAAAAATCAACTTTTTTAGAAAATTGAAATTTTAATTTTCTTAAACTCCCTGATATCAGAGAGACTCCAAAACCAATTTGGTGAATTTTTGAAAGATATTTTGAAAGTTATGAATTTTTAAAGTTTAAAATGACTAAGTGGCTTAATCAACCCAATTAGTGGGGCTAACCAAGTCCAATTGACCTCAAATTTTTATGGTGGGTTCCTCTGATCCTAAAGGTCAGTGGAGAATTGATTTCAAGTTAATTTGATGTATGGTTATCTCTAATTAATTAGAGACCTATTTTGGGTGTTTAAGCCAATTAGGGTTATTTTAAGTGAATTAACTCAAGTTCTATTTTTCCTAGGGTTCTCTGGTCATAAGGAACATCACCAAATTTTCCTAGGATTTATTACACAACATGCTATTTATTGGAATTAAAATACTCTAAACGGTGACATGAATTTGAAAAATCAATAACTCTTCGTAGGGATGGCCTACGACTTTGGAAAATTCGGGGAATGTTCCCAAATTCGGAGGCTTAAAAGCTCTATGGTCTCATGCTATGGTGAATTGTATGAATGCATGGAGAATTAAAACAATGCAGGGAGTAAATAATTAATTAAAAATAAAATACTTGGACAAAATTAATTAATTTCTTTTCCACATTATTCTCCTCTCGTTCAACGAGCGAGAGGGTATTTTTTATTTTATTTTTATGATTTTCCTACACAAAGTTATGAATTTTTGAAGTTTAGGGAATTAAATAAATAGAAAATACCCCTAATTTTCTACTTATCCACGCGGCGCCGGCGAAACATCGATAGCTCACGAAGGGGTACGTGTCGCTGCTGTGATTGGGCGCCGCCATCCGAGTCGGCCGTCCGGGGCCCGCTGTATCGTTCCGTCTCCTCATCCGGCACGATCTCGGCCGTCCGTGCGCGCGTGTATTAAATGGACGGCATCCGTTCATCGTCCCAAGTGTCCTCACCGAGAGCGCGTCCACACTAAATCCTTAATATCGCACTCGATACTCGATGGATTTTCATGTTCTTATGCTTCATGGATTCGTCTTGAAGAGACGAACACATCTATACGGTTATCATGCATTGAAATTAAGGCATTTGAAATGGAGAATCTCCGAAGCTCGGGATGAAGAATTAGTTCATACCTTTGCTCGGAGAAGTGTGGCTTCGATCGAGAGTTGTTGCACCTTCGATTGGATCCGCGAGCTCAGGATGAAGTCTCTGGTGCGGTGAATTGTCCAGATGTGATTTCGACCAAGCCGATCCACAAAGCTTGGAGGCTGGAGCAAGCTGGGTGGCTCGGAGATGGGGCTTTCTGTCGGTGGACACCTTCCACTGATGCAGTGAAGGTGTAGATCCAATCGATTTGGGGATTGGCTCGCTTGTGGAGAAGTGTCCTGGTTTTGGGTGGAATTTCGACTACGAAATTGAGCTCGCAGAGAAGAAATGGCGGGGGATCTCCTTGGGGATCGAAGTGCTCTAAGTATGGAGAATGATGCGGAGCAATTTTGGCGAGTTTCGGTAAGGTGCGGTTCGGCACCTCTTCATGGCCGAGAGGGTGAGGGGTTTAAATAGGAGAGGTTGGAGGGCCTCCGGGGGAGTTGAGGGCTGGGATCGAGCTGCTCTTGGCATGTGAAGAACGGCCATGGTGACCATTGGGCATGGGGCGGCTCGGCGAGGGAGAATTCCAAAGTTTGGCTCCTCCCGAGGTCTCGGCCATGGTGTTTTCCGGCGACCCGGGCGGGTGGCCGGCGAGGCATGGGTCACCCTCGGGTCCGGGTGGGTCGGGGTTAGAGGTTTGTGCAATCGATTGGCCATTGCCATGTGTAAAGTGGCTGAATTAAAATGGAATGGGGGAGGGGTCATTTTGGCTTCAATTTGGTCAACCCATTGGTTTGGGTTGGGTTCACCCTCCAAGGCCGATTTGGGTCTGAAGGGAAAGTCACTTGGATCGGCTTGATTAGTGGGGTCGAGTCACGATCCAAGTACGATTAAGCTTAAGCGAAGTTAGGGGAGACATGGGAGTGGTTAATCACTCTTAAGAGAATCATTAAAGGGTCCCCTCTTCTTGCCATTTTGGGCATGGTGACAAGTCAAACCCCCCCATGGCTTCATGTGGCTTGTCCATGGCTTGCATGGCTTGCATTTGGCTTGAAAAAAAGTTGACTTGTTTCATGAAAAAGGGTTTTAGAAATATTTGTCATTTAGGGGGTAATTTGGCATGAGGCTTAATTTGGAATTATTTGATGATGTGATTAGAACTTAGGGAATGGCTTTGATTAAATGGATGGCAAATGGAAATGTCATGTGGGCTTTAAGGCCGATTTTGGGCTTTTGTATTTGGTGAAAATGGGCTTTTAGGAAGGTTTAGGGAAGTGGGCTTTTAGGTTTGAAAATGAATTTATGGATAGAAATTTTGTAAAGAGGTTGGGCCAAATAATTGTTGAGTTTGGTTTAGGGATGTGTCATGAGTGGTTTGGGGTCAATTTGGTGTGATTTGGACTTGAATTGGTTTGAATTTGGGTTTAATTGGTAGGTGGGCACTATGTAGGTCGAATTGGGCTAACTTGGGCTAATGTTGGGCTAGAGTTGAAATTGATGTAAAATTAATGTTGGGAAATGTTTATGGGAGTGTTTCAAAGAGGTTTTGGCTTTGATGGGTTTTGATTTTGGGATTTGGGCTCATTTGGGCTAGGTTTGGGTTTAGGTAAAAAATGGGCCTTTTAATTTTGGGTTGAATTTGAGTGGGGTTTGGGTCTAAATTTTGGGCAAATCATGTTAGTTTTTTGTTTATGGGGATGTCAAGGAAGGTTTAGAAAAGATTTGGGGTTAATTGGAGTTGAATTGGGTGAGTTTGGGTTAAGTTTGGGTCATGGGTCCAAATTGGGCTTTAAGGCCAAAAGTGAAATTGGATCCAAATTTCAATCAAATTGGGCTTGGATTTGGTCTAGATTGGTGTTGGGAATGTGGAATTGAAGTTTAGAATTGAATTGGACCAGCATTTGGGTCAATTGGGTAGGTTAGATTTGACATTGGGTTTACTTTAGGTTAAAATGGGTCAAATTGGGGGTTTTGATAAAAGTGGGGTAAATTGACAAAATTAGCCCATGGTGTAGTTGAACAAAATGAAATTGGGAATATTTGGGATTTTCTGGAATTTTCTGGGAATTTTCTGAATTTTTGGATTTTTTGGCTAGGAGGGGTATTTTGGGTATTTGGAGGGTATTGGGAGGTATTTTTGGAATTTTTGATATTTTTGGGTATGGATGATCAATTTGAGTGATGTGGAAATGTTTGGGATTGGTTTTGAGGAATTTTGGGTGATTTGGAGATTTTTGGAAAATTTGGGTAATTTCGAGGTTTTGGGTAGGTTAGGCGGGTGTAGGGTCCGGGGGTCAAAAATTGAAAATTTGGAAAATTGAAGATTGGGTGAATGTAAGTGGAGTAAAATCATTTTGGTTGAGCCATGAAGCCATATCAAGCCCACATGAGCCATAAAGGGACTCGTTTGAGGCATTCACTATGTTGTTCACTAACACTCTTGCTGAGGGCTTAGGGGTTAAGGACCATCCATGTGAATCACCTTTATGAGTCGGGAGATCAAATTGGGTATGGGTGTGTTTTAGGAGGTGTATGGAAGTGTAGTGTATGAGTGTAGTGTGTGTGTAAGTCGGCCCCTTCACTGAGACCAGGGCCGCAAGGCGGTCCTAAGGCCAAAGAGTCACTATAGGAACTCATCCTTTAAACTTCCACATTTGATTTCAACCCTCTAGATGATTAGGGGTCTACGATCGAGTTTGTGGAGTTTGCGGGGAGTTTAGAAGTGGTTTGAATTTCTAAAAGGGTGGGTCCCAATTCTAATCCTCTAAGATAGTCAAAGGAAAAGTCTAAGGCTAGATCCTAAGCACTAAAAGAAGAGGAGAAGACCTCATCAAAAAATGAGGTCAACAGACATGAAATTCATAAAAATTTACTAAAAATTTAATTTAGTTAATTATTTTTCTAAAAAAAAAGTAATAAAAACAACTTCATTTAAAATTTTGAAATGAAAGGATAAGTTTATATGTTAATAATATTTTTGAATTGATTTAAATTCATTTATGAAATATTCATCATCCTTGAGGCTTGGTAATGAGCTAACTCAATTTAATAGAATGAATTATATGCTTTGAATCTCACTTTTTAAAATAATTCACATGCATTTTTTATGCGATGAACATAGTAATCTTCATTCTGTTGATTTTTTGATAATCATCTAGTATTGTTATTAGATAATTAACTTATATTCAAACATTTGACTAATCATTAGATGACACAACATACAGTTTATTTTCTTCAAATTAAATAGTAAGATGCATATAAATATAGAACTGGTATTTTTTTCTAGTTTAATTATGAAAATTGATGTCACTATAAATGAATAAAAAATTATTTAGATCATCGTTTTTCCCATTAGGTACGATCATGAAAACTTGAATTCATGACTAACATATGAACTAACTCAAGACTATCATAAAAAGTTGATAGTCTTGAGTTGGATATTAGGATAACTCTCTTACAATAAAGTATTCATGTGAACTTAGTATGTAATGATATCAAATTGTTAATGATCAAAGTTAATGGTCTAAAAACCCGTTATTAAAAAAAAACAAAGTATATACTTCTTTTATGGCATGATACCAAATATAATATATGGAATAAATGCCTATTAAACATAATATGCTTATAGAAAGATACATTTATATCTTTAATACCAAATGTTGACCACAATGATTCATGCTCTATGGAATTGTTTCTTAGATTTTCTTTGAAAGATAAATAAGATTTGTAAATACGTATATTCAAAATTATGCAAAGTTAGTTTTTAAGAGTACATACTGATTTTTAATTCTTAAATGCCAATTATTGAACATTGATATGTGTATAATAACTTTCACATGTTAGTAGACAAGTATTTCAAATATCAAATATTTGAAATTGAATTGTTAGAATTAAATAGCATTTGGGATTCTAATTATTAAGTTTTATGATCCAAATATATGATATTAACTATAAGATACTTATAAAATTATAAAATTAAATTAATTTATTAAAATAAATTAAAACATATCATCATAAACCCAAATCTTGACTATTAATTTGCTTTTTTTTGTTAATAATTATATTAAATAATATTTTAAAGTATACTAAGTGCTATTTTAGGCACACAATTTTATCATGGCTTGAAGTGGGGGTAAATATGATCATATATTTGCAAGAATCAATGAAAAAAAAAACCTAATACAAGTGAGATTTTAACTAAACAAAGTAAGCTTATGATATATACCAATTTAAAACATGTAGGTCATTTCATAAATTGAATTTCATTTTCCTAATTTGACCTATTCATACTATCATAAACTATATAAAGTAAAGATGAAATTTACTTTACTAGTGATCTTTTAACATATCCATAAAACAACTGATTTTAATATTTAAAATTAATTCAAGTTTATTGATGCATGAAACTTGTACTAAAATACAATCCACCCAAAAATAATTTCTAACATATATTATTTATTAATTAATTTTCTTTTAAAGTTCTAACATGGGACCTACAAATGTCATATGAGTGGGACACATTATTTTTCCAAATTATGTCTAATAAATTTTAGAAATTTTACCATTACCAATAAATCAAAACCTAAACCATTAGAATTCAAATTAATCCCCCAACATCTAATTATTTCAATTAATTCAAGTCTTTATTATTATTATTTTCTTAAGAAGTTCCTGCATAGCCTGACTACAACAAATTCATAAAGCCAACAAGCAGAAGCCAGAAATGTCACACTCTTCCAAGCTAGCCTTCTGTCCTTTATTCTATGTCTCTACTGCTGTAGGTTTTTTCAACTTCAGTCCAAAACATAATCCAAAATCATACATGGAAAGAAAATTTATATAATAAACCTTCAATTCTTTAGACTTCCATTCATCCACAATTATAAAATCATAAAGTGCACCTCTTTTTTTTGTCCTCAACATAGTAAAATAATTGTATTTATTTCTATCTAAATATATCCAACATTATGATTAGCTGATGTCGTTCAGAGGAGGAAGCTGCCTCCCTCTAATCCTACATCCTTCTCTTTCAAACTCTTCGTAGGATTGATCCAACTGCTAGCTGAGAAAGCTAATTATGGATTTTGTGGCTGTCCTAGTAATGCAATTTTGTTTTCATTGGACGGTTTACATATATACCACTTTATTTTTATGTATTTACATGTCTAACACCTATGTTTCATTTTTTGCATATATGCCGTTATAACTATGCAGGAAAATGAATATTTTGCATTTTTAATGGTTAATACAGTGATGCTTATTGATGTGATATAAAGTATTTGGGTGGTATAAATGTATAAAATAAAGTTTGTGTTAAATATAATTACATAGGAAATGGATGGCATGTATGTAAATGGCCCCTTCTTAACTTAATTGACCGGGCTATGGGGGAGGATGGTCAAATATTATGATCTGGGATTTATTTAATGTAATGATTTGTATATATATATGTATTTATTTATATATTTATATATATCTGTATGGTTTGAAAATTTTAATGAAGAAAAAGCTCTAATGAAAAATAATGGCTAAAATTTTAAAATAATTAGCTAAAATGATCTTTAACAGAAAAATTATATTAAAAAAATAGAAAGCTTGGAGAGGAAAATGCTTGTTTTTTAATATTTTTTTCTTAACAAAATGCCAATAATATGGTAATTCGTTGGAAGGTCCATATCTTTTAATGATAAATTAATAAATTAGATTTATATTAAACATAAAGTTAGGAAAAAAATTAAAAAAATTTATATTCAAACTCATAATGTTCATAACAGAACAAGCTTTCATCCACTAAGCCATAGACCTCTTTCAAATTACCATATTCTATCCTTTCTTAGCACTTTCCATAATATATATATATAGGATAATTATTTTCAAAATTTTGCCAACACAATGGGGTAAATCAGGTCGAGAGAATGCCACGTGGCGTGACATGAATGTATCATCTTCTGTTATCTTGATGGGGTGCATGTCGTTAGACGAGCATTAAAGCTTTAATTAATTTTTTTTAATCAGAAAGTCAGACATTATTATTCATATTAATATAATGGTTTCATCAAAGGGAACAGCAGGCTGAGGCTTTGACCGGATAACGAAGGCCTGCATGCATTGATAGGCTTTGAATGTCTTTTTTTTCTTAAAAAAAAAGTAAGAATAAGAAACTTCTACACTACTGACCTTTACTAAGCTGTGATATCAAAAAGATTAAGGGGTTTTTTGTGAAATTCTCCAATGAATGTTAGCTGTATCAAATTTTCCAAAGGATAATAGTAATTTATTCTGTTTTATAAATGATAACTATGTACTGATTTGGTATTATGCCAATATATATATATATATATATTCAAATCATGATAGGACTATTAATTAGGTTTTAAGAATTAAGGTGTCAATAACTTTCATAGCCTATTTTAGAATTTGAAGGATGATGATTTATTAGAAAACTGTTAAAATTATTATTTTCCTTTAGAAAAAAAGACAATCTTTATGAAGTTTCATACTGATTTCCCAGAGATTATTATATGCTCATAAAGAAGGGGTAAATAGAAATGACTAAATTCTTATATGAGGAATGCTCAAAAGAGCTAATAATAATAAATTATAAAGATAACCAATAAGTTAATTTCTTATTGGAAAGTTTTCTAATTAGAATAAAGTACATGAAGATGTTTAATCATTTTAAATATATAGTCCAAATGATAAAATATTTTTGATGTGCTCTTAATAATTATTAATTATATTATAAAATTATAGTAAGTAAAAAATGATAGAGTTTTAATGTCTTAGAAACACCTACATCAGGGGTGGAATCAACCTTCACTTGTTGGGTGGGAAAATTTTTAAATAATTAAATCTAATGGTGATTGAACTATTTTAGTAAATCAAGTATGATGGTTTATTAATTGAGTTTTAATGCCTTTGAAACTCCTGTCAGTGTTAGAATCAACTCTCTTTTGTAGGGTGGGTAATATTTTAATTAATTAAATCTAATGGTGATTAAATTATTTTAGTAAATCAATTTGATATATAATTAATAGAGATTTAATGTATTAGAAACTTCTACCATCAGAGGCAGAATCATCCACCCTTTGTAGGGCAGGTAACATTTTAAGTAATTAAATATAATTATAATTAAATTATTTTATTAGATGAAGCTTAATAGTTTATTAATAGAATTTTAATGTCATAGAAACTCATATCATAAAGCGCAGAAGTAGTCCCCTTTAATAGGGTTGATAAAATTTTAAGTAAATAAATCTAATGGCAATTAAATGATAATAATATTAATAAATGAATTACTACAAAATACAAGCAATTAGTTAATATTTTAGAAAAAAATTACAAACGGCTTGATCCTATAATCAAACGGCTTGATCCCTTTAGTTAAAATTTTATTATTAGAAAGTGTAAGTAACAAAAAAAAAGTATTTAGAAAATTTACTAGTAATCAAGGTGCAAAATTGAGCACTTCTTTTGTTAGGATGAAAAATTTATAAATTGAGGGTGTGCATGATCCTATAAATTCGTAGTAAATCTAAGGGTCTATTTGGTGCAACTATAGCTTGTTAATATGCTGCTGCGCAACAACTGCCCCTAGAAGTTGCTGCAGATAAACTGGCTCGTTGTTTGTTTTGTGCAGTTTGAAAGCTCGTTGTTTGTTCTGTGTACTTTGAAAACAACTGTTTTGCAGCTGTTTCTAGATAAATAACAATTACGTCCATATGCAGTAATGTTATTTGCAACATAACTGTCATTGTAATATATTTGATACTTGGGAAGCAAAGATCCACTTTAGAGCAGCATAAAAAATAAGTCATACACATGACTTAATAGTGAGTATCATGATTATTAAAATTAAAGAAAAAAATTTAAAATAACATCCTTAAGAGAAAGGTTGCAAAATATGAGTTTGGCTTCTTTGTCCCATATAGCTAATGAACTGACTTTTTTAGTCTTACCATTGCATTACTAGCACAGAAAAAACAAAACATTAATATTTGAAAACAGTCAAAGCCCACACATGAGCTAACACAACCCACAACACCACCACAAACTACAATCACCACATCACAACCACCCGACCACACATCCAAACATAAACCACCGCTACCACACCACAAGACACAATACATCCAGCACAGCCACCCAACCCACAACACAGCCTCTAAACCCACATCATATCCACCACAACTCACAACCACCACACCGCAACCACCCAATCACACATCAGTACACAACCAAACCACCACACCACAAGACACGACACCACAGTGATACCCTCACATCCACCACACAACAACCATCAAACCACACCTCCACACACATCCCACAACCACCACACCATATGACACAGCACCACAACCACCCTACCCACAACCACCACTCCACAAACATTCAACCACACCTCTACACACATCATACTGGCACCACACCATAAGACACAACACAAAATCACCCAACCCTCAACAACCACTCCACAACAATCCAACCACACCTCCACACACATCCCACAACCACCACACCACAAGACACAACACCGCAAACACATAACCCACAAACAGCCACCCAACTCACAACTCAACCATTGGTTTTTAGTGCCCTGTATGTAATTTGCGGAAAACATTGTCATCTACAAATCAAGCACCCTCTTCATCCATTTTTCAAATTCTCACACAAACATCAAAGGAAGTGATAAAACCCCATCCCATATTTGTCATTTTAGGAAATTACATGCAGGGCACCCGAAACGTTGCTATCTACAAATTAAGCACCATCTTTCATTCATTTTTCAAATTATTGTTCAAACATTAAATCCATAATTTTGAATTGAGAAAATTACATACAGGGCACTCGAAATAATGCACTGTACAAATCAAGCTCCCTGTTTCATCCATTTTTTAATTCTCACTCAAACATCAAAGGTAGTGATAAAACCCCATCCCATATTTTTCATTTGAGGCAATTACATAAGAGCACCTGAAACATTGCTATCTACAAATTAAATCCCCTTTGTCATCCATTTTTTAGATTCTAGCTCAAACAAAAAAATAAAAACTGTATGTAATTTTGAATTGTGGCAATTGCATACATGGCACCCGAAGAAATGCTATGTATAAATCAAACACCCTATTTCAACCATTATTCAAATGCCCACTCAAAAATCAGTGTAGGCGATGACAGAAGGCCATCACATGTTCAACATCATTTGGTTACGTATAGGGCACCCGAAGCATTGCTATCTACAAATCAAGCACACCCTTTCATCCATTCTCCAAAGTCCCACTAAAAAAAATCAGTGGAGAAAAAAATACCATTCCACATTTTTCATTTTTTTTAAAGATTCAAATTGCAAATCACAAATGAGAAATTAGAAAGTCACAAATCACAAATATCATGAACTTCTCACAACAAACTACAAATGAGAAAGCCGAAACCCACAAATAGAAAGCTATTTCATATAAAATGAGCATAGGAATTACATACAGAGCATACTAACCAGAGAGAAAAGGGAAGAGGAATAGAAGAAAGGCAACCACCAGAGGGAGGCACGTGAGAGGCTCATGCGAAGCACGAGAGAGACGCATGAGAGCTTGAGAGAAGCGTGAGAGAGAGTTACCCAAGGTTAATGAGAGTGATCGAGAGATGCAGAGAGGCACCTAGGGTAGATGAGACGAAAGAGAAGGAGCCACGGGGTTGAGAGGGTCGGCGGGATAATACATATGTGAAGAAACGCGGGCCGCGAGGTCGAATTTGCGACCGCATTTAACACGAATTATTAAGATAAGCTGCAACGCAGCAAAAACCAAACGCCTCTGCTGGTGTTTTCAAAACGCACCGCACCAACTAAGCTGCCTAAACGTGCCCTAAGAAAAGAATTTTGAGAACTTTTATTTTCCCACCCTCATTCCAAGTGATCGCGCCACTGCTTACCATATAATTATTGTATATTTACTTTTTTTATTTTAAACAGTTTATAAATATTGCATATTATTTTATTTTTTTATAATAATATTATTTTTTATGTGTGTTAGAAGATTCACGGTAGTAGAGTAATGAATTATTGTTTTAGTGTTTTACGAGAATCCAACACAGAATCTGATAAAATAATAACCCATAGACATATCATAAATTTTCTGGTGCAAAACCCAGAAAGAGAAAGAGCCCTGAGTACTGGCCGAGTCAGAATAATCCACTATGAATTGATAACTACACAATCAGGTCTTTGTCCCATAAAATTGAGACTACTGCACAGTTTTTCAAGATACAATATTTGTTGTACAGTGGTTGAGGGAGATCGCGGTTGATAATAGTTGTTGGGACTCTAATATCATGTCTTTGAGGATCGTTGAGGCCAGGTGTTCAGAATGATGTACTGCTTTGTCGAGTGTTTCGTTGTTCTAAAACGTACACTAAGATTTCGTAATGCATATTGTGATTTTGCGAGGATTTTCTTCGCCATATGCAATTGGTGGCCAATGGTGGATGACGGTGGCCGGCGATGGTGGTCGATAGTGGTCAGCTGCTGCAAGACTAGGTAGAGTTTGTCGAATTGCCGGTGAAGAATATTGGAATTTAGCTCATTCTTCTTCAAGCTCCAGCCTTCCTCTGACTTAGGATTTCTCTTGAGTTTATAGAGTCTGAGAAAGATATCTCTCTAAATAAGAAAGAAATTTGAACTACTCCATCGTATTGCTCAGTGAGATTATCTTGATCAAATAGTTAGGTGATCATTTGAGTACCTTAATGATGCTATAATTGAATGATCTTAAGCTCACTGCATTCATCTTGTCGAGTCGCTTGATTTGGCTATAAGCTTGTCGGAATCAAATTCATTTGACCCTCCAATTATGCACTGGATAGCTTCCAAAAAGTTGTTTAAAGGCTTGATCTGGGCTTGAGTTGACTCGGATTTGACCAACTTTTATATCATTAAGTACGTCATGTGAGTCGGTCAGTTCGACTGTAATAATGTTGAAATCGAACTTAAGAATAATTTTAAATAAAAATTTGAACATTAGTCCAATATTTTTGTCATACCTCGAAAATTTGTGCCTGACGATGAAATTTCGTTGAATGTGCGTCAATTTTCATTAAAAGGAAATAGAATTTTAATGTTTTAGAACCTCCCATCATATGATTATTCTATGTTTAAGAAAATTGATTTGAACCGTTTATGAATATTCAATCTTGCTTCATTTTGTGTGGTAACACTTTAGTTTCTTTAAGAAGAACTTGGGATTAGAATAACGGTTTATAGGATGCAAACCATACGCGGTATTCAAACAGTAAGAATTCGAGTTCCGTAAAAATTTCAAATTTGTCCTTTAGTTGCTTTGGTAGCAAAGAGCGCTGTGCTAACGAATAATGGGAACCTCTTACATAACTAAATGATATTTCATATTTAGGTTGTCATATAACCGGAGAGGATAATAATGTTACATTACCATAAATATATTAAATTTTTTGGCAGTATAGTTACAATTTCAAAAATATTATTGGATGCGACTACTCTCTGATCGTTAAAATGAACTCGCCCTCAAGAGTTTAAACTGAAGAAAGTCGTATAAATCATAAATTTAGCCTCTTTTTTATTTAAAACATCATTGAGAGAAAAAATATTTAATAACATTGCTATAAACTCTTTTAGTTTATTCAATATTAATTACAAAACTCTTACTGAGTTTTGAAAATATTAAAATTAGTTCTGAAAGATATAAAAATTGTACTACAAAATGTAACAAATAGTGGGATAGGCATGTTTGGCGTTGAATAAGTGGAAAATACCTCATGGATAAGAGAAAACTTAAAATCTTTCAATTTTTCTTTTTAGGTTATTGTTCCTTTTTTAAAAAAGAGGCTAAACACTGTTATGTATAGGTGGATTATTTTTTTTTTCTTGAAGGTTTTAGTGCAAAAAATATTGTGTTGTCCTTCATAAGTAGAGTTATATTACCAAAAACTTAGAAATTTTGTAATGAAGCGTCAGTTTTCTTTTTGAAGGGATTATTTGCCACAAATTTAGTATTGCACATGCAAAAGATGACATTTGATGCATCTGGTTCAATTATGTAAGAAATAACTTAAAAATGTATTCACTTTTAGTTAAAATTGATTTAGATTGAGTTTGAGAGGATTTGACTAGAGTTGACCTAAATTGGACAACATGGCTGATGGACCAAATTGGTTCAATGGAGTTTGGATTTGACTTAAGATTGTTAAGGAGAGTTTCATATATTCCTAAGAGTGCTTAGAATTAATTAGAGCCCATTTCTTAAGTAAGATTTATAATTTTCCTCAAATGACTTTTATTATACCAATGTTCAAAGGGTTCGACCAATCCTCTTAGAAGAGCTTGAATGGGTTCAAATTTAATCCCCAATTCTTTAGTTTCATTTCAATTTAATTTGAATTACTGGATTTAGATTAATTTAGATTACATGAACCTTTGATGTGCCATCTATCAAATTAAGTTGACTAAGAGCAAGGTTCAACATGAAATAAAATTAATTCATAATAATTGATTACATACATTAGAAGTCAACATTTTGGGCAAAAGAGGTAGTTTAATTTTGTAGGCCTCATGAGTCAACTAGGATTGACTTTGTCGATATAATAACTCAAAATCTCTCCCATTGAGATATTGTGCTTTTTGGCCTAATGACCTCACAATTTTACTCCAATGGTGTAACTTCATAGGGATTCACCATCCATAAAGTGTTTTCATATGAGCAACTTAAATTGATTTTTTTTATAAAATTTAAATTGTTACACAAAAGGCACCTCGATGTTTAAGAATTCACCTTCATTCTACTTAATATATTTCATTGTCTACTTAAGCTACTGGTGTTCTTGTAAATGATCCTAACCTAGAATCACCTACTAAGCAAATAGGTTTCCAGAAGTGGTTGAAACAAGTTCAAGAGATAGTTCCCACCATGTAGCACTTTGTTTTGTCTTGCTAGGGTTCAAAAGGTGGTTTTTGGGCCATAATACTTAGTTTTGTATGACACTTAATTTCCTTCTTGAGGGTGGTGTACTACTCTAATTCCATTTGAATAAGCCTCCTTAAGATCAAGGGTGGCCTTGGTAAATGTCCTAAAATTATTAAGAAGAGTCTTAAAACTTTAAGTTTGATTTTGGGATGATTAGGTCTAAAGATTCTTTAGGATGCCTAAGGGTCGTTTTAAATCTGATAAGATTATATTATATTTGAGATTTGGTGACTTTTAATGGAATGTTAACTGCATTGAATGAGATAGAGTTCAATTTGAGTTCATTAAAACAAAAGAGAAAACTTTGCCAGCCATTCACTATGGATAATATATATATATATATATATATATATATATATATATATATATATATATATATATATATCGTCTGGGAGTCACTAGAAAATGGATCCTAAATTATAAGTGTAGACTAAAAACATAATTCAAAGATTTCTTACAAAAAATGAGGTCAAATCACTCTTAAAATAGTTAACTAAATGGCTTCTAAAAAAACTCTCTACATTTTCCATTTAAAGAATAGAGTATTTTCCTATTCAGCCTATTATTATTATTTTGTGGAATGTCAAAAGATTCTTTTGATTGAAAATGTTAATTGGGTTAGAAATATTATAAAAAATAAAATATTTTATCTACATCATATATATATTAAAATT
Source organism: Papilionanthe hookeriana x Papilionanthe teres (assembly GCA_022702705.1). NCBI lineage: Eukaryota > Viridiplantae > Streptophyta > Magnoliopsida > Asparagales > Orchidaceae > Papilionanthe > Papilionanthe hookeriana x Papilionanthe teres. The sequence continues at coordinate 86,587,282 of CM040424.1, forward strand.
CTCTCTTTTGAATCTAAATATTTTCTCAACTTAAATATGTATCTAATATTTGATCGAATCTCTTATTTGAAACTTCTATTTCTGACTAAAAGTTTCAGAGAAAGTTAAAATTAAATTCTCTGCATATTTTCTATGGAACAAATTAATGACTACTAATGTAATTTGAGTGATTAAATTTTTGGGTTACAGCATTACACTAATGACCATACACGCTTTTGAAATTTAACGCGAAATAACAGAATTCATATGACCTAAATCGTCAATGACTATTTTTGACTAGAGCAGGACCTAATTTCTTGTGATCGAACCCAAAAAGCACGCCAGAATAAACAAACAATTAACTTCATTTCAAGTCCTTTGTTGAAATTAATATAATGTGATTAGTGAATAATTTCCCTAAAAATAAAAGATTAGTGAATAGTGACTGCCGTGATTTCGAATCACGCTCTAAGGTGTTTTGACACGGAAAGTTTGTGCTGATTGCTGTTTACTAGCCGCTGCTTTTGACGAAAAAAATTTTTGTTCGGACTCTAGACGTAATTGTTCGTGTGGATTTTAATAATATACTCACGTGTGTTATATCGTAGAAGTTATTTCAGGGTTATTGTAGTGGTACTGCAGATCTTTATTTAAGAGTTATTTCAGGTTTATTGAAGAGAAACTCATATATTCCACTTCAATAATCCTGAAATCACTCCGAAATGACACCTAAATAACTCCGTGGTTACACTTTAATGACCCTGAAATACCACCGCGGATGTTATTTCATGGTTATTTCCGGATTATTTAGGATTATTGAAGAGAAACCCATATATTTCACTTCAATAATCACAAAATAACTAAGAAATAATCTCCACGGTGTTGTTTCGGAGTCATTGAAGATAAACTGATATATTCCACTTTAATAAATTCGAAATAACACCGCGCATGTTATTTCAGGATTATTCCGTGTTTAATTTTGCGGAGTCCATGGTTCCACTTTAATATTTTTTAGGTGAGTCCGATATAACACATGATGATATATTACTTGGAGTCTACATCCGGAGTCCGGATAGAAAATTTTTTACCACTGTAGTTAATGCGGTTTTAAGAATAGGATTGGAATGGTTGATATGACGGATTTCATTCAGTTAATTTTGATTCAAGCTTAGAATCATTTATACATAGAATTGGAATTAAATCCGTCAAAATTTGGGTTGAACTAGCGAACTAGTGGGTCGATTTGATTTCTAAACAACCGACATGTTCAAATTTTATCCAATTTGAAAATTTTTATTTAGAATATTATTTAAAAATATTGTCTTACATTAAAATATTATTTGTCCAATTACTAAAAAAAAATATTAATAATATATCGTTATTCTCTTATTTAAATTTTCTTAAAATAATTTAAATAATTTTTTGTGTTGTCTGATTAAACTGTAGTTAAACCCGTGTTGTTATTTGACTATGCAAAACTCGTTATTTAGCTTAGGGTTGTTTATCGAGCCAAATCTATTGCGCTTTAACCAGCCCGTTATGTTGAGCCCAAATGATAAAATTTAATTTAACAAATCTAATATGCTCTCACATCTTGTAATGAGTAAAGCTTAATCTACATCAAATAAGTGTTAGTGTTGATCTGACAAGGATCATACTGTTCAAAAGAAAGAAACATGATTAAAAAAGCTACCCTACAAAAAGATCGTGGGGCCCATCGAGCCGTGTAAGCTAACTGAATCAAATGTTGATGGGAGAATGGCTAATCAATGCCAATAGAGTAACTAATTGGGGAACTCATCGGGAGGATGTCTAAGTCTTCGACCTAAAGGAACCTGACCCGATGCAGAGATCTAACTGAAGGAGTGTCGACCCGATGAAAGGGTTAGTCTCGCAAATATTCTTGATTGCTCTACAGAGGACCAAAATTCTCATTAGAATGAGATTTTTGAAAATATACAACCGAACTAAGCCGACCAAACCAAGCCAACTCAACTAAGTCAATCGAAATGAGCCAACTCAGCTAAGTCAACCGAGTAAAAAAGCAACCAGAAGTTGTATAGTCACTTGTAGATTGCCAAAGTACCCCAGTGCAATATTATTACTGCGCTATATGCTCGATTAATAAGGTAATCATGTAATGAAAGGGTTCCTCCTTTTCTGTTCATTTTTAATATCATAAAATCCAATGTAGAAATCACCTCTATCTCTTTGTCTAATTTTCCACTCTCCTCTCACGCTCAATTCCTTGGATATGATTCACAAAGATTTTTAAATTCAATATCCTAAAAGATGTGGTGAGCATGAATCTTGCCACAAACTATATGTGAACCAATTGAAAGAGAAAAACCACACAACAGGAAGACAAGCAACAAGATAGAGTGCGGCCAGAAGATCATAGCCCAATAAATCCAAGATTTGAAAGATCAAATGTTGGAAGTGATTTAAGGTGCACTGGCCTTGAAGAGAGATCAATAATATTAACTTGATGCTCCAACATCGGATGACAGAGGAGTCACCTCTATTCTTTCAGAGGAAGACACCCAATACCTCGATAGTGCTAGGTTGGCACCATTCGATCACAATTGATTCATGCATACATAAACGCCGCTCCAACCAGAAAATACATTGTCATGTAAAATTTTCTAGCTTGAACCTGTTGAATGATTCAAGATTCCAATAGCATGACCAACCGAGTGGATCACCTCTTTTGAGTGGACGGTATGCCTTCTCATAATCAATGATGTTCTAAAATACCGACTCTTTTCACCATGCTAAGAGATTCAGCTGTAAGATGGTTTAACAAATTTCCACCCGGAGTAATCATGTCATTCACAAATTTCAATCGTATGTTCATAAAAAAATTATTAGTGCTCATAAACCATAGAAGATCTCTCAATATCTTCTACTGTTTCGTCAGAGATAGAGTAAGACCCCGCATGCCTTCATCACCCGCTTCCATAAGAAGATGTTAGAGGTTTTGGATTTAGAACATATGGTCGCCCATGTGGCCCTTGTCCACATACTAAAGAAAGGACCATTTCTCTATTCACTAGGTCTACGACGTCTAAAGATACTCGCTGACTTGTTGGAGCTAGCTAGCAATCATATATTGCCATGAAAATATAATTTTCCTCTTGCTTCATTCAGAATATAACAAAGCAATCGTCAACTACCAAAGATAACGACTTGCAGAGAAGAATGAAGACCAAAACACGACCCTCGCTCCCCAAATCAAGCTCCCTTCATAGACGCACGACCATTCTTAGATAACTAGGCAGCAGACAAAACTCATTTTTTTGGAAATCAAACATGGTACCCTGAACAACGGCGGACTTGATATGTGGAGTGACAACAATCAATCTATGAGACCCCCAAGTTGACTCTAGATCTTTGAATCTCATATTCATGATGGCACCCTGCCCCGCCACCCCTCATTGCGGCGCACCAATGGGCATTCGGTCGTTGTTGTTGTCATTGTTGGGAGTCGCGAAATTGTCTACAATCATATAGCCATTTCTCTCTAAAGAACTTTCTCTCTCGGATCGTGTGGACGATCTAGAGAGAGAAGAGATCATAGGGCCAAGGCATATAATGACGAGGATAAACAAAAGATACACGTGGGGAAGCTTTCATAAGGTAGGCTTTGCATAGATAGCTCCAAAGTATATCGACTTAAGATACCTTGGAGGTATACTCGTTAAGAAGACCTAACGAAAGAAAACCCACAACCAGAGGTTCAAGTTATTGTACCTAGTCTGGGCTTCACTTCTTCCTATAAGGGCAAGTCTCTATAGTTATTTACATTTTAATCAACCAGTGATGCTTAAGAAAACTCGTAATTAAGGTTGTGACTTGTCCTTAGACAGTTTGAATGTCGTTTTTTCCAAGGAAGGAGAATTAAAGCACTATCGTAAAGGAAAAGGGTAGAGAAACCCTATCAAGGTTTCGATCTATCCTATGGTTTTGTGTTGTTGGTAATGGTATAGTTGTGGTTCATCCTCAGCTTTGGTATTTGGGTAGTTTAGATGATCGTACTACAAAATAAAGTTTGCACACTCTAATAACATGCAAAGTATATCTAGGGTGATGTTTGCCTTTTGTTATCGGTAACCCTGCAAAATAAGGTTAGCATATATATATATATATATATATATATATATATATATATATATATATATATATATATATATATATATATATTCAATTAGTTGTCTATTTTTATTTAGGATAACCCGTCAAGATGCCCATGGCTTTCCTTCATCCTAGGATTGTTAGGTTCCCTGATCTACTTAGTCTTGGAGACGATCAGACCTACTCCAACTAGAAGATTCTTGTCAGACCACTCGTTCTCTATGCCACATCAGTCTAACATCATTAGGCTACATATATAGATATCGTATTGTACTGAAATCATTTAATATTTTCTCTTTGCAGTCCAACAAGTGAAAAAGAGCCCTATAAATAGGGGTGATCTTCCACCCTTAACGGGATTCCAATAAAGACTCTCTCTCTCTCTCTCTCTCTCTCTCTCTCTTCACTATTAAAAGAGACTTCATTTCATTCCTCTCTTCTTCATCTTAAAGTCTTACCTAAATTGTATAATTCTACTGACAATTCAGGATTCAACAATCTTTTTCAATTCGTTTCATTTAACAGCACCATCTCAACTATAAGTTTATTAAAATAAAAACCAAATTGACCAAAATAAATTTGTTAATATTACAATCTGTGTCAAGTCATACTTCTATGCTTTAAAATATTTGCATTTATTTTAAGACTAGTGTAACATACATAGATAATTATATTGCAATCTTCTCAAAATAAATATAAGAATTTTAAAAACCATTTTAGTAAAATTCTGATAAAGATAACTTTATCCAATTTTTTTTCTTTATTCATAAGATGGGATAAATAAATAAAGTGAAGGAAAATATTCAACGTTCAATATGAAAAACTTTTTAGCTTTGATTTGTTTAGCTTTATTTATTCTTCTAATGGTGATCATTGCGATTTAAAATATCCCCATTTAGTTTTGTAATAGAATGGTTATCCTCTGCCGGCCAAAGTTCAATTTAGAAAATAGATAATAATTTCTAAGGTCACAAGCACTTTGAATAAGCAAGATTGCATAGCACTCGTGCAAGTTATTAAAAATAAATATATATATAAAATAATTGCATTGTTCATTTTTTCAAGTGAATCGATTAAAATGAGGACAGTGTCCCTATATATATATATTGGTACTCCACGAACAAATTTTTATCACCCGACATGAATATTAAGATATGATATGAATTTTAAAAAAATATTTTGAGCAAGAAATACCCAGAGGTCTGATTTTAGCAAACTTATAGTCAAACTGACAAGATCGATGAGACGGACCTAATGATATCAAAGTTAGTCCAATATAAGTCAAATCAAGCCCAAAACAAGTGATTAAACCATTTTTAGAAAATTTCCAGACGCATTTGGAAGGTCAAATGGATGTCGAATCCAGCGAGTTCATCGTCGAATCAAGCGGCTCGATAAGATAAATTCAACAAGCCCAAGATTTCTTAATTCTGACATCGTTAAGACACTCAAATATCCATCAAACTTCATCCGATTGAAAGAAGCTCTTGGAACATCTGATAAAAATATTTCATATTCCTACATTAATTACACTCAGAATACTATAAATAGACCTCCACCCTCACATGAGGAGGGCTGGAGTATTAAGGGAGAACGTAAGTTTCTGAGGAGTTTAAGTCCAGCACCATCTCGACCATCATCCACCACCGTCGATCGCCGTCGAAAATCGTCGATCGCCGTCGGACATCGCCGATCGCCTTCAACCACCGCCGACCTACTTCAGCCATCGTCAGCACCGTGGGTCACCACCGCTCTTCGACGGCCACCGTCAGCCTCCATCGACCACTGAAGGCCACCGTCAACCACCGCCGACCGCAGTCGACACCCGCCGATCGCCATCGGCCACAGTTGACCGCCACCAACCTCTTGATCACCGTCAGTCATCGCTGACAGCAGTCGACCACCGCAGATCGCTCTCAACACCACCGATCACCGTCAGCCACCGCCGGCCTCCGTGTCGTCAACCACCGCCTGCCTTTGTTGACCAATGACGACCGTCATCGATCACAGCCGACCGTCATCGATCACAGCCGACCACTAAATTTGCCAATTGCATCGGCCACATCGACCGCCACCGACTAGACGATCACAGTCAGCCATCGTCCACCGCCGACCGTCGCCGTCCACTGTCGCTCGCCATCGACTGCCTTCGACTGTCATCGACACATGCTGATCGATGTCAGCCACTGTCGACCGTCATCGGTGATCACAACCAACCAGATGCCGTCACTCGACGTTGTAATCTTGAAAATATAGTTACCTTTTCTTGTCTGTGGAATAATAGATCTTTGTAATCATCAACTAATAGTGGACTTTTATAATTCGGTCAGACCCTGTGGTTTTCTCCCTTTATGAGTTCTCCACGTAAAATCTTCTGATGTCATTACTGGTTGTTCTCTTTCACCTGAGTGTGTGCTAAATTCTCGTGCTACTCTAAGAAGATAATCCATTGCTCTATCACTATGAATTTCTAGCACGCATCAGTTTTGCACAATCAGTGGGAACAAAGCAGTGTTCGATAATGTCTTCAACTCTGAGATGCTGATCCCCTACTTCATTTCTTAATGATGTATGTCATTCAATTGGCAAAGAAATCTTTTTTGCATCTTAAAGATAATCCTTAGTGCATTCTTTGACGTGGGGGGCAACCTTCACTGCAGTTTTAAGGTTATTCACATCAACGACCTGCGCACGATTGTCGTGGGGTTGTCTACTCGCATCCTATTCAAATATGAAGAATTTCACAACTTCTTCCAAACTGGAGGGCAACCTTCACTATTTTCTCGAAAAGCTGTTCACTTTAACGTCCCGGGCTATACTATGGTAGGGTGGTCATCCCACATTTTATTCAGACAACAAGACTTTAAAACCCGCTCCTAGGCATGGGGCAATCTTCTTACAAATAACGCTTCCTCAACACCACCTCACAGAACTAGAGTTCCTCTTCAACGAGATTAAGAAGTTGATCTCTTCAAGGCTTCATACATGGGTTGTTTTATAAGAAAACCCCTGCTGGGAAGGTAAAAGACTCAAAAGCAGCAACTAACAACTTCTCAATTTTTTTTTCTTAAGTATGACTACAAACATATTTCCAAGAAAACATGAGGTATATCTACGCCCTAGTCTCGAGAAACACATAAAATCTCTGACACCTCATTCTAGGTAATCGAGCTCAAGGGGACTTGATTGGACCTCTTCCATCACAGGCTACCATTATCAAGCAAAAGCTTTGACATACATTCTCGGATAGTTTAAAAATCTCTGGTGGATTCCCTTCGACTCTTCCATTACAGGCTATAGTCATCAGGCAAAAGCTTCGATAACGGATAGGTCAAAAATCCTTGGTGGATTCCCTTCGAGATCTTCCATTTTCAGGTTACAGTCATCAAACAAAAGCTTCGAACAGTGCAGCCTCAGATTGGTTAAAAATCCATGATGAATTCCCTTCAACCTCTTACATTACAGGGTACACTCATCAAGCAAAAACTTTAACATACAGCCTTGGATAGATCAAAAATTTCTTGGTGGATTCTTATCAACGTCTTCCATTACAAGCTACAGTCATCAAACAAAAGCTTCAACATACAACCTCATATAAATCAAATTCTTGACAGATTTCCTTTGACTTCTTCCATAACACATTATAGTTATCAAGTAAAAGCTTCGACCAACAACCAATGATTAGTCAAATCATCCTCAGTGGATTTCCTATGATTCTGTTCATAACGGATTAATACCGTCGAGTATATCCGGTTATACAACTTAGAACTGGTGTTACATCGTTAATGGATTCTCCTTTCAACCATGCCCCTGGAAATCGGGCCCAGGAGGAAGGACTCGACAAAATGATATAGTGCTTCTTGAATACGAGCCCAAGGGGCAAGCCTCGATAGGAAGCTAGTTATGTACAGTCGTCACTAAAAATACTCCACAAGAGCAAGTAGTTGACATGGCCTCTACTTAAAAACCTCAGAAGGCTACAAGCCTTAGAAGGCACAGGTACATCAAAGACTTCAAAAAGCTACGAGCCCTAGAAGAACTAGTTCAAGCTGAGAGGGCACAAAACTGAGAGGGCACAACTTTAGAAGGCATGAGTCTTAAAAGGTACACAATTCTCTATAAAATGTATGTACTAACTTTAACTGCAGAATTTTGTACAATTAAGAAGCCCCAACAACCATGGAAGAAGCTAAGAAATACATAATCATTACCTACAAATGTCAGATTAGATGATTAAAAATAATACAAAAACTAACATATACTTGTACAAGGGCTATAATAAATCTGCTCATCTTCAAATAGAGTTGGCATCGCCTCCCTAAAGCTCTAATACTTCTGATGATCGTCAGGGATCTCCAGATATGGCAACCATAAAAGCATGAAAATCCTCCCCTCAAAGCACGACATTAAGGCTACAATATTTCTTCATCACCTCCAGAATATGCAAGGACGACATTGTAATTTCCTGCGGAATGCAAAACACCAACGAGAAAGAAGATCGTGTTGCTTGCCTGCTACGGATGATGGGGACGAATTTCATCTTCGTCACAATGAGAAAGAAGATCTTGTTGCTTTCCTACTACGCAAGACAGAGACGACTTCCCTCTTTGCCGCAAAGAGAAAGAAGATCTTGTTGCTTGTCTACTGCGCAAGATGGGGATGACTTTTCTCTTCATCGCAACAAGAAAGAAGATCTTGTTGATTGCCAGCTATGTAGGACGGAGATGACTTTCTTCTTTATCACATTAAGAAAGAAAATCTTGTTGTTTGCCAGCCACGCAGGATGGGGACGACTTTCTTCCACACCGCAACTCGGCACCGTAACTCTTTATCGTAAATTTTCGTTGAATTTTTCGCCGCAATTCTTTGTCGAACTCTTCGCCACAATTATGTGCTGCAAAGTCTTCCCCACAACTTTGCACAGCAACTTGGCACCGCAACTCTACACCGTAACTCGACACCACAACTCTACACCGTAACTCGGCACCGCAACTTTGTACTGCAACTCTTCCCTGCAACTTTGCACTACAACTCGGCACCACAACTCTTTGCCGGTGCGCCGCAACTCTTAGTCGCAACTCTTTAATTCAACTATTTTCCACTATGCATAATAATTCTCTTCTTCTAGAAAATCTTAGATCAATTGAGGATTCCACCACTACTCTCTATTTATATGCTTAAAAAGAGATTCAACCATTATTTCTCATTATTATAAACCTAAAAAAGAAGTGTAATCATTAAATACTCATTATTGTAGACTTCAAAAAGAAGTGTAATCATTAAATGCTCATTATTATTAAAAAACACCCACTTAAAAAAAAAGGAGAAAGAAGATGTAATAGTTTATCCAAAAAAGTAGAGGTCAAATTTCACCATTTTAAAAAAGCTGTTCAAATCCTTCTTTTTTAGCCATTTGGATTCCTTCAGCCTCTTCAGATTGTGTGGTCCGCCTTACCAAGCACATGGTCGAATTCTCAGTTTTTGCCCTGCTTGTCCGGGCCGTCACCTAGCCCATCTGTTCAACTTGGGGTAGCCTGCCGGCCTTCTTAAGCCATCCAGCATCGACCCGTTTGAGATAGCCCACCGGTCCGCCTTTCCAACTTCAGTCTGCCGGGTCAACTTCGGGCCCTGCAACATTAGCCCGCCGGGCCAGTCGTTCCCTACATCCCGCTGGTCCGAAAGCCACCCCCCTCCCTGCGTGGAGCAAAAGAAACTAACCAACTAAGAAGAGTTCAGCTTCTTTAGTATATAATGATACAAAATGTTCTTATACTAATGTAATAAAGTCATATATAAAAATATATAGATATATATATAGATATATATATATATATATATATATATATATATATATATATCTATATTCCATAAATAAAAAATGTTTCAGATCTGAATATTTTTTAATGACAAAAATGATCTCGTCCAAAAATAGGAGGCTAACTAACGTGCTACCAACAAATTTTCATCACCCTGCACAAATCTCAAGGCATGACATGAATCTGTAGATAATATTTTGAGCGATAAATGTTCAAATCTTGATAAAAAGTCTTCTAGAGCTTTGATTTTAGTAAACAAATAATTGAACTGACCGGCTCGATGAGACGAACATAATGATATCAAATTTAGTCCAATCCAAATCAAATGAAGCCCACATCAAGTGATTAAACCATCCTTAGATGGTTTCCACACGCACTTGGAAGGTCAAACGATGTCGAATCTAGCGAGTTCACAGTCAAATTGCACCATCCCGATCGATGTCGACCACTATCGATCGCCGCGACCACCGCCGATCACCTCCAACCACCGCCAGCCACCGTCGACAACCGTCGATCGCCATCGGGCGCTGTCAATTGTCGGCTTCCGACGACCACCGCCGGCCTCGATCGGCCACTGCCGGCCTCCATCGAGCACCATCGGCCCTCGTCGATTACCGTCAACTGCCGCCGACACATGTTGATCGCCTCGGCCACCATCGACCGCCACCAACCAGGTGATCACCATTGGACATCGCCGATCGCCGTCGACCATCGCCGACTGTCATCGACCAACGTCAATCACCATTGAATACCGTTAACCTTCGTCGACACCCTCCAATCGCTATCAGCCACTGTCGACCATCATTGCTGATCACTACTAACCATATGTCGTTAGTCGACGCTGTAATCTAGAAAATATTGTTACCCTTTCCTGTACGTGGGATAAGAGATATTTGTAATCATCAACTAATAATTGACTTTTACAACTGGGTCAGAACCCGTGGTTTTTTCCCTTACGGGTATTTCACAAAAAAACTTATGCTTTCCTTACTAGTTGTTTCGTTTCACCTGAGTGTGTGCTGAATTCTCGTTCAGTGCTAAGACGATAATCCATTACTCTACCGCGCGCGCGTGTGTTGAATTCAAAAAAGTCCTTTCGACCATGCCCAAAAAATAGAGCTGGATTCTGGGTGGTAGAGAAAGAGAGAGTTGACCCATCGAAGGACAAATTTGGGTTGTCCCTGGGCTTTGAGTCTTCTTTTATTCCACAGATGCTTGGGTTACAAGTGATAGAGAAAATGAGCAAGCTCCCTACATGAGGAGGATAAGAAGGAGCCAAAAAGGGGGGACCCCTTTGACATGCCTAAGGGTTCTCTATTTATAGAGAGTTGACAAGGAGAGCAAATTACATATATGCCCCTGTTTAAATGGGAGCTGCGATAGTTACTCCTGTCTTTTTCTTGTTGAACTCGTCAGCATTGAGTGGCCAGCTCAAGCGGCTATTCGTCAACGTTTATTGTGGACGGTGCTTCGAATGGCTAGCCGGGTGGCTGGTAAGGTCAGCTGCAGGCGGCTGACCGAATGGCCGACCAGTTCAATCTTCAAGGTAGTAGGCTGATTGGCCGGCCGGTTCGGTCTTCGTGTGGCCGACCGATTTGTCAATCAACAAGGGCTGGCTGGCCCAAGTGGCGAGCCAGTTCAAGGTGGCTAGCTAGGTGACCAGTTCAGAGTGGTTGGCCAACATGATGTGACTGACCGATTGGTCAGACGATTCAGGTTAGTTAGTCTGGTGGCTGGCCGACAGAGTGTGGTCAGTTGGCTGAGTGGTCGACCGACAAGGTATGGACGAACCAAGGGACCTGCCTGCTGGGTGGCGATAGTTCTGGTGATGGCGTCTTTGGTGGTGGCGGCTCTATTGGCTCGTGGAGGAGCCTACTTCTTAGACTATACAATATAATATTTATATTGCCTAAATCAAGTAATGGGTTTAAATTATAAAATAATTTCTATTTTATTGTGAATGAAGATTCCTCGATTGCTTCAAAGGAAGTAGACCTTTTTGGGATTAAGATGAAAGTGCTTAATTATGCATGAAAAGATGTATTTGGATTTTTAATTGTTAAAATAATGGTATTAGCTTGAGGTGTTATATGAAAATTTTGAGTGATATAAATGTAAGAAAGCAATGTTTAGGTGTAAGAATTGGCTGGTGTGTATATAAATGCCCCATTCTTTTAGTTGATGTTTTTATTTTTGCAAGAGAGAGAAGGACCTTTAAATTGGAAAAAAAATATTACAACTAGATGTGCTGCTGATGATGTGGATTGCACCAATACATGAGTTTAACCGTGTGGTGTGATTTATACCATCATCTGAACCTTTCATCTTAATCCCAGAAAGGTCTATGTTTGTAAAACTTTGAATTTTAGGTGCTAAAGATGTAAATACATAAGACATAGGTGGTGTATATGTAAAAAAATTACAAATGGGAAAAAGAAAGGAAAATAAAAAAGGAAAGAAAAGAAGCATTGAATTCGTCTTTAACCTTACCATGGACCGAAGAAAAATCCATAGGCGGAGAGATTGAGGAGGTCAGGCTTGGACGTTAGTGCAGAAACAGTTTTATATCGTTATATATTTGAATTATTTTATAGAAAAATTAGTCTGGCACGCCTGTTTAGACCTCAAACATGCTTTTGTGAAAGTGTGAATGACAACTGTGTTTTGGTGTACATTGCAAGTGGGGGATGTATATTCTAAATATTATTTAATGTGCACATCGAATTATGTAATAAAATTTTTGTTTAAATATTAGTTTCACAAATGAATGATAGTTATGTCCTTTATTATTTTTGGCCGTCAAGATTGAGAAATTGAAATGAACTTGTTCGCATATGTCATAAGTTTCTTCTTCGTCATATTGATTGCTACAATCCCATATTTTTGGTTATTGGCTAAAAGGAGATAGGGTTTCCTATTGGATTCATTAGGGAAACACAAAAAACAACTAATCCTAGAGGATTTTTCTATCAAAACTGCCTAACTTAGATCTTTGACACAGAACCTTGGGCTGCTCTAAGAAAGCAAGCAAAAGAAACATTTAAGAACTTTGTCCCACATGAAAGTTGACGATGCATTTCTTTCGTATGATAAAGGTCTCCTTCATAGGAGAGATGACTCTCTTTTCACCCTCTCTAATACGAGAGGAAGCTCTCCTCTTCGAATGTAGCTCCAAAGGAATACACACTCATCTACTCTCTTAGATGTGATGTAGAAAAGAGAAGGTTTGGTGGAAAAAATGAAATGGGAAAAGAAAAAGAGGAGAGGAAGGGTTTTCTTTCCATGCTTTCTCCCATAACTCCCATGCTCTCCAAAAGCCTCTCTAAGCACGAAAAGCACTCCTTCCCAAATGAAATTCGGATGCCTATCTTAACCCCCTAGCCAACCGTGTATTTTTGGCATTTTCCCTCCAAATGCCTTAAGAAAATTAAGGTTTGATCCACATAAGACCTCTCCAATTGGTTGATGGGGAGATGTGCTGACAAGGGGGAAGCTTATTGGACCCCTAAAATTCATCCCATAACCAATGACATCTCAATGGACCATGTTGGGGTCAAACATCAACATTTTCAGCTCGTTTCAGCTGCCAAGTAGCGTAACCACACCATCAATGGCGTAATTACACCCCTGGCTTTGTCTGGTGGCATTATCACACACTAACTAGGCGTGGTCATGCCCATATAGGCCTTTGGGCGTGGCTACACCAGGTTAAAGGCTGGTTTGGGTATTTAAGAATTCGTAGTTGCTTTTTATGGACTCCTTTGACTATGGGAAGGTCCTAATAGATAGGAAATGATATTTAAATATCAAATTGGAGTTTTAACATGTCTAATAGCAATATCATTGCATGACGAAAATGGGAACCTCTGGGTCCGACTATACGAAGATAAACCCTAATTTTGCTCGTTATCACATGGTGTGTGGGATTTTATGTAACTGTAAGCTATGAGAAACCATGTATCACTTGAAATATGACCCCAAAACCTAGAAATGAACATTTTGGAAGTTTCATTTCAGAAATTTTATTGACTACGAAGTTTGCGGATCCCAATGCAGTAAGTCGGTATAAACTCTGATTTTCTTAATGGTGAGTGTGTGAGTATTCCGTGACTCCCTTTGACCACGAGAGGCTCTGAATGGATGGTGCATGGTCTTTAGACATTATAATGGACAACGGATGTGTCCCATATTGAAACTGATGCCACCCAACGATGAGCTCTCCCAGGTAAGGCTGAAACAATGCCAACCTTGGATTTATGTTTCAAACTTATAACAAAAGGGCTTGAAGGATCTCTGGAACTACTGGACACTATGAATGAATAGTGAGAAGTCTTGAGCCATTTAAACGGACATTCTATACATTCGACATAAAAAATTGATGCCAACACTATTTACAATAAAACATTGTCTTCATTCATTGGAATTTTAGTTAGGATATCTTTAAGTTAATAGGAAACTAAGGCTTTAGAATGTTGCATGGGTTATAAGGGAATGTCTAGAAGAGTTATAAAGGAGTTGGAAGAGTCTTACGATTAGGAAATGCTAAGATTAATATTGGCTTAATTTAGATAATAGTGGCGTGTAATCATGTTGTGAAAGAGATGGAAATGTCATTAAGATTCACCAATGATTAAAGCAACCACCAAGCTTTTTTGCATAGCCATAAGGTAATATTATTCAGTGAATCCAAATATATAAAACAATTTTTTTGTTAAAGAATTTTTACAATTCCAATCAAATCTATAAAATATTAAATGCGATTGTTAAATAGATTAGTTATTTGACTTAATAAAATGAAAAAAATAATATTTTTTTTGAAGCTAAAGCTTTTCCTAACGATAAATTTGGCCAAGTAAAGACAGCTTAACTGGTCTTAAAATCTAGAAGTCTTTTAAGTCCATTACTTAACCAATACAATCAACTTACCAATTAAATGATTTTATATTAAGCTTCTTAATATTATCCATTAATTTTGGATGAAAGAGTAATCCAAGCATTTCATTGAAGAGTTATGCAGAACAATGAACCCAAATCTTGATGCAACTTCTTGGTTTATGATAATGATATATGTGGAACAATGTAACAGTTGCAAGATATCTCAATCCCTCTCACTTGTTGGATGGAAAGTAATACAACAAAATTAGCTCATGCAGCCAATGACATATAAAGATTAACAATAATGAAGCTTTGCAATAAGTAACATTGAAGAAGTTTTGGTTCAGGTTTAATGGCTTCATTACTTAATAAGATAACTAACCAATGATAAGCAAGTTGTTGACATCAACACTTATTTTTTATAAATGGTGTTTGTTGTAAGTAACTTTAAGATATCACAAGTAGGTAGTAGTGATCTTAAGTAATAGAGGTATGGATAACATTGATCATATGTTAACTATGCAACACGGCTCCAATGAGGACTCAAGAGATTAGTGTTTGGCTGATGGGTGCACTTTATAGTTTAAGATATATTTGATGGTTATAGTTGACATGAAGAATAGTGATATAGAATTCATCAATACAATTGTAGTCATCAATGTAGCGACTAGAGATGACAACGAAGATTATCCTATACCCTATTTGAATTGCTAGTGATTTAAATGGGGTAAAATATTTAAACATCATAATTATATTTTTATCCCTCTATTTATCACTAGATAAGTGAAATATTTATTTTTTTTCTAGAACCATATAAGTAGGTGAACTTCACTAAATCATATAAATCAAGTCATTTTTTCATTAATGTTCATCTTTAGTGATAATTTTCACACCTTTGCAATATTAAGCATTCTCAATATGTACTTCTTCCGAGAATGGCATGCCCAAATCCTTCAAGTAGTTTAAATTTTTGGTAACCGCATATCTCCTATGCAATTTAGTTTTTCTATCTAGAAAAATTTAAAGGGATATGTAAATAAAAGTGAGGTGAAATGCGAAAAAATAGCACATAGTTGAATTTTCATCTAAGCTTAATAAGGTTTATGTTGAGGTATTAGTGCAGTATGATGATAAATTCAAATTTAATTAACTTTTAAATTTTATAGAAAACTTACATGCATAGATGGAAATATTCATTATGGTTGTGGTAAGTTCATATATGAAGGAACCAAAGACTACAAAACAAAAAGCTGTAAAAAATGTTTTGCTATGTAATTTACTCGCTCAACATAATTTTTCGAGTATTTTCAACTTTGTAGTTTTTCTGATTGTGAATAGGGGAGATTCTTACTAATTTGATAATCATTTATTTTTACTTCTTTTATTCTAGTAAATTTGAACCATGTATTTTCATAAAACATATAGGCAAACATCACTTTGTGATGAAAACTATCTACCAAAGATCTTACAAAAATCATTGTTTCTTTATTAGAAGCCTTTTAGTTTAGGAATAATGACAATTAAGAAACTTTCTTCTAGTAGTGATGTTATTAATACTCTTCTACAAGATGATGGCTCTTGGGAGAGCTGTAAGCTTGGTGCAAAGTTGCTCAAATTGAAGTTTTGGTAATTCCTTAGTAAGGATATAAGCATGTTGGTCCCGAGATTGATTGTAGTTGAGCTGAATGTTTTTGAATTAATATTATCTTAGATCAAATGATAGTCAACCTCGATGTGCTTTGCCCTGACATGGAAAAAGGGATTGTTGGTCAGGGATGTGGTTGAGATGTTGTCACAGTACATACATGTTAATTTTAATAAAGTGATATTGAATTTCTGAATCTGCCTTCAAAACTATAGAAAATCTGTAGTAGTTGTAGCGAGTGCGCAATACTCAACCTATGTGGAAGACCATGTGACTGTGGATTGTTTCTTCGTTGTCCATGAAATAAGGGAATTACTAAGGAAAGAGCACACCCCCATGGTACATTTCCTGTTGGTTTGATCCCTGCCTTCTTGTTGAATTTTCAGACCAAAGTGGCTGGTACCTTTTAAGTAATGAAGGAAGTGAAAATGTTGCTGGTGCTGAGTTGTGGTGGGCAAATGTATGTTTTAAAAAAAAGTTATTTGACTGCATACGTGATATTTGATCTTGTAACCATAAGAAAATGAAGAGAACCCATTAGTTGTCTGCAAAGGATTGGGTTGTGGAATGGATTACTTGGGGTTTTTGATAGGTTTTGCTTTGCTTGTGTAGTACTTCCAAAAAGTTTGCTACCCTATATTCCAATGAACAGAAGTATTTGGAGAACATAATACTGCTGACTTAGAAGTTGTGGTTTGTTGGCATCCAACTGGACCAAGGTGTTTTAGCTGAAATTGAAAGGTCAATTTATTGGTGAGCTGAGAGATGGCCCTGCAATTGTTCTCTGTGAAGAGAATATCATCCACATGAATAAGAAAAAATATTCAAACATTATTTTTTTGATATAGGAGTAGAGATGGATTAGTCTTACTGATCTGAAATCTCCTGACAATGTAGAAGGCGGAGAACGTAATAAACCATTGATGGGAAGCATTGTTGAGTCTGTATAAGGACTTCTTAAGTAGGCATATATAATTTGAAAATTGTAGGTCATGAAACCCAAGTGATTGTTTCATGTATACCATTTCATTCAGCGTTCCATCTTGGAACTCCTTGGAGATATCAAATTGGAGAATGCTCTAGTTGAGATGAAGAACAATCGTAAGAAGTATTCAAATAGTGGGGAGTTTATTAACAGAGATAAAGGTTTTATGATAGTTGATTCACATCTCTTGCTTGTGACATTAGGAAAGCTCTATATCTTATGACCTTGCCTTTTGAGTTAACTTTGGTAATGTACGTCCATCGAGAGCATAGAATGGGCTGATTTGGTGGAGGAGGACCCACATTCATGAGTCAAGACGCTGAAGGGCATTGGACTCCTTTATCATAGCTTCTCTCCAGTGAAGATATTTGGTGGTTGAGTATCCTACATGAGATCCAGTGTGTGTTGAATGTGATGTGATAAATTGAGTTTCTACCATGCTCTTTGAGAAATTTGTTTTAGCATTGTTGTTATAATCTCTACCACGATTGGAGCGAAGAATTTTAATTTTGATATTATAGTGTTGTTATTGTAAATGAATATAGCTTTGAGTAATTTGAGTTAACCTTAAATTTGATACACATAGAAAAGACCCAACCTAACTTGGAAAAGTCATCCACAAAGGCAATATAGTATTTATAATTTTGATAAGAGGTAAACAGGGAGGGCCCACAATCACTTTGAATAAGTTGTAACAGTTTATATTTTCTTGAGAAGATACAAATGGTTGCTTGTGACTGTTGTTAAGGTTGCAAGTGTTGCAGGAGATTGGACTGGATGGGATGAAGAACGGCTGGTGATTGGAGATTGCATCAATGATGTTAGAATGAGGGTGTCCTAAGTGTTTATGCCATAGTCCAGCTTGTTGTAGCGTGAAAAGAGAAGCAGTAAATGCTTTTGATAGATAAGTAGATGATGGCATGGAATAGTGTCCATTAGAACTGAGACCCGTGAGGATCGGTTGTTGAGATAGTTTGAGTATAAAATTTGGAGTGGGTAGAATACCATCTCCCTTTTGTTGTATGGTTCCAATTACCTACTATTACATGTTCCACACCATGATATGGGATGTCTTGTTGATGTTGTCTGAGATCAAATGTTAAAGAAGCGGTAACACTGGAGTCCAATATCCATTTCTTGGGACTAGCAGTGAGTGCTTGAGTTGGAATCATAATCATTTATTCAGGATTAGTCCTATGACAACAAATATAAGTTGAGTGTTCCATTTTGTGTCAAGTTTGATAGATTGTGTTGGATCGGTTGGATGATCTTCAACCTCTTGATCCATCGGGATGGCCTCCTTTTTGCTTTGGGTTTTCCTTACTCTTTCTCAAGTGGAGAAAAAGCTGTTGCGTCCTCGAGATGCCATAAGATCCATTGGAGTTTTGGTGGTGGAGGTGTTCTTGGCAATCTCATTGTTGATGTTCATCTCCTGAAAGAGAGGTCCAGATGGCAGTCTTGAATGCATTGTAGTATTGAGGTAAACCATCGAGAATGTAAAGGATTACATCTTCTTGATCCAACTATGATCTTATTGTCATAATGTGATCCACCAAGGTCCTAATTTCTGTCAGGTACTGTGCCATTGTATGATCCTTCATGGATATATGATGCAACACATTTTTAAGTTCAATCACTACAAATCGGTTGGTGGGTTGCAATCTGTACTCTAGGTTTGTCCAAATGATGGTAGTAGTGTGTAGATGAGTGATACGAAGAAGCACAAGAAGATAAATCATTGAGTATATGGAGGTTTTCATATTTTGATCGATTAGATTCTACATGTGGAATTATGGATTTTCGATACCTTCAGTATTATTCCCACTGAATCTTGGGGGGAGGGGAGGGGATTTGGGGGCAAATACTTGAAAACTAGTGAAATCATTTGCCGTAAAGATTTCAAGTATATGAGCACGCCACACATGATAGTTATCAACGCTAAATTGAATTTTGGTAAATTATGTGAGGTTAGAAATTAGGAATTTGGGAGAACGAGGAATGTTTGTGGTATGTGTAGGTAACCATGAGGATTGAGATTCAAAAATTTTGGACTCATACATTAGCAAAGAAGGAGAGAGAGCTCAAAGATGATGAGTTGAGATTATGCCACTTTGAAATGCATATGTTTCTCTCGAGAAGGGTGATATAGTGCTACAGTTAATGGTAAGGAAGAAAAGTAAAACAGAGATTATCATGGAATGTAAATTTGTATAGCTTCGTAAAAATATAAAGCGAAGAATTATGAAGAAAACTACTCAATTATTAATTAAGAGAGAAACATGCAGAAAAATTAAAGAGTAAAATCTATGGATGAATGCACCGACAACGTTATAATAAGGGCCTAAGAAAATATCAAGAGGCTATATAGTAAAAACTTTAGTAAATCAAATAAAATTCAGATTTATTAAATCCTGCCAATATTAGAATTTAGTAAATCTGAAATTCAGGACAAAACTGCTAAGAATTGAAAAGAAATTGGATTTACTAAATTATGAAACAAAATTTGCCCATTTTTTCTGTATCAAAAAAAAAAAAAGTAAATAAGAGAGTAATAAATACCATTAAGAGCAATTTAGAAGCAAACTCTTCAAAATGAACAACTCCACATCTATTTTGGGAAACATATATCACAATTATATAAAACAAATCAAAGTTTTATTACATATTATACATAAATGGTCATCTACAATGGCAGAGCTTACATAATCAAATAACCAAATAAGAAAGTACTGGCCCAACTGTTGTCTCTATACAAAACTATCTCCACTTCCTCCCTTAAACCATAACATTTAATGAAGCTAAAAAATTCAAAACTTAAAATTTGATTTTATATCATAGCATAATCATCCCCCCCTGATGTTATCTTAAATTCTGAACACTCAATCATAGAAAAAATTCTGGGAAATATTGATTTATTGAGCCGGAATCAGCAGGCGAAAACAGCCCATCTACAGAGCACTGCAGCTTCTTAACAGGCTGCAGCAGCGTTAACTCATCAAAAACACCAAAGGGTTGCTTCCTCTTCATTGAGCCAGGTTGCTGCGTCTCCACGTAGTCTCTGCAATCGCTGAGTTGCGAGTACCTCATGAAGAAGGCAGGGTCTAATACTTCTCCTATGCTCTCCCTTTCTGCTTGAGACTCGAAAAGGTAGCTAAGAAGCTCGTTTTCATTCAAATCAGTGAAACTGGTACTATCCATCACTACTTCCTGATTTTCTTCACTTTGAGCACTTACAGTGAAAGCAGACTCTGTTGGGCTGCAGGTCTCAGCTACTTCATTACTTGCAGCCGGCAAGTTGCCTTTTTGCCTTACTCTGCAGAGAACCCAGTCGTCCAACTGTGAAAAATAACAACAAAAATTTAACATTAGCTTAAAAGAGAACTGAAGAATTGGGGGGAACTGTAAAGTCTATTGTTACAAGATGAAATATTAAACATATAGAAGTATTGAGTCTTACTCGCATAGATCCTCCCTTCTGCTTCTGAGATTGGGGCGCAGCAACCTTAGAATCTAAGAGACGATACTCATGCATAATCCATTCAGTCTTAGTGCCCTTCGGCGGCCGGCCTTTATGAAAAACGAGAGCTTTCTTGACGCCAATGCACTGAGTTCCACGGGCGCCCAAAATAGGCTTATCTGTACCAGTAGCCTTCCAATAGCCAACCCCGGCCGCTCTATTCGGCCGAACGCCATTAGGATACTTCCTGTCTCGAGGACTAAAAAAGAACCATTCTCCCTCACCAAAGAAAGCCTTACCTGCAACAAAACAGAACAAAAAAAATAAGATTTTTGTTTTCAGACCAGTGTACAAACAGTACGACAACAAAGCATATGGGCCTCTGCAGAAGAATCCAAAGTCCAAACCATAAATGAGTTCATGGCCGGCCAGATTTATTCATAAGAAAACAAATATGAATTAATTATTCAATAACGAGACGTTGAAGGAATGATTAATCACCAGGGAGATCCCAAGGATTGAATTTGTAGAGATCAATATCAGCTATTATATCCCAATTTGAAGGCAGAGAAGCAGTGATCTTCTTGCTCAGGTAGTAATTGATGAGCTCTTGGTCTGTGGGATGGAAACGAAAGCCAGGAGGCAAGTGAGACCCCATAACTAACCCGTTGACGCCCATGGAAGAGAAGAAGGTGAATTAGAGCACGCGAGGGAAGAAGAAGAAGAAAGCCTATTAGAAGGTAGTGGTGCTTTGTGAGGGCAAGTAGGGCTACTTCTTATATAGAGAAATTTTATGCCGGGAAGATACGGGGCATGCCAATGGGACACAAGGCATAGGCCGGGCCCTTATGGATTATTAGTGGGGTTCAAAAATTTTCCAAATGTGGTTTTTTCTTTTATATTTTTATTTTGGAGACTAGTGGTTGGAGTTGTACTCCCACTGCTTTCTCAACAAGTGACATGTGTCATTTTTGCTATTTTATGCCACGTGGCATTCTGTTGAATAGGAGATCTGAAGAGGTGGGGTGCGGTGGGGTGGGTGGAGTGCCTCGTAAAACAAGTCTTGTGGGCCGAGAGAAATTGAGATATTAGATATTTCCCATGAAAAGGTTTTGTTGTGAACCGACTTCGGCTTTCATTTGTCAGTTTGGACTTTAAATTTAAATTGGGGGTTTTTAAAATGCACACAATACAAAAGAAAAAGATAAATAAAAACGCTATTTCTTCAAATTTTTAAAATAGAATAATATTATTGATTATGGTAATTGGTTGATGGATTTCATGGGGAGAATTTTTTTAATGTTTATACAAGAAAAAATAATGTGGAAAATTTTGAAGCTTTAAATTTTTATTTTCAAAGCTTGAAGTCATCATGTGTTTATGGAGGGTATGATTTTTCTAAATAGTTGTTAAATTTGTGACCAAAATTGTGAGGGTTTTGCTCTCTTAAATAAAAATTATAAGCATGCGGATTGAAGAATTTTATTGTCGGATTAATAATGTAAAAATCATTAGATTATAATCAACTTGATCTTATTTCATTGGTCTTTTTCTGCTAAGAATTCGTGTAGATGCATATAGGTACTTTTTTTTTTCTACTAGAAACAGCTCATTTTCTTTTACTAGATATTATGTCAGTCATTACACTCCACTTATGCTTTTTTTTTTAATAATGAATTCTCTCCATATGTTTTGATATTTTCTATTTTGAGTTTGTATGTAAAATTTATGTTTCCTTTTCTTTTATTTTATTTTTATTTTTTTCATGGCATTTTATAACAAGTGGCACCAAAGTCACAATTCTTTTATGTCAAAGATAACAATAATGAAGTATAATAGTTTGTTTTTCGATTGCAATGCTAGAATTTTGCTTTGGCAAGTTAGAATGATTGTTGTTTTGGCACAGTAGGATTTAGATGATGTGATGCTTGAATTTCACATGATGTCCTCATTAAGGACACCTCAGGAGAAAGTAACATGAGGATTAAAAATGTTATCTTAAATTCATTTTCATTTGTCAACATATTTATATGATGTTTTGAAAGAGTGAAGATAACCAATTTATTATGGTTGTGTACAAAAGAAATATGCAAATCCTAAAGAGATCTAAGAGTCTAGAATGGAAGAGTGCGACGATAGTGGGCCCACTGACAGAAGATCATGAGGCATACTTATCCGACTAACTGTAGTTGTCGAGTCAAGCCAACAATGTCAAAGCCCACAAAATCACAAAACAAATTAAAGATGACCAGAGGATGTAAGAACGAGCCACTCAACCGGAACTGAGAAGAAAGGTTATCAAAGACAACTACCACAGGAGAACCAACATAAGGGAAGATTTGGTTCCCTAGCATCTCCAACCATCTAAAAAATGCCCAGAGGCCTTGCATCAGAGTTCAAGGATCGAAGATAGGGTTGTATCAACCAAGCTGATCCATACTGACAGAGCTCAAATGACCAAGTCACCATATCCAAAGCTCAGCCGATTAAGTATATTTTAAACAACCAATCCGATCTTGCAGACCCGAATTGAATTATGCCTAGCCGGTTGAGCCAAAAAGCAGTCGAATGACGGGCTTATCTATGTAAAATACAAGAAATGTCTCGATACAGATCTCTTTAAAATAGAGGTAAAAATATAATATTATGATATTGTGTCCTCTCCTCTAAAAATAGGGGAATTGTTTTATGAATAAGACACGAGGGATTAAAATTCATTAATATTCACTCCTCTCTCATTCTCTCTCCTTCTCTCTCTCCCTCTCTAAATCTTTTCTTATTTACACTTTATCCCTCGGGTGTGATTCGCAGACAATTTAGGATTCAATATGCTAGAAGGTACAGCAAGAATGAATTCATGCCACAAAAAAAAATCGGAGTGGCTATAGAAGAAGAAATTTGTAATAGAAACACTGATAATATGGAGTGCACTTGACGATTCATATCCCAACAAATTGAAGAGTTAAGGATCAAAATTTTCCTGTCATTTAAGGTGCAATGATTCAGGGAATAGATAAGTGACACCAAGAAGAAGGTCTTACTTCCAAAAAATAGAAGAGTCCCCCCAACTTTGGAAAGTGAACGTGATTCCCAGTACTTTGACAGTGTTGGGTCAGCACAAATCAATTAACATAAGTTCGGGAATACTGAGGCACTCATTTAGCTCGACAATACATTCTCTCAGTAAATCTTTGAGGCTGAGCCTTTAGAGCAATTAAAGATCCTGATACTGGAGACCCACAAGTGGCAAGCTGATCTGGCTGACTACATAGCCTCATTTGAGTCAACTAAGTGATTATTGAAGATCATCGATGCCCTGAAGTGTCTCCTCTTCTTTACCATGCTAAGGGAGATGGTCCTTAGTTGGTTCGATAGATTATAGTCATGAGTAATCGCTTCGTTCATTGAATTCGAGTGGATGTTTGTGGCATAGTTTGCTACTGTCCAAAAACCTTACTAGATTTTTTAGGCCCTTATGCAAAAACTCTAGGGACAAAGCGAAACCCTTCACTCATTCATCACAAGCTTTCAGAAGGAGATGTTAAAATTACAGGATCCAGAACCCATGGTTGCCTATGCTTTCATATCTCAAGGGTTGAAGAAAGAACCTTTATAATACATGCTAAGCATGTAGAGATCGAGTAGCTGAGTTGTTGGAGTTAGAGAATACTTACAATTAGGCCGAGGATTATAACTCCAATCCTACCTTTTTCGAGTACAATCCTCCTCCTATAACCCACAAAAAATGGTCACTCAAGGTGAATAGTAGAGGTTAAGCCATGAAAAATGTCTAATTAACATTTAGAAAACTCATGAAATTCATGTAAGAGATCATCAAAATTTGATCGACAATTGGGGATTTTAAATAGACTCATCAATGGGGGTTCCATTTGAGTTGCAAAACTGACACCCAAAGAACTTGAACTAACCAGTCAGCGGTGGCTCCATCCGAGCCACAAAATCACAGCGATGAGTAACATCTGATTGGTAAAATTTTTAAAATAATTGATAATAATGAATAAACATTCATGTATTTAGCCTCTCTTGATTTCTTGAAGAATGCATCCTAAAAATTTATATATGGGTCAAGCTCTGGTGGTGAGATTCCCTACCCATTAGTAACAAGATCCATAGTGGGTTGCAAATGAATTACCTTAACATCAAGTCTAGATAGTTACCACATGAAGAGGGTAGTAAGTTAAAATTAATACACATAGCGTAAGGTATGGCCCATCTAAAGCAACAACCTAATTGAGCGAACTATGCATGAAAATTGTAAGACTTGAGTCAAGAAATAACTCAACAAATTGATCAAGAATAGTCATAAAATTATTGACCATAAATAATCACAACCAAACAATCATCACAAGGCCATTCAACACAAAGTTACAAAAACAAAAATAATATACAACAAAGATAAAGTGCAAAAAAAATGTGAGATTGAATAAATTTCTTGTTTTCATTCATAATTGAAAAAGCTTAAAAAATTTTAATTTTTTACAAGTAGTCAAAAGAATAGGAAAAATACATCCCTAGTTACAGAATATGCTGAGAGTGGGTTATACGTTCGACTACCTTCCCTAGTCCTCAATACTCTCTTCCTCGTCCACTAAATCCAACAACAACATGAAAAAATTCTCCAATTTTGTCTACACTTGGGAGACCAATTTAGCCTTCACCAAAAGACTTACATCAAAGGCATCCTCTTACTTGAGCTTCCCAACCAAAAGAACCACTCGAGTTACATAGAAGGAGAGCTCAACAGAAATTCATCGGATGTCTTCATCAATGTCATCTTCTCCTTTATGGCTCAGTTTAGCCAATAGCATTTCTAACAGTCTGAGTACCTCTATTTCCACTCATTCTCCATATATTGGCTGCTACCAACTTTCACTCAATCTCTAGTCGTTGTTGACATTCATGGTGACTAAAGATGAGAAGTTTCCTAGACTATCAAATGGTTTCTATCGGTTGCTTGGCACAATCCTGATAAGCTATGTTCTAGAAGGTCCTCTTTGTAGGAAAGAGACCAGATGATGTCGACTAACATTAGAGGGTAGCAGGATGCTCCTGGGGATCAAAATACTAGCCCTTTTGGAGTTCAATCAATGCAAATCTGTCGTCTGAGCTTGTTTTGGCCTTCAGCTCCACATCCTGCATCAAAATCCACTTGAAAGATCCCTTTCATTTATTTTGAGACGAGGGAAGAGGCATGTCACTCAAATTGGTTGTAGAAACTTTACCCTCGTGATAATTTTCTTTTTTGTGACTTTTGGGTACGGGCTTCTCTTGGGTAGATCCTGCCAGGGTAATCAAAGAAAGATGAGTAGCTTCATTCCTTATGGACAAGCTTATGAATGTCAGGTAGTTGATTGAAGGGTGGCACATGTTGCTTCTTGGTTTCAACCAAAGCCTCTTCCTCACGGTGGCTCGATTCAACCCAGCTAATCTTCCTCTCAACATCTTGTTGTTGTGTGAATGATGGATCAAATGCTAAAAAGAACTCTTAGCGGGAATAAAAAATGTCATCCTCTAATATGGATTAGCTCCTTAATTACAATTCTTTGAAAAATAACTGATTGATCATAAACATAATAAAAACTCTCTCACCTTCCAAGTCCTCTTAAGCAAGAACAACCATAGGTTTTGGTCGGCCCACCATTCTTGCAGTTTTAGGACAAGACATATTGGGCAATAAATTTCAATGTGAGCGGTCATGCAGGCTTTTGACTTGGCCACTCGAGTAGCAACCACCACCGCCCTCTCAGCCTCCCAATATTCAAAGGCTTTTTCATCATCCTTAATTATTCGATCGAAAGCTTATGGCTGAATCACCTAGTTGACGGTTGCTAGATTGAGATGCTAATAGATTGACATCTAACACTTCTTGACGTTAACTTCCACCAGAACTCTCTCCAATGCTTTCCTCATTTCTTTTGTGGACATCACCAGACAGAAAGTTTGAATTTACCTCCCTAAGGGAAAAAGCTCAAGCAGAAATGAGGCTTTTGATCCTTCACCTAATTTTCTAGCCTTAATTGCTAGAATTTTCTAAACAAAGCAAATTGAAATAATCCATTCAAGTTGGCCAGAATGATAAAAAGTACCTGAAAAGTACCTGAAAAAATCAGTTAACCATGGAATCACTGACTGCAGGTAAAAGACAACAAAGTTCATGATAGCTATTATAGAGTTAAGAATTAGGTGAGCAGAGATGACAACATAAAATACAAAGATGGCCTGCATATCTCAACAAAAACGAGTCTTGGACCCAAAAAAGTTGATTGTTATAGAAGTTGAGGTCGACTCCCTATAGAGCGGCCACTCAGTTATCCTTGCTAACAACCTAAAGCTTAATAGTTGAATCAAAGACACAGGTCTTTTGCAGCTGTTCAACCTCCCTGGGAGTCATCCTTGATCGATCATTCAACATGACTGATCTACAGTCATTTAGAAAGTACTGAGGAGTCATCAAGCAGAATGCAGAAAAAGAAAGACAAGAAAATAATGTCAAGTGAGAAGGAAAAAATAGAGTAAAGAGTGAACAATAATGTCGCCAACCAACACCCATTATATATAAGAAAACAGAAGAAGCTGAACCGTCACACAAAAATAAAAATGAAAGTCTAGAGTAATTTTAAAAATGTGTTAATAGAAGGTTTACATCAATATAGAAAATGAGATATGAGAATAAATTTATTCCAAGAAATGCCATGAAATTATAAATAAGCACTCAGAACTAGCTTAAATAAAATACTTTACAAGGAGATCAGTTGCTGCTTCAACCTAAACATGCCTCATCCAAAGTAGCCTCTTATACAAAATTTTGCCCAAGACCTAAACTTGTTTAGTTGATCCATCAAATATCTCTCTTGGACATCCAATAGTCCTAGTGAAGAACAGCTGCCACCTCCTCCATTCTCTCTGATTTATACACATGAGCCAACAACTTATGCAAGTCATAGTCTCGTTAGATCCCTATTGGCCAAGCAAAATTTTTTTTAATCTCATCCAGGTGGTGAGCCAGTGATCTGACAGATGTCTAGTGCCCATTAGCTGCTTACCTACAGGTCTAGCATTCAACCAAGTCATTCTCATTTAATAGATGGTCACCCTTACGTATCACCTATTCTACTGCCATTGACACCTCGGTTGAATTCTCGTTGATTCTAGCCAAGGCTAGATAGAGATGTGGGGAGTTTTTTTTATGCTCTAAAGGTAGCCAAATATATTAAGTGTAGTGAAGAATTTTCTAATTATAAAGAAGCAGTTAATACCATTGATTCTAATCAATGAATTATTATTGTGCACGAGTAGATGAAATACCTAAACAAAAATATTATTTGAGATTTGGTGAATCTATCCCAATGGAAGAAAGTTGTTCATTGTCCATGATGAGGGAAAAAAGACGTTGCACTAAAAGATGAAGATGTTAGTTATACGGTTAAGTTGGTTGTAAAGGGATTTAATTAAATTATAGGTGTAGAATTTATAGATTTATTCTTTTCAGTGGTTAATCATAGTTCAATTGAAGATTTACTTTGGATTGTGGCTAATTATTATCTTGAGCATGAATACTTAGATGTAAAAAAAAAATATTTTTACATGGAGAGCTCAAGAATAATATTTTTATGTAGTAGAGTGTTCATAAATATAAGAAAAGAAAACTTTTTTATTTGTTTAACAACTCTCTTATAATTTGAAATGGTTTCTTTTGCAGTAGTATAAGAAATTTAACTCATTTAAGAGTATTTGTGAGGATTGTGTTATCTGAAATATTTTATATTAAGAATATTGGTGTGTCACTAGTCATGTTGATAAAATTTTTTTCATTTTTTAGATAAATTCTAGTAATATGTAATGCTTGTGTTTTCTAATTCAATAAAATGATTTTAAAATAAAAAAAAGAATTATTAACCAGGCTATTTGATCATATTAATTCATATTCCAAAAAAACATTAAAAAATATTCAATATTTTTTAAAAATCAATATTTCACTAATTTTAAAAAAAGCTTAAATAGTTTATCATGTTCAATTAGCTATTCATACTACAAAAATATTAAAAAAAAATCATAACATTTAGTCAGCATGTTTTAAACATTTCAAATAGTTTAAAAAATAAAAGTCTAAAATTGTGCTTTTGAGGCTCAATTTTGCTACTGCATAGACGCAAAATCATTTTAGAGGCTTGCTTTTGCTACCACATAGGCCCTAAATTGCACCTTATATGCACGATTTGATCAATTTTTAATTTTTAGCGGAGCTTGAGTGACATTGTATTAGTTAGCCCTTAAATCATAAACAGTTATCCTCTAAATCATGTATCTTATCAAAAAAACATTTCCTACTGTCACATAAAGATGGTTAACTATTTGAGCTAATCTATAGGGTTGAGCTGATCCATGGTGAAAAGTTGCTTGCGCTCTAATCATATGTACTATTTTAATAGTGTTGTAGGAGATCAAATATTATATGCTATTGGTGCATGTGATTGACTGTGTAAAGTAATTCCATAGATAAAAAAAAAAAAGGACTGCAGATATTTTCAAGGAATCAAGAGATGGATCTTCTTTCAAAACAATTATAATAAAATGATATCATAACTCATTGTAATAATTTTCTATAAAATTTACTCCAAAAAAAGACAAATAATCTTGTGGAAAATTTTCTATAAAATTTACTCAAAAAAAAAAAAAAAAAAAAAAACTTCCAAAGCTTGTCTTTAGAAAAGATTTTTTAATTGAAATTTTAATTTTTGACAAAATTTTCATAAAAAAATCTAATGTTTACCTAAAACCCATGACTTGGTAAAAGATTGCCCAACCCACCCAATCAACATAAATGGTTTTTGCACTACTAGCAAAATGTCAGTAGCATCTTAAAGGTTGAACGAATGCAATTTTTTTTTTCTGTTGAGCATATTGAATTTGATCTAATGTCCTATTGCTAGCAAGACAACTAAGAACCTCCATCACCCAAAGGTGCAAGCTCTGCACGAGAGCAAAATTTCAATATAATCGGAGGTCACACACGGGTAGGGGTGTAAACGAACCGAACACGAACGAACAGAGCTAGTGTTAGTGTTCAAAATGTTCGAACATATCATTATTCTGTTTGGTTCGTTTAACAAACCGAACGAAAAAAAATTGTTCGTGTTCGTCTCGTTTGCTTATCGAACGAATCGAACACGAACTTCCTAGCGAACCGAACACGAACTGTTCGTGAACAACGGGCTTTTTTGATAGCCGGAGCTTTGATAGCATACTTCCTCAAAATGAAGCAAATTGATCAGGTATTTCGTACACATCAGGTGATCCATACTTCCTCAAAATGAAGCAAATCGAATAAAGCGTTTAGGGTTTTATTTTAATATATAGTATAGTATATTAATTATAATATTATAATATTTATATTAATATAATTAATATTATAATATTATTATTGTTATTAATAATTTACATATATTATAATTTATAGAAGTTTAATTATTTAAAATATGATAAATTTTTATAATATACAATTATTTTAAAAATATCATAAATTTTTTATATATAATTATTTTGTATTTCGAACAATAACGAACAGAGCACGAACAAACGCATCACTGTTCGTGTTTGGTTCGTTTAACAAACCGAACGAAAAAAATTGTCGTGTTCATCTCGTTTGCTTATCGAACAAATCAAACACGAACTTCTTGGTGAACCGAACATGAACTGTTCACGAACAACGAGCTTTTCTGATAGCCTTACACACGGGCAACTCATGATCTGAGTACCAAATACTAACAACTTTAGCAAGCTCCCCGCCTAGGTAAAGTATTCTAACTGCACAGTAAAAAGTTCAATTTTTATTACCTCTTCTGCTTGATAAGATATTAGCTCGAAGTTATATTTGTGCAGGTTGAAATCCAATTTTAAATAATTTTTAAATTATAAAAGAATATTATATCTATATATATTAAATTTTGCCCACCCTAAAGAATAAAAAGAAAGTTTCTTGAGTCATTAATTTAAACACCCTAACTTAAAAATAAGTGTAAAAAACCGCTCAAAGGAATCCAATTAATATTTCATATATGTAAGAAAATAATTATTTATATCTGATCATGGGGTTGTTCAAAGAATCAAAGATTTTATATTTATGCAGCTTACTGCATCGAACAGAACAGAAAACCATGCCAAAGGCCACAGATCCATTATTTGCTTCCCCATCATATTCTCTGTTTGCATATCAAAAGAAGAAAATATTAAGTTCAAATGCCAATAATAGCCAACTCTTCAAAATCAACGACTACAAATCTATTGTGGATAAGCAAATTACAAGGATAAGCAAATTACAATTACTTACAAAAGATAAAATTTTATTACACATTATACATAAATGGTCATCTACAACAGCACTAGCATGATCTCTAAAGCAAACAGTAAACTATTTTCCTTGTCGATTCACTGTTGTTTGAAAACCGAGCCTAACTTGAATTCTCAATACTTCTTCTGTGTCATCATATGAAGAACCCCGGGAAACACTGATTGATCCAAACTGAATCAGCCGGCGACAACTGCCCATCTACTGAACACTGCAATCTCTTCCCAGACTGCAGCAGCATCAGCTCATCAATCACATCAAAAGAGCGCTTCCTCTTCATTGAGCCAAACACCGACTCAATCGACGGAAAAGAACCTTCTTGTGGATCTAAATAGTCACAGCTGCCACCAAACTGCGAGTTTCTCAAGATTAAAGCAGGGTCTAAAACTTCCCCTATAGTCTCACTTTCCTCAAAAGACTCAAAAGGATAGCCAAGAAGCTGGTTTTCGTTCCAATCGGTAAAGCTGGTTGTTTTTATCACCTCCTCCTGCTTCTCTTCACTCTTAGTACTGACAGTGAAAGAAGACTCTTTTGGGCTGTAGGTCTCGCCCACTTCACCACTTGCAGCCGGGGAGTTGCCTTTCTGTCTTACTCTGCAGAGAACCCAATCGTCCAACTGAGAAAAACAGCCACCAAATTCAACATTAGTTTACAAGGCAAAAGAAGAATTTTGGAGAATTGTGTAATCTATTGCTACAAAGGTTGAAATTTTAAGTTTTGTGGCTTACTCTCATAGAGCCCTTGTGCTTCTGAGATTGGGGAGGAGCGACCATTAAATTCAAGATACGGTACTCATGCATAACCCATTCAGTCTTAATTCCCTTTGGTGGCCGGCCCTTATAAAAGACGAGAGCTTTTTTGACGCCAATGCATTGGGAGCTTCCTTCGCTAATAATAGGCTTATCTGTACCAGTTGCCTTCCAATAACCTACCCCGGCTGCCCTGTTTGGCCGAACGCCATTAGGATACTTCCTTTCTCGTGGACTAAAGAAGAACCATTCCCCCTCACCAAAGAATGCCTTGCCTGAATAAAAGAAAAAAAAAAGATCAGGTTTTTGTTTTCAGACCACTGTATAGAAATACGGTTTTAAATAAGAATTCAAACCATTAACGAATTTATGGCAGCATGATTAACACAGAGCAAAAAAATAAAAAATAAAAATTGTATATTAATTATTCATTTTCGAGATGCCAAAGGAATGATTAATCACCAGGAAGTTCCCAGGGATTGAATTTGTATAAATCAATATCAGTTATGATATTCCAATCTGAAGGCAATGAAGCAGTGAGCTTTTGGGTCAGGTAGCAATTGATGAGCTCTTGGTCTGTGGGATGGAAACGAAAGCCAGGAGGTAAGTCAAAATTCATGAGTTGCCCCTTGCCTTCCATGGAAGAGAAGAAGGAGAATTAGTGCAGGGGAAGGAATAAGAAGTAAAGCAATTAAGGAGACAACTAAGCAGTGGTGATTGAAGAGAGCAAGCAGTGCCACTTCTTAAATAGGGAAATTTTATGCCGGGAAAGTACTGGACATGCCTTTGAAACACAAGGCAAAAGACTGGTTTGTTTGGCTCGAATGGGATTAGTGAAGGGGGAGAAGTTGGACTTCTTCTACCTCTGCATATTCAGCAAATGACGTGAGGTATTGTTCTTTGATGAAATGCCACGAGGCACCAAATTAAAGATTAAGCGCGAAGGGTTGGAAGAGGACAGACTAGTGTGATTTGGATTTGATTAGGCTTTTGATTTGAGTCGACCAAGTAAAGCGTCTTCAGTGTAGAAGTTAAGCAGAGAGCTTTGCTAAACACAATGAAGAAGCTATGCATTTGTGTGAACCGGCGCCTCACATCGGGAAATTTCCCTCACATCGACATGTATAAGAAATGATGTAAGAGATTTGGGTGGTATAAATGTAAAAACAAAAAAAAATATAGACGGTAGAGATGTAAATACATAAGATTTGTGTGGTATGGAAGTAAATGGCCCTTATTTTCTTAATTGAAATTTTATGTGTTTTTGGATTAAAATCATTTTGAAACAAGGATAATAAGAAAAAAAGAAGTTATTAATGAAGGAGAAAAAATTTGTTTATAATGTTTGACACTTCAAATATTATTTACATCCCTTCAAAGATTGAGAAGTTCAACGGAATGATTGAACAGCTTATTTCTCACTTCAGGCCGTGTTTCACTATGATAATTCGAATTAGTATGGATTGACCGTTCGATCCATTACAGTCTAAGTCGTGAACTCATTTGGCTGTTTTACGTTTCATTACAAACCTATTAAATAAAGCTGGGGTCTATTTAGGGCACCTGTAGATGTTTGAAGAAGAAAAAATTGATGTTCAAAAAATCATCGTGACTATTATAAATTTAATTTATTTTCAAAAACTCAGGTCTTAACTTTCTGACCGCCACTGCACTCAAAAATATCATACTGTAAAATACTGCCTTCCACCTAACTTTTTGAAAAAAATAGATAAAACACCGTGTTAGTACGGCACTGCACGACCGCCATACCGTTGCCCCAAATAGAACATTTAGTTTTACTCACATTTTGTTCCTCTAGAGTTTCAGGATTCTTTGTCATCCTTTAGTAATTATGCCATGCAGGGCAGAATTTATCAAAATAGATGAACTATTTCGAAGCCAATGTAATTATCCTATCAATCAATTTTTTTTTTAATACGTTAGGAATCTTCGCAAGTGCTTCTTGTTATATACATATAACCCACGGAACTTAATTATTTCTTCAGTGCGAGATCTAAATACTCATACCTCTGTGGAATATCTTTGGAAAGGATTCAAAGAGAAGGAAAGAAGTATGAATAACCATGATTATTAAATCACTTGTTAGTTCACCTTTCAAGCTGGATTTTTTTGCATATATTATTTTCTTGCAAAAGTTCAAACATAAAATATGTCAACAAAATTTACTTAAATGCAGCTATGTCAATTTTGAGAAGTTTAATTGTATTCAACTCATTATCACAAGAACTTGATAAATAAATTAGGAATAAAATTAATTTTAAAAACTCATAAAAATTTAATAAATATCAAATGAAAATGCAAATCTTATTGAATAAACTAAATCAAACTATCACATCTTGATTTAAATACTAGCAAGTCTATTTAATTAATATTTCCCATGAATAGGCATTGTCATACATAAGGTTGTAAATGAACCAAGGCACGTGATGAACAACACAAGTTTTACGCGATCATGTTTGTCCAAATTAATAAATAAATAAGTTTGATTATTTTTTATAAAAATTGGGAGCTTAAACAAACAAAATTTAAACTTACTTTAAATCTCACATTAATATTTATTAACAAATTCATTTGTTGTTCAACAAGTAGATTGTTATATGTTCGATACTTAGATGAAATATTATTTAAACTTATTTTATTAATTAGAACTTATTTAATAATATAGTTAATGATAGCGTATTATAATTTAATATCAATATTCACATAAGTTCAAAGATTTTTATTTTTTATTTTTTAATTTCAACAAACTATGCATGTCTGGAAAATGCTGACAGTAACAGATCGGTCAGCAGTCTCATTTGGCTGGCTACCCAGTCGAACAACTGGCCACATCGCGCAGATGTACCTAGCAATGAAAATGTGCCAGTGAAGACAATAAAAACCGGTAACTCCTAGGAGTATAATGACTTGTCACTCTTTCAATATACAAACCTACTCATATGAGTTTTAAGGCTAGGTAGTGAACCGGGTTTGATCTCAACTTTAATTAATAAGGCTTAGAAAAGAAAAACACAATCATTTACAAATATTTTGAAAATGCTACTAGCCCAACTTTAATCTAATTGGCTTAGTCCTCTAATAATCTAATTTACCCCTAAAGGCTTTCACCCACATAATTCATGAATGAAACATTAAATGAATGTTACCCTACTCAAGGGATAATCAAAATATCTAAGTTTATTGAGCAATAATTAAAACATCATTAACAAACTCTAATTGAATATGGGTGATTGATTGAACAACATGGTGAAACCAAATGAACTCTAAGTGGACCCGAGCACTTCCTCAATCTAATAACCCGAGCAATTTATACTACTTTATTTAAATATTCTACAACATCTTCAGTGTCATACTTGTGATAACTATCAAAACAACAAAACTAAACTTGCATGTCAAAACTGAAACTTTTAGGATAGCCACAAAATCAAAATAAAACAAAATGAAACTAAAAATCAAATTCACCGCAACAAGAATCAAAAGATAAGACAACTTAAAATCACAAATAAAACAACAAAACAAAAATTGTAATTAAATTAAAACATCTCTATCAGATGATCTGGAATCCCTTGGAGGAGGCAACCTATGGCTGTAACAAGATTGCTCATGGTATGAATGAAAGTACTGAATTCATTTAATTAAATTTGGTAAATTTATCTGCACTAAGTGAATTCGAAGAAAATAGTGGTGCTAGAATGAGGGAACCGTGAGATTCTAACTAGTATCACTTAATCAACAAACATTTCCCCTTAAATAAGACATCAAAAATAATAAGTCATTTAAATAATAATGAAAACTTGATAGTCACAATAAACTTGAACCCCAAAACTTGACAGTTCTCTTATCTTTGCAATTTGACATTTCTAAAACTAAACTTGCTGTGACGAGAAGGTTGAGCAAACACTATGTGCACCATGTCCATCTTCAACAGTAAAACAAATCTATGTCAACTAAACTATTCCTTAGAATTAAAATGACAAAATCATAAGAATTCGAGGTAATCTGCCTAATGCAACATAAACCCTCAGTTTATCTCATTAGGCCTTTGCATCTCGTGCAATATAAGCCCTAACTAGTCTTAGGTTTCCGAGATTGTCATCCGGTGCGACGTAAATCCTCCTATCTTCAAGGTTATCTTAATGATCAGTGTCATACAAATATAAGCCTTAAATAATAAATTTGGTAAGATGAAACATCTATTATCACTTCTAAAATTAAAGCCACATAATAGGATAGTTTGGGAAGTCACCAGGGTTTTCCTCTAAATCTGTGACGTACCCTACCTCTCATTCCTTTGGATTCTTAAAAATAACTGTTTTTATTTGCACCATTCCCTTTTGAATTTTCAATTTCAAACCCTTGAAAACTTTGAACTTTGAAAATATTGAGAGCAAAACCACTGATCTTTATTGAGAGTTTTCTTGGGTGAGTTCTTTGATTTAAGAAGTAATTAACTGTAAGAGCTTGCCTTTTTAAGGAGATTTAGAACCCAAGTAATATAAAATTTGTCTAATTCTCTTATATAGGTAGGGTAACTTGTCGGTCAACATAAAATTTGTTCCCAAACCAAACGGATGTTAAAAACCTATTAGTTTATTTAATCGAGCCTCACTATTGGGTAATGTGTTTATCCTTTGGGATTGGTGCATGGCTTGGGGTGTATGGTTTTTTTTATTTAAAAACTACTAAGGATATGGGATCAGCTTAGTCTCATATTTTAAAAAATTAAAACATTACTTTTCAGAATTATATATATTAAATTAAATCTATTTTAAACCGGGTGATAGGATTCTTATTTTGGCAATTGAAAACTTCTAATTTGGTGACCGACTGTCACTCACGAGTTTTTAGACAGCGTTGAGGAATTTGTAAAGGTGGCATCACAGCTGCCCATTTATATTTTCTTGGGTAAGTTTTGATGCCTCTGTACGAAGCACAAGAATAAGTGTACCTGATGCCTGACGAAGTGAAGTTGGTTCTATACTATAAGGGATTGAAACCTCATTATTGGTACTGAACTTCTAATAGTGAGTTTGAAAAAATGTTTAATACGGTCATGCTGGCGCTAAACTAAGTTATGCTTCTCCAACGGAGCACGATTCTAGCGTATATAACGAAATGATTGCTGATGTTAGCATGACTCATTTTATTGGGAGTGAACCTCATGATGATCATGAATCGAACAAAAAGGCACAATAGTTCTCTTAGTTATTAAATGCCACACAACAACCTTTGTGGGAAAAATGCAGTACGCATGCGAAGTTATCAGCTGTACTGAGAATGTTGAGTATTAAATCTGATTTCAAAATGCCCAAGATATGCTCCAACTAGGTATCAACATGATTAAATGAGATGGAAGCTATAGTGAATTTAGTTTCAGAAAATTTTTACAGAAAAAAAAAACTAGTGTCAAAGTTAAGAGTTAATATTTGAAAGATAGATTGCTATATTAATGACTGCATGTTATATTATAAGGGATATGCATTGGAGATGAAATGTAAATTTTGCAGTGTTGATAGGTTCAAACCAAGGTAATGAAAGAATAAAACTCTAAAAAGTATTTCCTACAAATATTTCTTTTACTTTGCTTCATTTCACGGCTTCCGTGACTATTCACTTATATTTGCACAACTTCTTACATGACATGATGCAGTATTGTTTCTTTTGCTGTTCATACTATGACTCATCCTTCAGCTAGTGCAGCCTAGAAATACTTCAATTGTAATTATCCTGACTTTAAAACTGAACCGTGTAATTCTAGGTAGATGTTTATCCTTTGGGATAGGTGCATGGTGATCGCTGAAAAATTTATTAAGAAATTCATACCTATTTTTGATGAAATTGCACTTTAAAGAAGAGTATTTTCTTTATTTTATTGCAGGAATGAATAATTTAGGTGATAAAAGCAAAAATCATAAAAAGGAGCGAATTTGGAGCAAAATCATGCAATTTGTGCTGAGTCGCCGACGGCGAGATCGAGCCCGCCGACGGCGAGGTTACAAGAAGAAAATTCGAAGAATTTATAACCTGTCTCGTCGACAATGAGCTCGAGCCCGCCGACAACAAGCTAGAGCGGTTTGAAGATCTTCAGAAGCCTCGCCGACAGCGAGGTAGTTCGTCGCCGACGGCGAGGTAGTTCAAATGGCACAGATACATTGAACCTGGACACTTTTTGAAGGGATGCTTACGCATCTCTTGGTCCTTTGCTTACCTCTATATATAGAGGCTGAAAATCAGTCTTTAGAGTGCAGTCTTTTGTGTCTTTTGTGCAATCTTTTAGTCTTTTGTCTAGTTTTGTGTGCAGTTGTGTGTCTTTAGTGAGTCTTTAGTGAGTTTAGTGAGTAATTAGTGAGTCGTCATTGTACTTGGAAGGAAGAGTCGAAAGGAACTACGAGGAGTCCGTTTGGGGATAAATCGAGATAAGTATTTGTATTTATTGTTTTTAACTTTAAATGAAATCCATGCTTAGTTTAGTTCCCATGCATTCGAGTAGTTTATTAGTCTTTCTCCTCGTTTATGAAATTAAGTGACTTGATGAAATTAAAATAGAGATACTTATATATATTAATAAATTGTGATAATTTTTACTTAAAACTTAATTTACTTTCAAACTGGCCATTTGATTTGTTAAAATATGTTGATTATCAACTATAGTAAAAATTACATCTGATATTCGGGGAATTCAAAAGCCTTGGAAGGAGGGTGCAAATAAATAGGGAAATAATATCATCGGGCGTAGAATTGAGCATTTTAGTGCGACGGACTAAAATATTCGATTCGGTCCTATTGTTTGAGAGCTGAAGTGTAGATGTTAGCCCTCGGGCGAGGGGAACGTGGGAGCTCGAAGTGGCGATCGGTATCCTCCCAGCTCAGCCGCAGATTCGATAATCAAACATAGGATTAGTCGATATTCTTTACACCTGGACCAAAGGTTAAAGAATAGAAATGCTCCTATTTGTCACAATACCTTAAAATTATCTATTTAAATTCATCAATCACTTAAATTTCTAAACAAGGGGAAATATACTTTTTCTGAATAGTTAAGACTTACTTAGCAATTAGTTTAATTTCCTGCACTTTCAATACGTATTAATTTTCTACTTAGTTAAGTTACCTAATTAAAATACTTAGTTTACTTTATTGCGCTCAAATTTAAAATTCCAAATTTTCGTATACTATTTTAAAAATTATTATTATTATTTTAAATTAGTTATTATTTAATTTTCTCTTTCCTCGTGGGATCGATAACCGGGACTCCACTAGAGTCCCGTATTACTTGATACGATACGTATACTTGCGTAGCATCCACAACATAAACAATTACAATTCTATACATATAAATAGCGGGGTCAAGTTTTTGGCGTCGTTGCAATTAAATTAAAAATATCATAATATAAAATTGTGGGCCAAGTTTTTGGCGCCGTTGCCGGGGAGAGTAAGAAAAATTACTAAAGTAACGGACTATTTTAAAATAATCATAATAAATAAATTAATATCTATTCTGAAATTGTATGTGCAAATTTGGAAACGAAAATTTAATACCTTACGATTCTGAATTAGAGCGTACAATTAAAAGAATTAGAAAATAAAAGAAACAAATTATAAATTTAACACAAATGGCGAATATTTACGAAATTCAAAATATGAACCAACAAAGACCATTAAGAGATTATGCCAACCCTACATCGGATGAAATTCATTTAACTATTCAAAACACGATGTAGGCTGCTAATTCATTTGAACTTAAACCTGCAATTATCCAAATGGTACAAAACAATCAATTTAGTGGTTCACCTACTGAAGATCCTAACTTACATCTTGCTAGTTTTCTAGAACTTTGTGCAACTTTTAAATATCAAGGAGTATCTGACGATGCTATAAGACTTAGACTTTTTCCTTTTTCATTAATGGATAAAGCTAAAATGTGGTTGAATTCGTTAGCACTTGGATCTATTAAAACTTGGGAGAATTATCACAAAAATTTCTATCCAAATATTTTCCACCATCTAAAACTCGCTAAGTTTAGAAATGATATAACTTCTTTTTGTCGGTTAGATGGAGAATCAATATATGAAGCTTGGGAGAGATTTAAGGAACTTCTTAGGAAATGCCCACATCATGCGCTACCAGATTGGTCGATTATTCAAACCTTTTATAATGGATTAGTAGGATCTTTAAGATCAATCATCGATCGTCGTCTTTGGAGGTTCATTAATGTCTAAACCATTTGATGAAGCTTATGCACTAATCGAAGAAATGTCAACAAATAATTTCCAATGGCTCAGCTGATAGAGTAAATCCTAAAAAGATAGCCGACATTCATGAAAACGATGCAATATCTATGTTAGCTTCTCAAATTGCTGCTATATCTAAGAAATTAGATCATTTTGGAATGAACTACTCTCCTATTTTAGAAGAAAACTCATCCGGACAAATCATAGAATCTCAAACTAATTATGAAACTTTAAATGCAATTAATAATAGAACTAATAACCCTTATTCAAACTATTATAATCTCGGTTGGAAAACTCATCCAAATTTTAATTGGAATAACACATCTAATCAACAATGGTTGAATCAACCTAATCAAGCAAATCCAAACTATAAACCTAATTACCCACTTGGATTTAATAACAATAACCCTCGATTCGAGGATAAGAAATTATCCATGGATGAATTAATTTTGAATATGGGTCATCGACTACAAAATCAAGGAAATCAATTACAAATTCAAGGAACATCTATTAAAAATATCGAAACTCAACTTGGACATATTGCTACTTGCGCTAAATAATAGAATACTGGAACTTTTCCTAGTAATGTGGAAATAAATCCTAAAGATCAAGGAAAAGAACAAATTAAAGCAATACAACTAAGGAGTGGAAAAGAATTAGAACCTCAAATTCAAAAGAACTTGAAAGCCAAAAGAGGAAGTGGAAATTGAAAAGGAAACAATTCAACAAGATTCGAACTTGGAACATCCTTTAATACCTATGAAAATTTACGTTGAAAAACCTCCACCACCATTTCCTCAACGACTAGCTCAACATAAAAAAGATAAACAATTTGCTAAATTCCTTGAAATATTTAAGAAATTAACAATTAATATACCTTTTGTTGAAGCTTTAGATCAGATGCCAAATTATGTTAAATTTATGAAAGATATTCTAAATAAGAAAAGAAAATTCACTGATAATGAAACAGTCGCACTTAGTGAAGAGTGTAGTGCTTATTATTCGAAGAAGCTTCCGAAAAATTGAAAGATCCCGGTAGTTTCACTATACCTCGTGCTATAGGAGAAAAATTTTATGGAAAAGCTTTGTGTGACTTAGGAGCAAGCATCGATCTAATGCCTCTATCAATTTTTAAGAGATTAGGATTAGGAAAAATTACACCTACTTCGATAACCCTTCGATTAGGCGATCGTTCGGTTACCTATCCTAAGGGAGTTATTGAAGATGTGTTAGTAAAGGTGGATAAATTTATCTTCCAAGTAGATTTTATTGTTTTAGATATGGAGGAAGATAAAGAAATTCCTATCATTTCGGGAAGACCATTTTTAGCTACTCGGAAAAGCTATGATTGATGTTCGAAAGGAGAATTAACTATGAGAGTAAATGACCAAAAGTTATATTTAATATTGCAAAATCAATGAAATATCCTGCGACTAGAAAAAGATGATGAATGTTTTCGGATGGAAATACTTGAATATTTACAACAAGAACATTTTAAGGAATATTACGAGGATAAATTAGAAAAAGAAAACACTGAATTAATTGAAGATAATCATGAAGAACTAGATTTTATTCGGGAAAGATTTGAATTTTTGGATAATACCGAAAATACCGACAAGAATATAGTTCCATCAATTATTAAACCTCCCGAACTTGAGCTAAAAATATTACTCGATCATTTGAAATATGCTTATTTAGGTAATTCTTCAACTTTACCGATTATTATTTCATCTGCATTAAACGAATCTCAAGAACAAAAACTTTTAGAAACTTTAAAAAAATATAAAAAAACTTTTGGTTGGACTTTAGCGAGATATTAAAAGAATTAGTCCTTCAATCCGTATGCATAGAATTATTTTAGATGATGAACATAAACCTAAAGCGAGATCCCCAAAGGAGATTAAACTCGATAATGAAAGAAGTAGTTAAGAAAGAAATTTTAAAATGGTTAGATAATGGTATTATATATCCATTTACGACGAGTGCTTGGGTAAGCCCGATTCATCTGTGTTCTAAGAAGGGAGGAGTGACCGTCATCGCCAATGAAAATAACGATCTTATTCCTATAAGACAAGTTACTGGTTGGCGTATATGTATTGATTATAGGAAATTAAATACCGCCACCGGGAAAGATCACTTCCCTTTACCATTTCTAGACCGGATGTTAGATAGATTAGCTGGACATAAGTATTTTT
The DNA here is from genome assembly GCA_022702705.1 of Papilionanthe hookeriana x Papilionanthe teres. NCBI lineage: Eukaryota > Viridiplantae > Streptophyta > Magnoliopsida > Asparagales > Orchidaceae > Papilionanthe > Papilionanthe hookeriana x Papilionanthe teres. Next base: position 86,629,735 of record CM040424.1, read on the forward strand.
GTTTTCTAGATGGATACACCGGTTATCATCGAATACAAATTGCTCCCGAGGATCAAGAGAAAACTACATTTACTAGTCCTTATGGAACTTTCGCTTTTAGAAAAATGCCTTTTGGATTATGTAATGCACCAGCAACATTCCAGAGATGTATGATGTCTATATTTAGTACGTTAATTGACAATGGAATAGAAGTATTTATGGATGATTTCTCTGTATTTGGAACATCGTTTGACACATGCTTAACTCATCTTGAAAAAGTATTAGAAGTATGTGAGAAAACAAATTTAGTTCTAAATTAGGAGAAATGTCAATTTATGGTTGCGGGCGGCATTGTATTAGGGCATAAAATTTCGGAAAAAGGCATGGAAGTGGACCCTGCAAAAATTCAAGTTATAGCTAAATTACCACCTCCAACTACGGTAAAAGGGGTAAGAAGTTTTCTTGGACATCTTTGGATTCTACGTACGCTATATAAAATATTTTTCAAAAATTACTAAACCTCTATGCCAACTTCTCGAAAAGGACAAGAAATTTGAATTTACTAATCGAATGCCCGAATGCTTTTGAACTCTTAAAAGAAAAATTAATTACAGCACCTATAATAGTTTCACCTAACTTGGGAGAAACCATTTGAGCTTATATGTGATGCTAGTGATTATGCTTGTAGGAGCAGTTCTTGGGCAAATATATGAAAAGATTTTTAAAGTTATATACTTATGCTAGTAAAACTCTAAATGATGCTGAAATAAATTATACAGTTACAGAAAGAGAACTATTAGCGGTAGTATATGGTTTTAATAAATTTAGACCTTATCTGATTGGGAAAAAATGTATCGTGCATACTGATCATTCTACTATCAAATATTTAATGCAAAAGAAAGATTCCAAACCAAGATTAATTAGATGGATGCTATTAATGCAAGAATTCGATTTTGAGATCGTTAATAAGAAAGGAACCGATAATCGAATTGCGGATCATTTATCGAGATTAGAAAATCATGAATTATCCGATATTGAAAATGAAATTATAGACGAGTTTTCACGATGAACAACTATATAATATCAATGAGTGGAAAATACCATGGTATGTCGATATAGTAAACTATATAGTTAGTAATATTTTACCACTTATGCTAACTTTGCAACAACGAGAAAAAATTCATCCATGATACGAAAACTTATTTTTGGGATGAACCATATTTATATAAGCAATGTAAGGATTTAATTATTAGAAGATGTGTACCTTATGAAGAAAGCTGAACCAATTATTCAAAAATGTCATGATTCTAATTTTGGAGGACATTTTGGGATCGATAAAGCTCGCTTATAAGATTCTACAATCCGAATTTTACCGGCCTACTCTATTTAGAGATGTATATATATATATTAAAACTTGCGATAAATGCCGAAAGAGTAGGAAATATATCTAGAAGAAACAAAATGCCTCTAAACTTTATATTAGAAGTTGAAATTTTTGATGTTTGGGGATTAGATTTTATGGGACCTTTTATTCCTTCGTTTGGAAACTCATATATATTAGTAGTCGTTGATTATGTTTCCAAATGGATTGAGGCACAAGCTTTACCTAGGTGTGATGCTAAGAGTGTTTCAAAATTTCGATGAAAAATATTTTTACTTAGATTTGGAATGCCGAGAGTGATTATCAGCGACGAAGGAACTCATTTTAGAAATAAATACATTCACAAACTAGTAGAAAAATACAATATTACTCATAAGATTTCCACTGCTTATCATCCGAGTACTAGCGGATTAGCTGAAGTATCTAATCGTGAGATTAAACGTATTTTAGAAAAATCGTAAACCCAAATAGGTTAGATTGATACTATTAGATTAGACAACTGCATTATGGGCTTATAGGATCTGCTTATAAAACTCCGATTGGAATGACTCCTTACGAGACTTATATATGGAAAAACATGCCACTTACAGATTGAATTAGAACATAAAGCATATTGGGCGATTAAAGAATTTAATTATAATATGAAGGAAGATGGTGAGAAAAGATTGTTGCAATTAAATGAATTGGAAGAATTAAGAAATGAATCGTATGATAATGATCGGATTTATAAAGAAAAGATGAAATTATGGCATGATCGGAAGATTAATCAGAGAAATTTTGAACCGGGACGGGAAGTTTTGCTATATAATACTAGATTGAAATTATTTCTGGAAAATTGAAGTCTCGATGGTTAGGACCTTTCACCATAACTCAAATATTTTCATACGAAACTATAGAAATCGAAGATCCAAAAGCTGGACATAAATTTAAAGTTAATGGACATAGATTAAAACCATATTTCGAAGGTATAAGACCTAACTATAAAGAGGTTTTAATGCTTAGTCGACTCGATTAATAATTGAAATTAGGTCGGGTCGACGACGTTAAACCGAGCGCTTTATGGGAAGCAACCCATATTAGTTATCTATTTTTATTGTATCTTAATAGTTAGTTTATATTATTGAAACTTTACTACTCAATTATTATTAAGAATCATCACATATCGAACCATTATGATGAGAAAAGAAATTATTCGATTTAGAGCGAAATTGGACATTATTTTGAAATCTCGCCGACGGCGAGGTCGATACTCGCCGACAGCGAGGTTCGCGCTTAATTTAATTTAGTTTATTTATAAGCTCGGCGACGGCGAGAAACGAGCCCGCCGACAGGCGAGATCCTGAAAGGCGGTTTTATAACTAAGTCACCGACGGCGAGAAACCTCCCGCCAACAGCGAGGAAGTTATAAAAATGAGTTATATATACTTTAAATGCTGATCTGGACGGTTTCAACACCAATTCCTTTGTGAAAACCCATTCTAAGTCTGCCTTCTTCACTAGAATTCATTCCATTCACCATAATGGCCTCCAAATTCTTAGATTCCTCTAAATCTGGAGTGTTTAACCGGAGAAAATTTGTGAGTGCGGAAGCGCAGCGGATCTTCAACAAGGTTTTGGTAAAGAAAAGGTTATCAAGGAACGGTGATTTGTCAATCGAGGATTAGAAAATTCCACTACTAAGATAGAAGAAACGATCGCCCAGCGGCACTGGGAGGTATTTTGTTACACTACGTCTGCTGTTGTTATTCCAGTTGTGAAAGAGTTCTACTCTAACTTACATGCGATCAACAATGGGAATATCTACGTCCGAGGAAGATGGGTGACGTTTACTCCATCAAGAGTAAATGAATTATTCTCTATAGAAAACACCCGGTATGTCACTATTCAAATTTTGTGCCTTCTCGATATAATATGAATGAGATATTTCAATATCTGACTGATGAACCGGAAGATTGGGAAATGCGTGAAGACGGGTATGTTAGTTTCTCTGCATCACTTTTGAATCCTGTCTCAAAGCACTGGCACTTTTTCATCTCATCTAAATTGTTACCTACTATGAGGGTAAACAAAGTTTCAAAGGAATGCGCTATATTGAATTATTGTATTCAAATTGGATTGCCTATTGATGTTGGATCAATAATTGTTAAATCTGCATTGAGTTTAATTGTGCATGGGTCAGTTCACGGACTAGGACACCCATCTACTATTTTTGCATTATGCAGTCAGTTCCAGGTTTCTTATGAAGCTTGGGAAAAGGTTCTGTTACCTTGGAAGCCGCTTGATCCTACGGATATGTTCCCTACTTTAGACAATAATGAAGACATTACATTTATCTCCGATAGAGCTTCACGGAATAATCCTATAGCAAGGCCTATTTCGGATAAAACGGAGTTACTTATGAAGAAAATTAATGGAATGGAGAAAGAACTACGGAATGTGAGAGATTTAATCGACAATATATCCGATTTATTTGATCACATTGATCGGAGGATGAAGGAACACTTCGATCATTCCGGACACTTGGAAGCTAGCTTTCTTCATTTACTAAGACGAAGGGTTGGATCACTTGAAGAATGCCGTCGGAATTTCCCTTCAGGCCTTTCTATAACTTATTTGTATATCATCGTCATATAGGAAATATCAGAGAAGATGAAGATTCTGACCTTGAAGAGTAGTAGTAAAGATTTTCATAGTATGTTTGTATTTATGTTATTTGATTTGATTTAGATTTTATTATGTGTGGAGTGATGACTTGAATATCTCAAACTTAGTTGAGATATGCGTCATAGTTTTGTATCGGCATTTAGTGTGTCGTGGATTGGTTTGTGATGCTTGATTGGTAGTAAGGATTGAAGTTTGAAGTTTGATTATAGAGTTTTAAATTATGTTAGTTTGTATGTCTCATGGATTTCAATATTAAAGTTAATTTGTTGTGTTGTGTGAATTTGTTTGTGTATAAGTAGCTAATCTTCATATTAAATTAATAAATGATATGATCGAAAATATAATATAAGGCAAATCGAGGTTGAAAATGATTGACGAAATTCAAAAATTAAAATTTTTAGGACCTCGCCGATGGCAAGAAAAATCCCGCCGACAACCGAGATCGATCTCGGCCGACGACGAAGAATTCTCGCCGACGGCGGATTTTTCCGAAACTTTTGCCTTATGGAATTAATTAGCTCGCCGACGGCGAGAACGCGAAAAGACCTATATTTGACTCGATCAACCGACACTATTCATCATCCCCTTCCTAAAATTTTCAAAAACGACCTAGGGCTTGAGAGATCTTGGATTTGAAGCGATTTCGACACTTTTTGACACCGGATTTCATCTCCCCTTGGTAAGAGCTTCACTCCTATGCAAAAATTTTTGATTTTCACCATTGATTTCTTCTACATTGGGATATTTTGAAAAATTTTGAAATGTGAAGAAAATACTTGGAAGAATTTCATAGAAATCGATTTAAATGGATTTTAGTTGTTGTGGGAAGCCTTATTAGTAATATTTTGGAGTTTAGTTAAAATTTTGTAAATTTCACAGATCGAAAAATGGCTCCACGACAAAAACGTCGAGTAGAGTTCGACGAAAACCGATTCATCAATGCACAAGCACAAGCAAAATATTTTGAAAATATACAAGGAAGAAAGTGCATTGCGGATCGAGTATTCAAGAATCCAGGAGGAGAAGTAGAGCGAGTTATAAAGGAGCGAGGATGGGAAAACTTCTGTTTCGTTGCCAACGGAGCAATTTGTAGAAGTTGTAAAGGAATTTTATACAAACTTAACACGAGCGGAAGATGCACCTAGGTTAAAGTTAGAGGATTTTTCGTAGATTTCAGTGTCTGCTAGAATAAACGCATATTATGAAGTTCAAGACACTGGAGCGAATATGAAACTTTTGGAACTATGGAAGGACCATTAGAAGAGGTGATTGACTTTCTCACCGATGGGAAAGGAGTCCGGAAGATAAAGCGGCGAGAACGGGTAAACTTCCCTCTTTCATGCTAAATGCAACATCAAAAGTCCGGCATTATTTTATTTGCTCTACTTTGTTACCTACCTACCATCATAGTGAGGTAACAAGAGATGAAACGGTTCTGAATTTCTGTATTCAGAACCAGAAGAGTATTAATGTGGGAAGTGTTATATATAAAAACATATTAGCCACTGCTAGAAATGAAAGTGGAGGAGGATTAGGACATCCTGGTCTTATCTATGCACTTTGCCAATTATCTGGGGTAGAGGCAAGAGATGATGAGGAATGGATAGAGCCTATGAAACCCCTAACTCAAGCTAATATAAAGAAATATGAATCCCACGAAAGTTGGAGATCAGGAGTGAGAAGTTATTTTACTCGGTCCAGGTAGAGATATACCCTCTACTAGCTATGAACCTCCCGAGTCTACCACCCCTACCCTTCAAGATCCGATGAATGAATTAACCCCGAGTAGAAAGAGTTTTGAGTTATTTGGAGAAAATATGGAAAGAAGATTTGAGCATATAGATCGAAAGGATTGGAGGCTTGGAGAGAAGACACGATTATAATAGTGAATATCTCCGGCGACATTCGGAATACGAGATTGCATACTATGAAGCCGAGCGTCGCTATAGGAGTGGTGATTTAGATGTTGTCTTTCCCGAGTGCCCCAGATATTCGCGTACTCGGCTGCTCGGTCTTCTCGACTACGGATCGTGGAGGAGATGATATAGCCTGGGACTTTAATGTTGAAGATTAGGATTTTTATTTGTTTGTTTGTTTAATGTTAAGTTATTTTTAAAAAAAAAAAAACTTTTATATGTTTGTAATATTCAGTACTTTATGTTGTAAGACATTAGATGTTTGTTAAATTAATCTGCTTGGATTGTTATAGTAGTTTAGTTTTTGTTTTTTTTGTGTGTGTTAGTTAATTGCATTTGTTTTTATATTAATTAGGATGTTAGTTTTCTTTAGTATGTTTTTATTTTCTATTATTCTGTATTGTTTTAAGTTTTAAAATTGTTAATCTGTTAGTTCAATTGTTTTTAATATGTTAGTGATTCATAGGTGTAATGTAGAATTAATTTTCATTGTTGTAATACTTATCTCAGATTTTATCCCTGCATTTTCTTTAAATTGTTATATATATATGGAGAATACTAACAGTACAGGTTCAATGAAAAATGAAAAAGCCTGCAAAAATTTCAAAGAAAAAAGAAATACCTAAACTTCAAAGGTATGATTTATTTACTTTCCCTTTTTCATTATTTAGAAGTAGATATAAAAATTTAAGTTTGGGGGGGAGTAAAATACAAATTTAGTTATTAACTTGTTTTCAATTTCTATTTTCAAATTATTATAAAAATGATTTTTATAGCAAAATTTTCAATTTGATTTAATATGAATTATTTTTTAATTATTATAAAAGGTTAAATGAAATATTTCTAGTACTTTAATTAATTAAATAGAATAAACTATTTGGTTAAAGGGAATAAGAATATAGTAAACTATTTTTAGTAAGGAAAACTATATTCTAAAATTAAAATTCTTAAGTATTCAAGTGAAAAAGAAAAGATTGAAAATCAATGAAGTAAAAACTATGAAGTATATATAAAGCTAAGAAATATTTCTAAGTTTCAAATTTAGGAAAATGAAAATGAAGTTCAAAATTATTAACGAGCTCTCCGGATACGATAATCCTCATTAGAAAAAAAAAACAACAAAAAGAAAAAGAAAAAGAAAAAGAAAAAGAAAAAGAAAAAAAAATAAGGAGAAGCTTGAGGAGATGCCTTATCAAAAATTGGCTTCATTTGAATTAACCTAAAGGAAAAAAAAACTTAGATATTTCCAAACTTATGTTTATGGATTAAATTTTACCTAATAGTGTTTTCTTGAATTTCTTATCATATGAATATCTTAAGTAGTTATTCTTTTAAATATAGTCATTCACGAAATGAATAGTAAACTAGAAATCTTAGACTCGATAACTAAATAATTTATTTCTATAAGATTAATTAAATTACATGAATTATTTTTGTTTAACTTTATTATGATATTAATTAATCTAATTCATAGTTTATTTAAATTGAAAAATCTTATTATAAAACTCATTATTTTTATGTAGTACTAAAAATTACTTGAGGACAAGTAATAAGTAAGTTTGTGGGATTTTGATCGCTGAAAAATTTATTAAGAAATTTATACCTATTTTTGATGAAATTGCACTTTAAAGAAGGGTATTTTCTTTATTTTGTTGCAGGAATGAATAATTTAGGTGATAAAAGCAAAAATCATAAAAAGGAGCGAATTTGGAGCAAAATCATGCAATTTGTCTCTGAGTCGCCGACGGCGAGATCGAGCTCGCCGACGGCGAGGTTACAAGAAGAAAATTCCGAAGAATTTATAAGCTGTCTCGCCGACGACGAGCCCGAGCCCGCCGACGGCGAGCTAGAGCGGTTCGAAGATCTTCTAGAAGCCTCGCCGACAGCCGAGGTAGTTCGTCGCCGACGGCGAGGTAGTTCAAATGACACGGATACATTGAACCCGGACACTTTTCGAAGGGATGCTTACGCACCTCTTGGTCCTTTGCTTACCTCATATATAGAGGCCGAAAATCGGTCTTTAGAGTGCGGTCTTTTGTGTCTTTTGTGCAATCTTTTAGTCTTTTGTCTAGTTTTGTGTGCGGTTGTGTGTCTTTAGTGAGTCTTTAGTGAGTTTAGTGAGTAATTAGTGAGTCGTGTCGTACTTGTAAGGAAGAGTCAAAGGAACTACGAGAGTCCGTTTGGGGATAAATCGAGATAAGTATTTGTATTTATTGTTTTTAACTTTAAATGAAATCCATGCTTAGTTTAGTTCCCATGCATTCCGAGTAGTTTATTAGTCTTTCTCCTCGTTTATGAAATTAAGTGACTTGATGAAATTAAAATAGAGATACTTATATATATTAATAAATTGTGATAATTTTTACTTAAAACTTAATTTACTTTCAACTGGCCATTTGATTTGTTAAAATATGTTGATTATCAACTATAGTAAAAATTACATCCGATATTCGGGGAATTCAAAAGCCTTGGAAGGAGGGTGCAAATAAATAGGGAAATAATATCATCTGGGTGTAGAATTGAGCATTTTAGTGTGACGGACTAAAATATTCAATTCGATCCTATTGTTTGAGAGCTGAAGTGTAGATGTTAGCCCTCGGGCGAGGGAACGTGGGAGCTACGAAGTGGCGGTCGGTATCCTCCCGAACTAGCCGCGATTCGGTAATCAAACATAGGATTAGTCAATATTCTTTACACTCGGACCAAAGGGTAAAGAATAGGAATGCTCCTATTTGTCACAATACCTTAAAATTATCTATTTAAATTCATCAATCACTTAAATTTCTAAACAAGGGAAATATACTTTTTCCGAATTGTTAAGACTTACTTAGCAATTAGTTTAATTTCTTGCACTTTCAATACGTATTAATTTTCTACTTAGTTAAGTTACCTAATTAAAATACTTAGTTTACTTTATTGCGCTCAAATTTAAAATTCTAAATTTTCGTATACTATTTTAAAAATTATTATTATTATTTTAAATTAGTTGTTATTTAATTTTCTCTTTCCCTGTGGGATCGATAACCAGTGACTCCACTAGAGCCTCGTATTACTTGATACGATACGTATACTTGTGTAGCATCCACAACATAAACAATTACAATTCTATACATATAAATAGCGGGGTCAAGTTTTTGGCGTCGTTGCAATTAAATTAAAAATATCATAATATAAAATTGTGGGTCACATGGCTTGGGGTGTATGATTTTTTTATTTAAACTACTACAAATATGGGATTAGCTTAGTCTCATATTTTCAAAAATTAAAACATTACTTTCCAGAATTGTATATATTAAATTAAATCTATTTCAAACTGGGTGATGGGATTCTTATTTTGGCAATCGAAAACTTCTATTTTGTTGACCGACTGTCACTCACGAGTTTTTAGATAGTGTTGAGGAATTTATAAAGGTGGCATCACAGCTGCCCATTTATATTTTATTGGGTAAGTTTTGATGCCTCATTACGAAGCAAAAGAATAAGTGTACCTGATGCCTGACGAAGTGAAGTTGGTTTTATACTATAAGGGATTGAAACCTCATTATTGGTACTGAACTTCTAATAGTGATTTTGAAAAAATGTTTAATACGGTCATGCTGGCGCTAAACTAAGTTATGCTTCTCCAACGGAGCACGATTCTAGCGTATATAACGAAATGATTGCTGATGTTAGCATGACTCATTTTATTGGGAGTGAACCTCATGATGATCATGAACCGAACAAAGAGGCACAATAATTCTCTTAGTTATTAAATGCCACACAACAACCTTTGTGGGAAAAATGCAGCACGCATATGAAGTTATCGGCTGTACTGAGAATGTTGAGTATTAAATCTGATTTCAATATGCCCAATATATGCTCCAACTAGGTATCAACATGATTAAATGAGATGAAAGCTATAGTGAATTTAGTTTCAGAAAAGTTTTACAGAATAAAAAACTAGTGTCAAAGTTAAGAGTTAATATTTGAAAGATAGATTGCTATATTAATAACTGCATGTTATATTATAAGGGATATGCATTGGAGATGAAATGTAAATTTTGCAGTGTTGATAGGTTCAAACCAAGGAAATGAAAGAATAAAACTCTAAAAAGTATTTCCTACAAATATTTCTTTTACTTTGCTTCATTTCACAGCTTCCGTGACTATTCACTTATATTTGCACAGCTTCTTACACGACATGACGTAGTATTGGTTCTTTTGGTGTTCATACTATGACTCATCCTTCAGCTAGTGCAGCCTAGAAATACTTCAATCGTAATTATCCTGACTTTAAAACTGAACCGCATAATTCTATGTAGATGGTTTCACACCTCACTCCCACGCTGCAACACCCTATTCATATTTGCCAGTGTTTATCACACCATAAAATTTGTTCCTTTATATGTGTATAACTATATTGTTCTTATTTTGACTTTGATCGTACCATATCCACATAGTACAAATAGTGAAATCGACGTCTACTTATAGCCTTTGATAAATGTGCTTCAAGTATTGTTGGAAACAAGCATGCTTACTTGTAATATCGCTACAATATAAAATTTTCAACATAAACTGATCTTATGTTGACGATTAGTGACTTCCCGACTTATGAGAGGCTAAAAGGTTGGAGCAAAGTTGGGAAATTGGCATATTGATATTCCATGGAATTTGTAATGTTAATTAGAATGATATTAACTTCTATTATTAATTATATATATTACGATATTAAATCAAATTTTCTATGGATACAAGCTATTTAATATGTCTAAAGCATTAACTTTGAAGCACGGAATAAAAAACTTCCTGGTTTAGTTGTCATTGATGTTTCTTAACTTGTGATTATTGATTGAAAAGGAATAGAGATGCATTTTCCAAAAATAAATTTGAAAGATAGAACTGATTTATTTCAGATGATCAGTGAAGTACCAAAGATTCCTGAGAGATCAAAACTAACCTCAAGTAGTTTGCCAGATTTTGGTGTTACACATCACTGAGCAAAGTGAAGCATTTTCTGATATCTTCCATACTGGAGGACTAATCTGATTAGACATAATCTCGACATAATGCATATTAAGAAAAATATTTTTGATAATATATTCAATAATGTGCTGGATATCAAGGAAAAAAAATAAAATATAATGTCAAAGAAAGATTAGAACTAAAGGAGTGTTGCAAGAGGAGGGGTTAGAACTTCAAGAGATAAATGTAGGTAAAATAATAAAGCCCAAAGCTACATAGTGTATCATATTGGATCAACGAAGAGAAATCTTTAGGTAGATGATTTCTATGAAGTTTCTCAATGGTTGTGCTTCAAACATCAGCCATTGTGTTGACTTGGGAATGAGGAAAATATTTTGAATGAAGAGTCATGATTGCCTTATCTTTGTGCGATGCTTACTACCAATTGTATTCGATTCCATGCCAAAGCCCGAAGTTGATCCATTGATCAAAATTGGTGCATTCGTCAGGGAGTTGTGCACAGAGACTTCAATGTTTATTATTTGATGAACCTTGAGTGAGTATTCTTTTATAACTATGCAGGCTTGAGTGAATTATTCGTTTTGAATTTTTTGATTCAACGGAGCAACTGCCCATACATCTTTGTTATGAGGCTATATTGGAGGGTCCAGTGTTATACAGTGGATGTACCCCTTTAAGGTATGTCTTTTATTTTAGAGTAATCTATTATTTTATTTATTCCAAAATAACTCCACCATCAAGATTTCTAAAAAAAATTAAAATGATTGTTAAGAAAAAAACTCATCCAGAGGATCGGTATGTAAGGCATACTTGTTACAAAAGACAATTACTTTCTATTCCTGTTATTTCAATCAAGGGCACCAGATGCATGAAGCGATTGGTGACTTGCAAAATTATATGCATTCTTGGTATCAAGTGATAAGCAAAATTATAAGCAAAATTATATGCATTCTTGGTATCAAGTGAACCATTAGGTAGTCAGGGTACACACTATCTCAATTGTAAAGAATTCCGAGTAGCTACATTGTAGGTTCTACTGAATTGTGATGAAGCGAAACCATTCATAGAGTAAGATTAAATCTAATTTGAATTATTTTTAGTTATTACTCATAATGTTATACCAATTAAATTAAATATACAAATAATAATGACATGAGCAAGTAATTTACCTATAGGGGGATGACTCTCAACTAAGATAGAAGATCGAAGAAGTATTTCCAACAAGATTTAAATTATACATAAATTGAAGTTACTCTTCAATTTACTGGTATGTCATAAAATTTTAACGTTCAAAGTAAAACTAATTATAACTTGGAACTTCATCTAGGTTCATAATACAAGCAAGAACCAAATCTTATTAGATTTTTCTTGGGGACGTGATCATAGTGTCAAAACATTGTAAATATTTGATGTGAACAGTTACAGATTGAACACGAGTTCTTAGGAACGGAAGTATAACTATAATAGTGTCGTTTGTGTTAAATAAAACACACACAAATAATAAGATCAGCTATTACGGTATACTCAAAAAAGTAGTTTACTTGCAATATCTGGATTATGTTGAACGTAGTGTGTACATGTTCAACTGTTAGTGGTTTGATCCAATTCATAATCGAGGAACATGAATACTCAACTCGTATAATGTTACTAAAGTTAAAATGAATAGATGATATGTCAAGTTTGATCCATTTATTCTAGCACGTCAAACTAGTCAGATTTATTACATTCGATACCTTAGTCGAGGAAGGGATAAACTTGATCGGTTGTTGTTTTGAAGAATAAACCAAGAAAAACTATTGAGATGTAAACTAATATTCAACCCATTCACCAAGACCCAAATATGTCTATTTCTTGTACTAAACATAGTCCAACCGAATATGTGCTTGACCTAGAGGAAACTACTGGGCTTCATGAAGAAGTCCCTCTAAATATGGATGAAAAGGATGATGAGATTGATAAGTAAAACTTAAGCTCATTTAATGAAACAGACTAATATAAGGTATGAATGTTTACATGATTAATTTATTTTGTAGCTTTAGGGCTTTTGATTTTTTAAAACATAGTTATGCTATTTTTCTTTTTTAGTTTCCTTCTTATTTCTCTTACTTTTGCTTCTCACACTATACTTGCCTTGCTTTGCTGATTTTAGATGTATTCACTACGTATTTTATGGTTTGACTCGACACAATCCTACTTTTAATTTTGTGACTTATATTATGTACCGCTCATGCTTACTAAGTTTGCTATTGTATTTTCTCTATTGCAAATGAGATGTGCTCAACCCTTTGAGTCATTTTGGGGAACACATACAAGAGGTCGAACAAAACTATCAATCGCTTTGACAGGAACAACACTTCTACAACCACTTTAGTCACTCCTCATGCTACCTTTCTGGCATCTGCTCCTTCGCAGACAACATCTCCCACACTAGCTCCTGCACCTGCTCCTTCGAGTTCATATTCCTCCTCTGATTAACTAAGCCCCTTGACTCCCTGATCACTAGAAAATATATTAAGAATTTCACACCAATTTTATATGAAATTGCACTTTAAAGAAATGTATTTTCTTTGTTTTATTTCAGAAATGAAGATTTATAAGTACTGAAAGCAAAAAACACAAAAGAAGCGGATTTGGAGCAAAAAGGACTCAATTTGATAAAAATTAAACTGTCCCGCCGACGTCGAGTTTTTCCCGAGAGATTTTTATATATTATAAGGAGCCCGCTGACGGTGTGACGAGCCCGCCGACAGCGAGATCGGCGTAGTTATTCCATCTTCTAGAAGCCCGCCGAAGGCGAGATCAAGCCGTCGACGGCGAGACAGTTGAAAAGAGCCAAAATACAATAAACCTGGACGCTTTTTGAAGAGGTGCTTAAGCAACCTTTGGAGATTTGACCCCTTCTATAAATAGGGACGAATTCTAGTCAGTTATGTGCCAATTAGAGTGTCATTAGAGTGTCAGTCTTTGTCATTTGTGTGAAAGTTAAGTATCTTTGAGTGAGTGTTTAGAGATTTGGTGTGCTGTACTGGAAGGAAGAGTCAAAGGAACTTTAAGAGTCTGCTTGGGGAGAAGAATTGAGATAAGTACATTTGTTATTTTTTTGTTAACTTTAATGAAATCCATGCTTTGTGTTATTTTTCTCATGCATTCTGAGTAGTTTCCTTAGTCTTTCTCCTTGTTATTGAGATTACGTGAAATGATGAATTAATGTAATTGTGCCTAAAATATAAAATAGAAATTGTGCTAATCTTTAACTTAAATCTTAATTTACTTTCAATCTGGCCAATTGATATGTTAACATATGTTGAAATATCAACTAAAGTAAAGATTACATCCAAGATTCAGGGAAGTCAAAAGCCTTAGAAGGAGGATGTAAATAAATAGGGAAATATTAACCATTGGGTGTAGAATTGGACATTTTAGTGTGACAGACTAAAATATTCAATTCGTTCTTATTGTTTGAGAGCTGAAGTGTAGATGTTAGCCCTCAGGCGAGGGGAATGTGGGAGCTGTGAAGTGGCAGTCGGTATCCTCCCAGCCTAGCCGTAGATTCAGTAATCAAACATAAGATTAGTCAATATTCTTTGCATCTGGACTAAAGGGTAAAGAATAAGAATGATCCTATTTGGCACAATACAATTAAAAACTTATTTAATTCTTCATTCACTTAATTCTCAAAAATAAGAAGAAAGATACTTTTTCTGAAATTTAATATTCAATCTTAAGCATTAGTTTAGTTTAAGTATTCTTAATTTCCGTATACTAGATTAGTAAGTAAGTTTAATTTAATTTGTCTTTAAAATTTTCTACTTCCCTGTTGGATCGATATCTAGGACTCCATTAGAGCCCTATATTACTTGATAACGATATGTATACTTGCGTAGTATCCACAATATAAATCATAAAATCCATAATAGAATCATCAGTAAAAATTCAGTGCGGGATCAAGTTTTTGGTGCCGTTGCTAATTTTTAAATATCATAATTGTAAGTATAAATATCGAAAAGTGGATCACTCCTACCCCTCAGATGAATGACTCATTCGATAGGGTGTATATTATGCCTAAGGGAGACTCATAAGCTATCCTTTTTAGATATTAGAAGAATTTCAAATTTTGTCTTGATAAGGGATGGCTAGGGTAACTGCAATAGGTGATCCTTGACAACCTCAATGGGATAATTGCTAAAAGTAGGTCAAAGGTGATTCTAAAGGGGACCCCTACGCCCAATGTTTCTACCAGCTCCACTACTGATTTAAATATTTTGAGATTTTGTAGCAATGTCTCTTTGGTTTCTTGAATAGGAAGAATTTCACTGCTCAATTTTGATTGATATGCAATTCCAAGATGTCTATCCATATGATTTTTTTTGTAAGTAATATTTCTATTTTTGGTTATTTCTTGCCAAGCCACCCGTGACATGCATCACTGAGATTATCTGAAGCAGGTATGCTCAGGTGTATCTCTCTTGGAAATAGATCCCAATTGCAACTCTAGACATATGGTTCTGAGAGTTCGAGGTATGATCAGCTAATTTGAAATAGAATACTAATTTCAACTTTTTTTTATACATATCAAACTTACATAATTACTAATTTGTAGATGTTTTTCTAGAGTTGCTTGAGCATCCCTAGCAGATCCGATACATTTTTTAAGTTCCTGGCAGACATCAACTTAGCGGCATGTTCGCAACAACGAGAAAGAAGGGGGATAGGCTCACATGAGTGGGTGAAGATGTCTGGGCTGACTTGAACAAAGCCCGGGCCTCTACTGATTATCAGAGGAAGAGACAGACAAACAAGTAGAATAGGATGACAAAGGGAACCAGAAGGGCCACACTCCACATTGGATGTTCGATCCCCCACATAGAGCACTACCGAAGACTAGTATGATTATCTGAAAAATTTAAAAACTTAAAATGTTCTATAATTATGTGGTACGAACCATTATCTCATATACGTACGCAAAGTAGCTTGACCAAGAGCCATCCACTAAAGATTTGAATGTCCGACGCATCTGCGAATGGGCGTGTCTTTGACCTCTTTCACCGTGTCATTGTAAGTAAAAGAAAAGAATTTCTAATTTTTTTGGCTACTAATATTTAAAATGAAAATTACTCCTTTGGTTTTAATTATGTAGGAGTACAAGCATCTCCGGGAGAGGCAGAGAGAGATGTCGAGCCAAACCTGGACATCCGTGACCAACAGTGGTAGTCAGTCTATCACTGCTTTGATTTTGAGTTAAAGAATTTTTCAAATCTTCAAATCACCCAGGAAGCTGACATAGCCCACTTAGGAAGGGACAACTATTTGGGAAAGTGTCCATTAGCATCATTCGTGCATGTCCATCATTCTTTAAATTTGTCGTCTGACATCCATAACATGGTCTTTTACATCAATACACCATAGACGGGCTCTGTACTGAACTAAGTATATTTTCTATTATTTTCTCTTTTATGTATAAAATGGAAGTCAAGATGAGAGAAAGAGCTCCTACATCTTTTTTCAACCTCTCTCTCTCTCTCTCTCTCTCTCTCTCTCTCTCTAACAATGTGATTCAAAAAATCTCTTCGGAGTCATTTTTTCCAGCTTGCCAGATGCTCAAGTTTGGAACACGAACCTTGAGTCATTGTCTCAAATCTCATCACCATCTCTGTCTCTTCTACATTTTGTTCTCAAACAAAAGGTCGTCACTTGAGTTATATGTACTCGCAGATAATACAATACCTTAAATCCTAAAAAGATTCCACAGGTTTCATTTGCTAATATGCTATGATTACATGCCTTCAATGAAATACCTTTCTTCATACTTCAGATATTTAGAGTAGACCATTAATGTGTGACTCACGAAAATTAACAAATAAAAATCCCGTACAACCAGTATCCATAGTCTTCTTCGTTCAAATCAATGTTATCTACCGAATTTTTTACAAGAAAATCAGTTAGAGATAAATTAAATATTACAAGTTCCACTACGAAATTATTCAAATAAAAATTCAATTGCATGAAGATAAGGAACCATATCAAATTGAACATTTCCTAACAGCGACCATACTTCTAATATAATTCAACAAGAAACACTCGTCCGCTTGAATTCAACTCTCTTGACAACGAGCTAAACAGGGGCAGGATAGAAGACCATGAGTAAAACCAAACTGCCCGGTTTCCTCCGAGCAAGCTATATTGCATGCCAGCTTTGCTGTGGAGTTTGACTCCCATTTACTTTAATGTTATTTTTTTATTTTTCTTTTAGGGCTCAGTGGGTGCTTTTATTTTATTATTTTGTAATTGGAAGAATGATTCTTCTGCAGGGATTGGGTGAACTATAGTCGGAAGGCAATTTGGATGCTTGCCCTTTCAGGGTCGAAGATGGGGCCTATCGGGGAGGTGAAGGGTTGAAGTGGTCTTCCATAAAACATTTTTAAAACTACCATTTATAATTCAATAGAAATATATATATATATATATATATATATATATATATATATATATATATATATATATATATATATATTTAAAAAAATTGTTCGACGTTTGGAAACCGCCGATCAACTTTTATAGGTTGGACTGACCGAGGGGCGGACCTCCTTCCAGTCATGTGTGCTATTCAAATCTTTCCAAAAGGGTTGAAATTCAAACCCCCGACCCGATGGTCTTAAATCAAGGCCGCCGCCAATGAGTCAGAGCTCATGGTACTCAAATTTTTATGTATTTACAAATTTGATAGCTAAAGTTTAATTTTACGTACAAGTCATCTTACTTGAGCATGAAAAACTTATTTTATTTTTTTTAAATTTAAGATGATGAGTAATTTGATGTGAAATGGCAGATTGAGGGATACAAAAGTAGAAAGTAAAATTCAGATGAGATATATAAATATATAAGAATTAGGTGGTCTGTATGTAGTCGTCCCTTCAACAAAAATGATATAGGGCACATGCATTCGCATCTATGATATGGACTTCGCGGGGGAATTCAAAAAAAGAGGCTTTCTGTGATACAAATTGTAAAGCTAATGTTAACTTTGAAGCAATTTTTAGAATTTAAAGAAGGCGACATGATAATTATAAGAGTTGGATTCTAGAAATTTTCTTGGGTTTCTCGAAAAAATTTAAAATGGATTTTTTTATTACTCAAATATCTCAAATTTGGTTGAGGTTCGGCCTCCCATTAATATAAAGAATAGATGTATATTTAGATTTTTTTTAGATTGATATTTTACCAGGGACTTCTAGAAGGTTGGCACTTAGGCGTCATAAATAGTTTAGGCTTTTATGCATTGAATTTGGATGAATTTTGAAGAGGTGCCTGAAGTGACACTTGGTGAGTTTTAGAGCTCTATTTAATAGATCCATTGGCTAGCCGAAAAAATGAGTCTAGGGAGTCAAGATAGTATTTGTTTTCTAGAGTCTTAGCGTGAGTCTTTGGAGAGAGTCTTGTGTGTGGGTGTGTAAGTGAGAGTCTTGTTTGTGTCTATTTTCGTGTGTTTATTGGAGGAAGGAGACAACAAAGGAACTCAAATGAATTTTTTTGGGATGAAGTCTAAGATAAGTACCTTGTAGTTTGGTTTAAGTTTTGTTTTAGTTTGTTAACTTGGCTTTTAATATATATCATATTTTGTTGTGTTATCCCCATAAATTCTGAGTAGTATATTTTTTCTTTCTCCTTGCAATAAGAAGTAATGATGTGTAAGATTTAATTGGTTTGAAGATTTATTTTATTCCAAAATTATGATTTTATTTTCATCGGCTCTTATTTTACTTTGCAAACCGGATATTTGTAATGTTAAAATTCATTTAAAAACATAATGATCCGGGAGAGTTATGATTCACACAGCTTGTGAATACCACACTAACCTTAGGATGGAGGGGAACAAGTTATAGAGCGAGTACAAATAGATATGGAGATTGGTTTTGATGGGCATAGAATTAGTGATTCTAGGGTAACAGGCTAGACCTTAACCAATTTGGTCTAGAGTTTAGAACTTAAGGCCTGGTTAATCCTATAGAGAGGGCATAGTGGGTAATCTGAAGGTGAGAGGCTAGAATCTACCCAACATAAATATATCAATTATGAACTTACTTTAGATTAGCCAATGTTCTTTATATACTCGGGAGAGGGTAAATAATATGTATGTTTCTATTTTTCATATTACAACATTTAAACTTTTAAACTTTTGATTCCTACACTGATTATGATCTCATTTTAAGGGAAATTTTTTTTTATATTATCCGAGCTCCTTTAAACATAATTAATTAGAAAATCTGCATTTACTTTCTTCTTAAAAATATAATTAGCAAATATTTAGTTTTAACCTTTTACAAACATTTCGACACTATTTTCATAAAAGATTGTGTTTGCAATTTAAGTATAAGTTCTTCTAAGTTGTAATAGAAAATTTGTCACTCCTTGTGGGTTTGATACTGAGGTTTTTAAATAAAGCTCTATATTACTTGAAACGATACATATACTTGCGTAGTACCCCTAGTGTGTAAGCCATTAATCAAAATTCTAAATTCTATAACATATCTATTTTGCACACTAGGCATTAAATATAAATTGGGTCAAATTTTTTGCCATCTTATGAGAACTTAAATAACTTCGTAATTACGGGTTGGGTCAAACTTTTGGCATCGTTGTCGAGGATGTAACGAACTTTTTAACTTAGAAATTTTATTTCAACTATAGACTTATTTTTGGAGAATTGCTTTTTTATTTTTTCTTTATAAGTGCTTGACTATTGTGTAAAAAAAATTTTTAAAAATTTATTAAAAAAATAAAAGCTGAAAGAAATTTATTAAAAACAGAAAAAATCATAATAACCGAGAAAGTAAAAAATTAAAATTTTTTATTTGAAGTATTTTCTCAATTTTTACCTTTTGCATGCTAGTTCAGGATGTGAAGGTTTAGTGCCTTACGATTATGAGTTAGAAAGAACCATTAGAAAATTTCAAAAAATAAAATAACTTCATAAACTTCAAGAAATGGGGAACACATCACATAATAACATTGATATTCAAATTGTTGAAAATGAACATCATCATATATAAAGGCCTATAACGGACTATGCAAACCCTACAATAGATGAAATCCTCTTAAGTATACAAACTCTTACTGTAGTGGCTAACTTATTTGAACTTAAACTTGCAAATATACAAATTATACAAAATAATCAGTTTGGGGGAATACCAGCTGAGGATCCAAACCTACACCTTGCAAGTTTTCTAGAACTGTGTGCTACATTTAAGTACGACGGCGTATCAAACAACGTTGTTCTACTTCGATTTTTTTCTTTTTATTTAAGGGATAAAGCTAAGATGTGGTTAAATTCATTAGCACCTAGATCTATTAAAACTTGAGGAGAATTAACACAAAAATTCTTGGCTAAGTACTTCCCACTTTCAAAAACTACTAAGCTTAGAAATGATATAACCTCTTTTACTCAGTATGAAAGTGAGTCAATATACAAAGCTTGAGAATAATTTTAAAAACTCCTCAGGAAGTGTCCACATCACACTTTGCCAAACTGGTTAATTATTTAAATTTTTTATAATGGATTGGTAAGATCCCTTAGATCTATTATTGATGCTGCTGCTGGAGGTTCATTAATATCAAATACCATTTAAAGAAGCTTATGAATTAATAGAAGAGAGGACTACTAACAACTTTCAATGGCCTTCTGAAAGGCTAAATTCTAAGAAAATTGTCAGTGCTCATGATAATGATGCAATTTCAATTTTGGCATCTCATGTTGTTGCGATACTCAGAAGTTATATCAATTCGAAATGAATTTAACACCTCATGTGATTGAAGAAAAATCATTAGGACAAATAATTGATTCCGAATCTGTATTGATTATAGAAACTTAAATGTCACCACTAGGAAAGATCACTTTCCTAACTTTTCTGGACCAAACGTTGGATAGACTAGTTGGCCACCGATATTTTTTCTTTTTTTATGGATAATCTGGGTACCATCAAATACATATTCCTACTTAGGATCAATAAAAGAAAACATTCATAAGTCTATGTGGAGCTTTTATTTTTAGAAGAATTCCCTTTGATTTATGTAATGCACATGCAAATTTTCAAAGGTGAGTGATGTCCATTATCTACGATCTAATTAAAAAAGGAATTGAAGTTTTCATGGATACTTCTCAATTTTTTAAACATTTTTTTATTCAAGTTTAAATCATTTAATGAGATTTCTAAAATATTGCGAGGAAACATATTCAGTTCTTAATTGAGAAAAATGTCAATTTATGGTTGTATGAGGAATTGTGTTAGAATATTAAATTTCTGAAAAATGACATGGAATTAGATATAGTGAAATACAAGTTATTGCACCTCCTCCTACAATGAGAGGAGATAGAAGTTTTTTAGGACATGTTGGTTTCTACATGCATTATATTAAAGATATTTCTAAAATTACCAAGCTTCTATGCCATCTTTTGGAAAAAGATGCAATATTTGATTTTAATGAGGAATGCCTAAATGAATTTAAATTATTAAAGAAGAAATTAATCACTGCATCTATTATTGTTTCACCTGATTGAGAAAAACTGTTTGAATTAATGTGTGATGCTAGTGATTATGTTATTGAGGCATTATTAGGGCAAAAATATGATAAGAATTTTAAAGTTATATACTATACCAGTAAGACTCTTAATGAAGCTCATATTAATTATACTACTACAGAAAAAGAGTTATTGGCTATAGTATCTGCATTTGATAAATTTCAATCTTTTCTAATTGAAGCTAAATGTATTGTGCATATTGATCATTTAGCGAAAAAATATCTGATGCTGAAGAAGAATGCAAAATGAAGGTTAATCAGATGGGTGCTTTTTATGTAAGAGTTTGATTTTGAAGTTGTAGATAAAAAAGGTGCTGATATTTAAATTGTTGATTATTTATCAAGGCTGGAACAGGAAAATTATGGTGATAATGATATTGAAACAAAAGAAAATTTTCCTAATGAACAATTATATGCGATTACTAAATGATATGTTCTATGGTATGCTGATATAATTAACTATATAGTTAGTAACATTTTACTCTATGAACTTGTAAGCTGCGATGCAAGATTTTACTTCTCGGATGCCCCCTTATTTATATAAAAAAAATGTAAGGATCAAGTTACCTGAAGATGAGTACCATTTGAAGAAACCCAGAAAAGTATTCAAAAATGACATTGACCCACTTTTAATAAGTTTGCAATTTATGTTTATAGCAACGACACCAAAAACTTGATCCCGCTTTAAATATAGATATATGATTTAATGTATAATGTGGATTCTACGCAAGTATACGTATCGTATCAAGTAATACGGGGCTCTAGTGGAGTCCTGGTTATCGATCCCACATGGAAGTTTTTAACGATTTGTTATCGATTAAATTTAAAGGAATTATTTACTAATAAAGTGAACGGAAATTCAAAGTAACTATAATAAACTAAAGTAAACTAATGCTTGAAATAAGTTGATTTAAATAATTTAGAAAAAGTATCATTCTCCTTATTTTTAGAAAATTAAGTGAATGATGAATTTAAATAGGATTTTTTATTGTATTGTGACAAATAGGAGCATTCTATTCTTTACCCTTTAGTCAGAGTACGAAGAACGTTGATTAATCCTATATTTGATTACGAATCTGCAGTGCAATTTGGGAGGATCTTGTTGCCATTTCGAGCTCCACGTTCCCCTCACTCGAGGGCTAACATCTACACTTCGGCTCTCGAAACAATAGGACCGAATTGAATATTTTAGTCGTCACACTAAAATGTTCGATTCTACGTACGATAATTAATATTTCCTATTTATTTGCACCGCCTTCGAGGCTTTTGACTTCCTTGAATATTGGATGTAATTTTTACTATAGTTGATAATTCGACATATTTTAACTACTCGATTGGCCGGATTGAAAGTAAATTAAGTTTTAAGTAAAAATTATCACAATTTATTTATATTATATTAGGTGCTTCATTTAATTTCATCAATCCGCATAATTTTCATAAACAAAGAGAAAGATTAAGAAAGCTACTCAGAATGCATGGGAATAAAACAAAGCATGGATTTCATTTAAAGTTAACAACAATAAACAAAGATACTTATCTTAATTTCCTCCCTAAGCAGACTCCTTGAAGTTCCTTTGACTTTTCCTTCTAGTACAACAAACTAAATAGCGCTCAATTAAATTAATGAACTCTCTAAACACACTCAAACTCACTAAATTAGACACACACAAATGACACTTAAGACACTAGAAAGAGACACACAATCACTAGAATTCGGCCTCTATTTATAGAGGTAAGCAAAAGTCCGAGGGTGCTTAAACACCTCTTTAAAAAGTGTCCGGGTTCGATGTATATGCATTTTAGGCTGTCTCGCCGTCGGCGGGAAACGACCTCGCCGTCGGCGGGGCTTCTAGAAGGTCTTCGAGCCGCGCGATCTCGCTGTCGGCGCTCGGCTGACGGCGAGTAGTTATAATTCCTTCGAAATTCTCCTCACGATCTCGCCGTCGGCGGTCTCGATCTCGCCGTCGGCGACTTAGTTCAATTTGCATGAATTTCCTCCTTTTTGATCCAAATTTGCTCCATTTCATGCTTTTTGCTTCCATCACTTATAAATCTCCATTCTTACTGATAAAATAAAGGAAATACGCTTTCTTTAAAGTGCAATTTCATCAAAAATAGATATTAATTTCTTAATGTATTTTTACGTGATCAAAATCCCCAAACTTAATTATTACTTGTCCTCGAAGTAATTTTAATACTAAATAAAAATAATGATTTCTATAATAGAATTTTTCAATTCGAGATAATATGAATTAAATTTAAATAACATTATAATAAAGTTAAATATAAATATTTCTGAATAATTAAATTTACTTTATAGAGATAAGATTATTTAGTTATCGAGTCTAAGATTTATAGCTTTCATTTATTTCGGGAATAGTTATATTAAAAATAGTAAATTACTTAAGATATTTAGATGATAGGAATTTCAAGAAAAAACTATTTAGTAAAATACTAATCCACAAATATAAGTTTAGAAATATAATTAAGTTTTATCCTTTAGGTTGAATCTATTGAAGCCAATTTTTGATAAGGCATATCCTCAAGCTTCTCCTCACTTTATAATTTTCTTTTCTTTTCTTTTCTTTTTGGATTGATTTTCAATCCTTTTGTTTTGTTTTGTTTTTTAAAGTGAGTGTTACTGTATCTGGATAGCCTGTTAATAATTTTGAACTTCAAATTCTCTTCCTAAATTTGAAACTTAAAATATTTCTTTGCTTATATATATTTCATAGCCTTTACTTTATTGAGTTTCTATCCTTTCTTTTTCACTTAAATACTTAAGAATTTTTAATTTCAAAATATAGTTTTCCTTACTTTAAATAGTTTACTATATTCTTATTTCTTTTTAACCAAATATCTTATTCCATTAATTAATTGAATTACTAGAAATATTTTCTTTAACTTTATATAATAATTAAATAAAGTAACTCATAATTATTGAATTGAAAATTACTATAGAAAATCATTTAATAATAATTTTTGAAAATAGGAATTGAGAACAATTTTAATAATTAAAAATTTTTTATTTTTACCTTCCCCCAAACTTAAATTTTTTTATCTATACTACATAGTGAAAAATGGAAAGTATATATTAAAATTCATCATACCTTTGGGCTTTAGGTATTTCTTTTTTTTGAAATTTTTGCGAGCTTTTTCATTACTTACGGAACACATGCTGTTAGTATTCTTCCACATATAATATTTAAAAGAAAGTGCGGGGATGAAATTTTAAAATAAGTATCAAACATAACAAAGAAAACTTAGTTTATTACTACACATACATTTAAAACTTAAACAATACATTAAAGAAAGACTAACATCCTATATATAAAAAAAATGCGACTAATTTAACACACGAGAAATCTAACATCAAAAACATAAACAAACATATCGACATCCATAGTTCACAGAAAGTACGAAATAATCGCATCCAAAATAATAAAGTTTCCCAAAACAACAACAAATCTAAACAAACGAAACAAACTAAACAAAAGCTCTAATCTTCGCATCAAAATCCAAGCTATGTCATCTCCACGATCTCGAGTTGAGAAAGGTAGAGCAGTGAGATCTTGTGAATAACGGGGGCACTCGGGAAAGACAACATCTAAATCACCACTCCTATATCGACGTTCGGCTTCATAGTATGCGATCTCGTACTATGAATGTCGGCTGGAGATATTCGTTATCATAATCGTGTCTTCTCTCCGAAGCCTCCGATCCTTTGATCTATATGCTCGAATCTTCTTTCCATATTTTCTCCAGAATAACTCAAAACTCTTTCTACTCGTGGTTAAATTCATTCATCGGATCTTGAAGGGTAGGAGTGGTGTGCGAGGGGTGGTTCATAAGCTAGTAGAGGGTATATCTCTACTTGAAGAAGGTACATAATCCCTTGTCCCAGGATCTCCATCCTTCGTGGGATTCGTATTTCTTTATATTAGCACTGAGTAAGGGGTTTCATAGGTTCGATCCATTCCTCATCATCTCTTGCCTCTACCCAGGATAATTGGTAAAGTGCGTAGATAAGACCGGGATGTCCTAGTCCTCCTCCACTTTCATTTCTAGCGAGTGGCTAATATGTTTTTATATATAACATTTCCCACATTAATACTCTTACAGTTACGAATACATAAATTCGGAAGCGCTACTATCTCTTGTTACCTCATCTATGGTGGTAGGTAGGTAACAAAGTAGAACAAATAAAATAATGCCGGGCTTTAGATGTTGCATTTAGCATAGAGAGAGGAAGTTTACCCGTTCCGTTGCTTTATCTTCCGGACTCCTTTCCCATCGGTGAGAAAGTCGATCACCTCTTCCGGTGGTCCTTCCGTAGTTCCAAAAGTTTCATATTCATTGGTATAGGTTTCTCGTACTTCATAATAAGCGTTTATTCTAGCGGCGTTGAAATCTACAAAAAATCCTCTAACCTTGATCGGTGCATCTTCGACTTGTGTTAAATTTGCATAAAATTCCTTTCTTACTTCTACGATTGCTCTGTTGGTAACGAAACAGAAATTTTCCCATCCTCGCTCCTGAATGATTCGCTCGACTTCTCCTCACTGGATTCTTGAAAACTCGATCTTGAATGCATTTTCTTGCTTGTATGTTTTGAAAATATCGCGTTTGTGCTCTTGCATTAATGAATCGGGTTTCGTCATAATCTATTCTTCGCTTTTGTCGTGGAGCCATTTCTCGATACTGTGAAATTTGCAAAAATCTTAACTAAACTCCAAAATATTACTAAGAAGGCTTCCTACGACAACTAAAATCCATTTAAATCAATTTCTATGAAATTCTTCCAAGTATTTTCTCTACATTTCGAAAATTTTCAAAATTCTCCGATGTAGAAGAAATCGATGGTGAAAATCGAAAATTTTTGCATAGGAGTGAAGCTCTTACCAAGGGAAGATGAAATCCGGTGTCGAAAAGTGTTGAAATCGCCTCAAATCCGAGATCTCTCAAGCCCTAGGTCGGTTTTTTTCGAAATTTTGAGGAAAGGGATGATGAATAATGTCGGTTGACCGGTCAAATATATCTCTTTTCGCGTTCTCGCTGTTAGCGAGATTTTTCTCACCGTCGGCGAGCTAATTAATTTCATAAGGCAAAAGTTTCGGGAAAAATCCGTCGTCGGTGAGCTCGGTTTACTTGTCGGCGGGTTTTCTCGTTGTCGGCGAGATAATTCTCGCCGTCGGCGAGCTCCAAAAATTTTAAATTTTTGAAATTCGTCAATCATTTTCAACCTCGAATTGCCGTTAATCGATCTTCGATCACTTAATTTAATAATAATACGAAGATTAGATACTTATACTCACAAAAAGTCACACAACACAAATAATATAACTTTATATATGAAATCCATGAGATTTACAAACTCCATACTAACAACTTAACAACCTACTTAACTTAAATGTTCAAATCCATAATACTCGGCATCGCGATCCACACCACGATACTCTAAATGTCTGAGACATAACAATTTACATAAAATCTCATCGAATGCGAGATGATCGAATCAAAGTTCGACTCATAATAAAACCTAACTCCAAATCGAACACACATATATATACGAATATAACAAAAATATAGAAATCTTTCCTACTCTTCGGTGTACTGAACTAACATCTTCTACGATATTTCCGATGCGACGCGAGTGCACAAATAAATTGTAGAAAGGCACGAAAGGAATGCAACGATAGATTCTTCATTAATCCATCCTTTACGTCTTAGTAGATGAATAAAGCTGGCCTCAGGATGTCAGGTATGATCGAAGTGCTCCTTCATTCTCAATCGATATGATCGAACATATCGAAGATGTTGTCGATGGAATTCATCACATTTTGCGATTCTTTCTCCAATCCTTTAATCTTCTTCGGAATGAAATTAGTCTTATCAGTAAAGGGCCTTACTAAAGGATTGTTCTGTGATGCTCTGTCAGAAATAACGGTAATCTCATCATTGTTATCCAAAGTGGGAAACATATCAGTAGGATCTAGGGGTTTCCATGGTAAAAGTACTTTTTCCCAAGCCTCATAAGAAACTTGGTACGGCTTGCATAAATCGAAATATAGTAGATGGGTGTCGAGTCCATGCAACGACCCATGCACGATTAATCCCGATGCGGACTTTACTGTTATTGATCCAACATCGATAGGTAATCCGATTTGAATACGATAGTTTAAAATAGCGCATTCCTTTGAAACTTTATTTATTCTCATAGTAGGTAATAATTTTGATGATATAAAGAAATGCCGAGTGCTTCGAGACGGGGTTAAGAAGTGATGCAGAAAAAGCGACATACCGTCTTCTCGTAACTCCCGATCATCTGGTTCGTCGATCGAGTATCTATAGATTTCGTTCATATTGTATCTTGAAGGCACGAAAGTTGGAATAATGGCAAACAGAGGTATTTTCTATAGAAAACAATTCATTTACCCTTGCGGGAGTAAATGTTACCCATCTTCCTCGACGTAGACATTTCCATTGTTGATCGCATGTAAATTAGAGTAAAACTCTTTAACTACGGTATAACTACGGCGGATGTTGTATAACGAAAATACCTCCCAATGCCATTTGTGCGATCATTTCTTCGATTTTTGTAGTAGAATTCTCTACTCCTCTATTGACGAATCCTCTTTCTTTAATAAGTCTTTTCTTCATCAAGCCTTTGTTGAAGATTCGTTGTGCTCTCCGAGTCGACGAATTTTCTCAGGTTGAAAACTTCGGTTTTTGTGGTTTCTAAGAATTTGGAGGCCATTTTGGATGGAAAGGATTGGTCTACTAGTCGTTCTAAGGAAGAAAATGGTATAAAATCGGATTTGGAATAATTTCTTACGAAGGAATGGCTTAGATCCGTCCAAAACCGCACGAAAAATCTTTAAGAAACCAAATTTTCAATTGCCTCGCCGTCGGCGGGAAGTTCCTCGCCGTCGGCGACTTAGTTATAAAACTGAATGAAGTAATGGTCCACGATCTCGCTGTCAGCGGGCTCGAGCTCGCTGTCGGCGAGATTCTTAAAAATCGCTCATTTTCGCTGCGGTCAGAATATTTTACGATCTCATCGAATAGGTTCGATTTTGTGATGATTCTAATAAAAATTTGAGTAGTAAGATTTGTTTTAATAATATAGACTCACTAATATGTAGATATTTAAAAATAAAAGACTATTATGGGTTGCCTCCATAAAGCGCTTGGTTTAACGTCGTCGGCCGAGCTAATTTAGTTAGTGTTCGGGTTGACTAAGCATTAAAACCTCTTTAAAATTTGGTCTTATTTTCGAAATATGGTTTTAATCTATGTCCATTTACTTTAAATCTATGTCTTGTTTTTGGATCTTGATTTCTATAGTTCCATATGAAAATATTTGAGTTATGGTGAAAGGTCCTAACCATCGAGATTTCGATTTCCAGGAAATAATTTCAATCTAGTATTATAAAGCAAAACTTCTTGTCTCGGTTCGAAATTTCTACGATTAATCTTCGATCATGCCATAATTTCATTCTTTCTTTATAAATCTTATCATTATCATATGATTCGTTTCTTAGTTCTTCGAATTCATTTAATTGCAACAATCTCTTCTCATCGAACTTCTTTCATATTATAATTAAATTCTTTAATCGCCCGATATGCTTTATGTTACAATTCAATTGGTAAGTGACGAGTTTTTCCATATATAAGCACTATAAGGAGTCATTCCGATCGGAGTTTTATAAGCGATCCTGTATGCCGTAATGCGATGTACTGAGTCTTATAGACCAGATACGATCTATTAGGATTTACGGACTTTTCTAATATACGCTTAATCTCTCGATTAGAAACTTGACTAATCCATTAGTTTGTGGATGATAAGCGATTGATATCTTATGCATAATATTATATTTTTCTCTTAGTTTGTGAATATATTTGTTTCTAAAATGAGTTCCTCAAGTCGGTGATAATCGCTCTCGGCATTCAAATCTAGTAAAAATATTTTTCATTAAAAATTTTGAAACACTTTTAGCATCACACCTAGATAAAGCTTGTGCTTCGATCCATTTGGAAACATAATCGACAATTCTTAATATATATGAGTTTCGAAATGACGGAATAAAAGGTCCCATGAAATCTAATCCCCGAACATCAAAAATTTCAACTTCTAATATAAAATTCAGAGGCATTTCATTTTTTCTTGATATGTTTCCTACTCTTTGGCATTTATCACAGGTTTTTACATATCTATATACATCTCTAAATAAAGTAGGCCAGTAAAATTCAGATTGTAGAATTTTATATGCAGTTTTATATGTCCCAAAATGTCATCCAAAATCAGAATCATGACATTTTTGAATAATTGTTTCAGTTTCTTCATAAGGCACGCATCTTCTAATAATTAGATCCGTACATTGCTTGTATAAGTATGGTTCATCCCAAAAGTATGATTTAGTATCGTGAATGAATTTTTTCTGTTGTTGCAAAGTTAACATAGGTGGTAAAATGTCACTTACGATATAATTTACTATATCGGCATACCGAGGTATTTTCAACTCATTAATATTATAAAGTTGTTCATCGGGAAAAGCTGTCTAAAATTTCATTATCGATATTAGATAATTCATGATTTTCTAATCTTGATAAATGATCTACAATTTGATTATCGAGTTCCCTTTTTGTTAATTATCTCGAAATCAAATTCTTGCATTAATAATATCCATCTGATTAATCTTGGTTTAGAATCTTTCTTTTGCATTAAATATTTTATAGCAGAATGATCGGTATGCACGATACATTTAGTTCCTTATTAGATAATGCTTGAAATTTATTAAAAGCATATACTATTGCTAATAATTCTCTTTCGATAGCTTGTATAATTTATTTCGGCATCATTTAGAGTTTTACTTAGCATAATATATAACTTTGAAAATCTTATCATATCTTTGCCTAGAGCTGCTCCTATAGCATAATCACTAGCATCACACATAAGCTCGAAATGGTTTCTCCCGATTAGGTGAAACTATTATAGGTCTTGTAATTAATTTATCTTTTAATAATTCGAAAGCATTCGGGCATTCGGTTGTAAATTCAAATTTCTTGTCCTTTTCGAAGTTGGCATAGAGGTTTAGTAATTTTTGAAAAATCTTTAATATAGCACACGTAAAATCCGGCATGTCCAGAAAACTTCTTACCCCTTTTATCGTAGTTGGAGGTGGTAATTTAGTTATTACTTGAATTTTTGCGGGGTCTACTTCCATGCCTTTTTAGAAATTTTATGCCTACTAATACAATGCTGCTTGTAACATAAATTGACATTTCTCCCGATTAAGAACTAAATTAGTTTTCTCGCATACTTCGAATACTTTTTCAAGATGATTTAAGCATGTGTCGAATGTTGTTCCGAATACGGAGAAATCATCCATAAATACTTCTATTCCATTATCGATTAATTTACTAAATATAGACATCATACATCTTTGGAATGTTGCGGGTGCATTACATAATCCAAAGGCATTCTTCGAAAAGCGAAAGTTCCATAAGGACTAGTAAATGTAGTTTTATCTTGATCCTCGGGAGCAATTTGTATTTGATGATAACAGGTATATCCATCTAATAAACAAAAATACTTATGTCAGAATTAATCTATCTAACATACGAGTACAGAAATGGTAAAGGGAAGTGATCTTTTCTAGTGGTTGTGTTTAATTTTCTATAATCGATACATATTCGCCATACAATAACTTGTCTTATAGGGATAAGATCATTATTTTCATTAGCTTTGACGGTCGCCCCTCCTTTTTTAGGTACACGATGAATTGGGCTTACCCGAAGCATCGTCGAAATAGAATATATAATACCATTATCTAACCATTTTAAAATTTCTTTCTTGACTACTTCTTTCATTATCGGATTTAATCTCCTTTGTGGATACTGCTTTAGGTTTATGTTCATTATCTAAAATAATTATGTGCATACGGATTGAAGGACTAATTCCTTTAATATCTGCTTAAAGTCCAACAAAAATTTTCTTATATTTTTTTAATGTATCTCAAAGTTTTTGTTCTTGAGATTCATTTAATTCGGATGAAATAATAAGCTGGTAGAGTTGAAGAATTACCTAAGTAAGCATACTTTAAATGATTAGGTAACATTTTTAACTCGAGTTCGGGAGGTTTAATAATTGATGGAGCTATATTTTTTTCGGTATTTTATGTGTTATCCAAAAATTCAAATTTCTCTTGAATATAATCTAATTCTTCATTTATCTCAGATTTTTCAATTAATTCAATATTTTCTTTTTCTAATTTTTCTTCATAATATTCTTTAAAATGTTCTTTTTTGTAAATGATCGAGTACTTCCATTCGAAAACACTCATCATCTTTTTCTAGCGCGGGATATTTCATTGATTTAGCAATATTAAAAGTTACTTTTTGGTCATTTTCTCTCATAGTCAATTCTCCTTTCTGAACATCGATCATAGCTTTTCCGGTGGCTTAAAATGGTCTTCCTAAAATGATAAGAATTTCTTTATCTTCTTCGATATCTAGAACGATAAAATCTACGGGGAAGATAAATTTATCCACTTTTACTAATACATCTTGAATAACTCCCTTAGGATATGTAACGAACGATCGACTAGCTGAAGAGTTGCTTGAAGTAGGTGAAATTTCTCCCAATCCTAATCTCTTAAAAATTGATAGAGGCATTAGATTGATGCTTGCTCTAAGTCGCACAAAGCTTTTCCATAGAATTTTTCTCCGATAGCGCGAGGTATAGTGAAAGCTACCGGGATCTTTTAATTTTTCGGGAAGTTTTTTCGAATAATAGCACTACACTCTTCACTAAGTGCAACCATTTCATTATCGGTAAATTTTCTTTTTTTATTTAGAATATCTTTCATAAATTTTACATAGTTTGGCATACGTTCAAAAGCTCTACGAAAGGAATATTTATCGTTAATTTCTTCGAAATTTCAAGGAATTTAGCAAATTGTTTGTCTTTTTTATGTTGAATTAGTCGTTGAGGAAATGGTGGTGGAGGTTTTTCAACGAAATTTTCATAGGTATTAAAGGATTTTCTAAATTTGGATCTTGTTGATTCTTTTCCTTTTCGATTTCCACTTCCTCTTTTTGACTTTCGAGTTCTTTACGAATTCGAGGTTCTAATTCTTTTCCACTTCGTAATTGTATCGCTTTAATTTGTTCATTTCCCTTGTCTTTGGGATTTATTTCCACATTACTAGGGAAATGTTCCGGATATTCTATTATTAAGTGCGGTAGTGATATGTCCGAGTTGAGTTTCAATATTTTTGATAGTTGTTCCTTGATTTTGTAATTGGTTTCCTTGTATTTGTAATTGATTTCCTTGATTTTGTAAATGTTGACCCATATTTAATATTAATTCTTCTATAGATAATTTCTTATCTTTAAATTGAGGGTTATTATTATTAAATCCGAGTGGATAATTAGGTTTATAATTAGGATTTCCTTGATTAGATGGATTTCTCTAATTGTTGTGTCATATTATTCATCCATGGTTGATTAGTTGTATTATTATTCCAATTAAAATTAGGATGATTTTTCCATCCGGGATTATAATAATTTGCATAAGGATTATTGGGTACATTTGTTAATTGCATTAATTGTTTCATATTGAGATTGGGATTCTATAAGTTGTCCAGATGAATTTTCTTCGATATAGTTGGAGAGTAATTCATTCCGAAATGATATAATTTTTTAGATATAGCGACAATTTGTGAAGCTAACATAGATATTGCATCATTTTCATGAATACTTAGCTATTTTTTCGGATTCATTCTATCAGAGAGCCATTGAAAATTATTAGTTGACATTTCTTCGATTAGTGCATAGGCTTCATCGAATGGTTTTGACATTAATGATCCTCACGTGACGGCATCGATGATTGATCTTAAAGATCCTACTAATCCATTATAGAAAGTTTGGATAATTAACTCGATACGGTAACGCATGATGTGGGCATTTCTAAGAAGTTCTTTAAATCTCTCCCAAGATTCATATATTGACTCTCCATGTAGTGACTAAAAGAAGTTATATCGTTTCTAAGCTTAGCGAGTTTTAGATGGCGGAAAATATTTGGATAGAAATTTTTGTGATAATTCTCCCCAAGTTTTAATAGATCCAGAGTCTTAACGAATTTAACCACATTTTAGCCTTATCACTTAAAGAAAAAGGAAAAGTCTAAGTCTAATAGCATCGTTAGATACTCCTTCATATTTGAAAGTAGCACATAGTTCTAAAAAACTAGCAAGATGTAAATTAGGATCTTCAGTAGGTGAACCACTAAAATGATTATTTTGTACCATTTGGATAATTGCAGGTTTAAGTTCGAATGAATTAGCAGCTACATCAGAGTTTTGAATAGTTAAATGAATTTCATCTAATGTAGGGTTGGCATAATCTCGTAATGGTCTTGGTTGATTGATATTTTCATTTTCAGGTATATTTGTCATTTGTGTTAAATTTATAATTTCTCTTTTTGGTTTTCTAATTCTTTTAATTGTACGCTCTAATTCTGAATCGTAAGGTATTAAATTTTCGTTTCCAAATTTTCGCATACAATTTTATAAAATAAATTTTAGATTAGTCAGTTACTTTAGTAAATAATTTCTTTACTTCCCGACAACGGCGCAAAAACTTGACCCACTTTTAATAAGTTTGCAATTTATGTTTATAGCAACGGCACCAAAAACTTGATCCGCTTTAAATATAGATATATGATTTAATGTATAATGTGGATTCTACGCAAGTATACGTATCGTATCGAAGTAATACGGGGCTACAGTGGAGTCACGGTTATCGATCCCATGGGAAGTTTTTAACGGATTTGTTATCGGCTAAATTTAAAGGAATTACTTACTAATAAAGTGAACGGAAATTCAAAGTAACTATAATAAACTAAAGTAAACTAATGCTTGAAATAAGTTGATTTAAATAATTTAGAAAAAGTATCCTTCTCCTTGTTTTTAGAAAATTAAGTGAATGATGAATTTAAATAGGATTTTTTATTGTGTTGTGACAAATAGGAGCATTCCTATTCTTTACCCTTTAGTCAGAGTGCGAAGAACATTGGCTAATCCTATGTTTGATTACTGAATGCGATGGTAGGTCGGGAGGATGCGTGTTGCCACTTCAGAGCTCCCGCGTTCCCCTCACTCGAGGGCTAACATCTACACTTCGACTCTCGAAGCAATAGGACCAAATTGAATATTTTAGTACGTCACACTAAAATGTTCGATTCTACGTCCGATAATTAATATTTCCTATTTATTTGCACCCGCCTTCCAAGGCTTTTGACTTCACGAATATTAGATGTAATTTTTACTATAGTTGATAATTCGACATATTTTAACTACTCAATTGGCCAGATTGAAAGTAAATTAAGTTTTAAGTAAAAATTATCACAATTTATTTATATTATATTAGGTGCTTCTATTTAATTTCATCAATCCGCATAATTTTCATAAACAAGGAGAAAGATTAAGAAAACTACTCAGAATGCATGGGAATAAAACAAAGCATGGATTTCATTTAAAGTTAACAACAATAAACAAAGATACTTATCTTAATTTCCTCCCCAAGCAGACTCCTTAAAGTTCCTTTGAATTTTCCTTCTAGTACAGCAAACTAAATAGCACTCAATTAAATTAATGAACTCACTAAACACACTCAAACTCAATAAATTAGACACACACAAATGACACTTAAGACACTAGAAAGAGACACACAATCACTAGAATTCGGCCTCTATTTATAGAGGTAAGCAAAGGTCCGAGGGTGCTTAAACACCTCTTCGAAAAGTGTCCGGGTTCGATGTATATGCATTTTGAGCTCGTCTCGCCGTCGGCGGGAAACGACCTCGCCGTCGGCGGGGCTTCTAGAAGGTCTTGAGACCATGCGATCTCGCTGTCGGCGGGCTCGGGCTCGCTGTCGGCGAGGTAGTTATAATTCCTTCAGAAATTCTCCTCACGATCTCGCCGTCGGCGGTCTCGATCTCGCCGTCGGCGACTTAGTTCAATTTGCATGAATTTCCTCTTTTTTGACCCAAATTTGCTCCATTCCATGCTTTTTGCTTCCATCACTTATAAATCTTCATTCCTGCAATAAAATAAAGGAAATACCTTTCTTTAAAGTGCAATTTCATCAAAAATAGATATGAATTTCTTAATGTATTTTTCTGTGATCAGTCATGAATCTGATTTTGAGGGACATTTTGGAGTGGATAAAACTGCATTTAAGATTCTACAATATGTATTTTGTTGGCCTACTTTATTTGAGGATATTAATGCATATATTAAAACATGTGATAGATGTTAGAGAGTAGGAAATATTTATAAAAGAAATGAAATGCTCTTAAATTTTACTTTGGAAGTTGAAATTTTTTATGTATGGGGTTTGGATTTTATGGGACCATTTATATCATCTTTTAGAAAAATACATATTTTATTAGTTGTGGATTATGTTTCAAAATAGATTGAAGTTATTTCTTTCCCTCGATGTGATGCTCAAAGAGTTGTAAAACTTTTAAGGAAAAATATTTTTACCAGATTTAAAATGTCAAGAGTGATCATTACAGATGGGGAAAATCATTTTAAGAACTTAAGAATTGAAACGTTAATAAGGAAATATGGAATTAAATATTGAATTGCCACAGTATATCACCCTCAGTCTAGTGGCCTAGAAGAAGTATCTAATCATGAAATTAAAAGAATATTGGAAAGGCTGTAAATCCTAATAGAAAAGACTGGTCTACTAGACTTGACTGTATTATGGGCCTATGGGATTGCTTATAAAACTTCTATAGGAATATCACCATTTAGGCTCATATTTGAAAAGGCTTATGACTTGCTAGTTGAATTGGAGCATAAAGCTTATTGGGTGGTAAAGGAATTTAATTATAATTTGAAAGATGCTGGTGATAAACAATTATTGAAAATAAATGAGCTTAAAGAAATTAGAAATGAATCTTATGAGAAGGTAAGAGTTTATAAAGAAAAGATGAAAAAATTAGCATGTTTGGAAGATTTTAAGAAAAGATTTTGATGGTGCACAAGAAGTTTTACTTTATAATACAAGATTGAAATTATTTCTCAGAAAACTTAAGTCTAGGTGGTTAGGTTCATTTATTGTAATAAAAGTTTATCCGTATGGTGTTGTGGATATTATTCATATGAAACTTGAAAGGATAATTAAAATAAATGGACATCGATTAAAACCTTACATTTGTGGAAACAAGTCTTTACATGAAGAAATTCTGATGTTGGGTCACATAGAGTAAAATATTGGATACGTTAGGCTGACGATGTTCAATTAAGCGCTTTGTAGGAGGAAACTCATAGTTATCTGTGTCGATTAATTTATCTTGTTTTATGGACTATTTGTTGTAGTAATGAGACATACATGATGTAAGGAGGTGTAAAATAATAATTCAATGATCAAGTTGAGTTTGGGTTATAAAATTTGGACGCAAGGCAAAACAGTGCATGTTTGGCACTAGCGCCTAGGTGCCAACACCTGGCACCAAAGCGCTAGTTCACAATAAGCCTAGTGCCTAAGCGCGAGAAACCGACACCTAGGCGCCATAGTTAGAAGTCATGGGAAAACCCCCATAGGAAGTTTAAACCCATTTATTTCCTTTAAAGCCCTTTAAATTCGTCTATTAGACCTGACACTTTGTATCCTAGGCTTGAGAAAACATCTTTTGAGAAGGAAAAGTGTGCTCAATCCAATTTTCTTGTTCCAATGGAGAGTAAAAGCAACGGTGGAGTTGATGGGAGGAAATTTGTTCACAAGGATGCCCAGACATACATCAATGGATTCCTTGCACTTAGCCTTGCAAGTATTACGAATAAGATCATAAATTAGAAGAGGAGCTTGCGAATCTGCATACCAATTTTAACGACATCTATTACCAATTTGAGAATTTTGATTGGAGAGAAAGTTGCTGAAGAATTTTCTCGCACTCCTTTTCATTACTTTTTCGTGCACCAAACTCCGATGAATGAAAAGATAGAAGATAATAGTTCCAACAATTATTAGTCTGGACTTTGTGTGAGGAGTTTAAAGTTTACAAATGTTTGCAAAATTTGTGCTGACCTTTGAATTATGCGCGCCTTTATTTCTGCATGATTTGGTACCTATCTTAGTATTTGCTTGATTTCTATTGTTAGATTGATAGTGTACCTATTTTGTGTTAAGGAATCTATATTGAATTTGTGAGTAAACTATGTTAGTATGCTTGAATTATTTGAATTGTTAGAATTTTGGGTGTTTAATAGTTGTGCAAATGGAAGTTGAAGAGATGTTTGGAAGATGATTAATTATTTAAATTACATTAAATTGATTTAATTAGGGTTTGGATGCCTTAGGATTGTTGTAATTACACTTTAAAAATAAATAAATAAAATCAAAAAACTCGGGCAAAAATTTGGGTCTGACGCATAGGAGCCTAAGCGCCAGAAGCCGTGGTTCAGCGTTCCTAAGAGCCAAGTCAGTGTCTAGGCACTGAACCGGCTAAACCATCATTTAATTTGGGATTTTGGACCATTTTACGTCATTTTTAGGGCTGAAGCATCTTCAACTTCTTCCATGCGCATGATTGGACTCCTAGGGCTTCTCTTAACTCGCGGATCTTGGTGTTTTTGGACTAAAAAATTAAGAATTTCTTCTTCTCTAGGTAAGATCTACATTTTGGTAGAGAAATTTTTTCATTTCACCATAGATTTCTTCCACATTGAGTGGGGGCCAAAAATTGAAAAACTTGCAAAAATAGTGAGAAATCCATGGTTGGAAGTGTTTGTTTGCTTGGAAATCGCTTGTAGGAGCCTTTAGAACTTACATTTGGAATTTATTTTGATTTATGCAAGATCTTTGAGGTGGGTACTAAAACTAAGAGAGGAAAGGGGAAAGAGATTATTGATAGCAAGAAAATTTTCAATCTTAAAGTGCAGGATCGTTAAAATGATTTTCATTTTATCAAGGAAGTTCATTGCAGAGCTGAATTTTTTGAGTCCTGCTAGTGCTGTATAAAGTTTAATTGTGGCTCGCTAATGAGAAGGATTTTGTTACTTCACTGTAGTATCTATGGTGCGAGAGTTTTATGCAAATCTTTTGGAAGCAACAAAGGATGGAGTATTTGTTCGAGAAAGAGGAGTTGATTTCACTGTAGAGAGGATCAATTCATTGTATCAGTTGACACCTACACTGGATTGTTATTATTTTGAGTTTGAGCCTGTTGAGACAGAGCTGGATGAGATCATTGCATTCCTCACGGATGGACGTGGAGCGTGGAAAATAAAGAATTGACATAATGTATATTTCCCCTCTTCCATGCTTGATGATTCATCTAAAGCATGACATTATTTCATTTCAGCTCAACTGCTCCCAACTGATCAGTTAAGCAAAGTTATCGGGGAGAGAGCTATCCTCAACTACTGTATTTAGAAAATGAAGCCTATAGATATTGCCTCTTTTATCTAAAAAGCTATTTTCATGTCCACCAGAGCCAGCACTTCTGCAGGTTTGGGTTATCCTTCTCTTATTATTACTATCTGCAAACAGTCTGGAGTTTAATATGAATCTTGGAAGGACTTGCTCCAACTTCTAAAGCCTATTGGTAAGGCTAATGTGGATATATAGGAAGACGTTGAGGTAGAACTTCTGATGCATCATCTTCTTTAGCCTCGAGACCTTCTACATCTATTGCTTTTACTCATACTCATACTTTGGACACAATACTGAGGTTGTTACAAATACAACATGGGATTTGCTTTCTTTACAGAGTCAGATGCATGAGAATGAGGAGAATTGGGATCATTTGGAGCATTATTAAAAACGTAGAAGTGAATATGAATTGATTTTCAATACCTCCATTGTCAGTTTCCTGAAGGGCGATTAGACTGTAGTATTTTCTACATGTCCTCTGCATCAAATATTTGAGTGTCGAAAGGCCATGGAGTAGGATGATCATGATGATGAAGATGAGGAGGAGTAGTTTTATGATTATGTATTTGCTTTGCCTGATAGTCATTGACTTTTCCCTTGTTATTATGTACTAGATATTGAGTTATGTTTACGTTTTTTTTATGTGAATTTTAATGCTTTTTAGTTTCATTGCACTTCTGTTACCTCTTATATATATATTGCCTGTGTGTGATAGTAGTTCTTTACTTAGTACCTTATTTGTAAAACCTATTTTTGAAATTAACTTACTACTAACAGACATGCTTTACTTTTAGTACCTATATTATTTTCATGTTTAGAACCATGTGATGTATATTTAATTTGTTAATTTTTTTCTCTTCATACTTGTTTTTTTGTACTGTAATGTTTTAAGAATGATTTAGAAATTCAAGTTTGGGGGAGGAAGAAAAACTATTTAAAAACTAAACATTATTTGTCACCAATAAACTATATTTAAATTTTATTTTAAGGATAACCTGTGGTTGTTGACCTCATTTTTGATGAGGTCTTCTCTTCTCTCTTTAGTACTTAGGATCTAGCCTTAGGCTTTTCCTTTGACTATCTTAGAGGACTAGAGATGGGACCCACCACTTAGAAATTCAAACCACTTCTTAACTCCTGCAAACTCCACAAACTTGATTGTAGACCACTAATCACTCAGAGGGTTGAGATCGAAATGTGAAAGTTTAAAGGATAAGTTCTCATAGGACTCTTTGGCCTTAGGAGCCCACTAGGTGGCATGGTGCAGGTGAAGGGGCTGACTTACACACACATTACACCTATACACTACACTTTCACACACCTCCTAAAACCACACCCATGCCAACTTGACCTCATGACTCATGAAGGTGGTTCGCATGGATGGTCGCTTAACCACTAGCCCTTGGTCAGAGGGTTAGGAACAACATAGTGGATGCCTCGAATGAGTCCCTTCATGGCTCATGTGGACTTGATATGGCTTCATGGCTCAACAAAAATGATTTCATTCCACTTACGTTCACCCGATCTTGATTTTCCAAATTTTCGATTTTTGACCCAGGGACACTACACACTTTAGCTTCACAAAAACCTTGAAACCCTCAAAATTTGCAAAATCACCTAAACTACCCAAAATTCCCCAAAATCATTCCTAAACATGTCTTCACCAACCAAATTGATCATCCATAACCAAAAATTCCAAAAATACCTCCCAATACCCTCAAAATACCCAAAATACCCCTCTTAGCCAAAAAATCCAAAAATTCAGAAAATTCCCAGAAAATCCCAGAAAATCCCAAATATTCCCAATTTCATTTGTTCAACTACATCATGGGCCAATTTTGTCAATTTACCCCACTTTTATCAAAACCCCAATTTGACCATTTTAACCCAAAGTAAACCCAATGTCGAACCAAACCTACCCAATTGACCCAAAATCTGGTCCAATTCAATTCTAAACTTCAATTCAACATCCCCAACACCAATCTAGACCAAATCCAAGCCCGATTTGGTTGGCATTGGGATCGATTTCACTTTTGGCCTTAAAGCCCGATTTGGGCTCATGACCTGAACTTAGCCCAAACTCACCCAATTCAACTCCAATTAACCCCAAATCTTTTCTAAACCTTCCTTAACATCCCCATAAACAAAACACTAACATGATTTGCCCAAGATTTTGACCCAAACCCCACTCGAATTCAACCCCGAAATCAAAAAGCCCGATTTTGACCTAAACTGAGACCTAGCTTAAATAGACCCAAACCTCAAAATCAAAACCCAACCAAAGCCAAAACCTCTTTGAAACACTCCCATAAACATTTCTCAACATTTATTTTACATCAATTTCAACCCTAGCCCGACATTGGCCCGAGTTAGCCCAATTTGACCTACATTGGCCCATTGTACAAATAAACCCAAATTCGACCCAATTCAAACCCAAACCACCTTAAATCTATTTCAAATTACTCATGAAACATCCCTAAACCAAAACCAACAACTATTTGGCCCAACCTTTTACAAAAATTCCCATCCATGAACACATTCTTAAACTTAAAAGCCCACTTCCCTTAAACCTTCTTAAAAGCCATTTCCTTGAAATTCAAAAGCCCAAATCATCCTAAAGCCCACATGACACTTCCCCTCATCATCCATTTGATCAAAATCACCCCTAAGTTTCAAAATCATCAATTAAACCATTCTAAATCAAGCCACATGTCAAATTACCCCCTAAATGCCAAATATTTCTAAAACCCTTTTCATGAAACAAGTCGACCTTTTCCCAGACGAAATGGAGCCATGAACAAGCCATTCTCGAAGCCACATGAAGTCATGAGGGCTTTGACTTGTCATTAGTCCATTTATGGCAAGAAGAGGGGTTCTTTCTTAAACCTCCTTTAACCCTTTTTTGCCTTAATTATGTCGCACACTAAACCATGTTTAGCCGCCTCATCATGGATGGAGACTTCACCACTCCTTCTAAGGCGACCTAAATGATTCCCTCGGCTCGAAATCAGAGCTTGGAAGGGTGCACCAAGCCCGAAAATGGTGGGTTGACCCAAACCAAGTCAAAGTGACCCCTTCCACGATTCCATTTAATTCGGCCACTTTACACATGGCGAGTGCCGATTGCTTGCACCAAGCCCGGCCACGACCCACTGAACAAGATGGTGACCGGTGCACGGCCGGCCGGCCACCGGGCCGCGGGAAAACACCATGGTC
The DNA here is from genome assembly GCA_022702705.1 of Papilionanthe hookeriana x Papilionanthe teres. NCBI lineage: Eukaryota > Viridiplantae > Streptophyta > Magnoliopsida > Asparagales > Orchidaceae > Papilionanthe > Papilionanthe hookeriana x Papilionanthe teres. The sequence goes on from CM040424.1 coordinate 86,671,876, forward strand.
GAGACCTTGGGAGGAGCGAAAAATTCGATCCTCCCTTGCTGACTTGTCTCGACCCGAATGGACGGCATAGCTCTCCTTCTCCTCACGGAAGCTGGTGATCCCCGGCCTTAAACCCCACAGGAGGCCCTCCGCCCTCTCTGACTTCAAACCCCTCACCCTCGCGGCCATGGGAGGTGCTGGAACCGAACCATACCAAAACTGCGCAAAATCACTCCTCGCTCCCCTCCGGACTTAGAGCAATTGATCCTACTTTGTTCTCCTGCTCACAATCCCGGTTGGTTGAGCTCGATTTTGGAGCTCGATTCTCGAGCCAGAACGATGACACTCCTGAATCCTCCACCAAAATCAAATTAAACTCACCTACACCTTCACCGGGCACGAGAAGAAGTTTTCCGGTGAAAGCCCCTCTCCGGGGCCGCCCGGTTGTTCCGGACTCGAAGGTTGTGATTGGCCTTGGTGAAAATCACACCGAGGCGATTCACCACATCCTCGGGCTTCATCCCTAGCCTCCTGCGGCTCCAACGAACGTGCCGGAACATCTCCGATCGAGGCTTCACCTCCTCGAGCTAAGGTATGGATCAATTCTTCATCCCGAGCTTCGAACATTCTCCATTTCAAATGAGTCGATTTCGATGAGCATTAGCCAGTATAGATGTGTTCGTCTCTTGAAGACGAATCCATAGAGCATAAGAACATAAAAATCCATGGAGAATTGAGTGAGATCTTAGGGGCTAGAAGGTAGACGGCTCTCGGGTTAGGACGCTCGGGGACGATGAACGGATGCGCGTTCATTCGATACACGCGCGGACGGACGGCTCGGATGGCGTCGGACCGGGAGATGGTACGTGAACCGCGGGCCGCGTGGCGGCGAGTCGAAGGCGGCGTCAAATGGGAGCGCGCCGCGTGTGCATTCGGAGGCTGCCGAGGGTTGACGCGGCGCGCGTCACTTAAGTAGAAAAATAGGATTTTTCTTATTTATTTAAATCCCGAAATTCAAAAATCCATATCTTTGTGTAGAAAAATCACAAAAATAAAATAAAAATACCCTCTTGCTCGGTGAACGAGAGGAGAATAATGTGGAAAAGAAATTAATTAATTTTGTCCGAGTACTTTATTTTTAATTAATTATTTACTCCCTGCATTGTTTTAATTCTCCATGCATTCATACAATTCACCATGGCATGAGACCATAGGGCTTTTGAAGCCTACGAACTTGGGGACATTCACTGAATTTTCCGAGGTCGGGAGGCCATCTATGTGAAAAGTTATTGATTTTTCAAATGCATGTGGCTGTTTTGAGTATTTTAATTCCAAAAATTAGCATGTTGTGAAATAAATTCTAGGAAAATTTGGTGATGTTCCTTATGACCGAGAGAACCACTAGGAAAATAGCTTGAGTTAATTCACTTAAGATAACCACTAATTGGCTTAAACACCCAAAATAGACCCCTAATTAATTAGAGTTAACCATAGATCAAATTGACTTGAAATCGATTCTCCACTGACCTTTAGGATCAGAGGAACCCACCATAAAAGTTTGAAGTCGATTGGACTTGGTTAGCCTTACTTAAATGGGTTGATTAAGCCAGTTTAGTCATTTTAAACTTTAAAAATTCATAACTTTCAAAATACCTTTCAAAAATTCACCAAATTGGTTTTGGAGCCTCTCCGATATCAGGGGAATTTAAGAAAATTAAAATTTCAATTTTCTAAAAAAGTTAATTTTTTAGTATTATTTTAATATTTTAATAATTAAAAAATAATAAAAATCACAAAAATAATAAAATTCACCAAAATGTCATATTTTGAAATTTAATCACTTAGGAACAAACCCCATATTTTTCTTAGGTCTATTTAATGAGATATTAAATTTTAAAGCCCTAGGGTAATTTTAAAATTAAAAAAAAATGTATTTTCTAGCATTTTCACTAAAATAATTATAATAAATCAAAGAAAAATCAGAAAATTATAAAATTTGGTTCTATAGAATCCTTGATATCAGAGAGAATTTTAAAAATTATAAAATTCATTTTTCAACTTATATTCTATTTTTACATTAATTAATCCTCCAGAACTTAAAATAATTTTAATAAATAAAATATAATTCAAAAAATCACAAAAATTGGTCCAAGTGGTCCTCTGGTCATTAGGAATGTCCCATAATTTTCTTAAGGATAGAAACTTTCCCTTGGTCATGTTGTTAAATTTTCCTTGAAAATCCTCATTTTTCACCAAAAATAATTAAATAAATAAATTAAATACAGAAAAATCACATTTTCTCCTCTAATGTCTTTATTGACATATGAGTGAAGTCACATAAAAATTTCAAATTCATTTGAGCTCAATTTAGTGAGTTATGAAATTGTTAAGCTTGAAGGGCAAAATGGTAATTTTAACCCTTAATTAAAACTTTAGGCTTAATAAAATGAATAGGTAAAATATTTGATTTTAATCTGATTTGGATGATTGAAATTTAGATAATTAAAGGGTAGAAACCTACTAAATAATTTAAAATATTTGAAATAAACCTTAATTAAATAATAAATTAAATTTGGAAGAATAATAAAATTGGAATTATTAAAATAGGGATATTATTAGGAAGAGGTTTGTTCTTTAATTTAAGAATCCCTAAATTAATCATCCCAATAATATTTAATTCCTAATTAAAATGATAATCCAAGTTTAAGATTTAAAATGCTTCAAAAGACTTAATCATTAAATTAAATTAAAGTTAAATTATTTAAAGCAAACCTTTTTAAAATAAATTATTAAATTAAATTAAATTAAATTAAATTAAATTAAATTAAATTAAAACAAATTAAATTAAATTAAATTAAATTAAAATATATTAAAATATATTAAATTAAATTAAATTAAATTAAAACATATTAAATTAAATTAAATTAAAATTAAATTAAATTAAATTAAATTAAATTAAATTAAGTTAAATTAAATTAAATTAAATTAAAATTAAATTAAATTAAATTAAATTAAATTAAATTAAATTAAAACTAAATCAAATTAAATTAAATCAAATTGAATTAAATTAAGATAAAGCATATTATATTAAATTAACTTAAATTAAATTAAATTAAATTAAACCACATTAAATTAAATTAAATTAAATTATATTAAATTGAATTAAATGACATCACTTAAGACATAAAGAAATTCAAAATAAATCTAAAATAACTTGAACATTATTCCAAACTTAAATCATTAATTTGAACTTAAATTTGAATCGCAAATCATTAAATATCATTTTGCCCTTAGGAGCTTTTACTATTATAACTCCTAAACGGAGTATCAAGTGAAATGACACTTCACCCATAAGGATATTGAAACATCCTAATTATCTGAGCAAGAAATAAAACTTAACTTAAACACCCTGGATGATTAATTCACTGCATCGATAGAATTCATTTGGACTTAGGATAATTCTCGAAATATTGAAAAGATGTTTAAGATTCGTCTTAAACACTTCCTCGATATGATGGAATGTCCTTAAGAACAAATTGAGCTTAGTTGTTCTTTGGTGAAGAGAAATCATCCTTAAAACTAAAATTGAAGACACTAGACGTCATAGGAATGACTATTTATAGGATTAGGATTTTGGTAGAAAACCATAACCCTTCCCTTAGCTTTACTAAGAAATTCTTATAAATGCTTAAATGCTCTAAACTGCGTTTCAAGTACAGCTTGGAATGACGGGAAGACCCTCCAGGTACGCTTTTATTTTATTGCAATTTACCTTATCGCAATTCATTTATTCGTGTTGTACTTTACCTTTCTTGCATGATAAACAACAGTTGCATGAAAACCTACACCTTTAGGACGAAAACCAAAGCTGAAACCCATAACTAAATTAAAAGACACTACAAGATAAAATTCACCTCCACGACATTTCAAAATATAAGACAACTCGAAATTTAATCACGAAACGAACAACAAAACTACAATTACAACTAAATTAAAACGTCTCGTTGAATGATCGGGAATACCTCGGATGATGTAACCCACGTGTTGCTAGCGGGATTTCCCACGGTCTAAATGAAAGTGCGGAACTCATTTAGTTGAGTTTAGCAAATTCATACTGGACTAAGTGAATTCGATGAAAATAACGGTGCGGGATGACGGAACCGTGGGATCTTAATCGGTTCGTTTAATCAACTTTAAGATTTGTTTTAATTAAAACATAAAAAACACTTGGAAATTAAGACTTTCTCTAAACCAAACACTTCTCCCATCTCCTGATTTATGACTTCTAAAACTAAACCTCTGCAACAACAAGGAGCTCGGAGCATGGTGGGCAGAACGACCATCGTCATCAGTGAAGCTCGAGTCTACTTCGACAAAACTTTCCTTAGAACTAAATAACCAAGCCATAGGACCTCGAGGTAGTTTGCTCTAGTGCGACATAAATCCTCGACTCTTCGTTAGGCATTTGCATGATCATGTCATGTAAATTAAGCCCTAGCTGGTCTTAGGATTTCCGAGGTAGTCGTCCGATACGACATAAACCCTCACATCTTCGAAATTTATTTGTATGATTTTATCATACAAATATAAGTCCTAATTAATTAAAATTGGCGAGATCGAAACATTAAATAAACATTAGGACCTTCCTAAATTCGAAGCGAAACAATAGGATAGTCGGGAAATTATCGAAGTTCGCTTCGAACTGTGATTTCTCTACCTTTCTTCCTTTGAATTCCCAAAACAAAATGTTCCAAACTTGATCCATTCCCTATTGAAATTCCAAAATTCAATCCCTTGAAAACTTAAACTTTGAAATTCTTGAGAGCAGAACTACTGATTATTATCGAGAGTTTTCTTAGGTGATTTCCGTCACTTAAGATGTAATTAATTATAGGGGCTTGCCCTTATAGGGAACTTTAAGAACCCAGGTAATATAAACCACGCTTAATTCATTTATATTAAGCAGGGGAACTTGTCGGCTTATAAAATTGGTTCGCGAGACCAAACGGATGTCACAAACCTTTCTAGTTTATTTAATCGAGCCCCATTATCGAGCGAGTGTGTCTATTCTTCGGGATAGATACACGGTTTGTGGTGCGGCGCTCGTTTATATAAACTATTCGGGATGTGAGATCGGTTTGATTTCATATCTTAAAATTTTCAAATTTAAAATTATTTTCAAAATCAAATACTACTTTTCAAATTATTTATTTAAATTAAATTAAAAATTCACCGACAATTTCTGTAGGCGACCTCTTTTCAAAAATACAACACCCAAACCTAAAAATAAGCCGTACAGTGGTATGTGGTGTTATTTTTAGAGAACCTTATTTTTAAATTTAATGAATGCTATTTTAAACTTAAGTAAAAATTTTAGTAATTTAGACAATACTAGAGTTAAGATATTTGGTATGAAAGTATATGATTATGCTTTTACTATTCATAGTAAAAAATCATATTTTTGAGACACTTTAGATCTTGGATTTACAATTTAAAAAGAATTAGAGACTCGATGAAAAATTATTTTTGTACTAATACACATTATCAAGTAAAGAAATGTGAGATTTTTTAACTTTAGGAGGAGGATAGTGAAGTTCAAAATCATTAAAGGTTATTTAGATATAGTAATCCTCACATAAAAAGAAAAGAAATGATTGAAAATATCCTGAAAGAAAAAGAAAAACAAAATAAAAAAAAGAAAAGTAAAAAAAGAAAATATGTGGAGAGAAGCTTGAGGAGATGCCTAATTAAAAATTGACTTCATTTGAAAAGTAGCATTTTAATTTTGAAAATACCAGATCGAACCGATCTCATGTCCTCAGTAGTTTAAGTAATGAGCATTATACCACAAGCCATGTATCTATCACAGAGAATATACGCACTGCTTAATAGTGAGGCTCAACTACATAAACTAGTAGTTTTATGACATTTGTTTGGTCTGCAAAACCTATTTATGTTGGCTAAAAATTTCATTTATCTAATATGAAAGATCAAATAGTGTTTATATGAAGCTGGGTTCTTGAAACTTCTTATAAGGGCAAGCCCCTATAGTTAATTACATCTCAAGCAACTGAAGTTACCTAAAAAAAATCTCAATTTAGATTAAGAAAAATATTCTCCTCATTAATTCAAAAGGTTTAGAATTTTTAAGGTCGAACATAAGGAATATCAAATGGGAAAGGTGCAAATGGGAATAGTTATTGTGGAATCCAATGGAAAAAAGTTAGGGGATGCCACGAATCCTGAAGAGAACCTTAGTAGCTTCATAAACTATATATGGTTTGGCTTCAGTTTTGAAGAGAGATTATTTAATGTTTCATTCTACCAATTTTATTAATTATGGCTTACATTTGCATGATGCCAATCATACAAATAGCTTGGAAGATAGGAGAATTTACGTCGTATCGGACGAGAACCTCGAAATCCTAGAACAAGTTAGGGCTTATATTGTACAACAGGGTTGTACAAAGGCCTAAAAGATCAGTTGAGGATACATGTTGCACTAGGAAAACAACCTCGAAGTCCTATTGCTTGTTGTTTAATTTTAAGAAAAGAGTTTGTTATTGTAGATTTGTTTGCTCTCTCTAAAATGTTCTTCTGCATTTCGTCGTAGTGTTGCCCACGGTGCATGCTCCAAGCTTCTTGTTGCAGAGGGTTCCAAGATGTTTGAGGTGTATATGTCAGATTCTGTTGTCATAATTATTGTTTAAAAATCTTATGGTGGGTTTAAATTGATTAAGCGATACCGGTTAGGATCCCACGTCTCCCTCATTATGGCACCATTATTTTCTTCCGATTCACTTTAGTCTAAATTAATTTTTAAATTCATCTAGACTGGGGAAAACTCATTAGCAACCGTAAGTTGCCTCTTCCGAGGGATTCCCGATCATCCAAAGAGGGTGTAATAAATTTAGTTCATTCATTTTTTTGTTTTGAAAATGTTGTTTAATTTTAAAAGGAGTTTTGTTTTGTCTTTGGTTTTGGTTTGAGTGTCAATTTGAGTTTTGGTTTTGTTTCATTTGGTTTTGTTTTTTCATGCGAAGTGAAGTAAATCGCAAAAAATGAAAAGTAATAGAAAATAAAGCACAGTAAATTAACAAGCTGTAAATAAACTATAAAAAGCATAGCAGTCATCTTGTCGCACTCCAGTTGAAAGATTAGCTTTTGCAATATATATAATTTTTTGCATGAAACTTAAAGTAATTGCCAAAAAGGAAAGAAGGAAAGCAGTTTAAGGTGTATGTCTACCGAGTCCTAGGTCATAACTTGGTGGATTCCTATTCATTTGTTTATATCTCAAGGATGATTTTCTTGTGCAAATACATAATGGTTCAATTGTCCTCCATGGTATCAAAAAGGCTGAAAAGGAGTGTGGGGAATAACCCTACACTTCTTTTGAATCCTTTGGAACATCTCGAGTTTCTCTAGACTTATCATGTTGTTAAATCATTCATCCATAAGTGAGTCAATGTTTGGTGGAGATGACTTATCCCGTGCTCAAAGAACTTTGATGTTTTGATGATTTCTCTGAGTGGGGTAATTATCACTTGATATTTTATTTATAAATTATGTGAGTAGAGGCCCTTAAGGCTAAATTGATTTACTAAAGAACTTAGCCAACTAAAATTTAGAGTTGGGCTAGTAGTGTTTTCAGAGTATTTGTGATTGTTTAATTATATTTTCTAAGCTTCAATAAGCAAACTTGGATTAAACCTAGCTCATTATTAAGCACTTAAGATTTCATGGGAAGGTTTGTAATTTTAAGAATATTAAATTAGTGAGCTTGATCCTAATTAAATGTTGTGTTATAATCCAACCATTAACCAGGGGTCTTTGATTAGTGAATTATGATTTTCCAAAATCAGACCCCTCAGCTTAGAATCACCTAATTTAATTAACTTCCAAATTGTAATAATTAGGGGAAATTAAAATTATACCCATGTTAAGGAAAAATGGTGAGTTGGTTTCTACCTCGTAATCTCTTGTGTTCCAATCATCTAGATGATTAATTAAGATCATCTATTACCCATTTTCCCTTTGATTTAACCTCAATATTAATTAGGGCTTGAATTTCATAATTATCATTTTTCCCTCAAATGAATTCATAATTCAAACCATTATAGCCTTATCACTTCATAATTCTTTAAATTTAACTCAAATGACTTTGAAATTTTTATGTTACCCCACTCATGGGTCGATTAAAATATCAGAGGAGAAAATGTAATTTTCTGATTTTTATTTTATTTTTGAAATTATTTTTAAAGAAAAAAAATAAGTATTTTTCAAGTTCGTTCACCAACTTATCAAAATTATGTCATCTTTCCTTAGGAAAATTATTAGAGGTTCACCTAGGTCAGAGGACCACTTAGGCCACATTTTAATGATTTTTTGAATTTAATTTTAGTTATTATAATTATTTATTTATTTTAAGTATTAATTAAATATAAAATATTATTTAAGTGGAAAATTAGGTTCTACATTTTTATTAAATCTCTCTAAGTTCAAGGAACACAAAGAAATAAATTCAATATTTTTGTGAATTTTATTTTAGTCATTATAATTATTTTAGTGTAAAATTAGGGTAAATTTTTTTAAGCCTTTAAAAATTCATAATTATTTTTAAAAAATTAGAAAAAATATTCTAATTGCTCATAAGTGATTAGGAAACAATTTGGAACATTTTAGTACACATTTAAATTTTTATGATTTTTATTTATTTAAAAATTAGAAAAAAATGTTAAAAATGAGGCTTTTAGTTAGGGTTTTATTTTATTTTTCTTGGGTGTCCCTCATCACAAGGAACTTCCAAAACCACTTTTTGTAGTTTTCTTAATTATATTTTAATGCAAAAATGCCATTTTTCTTAGAAAATAAAATTTGGTAATTAATTTAATTTAAATTTGCTTTAAATTTTTATAATGAGTTAATATGATTATTATTTACTTTGTGGGTACAATTTGGTGAATTTTAAATAATTAAAAATTAGAGGGCTTGCCTAAGCGCCAGTTTGGCACCTAGGTGCTAGTTTACAGAGAAGACGACACCCAAGAGTTAGAATCTGGTGCTTAAGCACTAGTTTACAGAGTAGATGGCGCCCAAACACAATAGAAGATTATTTTTCCAAATTCATTGAATTTTGATGAATTTTGAAAGGGTACTAAAGGTGACTCTTGGAAATTTAGCCCTATACTATATAATAGTGATTTTATGATATAAGAAGGGAGGAGGGAAGTTTAGGAGAGATTTAGAGAGGAGTTTGGTGTGCCTCTTCATGGTGGCGTGTGCGTGTTTAAGTGTGTGTAAGAGGAGAAGTCTCTTGTGGAGTCTTTGTGGCTTTTGGGACGTTGGAAGAAGTGTAAATTATTGTCACTTGTTGTGCGAGGGTGTTAATCTTCTGTAAAGATAATTCTTGGAATCTTTTGTATTTTCTTTGAATTATTGCAATATAGTTGTGTGTTTTTCAATGTCATTTGCAATGAAGAATCCATGTGTTTTCTCCTAGAATAATGAGTATTTTTTCCTTACTCTTTCTCCTTATGATGATAATTAATCATGTGTAGGATTAGAATGGTTTGAAGATTTCTTTTATTTCAAAATTATGATTGTATTTTCACTGGTTCCTAATTTACTTTGCAAACTGATCACTTGTAACGTTAAAATTTGTTGTGAAACATAACGAACCCGGAGGGCTATGATTTCACCCAACTAGTGAGTACCAGACTAACCTTACAAGGATAGAGACCAAAATCTAAGGTAAGTGCAAATAGAAAGGGAGATACGTTTACATGGGCATAAATTGGTGATTCTAGAGTGACAGGCTAGAACCTCCAATTAGATCCAGAAGTTGAGAATGTAAGGCTAGATGTTAGCCTCCAGGCAAAGGGAAAGTGGGAACTCTAGAATGAGAGGTAGAATCTTTCCAGCCTAACCAAGGATTTAAGAACTTGACTTTGGATTAGCCAATATTCTTTATACACTTGTAAGAGACTAAAGAATATGTATGCTCCTATTTTTCACAAAAATAAGTTTTTAATTTTAAACATTTGATTCCTTCACTGATTATAATCTCATCGCAAGGGGAAAAAGATTTTAATTATATAAGAACTTTCCAAAATTTAATTAGTCTCCTTAGATTAGGTTTTTATTTAATTTAGTTAACTTTAATTTTATAGTAAATTAGTAAATTTAGGATAACTAAAATTTTTCGAAAATATACTTGGGTAGTACCTCTAGTGTGTAAAATATTTTCTAAATTTTATAAAATTTTGATTTTGCACACTAGCCCCTAAGTATAAATCGGGTCAAGTTTTTGGCGCCATTAACGGGAACTTGAGTTGAATTAGTTTGTAGCACTAGTGTTGTATCAACCACCATCACACATAAATTCATAATGGGAAGAGGTATACCTAAATTGATCCCTAGCCTCATTAAAGGCCTCCCCAACCCTAACAAACCCTAAAAATCTCCTTATATCTTATCACACCCCTTTGACCATGAAATTTGGTCACACCATGATTGGTGAAGAGTTAAATGGGCCTAGCCCAATTTTAGTCAAATCTTGACCAATTGACCACATTCCCATCCAATTGAGCCCCATTAAACATGGTCATGACATCACACCATAGGGAGAACCGAATTTCTACCATGGGGTGAACCCTCATAATTCACCTAATTAATTAATTGAGTGGATTATTAATTTCTTTTCTGGCCTAAAATATTTGACTAAACCCAACCCAATCAGGTTAAGCCAAAAAAATCCTATAATCCAACCTAAGGACATGCCCATTCATCATGGGTCACCCATGACACAAATCAACCCATCTTGACATGTGGGAGACGAAAAACACAAACCAAGCCAAGTTAAGCACTTCAAACAAGCTTCACATCACTCACCATGGGGGAAGACACATGGCAACTTGGTCATGACCTCTTTGACCAACCCTTGGGGAAGCCAAACCAGGCTTTGGGGAGCTAACACTAAACCAAAGATGGTCTTAGCCACCTACCAAAAGGTCTTCCAATCACCATGAGCAACCTCCCATGCCTTCTCCACTCCCATTGGCACCACCATGGCCAAGCCATGAACAATTGCAAAAGCTCCTTCTCCTCTGCCAAAAGCCGCCTGAAATCCTCTAAAAACCCTCTAACGAGCTGCCAAGAGCTTCACTATGTTTGTTAAGTCCTCTCCATGGTCTCTCATGGCTAGTTAAGGAGGGAAACGAGAGCTCTAAGTGCACATTAAGCTCCCTAGATAGGCCTCAAATCCTCTTGTTCCCAACAACAAAGGTGCTCACTTTGACCTAGGTAGTTGATCCCCACCATCCCTATGTCACCCCCACCACTAAAAAACTCTAATGTCACCACCCAAATCTATGACATTTCTCTGGTTCGACATCAACTTGTCCAAAACTCAAAATTAATCTCTCCAAAAGTTTCCCCAAAACTAAAGACGCTCTCCCCAATCAAAATTGTGTCTTTCTATAGCCTCAAACCTATATCAAAACCAAACCATGATCTCATTTGGTCAAGCTCATAGCTAGAAACTATTTCAAGTCATATTGAGATAATGAGAAGCTTTGTGGCATCAAGGCGATCATCTCTGTCAAGCCCAATCGAGACCTTGCCTCTTGTGACAAGGTATGGGTCAAAATCCTTAAATTTAGCCTATGGTTTGGCCTTTTATATCGAAAATGTGAAATGCAACTTTATTTAACCGCAAATATAGCTTCATCTCGGTTAGATGAACATGTAGGAACAAACCATGTACGATTTGATAAAGAATCGAGTGAAATATTAGGGTTTGAACACGATCGGTTCTTAGTTCACCGTTTCACAGAGACGATGAACGGATGTCGTCCGCCTTTGTGTATTATAAATAATTGATCGCAATGGGGTGGGCGACGCGATTAGGTGGAACGGGGGAGCGAATCGTGAAGCAGAGCGGCAATCGCGTCGAAAGAGCATCCAATTACATAGTGTCGCACGACCGTTCGACAACTCCGAGGTTCGAGTCAGTTTTGACGTGGTTAAGTGGATAATTCGGGATTTCCGAATTAAATAAATCCACAAAATGCTTAAAAACTTCAAAAATTCATAACCTAATGTAGATAAATTACAAAATTAAAATAAAAATACATCTGAACTAAGTGAACAAAGGAGAAAATAATAAAAATAAAATTGAAAATAATTAAATTATTTTTAGTTTTAAATTAATTAAATACTCCAAAAAGTATTTTAATTATTAAAAATTAAATATAAGTCCAAAAAATATGAAAATTTCAGGAATATTTTTCCTCCACGCTTGGGAACTTTTCCTATATTTTTCAAGGTCAGGGGACTTCCATAACATCAAAATGATTAATTCTTAACCATACTTTAAATTATTTTGAAAAATAATTATAAAAAAATCAGAAAATTAAAAATTGAATTGGAAATTAATAGCAAAATTTAGGGTAGTGAACTTAAACCCTAAAATGATGATTTCCACACTTAAAAATCCTGAAATAAAAATTTAGGAAATTAGGGGTAAAATTGTAAATTTAAAGCTTTACACTATGGCCAAATTGTTCCACATACTTAATTTAAAACATTAATTCCACCTTAGAAACATAAAATAATAGGGGCCTTAAGGGAATAATGTCATTGTTATCACCCGTTACCATGAAAACATCCTTAATGGTCCAGGGTTAGCCCAAAATGAGCTTAGGCTTGGGTTAGGTCTAACCTAACTTAGACCTAACCCAAGTGGACTCACAATTGGACCCAATCCAATTGAGGCCAAGTCTTGAGCCCCAATCATATTTGACCTAGCTCATGTTCAATTAGGGATTGATCTTGGTATAACCCAAATTAGCCCTAGTCAAACCTAATCTTTAGGCCTAACCCAAATTAGACCTAAACACTAAAGCCTATGTCTAGTAAAAATTATACCTACTCCAACTTAGCCCTTTAGGTCTAACCCAAATTAGTCTTAAACCCTAAACCCTGCTAGGTCTAACCCAACTTTGACTTAGTAAAACCTAAAGCATTCTAAGTCTAATACAATTTGAACTTGGCAAAACCTTGAAACCTACCCGGTATAACCCAAATTAGACATATTCAAATCTAAACCACACTAGGTCTAACCTAAATTAGACCTGGTTCACCTTAAACTCATTTAGGTCTAACCCAAATTAGACCTAACCACAACATTAACCCTGTTAGGTCTAACCCAAATTTGACCTAATCACAACTTAAACCCTTTGGGTCTAACATAAATTAGACTTAAACAAACCCAAGCTAGAGTTGAACTAAATTAGACCTGGTTCACCTTAAACTCATTTAGATCTAATCCAAATTAGACCTGAACACTAAACCTTAGGTCTAACCCAAACTAGAGTTGAAACCAAAACCTCTCTTAGGTCTAACCTAAATTAGACCTAAACCAATATAAACTTTCTAGGTCTAACCAAATTATACATAACCACAAACCACCCTAATTCTAACCTAAACCAGACCTAACCCAAGTTCAAACCTTACTAGGTCTTACCTAAATTAGCCCCAGTCTCACATAAACCCTTTTAGGTCTAACCCAACTTAAACCCGACTTCAACATGATTGTCTTAGAGCTTGTAAAAATTTGAAATTTAACCATTTGAGTTAACATGATTGTCTTTGAGGAGGCCTTTATAGTGAGTTCATATGAAGTGATTAAACAATGATTTTAAGGAAATATTTGTCTTAGAAGATCAAATGACATTAATAGAAAAAAAAACATAGAATACATATCTTATTTATTTTGAAATCGATTGTCTCATGCGTGGGAGTAAGCTAAAGACAGATGAAGAGAGTTTGCAACAAGTTAAGAGGCAATTTAATTGTTTTATAAAAATTGTTGACAATCTACAATTTTTTTAATAATTTGTGTTTTCATGTAAAAGGCACAATTGCCCTTTGTTTCTTCATAGTCCCCATGTTCCCTAATAGCCATCACAATACATTTAATGTGACAAATAAGCAATCAAATATAAAAATAAATGTATTTTAACAAAGTTGAAAAGGATCTGTTGAAAATTTATTTATATAAACACATTATCGAATAATATAAATATAAACAAATATATAAAGTCCAGCTATGGTGAAAATAACCTGTTGAAGCTATGGTTACATGGACTCTACAAATAACTTAGAAAGTTTCTCATTAAAATAATGGCAATTTGCAAAGAGAAAAATTAATTAGAGGGTGATCTACATTGAATACATCGTCTGATATCATTATCTGATTCAAATTTTTTAACGGTAGAGTTTTTTTTAGGACTATTTACATGCATACCACTTAGTTCTTATGTATTTACGGATCTAATACCTAAACTTCAATTTTTACATAAAATATTATAGTTCACCTTTTAAAAGTTAAAATAGTCGCATTTGAATTGTGATATGAAATTTTGGGCGGTATAAATGTAAAATCTAGAGTTCAGATGTTAGCTAGATATGTAAATACATAGAAATTGGGTGGTATGTATAAAAAAACCCCTTTTTTTATTATTTTCAATAAGATTTATGAGCTACATATATCATGAATACAAAGACAACTCTATTTGAATACTTATCATAATTTTATAGAGAAAAAAAATAAATTTGGGGTCAAATGAAACAAAATACTTTTTTCCCTTTTTTTTTCCAGAAATACCTTTTGATTTTATTTTATTTTTGTCCTTCAAGAAACGTGAAGAAGAGGGAATCTAACTCTTGAAAAAAAAAAAGAGAAAATAGAGATGTAATAATTTCAATTTCTTTCAGAAAAAAGAAGAATATAATTGCAAGCTGTTAGGTTGTTGTTGTGATCTCCAGCCAGTAATCTTCATTTATCTATCTCACATTATCCGGTAGGCTTATTACCATCATTGCAGCAATTAATTAATTAAAATTTTGACTTCAAAAGCTTAGATATGTAAACGTAAACAATCAAAATTCTGCTAATATTTTCATACTAAATGTTGCATTACATACTTGTTAGGAAGATACATAAATACCACTAAAATTCTGCATTTACACATCCAACACCTATACTTCAATGTTTACATATATGCCACCTTACCTGTGCATGAAAATGAATGGTTTGGGTGGTATAGATGTAAAAAGTATACCTTGGATTTAAGATATGTAAATACAAAGTAATTGGGTGTTATGTATGTAAAACACCTGAATACCAAAATTCCTATGTATTTACATGTCTACAACTAAAGTTTGATTTTTAGGTTTATGGCGAGCTTTAGATATGCATAAATGTTGTATTTTTATTTTTCTTTTCTTAAAAATTAATGCTTGTGATATTTTTCAAGTGATATGAAAGATTTGAATGCTACAATACAAAAGTAAAAAAAAAATTCAAAATCTTAGGGTTAGATATGTAAATACATAAAAGTTATATTGTGTGCATGTTAATGCATGCCTTTATTAGAATTATCATATGTCATAATCTTGTTTACATTAAAAAAAAAAAGTAAAAAACCATCACAACAGTATGTGGTTCAAATTCCAATAGTTGGCTGAAATGGGAACTCAACGGAAATGCCAAGTTTTTTTAGTGAATTTCTTATTATTATTTTGTTCTCTCTCAATCACCTCCTGCTAGTAAATTAATAAATAAGATTATTTTATCTTTCAATATAACTAATGAAATTACTATGAAGGTGTAATGACCTCTCTATCTATGAGGAATAAGTCTTCAGTATGAGGAGAAAATATTATCTCTGTATGTTTGGACGTTCAATCACAGAAGGCCGCATCAGCGAATTTGCACCAACCTGATCTCTTGTGATGGAACCTCGGGCTGTGAGGTATTGTTTCTCATGCACAAGAGTCTCGATTAGAAAGGCATTTATTCATTTTTTAGCTACAAATATATATTATATAGCTGGTTAATAGCACTGTTTGAATATTATATATATGGCTTTCAATCCTGTGTCATATCTAATCTAAACTTATTTAACCCGTTAATTAAGCATGTCTTTTCGAGACTATTTATTTTAATGTGTTTAAATTGTGACTACTTATTAGTAATACAAAACTTCCTCATCTAATTAAAGTTTTAAATTGATGTCATCTAATTGCTTATGTCTTCAATGGCACATTTGATAGTATATTTTGCTTTTGTATAAATAATATTTGAGGATTTACATATATACCACTTACGTATTTGATGATCTAACAACTGAATTTCAATTTTTACATACATGTCAACTATGAATGAAAATACTTATTTTACTTTATAAGAACTAAATTAGTCATATGTTTATGGGTGATATATATATATATATATATATACACACACACACACACACACACACACACACACACACACACACACACACACACACAAAGTAAAGTTTGGTATTATACATGTAAAACGAGAAAAACTGGGTGTTATGTATGTAAAAGAAATGGATACTAAAATTTAATTTTTCACCCTTACAATTTTTATGTATTTACATATCTACACTTAAAATGGGATTTTTACGTTTATAGCTTTACCTATGCATAAAAATTGTATTTTTATTTTTTCTTAAAAAATGATAATAGTGATATATTTTATGTGATATGAAAGATTTGAATGTTACAAATTTAAAAAAATTGATGTTTTGGTGTTAGATATGTAAATAAATAGGGACTATGTGGTGTTTATGTAAAAGCCCCTATTACTATAATTATTTAATATATCTTATCTCATAATCTTATTATGTTGGTCTCTGACAAATATTATTTTCTATTTCATTATAATTAATGAAAATACAATGACGATGTACTGACCGCTCTAATTTTGAAGAAATAGTCTTTTGCATGATGTTTATTGAAAGAAAATATTACATCTAACTATCTATATGTTCAGACGATAGTCACAGAAGGCTACAATTTTATATATGTGAACTGAACATTCAGACGTGTTATATCTGGACGTGATATTTTCTTAATTATTAGAGCTTGAAACTAGTCTTCCGAAAAAGATTTTTTTTATATATATTACAAGTATTTAGTCATTTAGTTTATATATATATATATATATATATATATATATATATATATATATATATATATATATATGTATATATATATATAGCACCATTTAAATATTATATTGCTTTCAATCCTGTGTCATATCTAATCTAATCTTATTAAACCCATTAATTAAGTATGTCTTTTCATGACTATTTATTTTAATTTGTGTTTAACTTGTGACTAGTTATTAGTAATACAAAGCTTCCTCATCTAATTAAACATTTAGATTTATGCACCTAATTGCTCTTGTCATCCATGTCACAGTTGATTACTTTATTTAGCTATTAATTTGTATAAATAATATTGGAAGATTTACATACATACCACTTTATTCGCATGTATTTTCGTATCTAACAACTGAATTTCAATTTTTACATGCAAGCCTATGGATGAAAATATTCATTTCAATTTATAAAAATTATAATAGTGACATTATTTATGTGATCCGAAATATTTAGGTGGTATATATGTAAAAGAAAATTAGGTGATGTATATGTAAATAGATACGAATTGGGTGGTATGTACATAAATTCCCTCAATAATGATTTATTCTAACGAAATATAAATTAATTTAGAGCTGAATAATACATATTGGTCAAAAAAATCATTTTAAAAGACTTTAATACTTAACTTGTGAATTGAATTATAGAATAATGAGCTTCACTAGCTCGTTTTCTTCTAAACAAAACTTTGACACTCATTCAAATATTTTTTTATGATTTAAAATTTTTATATTCTTAGATGTTGAATGACATATGTAGCGCATATTTTTTTATTAATTGTTTTGTTTGAAGACCAGTAGAAATATGAATTCAACTTGAAGATCGTTAATCGCTCAAAATTGATTCGAACTTTGGCTCAAATCGAGATCGCATCAGTAGAGCTACGAGTCATAATTTGGATTGATTTTTTTTCGAGTGGATTTTGAGCCGACACCAGCTCGGCTCGATATCAGATCATTAAGACGGTGGTCTCCCTCTAGGATATTTATATATATATGCAATGATGGAATTCAATATTATGGTCTATGGTTTTCTTTAAAATAATATGTATACCATAGACCATAATATTGAATTCCATTATTGTATATATATATATATATATATATATATATATATATATATATATATATATATATGTGTGTGTGTGTGTGTGTGTGTGTGTGTGTGTGTGTGTGTGTGTGTGTGTGTGTGTAATGATAGAATTTAATATTATGGTCTATGGTTTTCTATAAATATATGCAATGATGGAATTCAATATTATGGTCTATGATTTTCTATAAAAAATATATATATACCTTAGACCATAATATTGAATTCCATTATTTTATATATATATATATATATATATATATATATATATATATATATATAATGATAGAATTCAATATTATGGTCTATGATTTTCTATAAAATAATATATATATCTTAGACCATAATATTGAATTCTATCATTATATATATATATATATATATATATATATATATATATATATATATATATATATATATATATATATATATTATTTTATAAAAAATCTTAGACCTTCCATCATTGCATGTTAGTGACATTTATATTTGGTTAACTCTCCAAGAACTGTCTTCGTGGCTCAATTTACATCAATAGCCAAATAAGGTCTGCATCATCCGTTGTATCCAATGAAGAAAGTCTTCTGTTCAAAATTTGGTTGCGTTTTTAAGATCTATAATAAACATAAATTTGACATATTGAGGAAAGTTCCGGCTCTATTTAAAATATAATCAACATGTCCATCAAAAGAAATACAAAAATAAGAACTCCAAGTTACGGTGAACAAATTATTTGCAATTTAAATATTTGTTGAGAGCAGTTATCAGTCCTTATTCAAATATGAAAGCTATAATGAACTTTATATGGAATATGCATTTCATTGTGAGATAAATGTGTATTTTACAGACCAAAATTAAGTGAGAATTTCCTTCACGCTTCTGATAATGCTGATTATGACTGAATTATTTGATTTATTTATTTATTTATTTTTTGTTAGGTGTTGCATGATCTCAACTCCTTTTAATATCACATAATATACAATATTTACATTTGTTTCTTCAATAGCCAACACAACGCATCACAGCCCAACCCAAAAATTTTATTTAATTCTATGGCTACATGCTCATGAAATAATATATAATAATCATCAGCAAACTATTTTTTATCTGTACTTAGAATGTTGGGGTTAGCCAAGAAACCTGTTGAAAATATTTCAACATAAGCACAATGAACTGTGTGTTCGGGGAGCGGTAGCGGTGTAGTGCATTCTCAACAGCACCGGGGCAGCATTCGGGAAAACAATTTTTTGCCTACTTCCAGAGGAAGTTTACTTGGCTATGCGGTGGTTGCCAGCATGTTGTTCTCTTTACTTTAAAAAGAAATAAAAATCATAATGGTTTCTTGAATAGCATCTTTTATAACAAATTCATTAATGTTTCTCCTAAAATAAGTGCCATACACGAGTAATTATCTCAAAGCATATCGAAGGAGCTACACTAACAATTTTTAGAAGAATATTCGAATATAGATTTATTTATTTATTTATTTTGGATAGGTTATTTTCACAAAAATTTGATTATGATGAATTTATTTTTTTTTTCATTTTTATGGTAAAAAAATATTAATATATTAATTATTTAAATATATGTTGTTTTCATATTACATAATTTTATAATTCATCCTGATCTATGAGGATATCATCACCTGATTTTTCTCCTAATCTTAATTATCTCCAGTTGCATGTAATGTTAAACAAACTTTACACTAGTTGCATCCATATTAATGACTCATCATATCACTTCTTTTTTAATTTAACAGTAGTCATTTATCCGTGTCATTATGAATAATATACAAGATGAATTCCAAACTAAGAATCTTGTGTGGCCAATTATGGTGAGAGTGGGACCTCTTCAGGCATAACATGAATTAATAAAACTATATATATATATATATATATATATATATATATATATATATATATATATATATATATATATATATATATATATATATATATATGCTCGTGTAGATGCCACGTATCTTACAGATCTTTACTCCAAATCTTCTTATCCTTTGTTTTCTTAATAAAATGGAATAAATTAATGGCAACCTTTATAAATACAAGACAACTGTTAATTACGGAACTCAAAATTTTCATATTTATATACATGTCACTCAAATATTTGACATTATATCTGCAAGTACTGGCAAATCACGTAAATATATGAGTTATCCATGTAGTATATTGATCAGAGTCAGTGTATCAATTTAACAAGAGGGAGCGAATTCCCAAAGTGAAAAACTTATTGCCTACTGATTTTAAATCTAACGTGAATGTTTGAAATTTTGTGATTTTGAAAAGTCACTAATTCTAATTTTCAAATTAGTTAAAACTAAGCTAATGATGTGAGAATCTTAGTGAAGTTTTTTTATACTAGTAAATTACTCCTCAAAATTAATTTAACAATAATTTAAGTTTGATTTAGTGATTCAAATTATAGGCAACAATCAGGGACAGACCTTCTACTTATCCCCTCCATGGCATCTAAGAAGTATTGACAATCAAACATCTTTAGTTCTCCAGATCAAGTGATTAGCATAGAATTCCTTATTTTCCTACAACATTACAGTAATCTAGAAATAATATTTCTATTCTCCCCAGTAAATAATTTTTAACCTAGTGATTCCACTAAGGACTCGTCTGAAACTTGAAGATCACAATGTATTTTAACTATCCAACTGGTCAAGGTGACTTAAATGAAGAAGTGAACGTTAAAACACATGCAACCTTATAAAATGTTATACAAAATCACACAATAAAAATCAAACTTTAAATTCCAGCATCTCCATTTCAAGGGAGAAAAATAATTCTACTTACTAATCATGCTTGAGAGCAATGACAACATCATCATTTCATTTTTGGGAAATATCAAAAAATAATAGTTTGAAAGGATAAAATTCGATGGAATAAACCAAGGAAGTTGCAAACCTTGCTCTCTTTCTTCTCCAATTGAAATGCAATGGTGAAATTACAAGCACAATTACACATTCAAATATTCTCACAAACCTCACTTCACTCTCTCGCACTTGGGATCAATGTCCTCGCATTCTCCTTTTATTTTGTGTGTTGAATGCTTTAATCTCAATTGGTAGAGTATTTTTATCACTTCCACAGTGAATTGATGCTTGTGAACTGCTCAAACCATCAAAATGATTAAGCTGGGGCCTATGCGCTAATATGTGTCGCCTTGGCATTGGTTTCTGGCGCTTGAGTGCTGGCAGTCTGGCACCTACTTTTCACCTTCTCAGGTCGGTCGTCTATATTTTGGTTATCGATTCCACAGGGAAAAATATTAAAGCCTACGGACTAGGATTATATAAACCAAGTTAAAATTACAACTAAATCGAATTTGCCTATCTGTCACTAATATGCAATCGATAATAAAGTTCTTATATCTAAATTAGTTCTACTAACATATTACTAATACTACTAATGTTAAGTTCAAATATATATATTAGCAAGAATCTTTCTCTTTTGTTAAGATATTTAAGTGAAATGATAATTAGAATTAGTTTTATATGTGTTGTGTCAAATAGGTGTTAGGTATGGCTCATATCTAGGGAGTTAGAATTTCGAGTGAAGAGGTGTGACTCCTGGTGAAAAGGAGTGTCTCTTGGAAGTTAGTGGGTTGGGGGGAGCGAGGGCGTGTTGGTAATTATATCGTATGGGTTTTATATCTATATATATGTGTAACCCTGTGGGATGTAATTTGAACTCCTCTGTAATAGTGCATTCGTCGGCTCGCTCCTGAGGACGTAGGCAATTCTTTGCCGAACCTCGTTAAATCTCTGTGTTCTTCTTCTGGTTTTGTGTCGATTCATGTTTCTCCTCCGATTTTTTATAACAACTGGTATCAGAGCCGGAGGAGATCGACTGGGAGATCGAAGAAGAAAGAGCAAGAGCAGGAGTTCGGTCGGCTCCAGGCAAAGGCGGTTCCCGGAGCAGATTGATCGCGGGAGATCAGTGGCAGTTTGCGGTCGCGATCCGGGCGGGAACGGTTCCTGCGGGTTGCGGCAGTTCCCAGCAAAGGCAGAGACAGTTTGAGGCAGTTTTCTGGGACAGGTGTGAGGCAGTTCGCGTGAGGGAAGATAGGGAATAAGAGAATCTTTGATTTCTACTAGAGGAATATTCCCTCCAATTCCCTCAAATTTTCTGCCTGCTAATCCTTAATATCAGGCTGAGCTGAGGAATCTTTGATTTCTACTGGAAGAATATTCCCCAGAGAAATTTGCAGGAAAACTGTCAATTGCGGTGCGGAGGGAATTTTCTCAATTCCCACAGAGGCTGTCCACCGCGAATAGAAGCCTCGTTTTGCGGGAAATTAAGGTGTTCAAACAGTTAAATTCTCCGGTTCGTCGCAGGAGATTTTGCGGCAGGTGGAGTTCGGCAGGATGCAAATGGTAAGCAGGCACGATTATTTCGTGAACATGAGTTTCGTGGAGGTATTCCTCAAACAGGTGCGGAGGGATTCGTGGCTCGCGGAAACAACAATTGGCCGAGGTACTGGTATGAACAGGAAAGATGCTTCGTGTGGAAAATTTGATTCACGAATCACAGGAAAATCGTGAGATAGTTACTGCATTTGACAGAGAAAACTTTAGGTTTCTTTGAATTTATTTGCGGAGTATTTTCTTTTGTTTTTCGAAGCAAGGCAGGAAAATACGGTGCAGGATTAAATTTGGATGGCAATGTCTGGAGCAAAATTCGAGATAGTGAAGTTCGATGAAACCGAGAACTTCGGATTGTGGCAAACAAGAGTAAAAGATTTGTTGGCACGACAAGGAATTTTGAAGGCATTACAGGCTTCGAAATCTGATGGTACTATCTATCAATTATTGGGTAGTACAGTTGTAGGTGTACACTCTGTCGGATCATATGATGGAAATGCAGTAGGAACTTTGACCAAGCCAGGTTAGATGGTTTGGTTGCCTAACCCACTTTAGTGTAAGAAACTTCATGATCTATTTCTCTTAAAGGGCTGGATATTCGCAAGGTGAAGATTTTATTCTAAGGGGCTGGATATTCACAAAGGTGGAGATTGTTAGATGTATTTCTCCTAAGAGGTTGGATATTTGCTAAGGTGGAGATTTGTTTGGTAGGCACATATACCGGGTGAAGCATTTCTCCTAAGGTGTTGGATATTCGCCAAGGTGGAGAATTTTTAGGTATGGCTCATATCTAGGGAGTTGGAGTTTCTTGGTGAAGATGTGTGACTCCTGGTGAAAAGGAGTGTCACTTGGAAGTTAGTGGGTTGGGGGGAGCGAGGGCGTGTTGGTAATTATATCATATGGGTTTTATATCTATATATATTTGTAACCCTGTGGGATGTAATTTGAACTCCTCTGTAATAGTGCATTCGCCGGCTCGCTCCTGAGGACGTAGGCAATTCTTTGTCGAACCTCGTTAAATCTCTGTGTTCTTCTTCTGGTTTTGTGTCGATTCCTGTTTTACTCCGCGCAATTTTTCATAACAATAGGAGCATACATATTCTTTACCCTTTGGTCCAAGCATAAAGAACATTGACTAATCCTACGCTTGGTTACTGAATCTGCGGCTAGGCTGGGAGGATACCGGCTCTCACTTTGAAGCTCCCACGTTCCCCTCGCATGAGGGCTAACAATCTACACCTCAGCACCCAAACGATAGGACCGAATTGAGGATTTTAGCCTGTCACTCTAAAATCTCCAATTCTACGTCTGCTTAATATTATTTCACTATTTATTTGCAATTCTCCTTTCAAGGATTTACACGTCTACCTTTCAAAGAGAAATGTGATACATACTAGTTAAGAATTCTTAGCCCACGGTCAGGTCTTAAAAGTTTTTCACATATTTTAACAATACAAATGACCAATTCGTATAGTAAAATAAGTTTAGGCATAGTATCATCACAACTTCTTTATATTTTGTTTAATAGACTAATTCATTTAATCATTTCACAAAAATATCAAAACAAGGAGAAAGACAGAACAACTACTCAGAATTCATGGAAAGGATGCAATAAAACTTGGATTTCATATAATAAAGTAAAGTTCTACAAACTATAGTAAATAAACACTACTTATCTCAAATTCCTCCACAAGCAAACTCCTTGAAGTTCTTCTAAATTTCTTCCTTTCTTACAGTACACTAAATTTTCCTTCGAAATGACAATGCAGAAGAGATCTCTCACTTCCCTTCCACTCCTATAATCCCTCGAAGAATTCCTCACAAAATCTCTATTTGAACTCACTACTCACTAATTAACAACACTAATGACTCACTAAATTTCTCTTTAAAACATTTTGGACTCACTAGTAATCATGTAGGAGACACTTTTTTCGGCCTAATTTTATTCTTTTTAAAGTTGTAGAAGAGTCTCTAAGGGTTTTGCAGGCACCCCTTTGAAAATCGTCCACATTCGACGTATTTCTGGAAAGAACTGTCGATCCCGCCGTCGACAGCCTCGAGCTCGCAGTCGGCGGCCTTCTAGAAATAGTACTTTTTAAACAGGTCTCACCGTCAGCGGCCTTCCTTGGAATTAATTCTGAACTCTCGGAAAAATCACGTCGTCGGCGTCATCGACCTCGCCGTCGGCACCCTAGGTCAATTTTTGCATAATTTGGTCCTTTTTGCTC
The DNA here is from genome assembly GCA_022702705.1 of Papilionanthe hookeriana x Papilionanthe teres. Taxonomy (NCBI): domain Eukaryota; kingdom Viridiplantae; phylum Streptophyta; class Magnoliopsida; order Asparagales; family Orchidaceae; genus Papilionanthe; species Papilionanthe hookeriana x Papilionanthe teres. The sequence goes on from CM040424.1 coordinate 86,696,598, forward strand.
CAAATTCACTTCTTTTTGCATATTTTCGCTCCTTTGTCCCTAAATCTTCATACCTGCAGTAAAACACCAAAAATACCCTTCTTTAAAGTCCAATATCATCAAAATCAAATAAAATAGGCATGAAAATCTTAACCTTTTTTCCTTGGGTCATAAGCTATTTTCTTTTAGGATTTAAATGTTGACCATGTTTGAAGTCAAATTTTTAACTACTTCCTATGTAATCCTAAAAAAATGCAATTCACCTAAAATTAATGAAGAATTAAATCATTAAAGTGTACAGTGATCAAATTTTATAGTTCTAAGGTATTAGTTTTATGAAAATTTATTGCTCATATTTAAAGCTTAGGAAAATTTGCTATAAATTAGGTAGTAATAGAATTCTAATTCAGGTACGTACTAGTGAATTGTTAATCATATTCACACCCTTAAATTTTTTGCTACTAAAGTTTAACTTCTTTACTTACATCAAAATTCAATACTCTTATCTTCTTCTACTCTATAATTTATATAAACTCTAAGTTAGATCCTCATTTTAACTCAAAGAGAAATATAAACACTTTTAACCCCCTCCCCTAAACTTATTAGTTAACTACACAAGTTATAAGAGAAATTCTACACAAAGAATAAGGAATTGCAAAATTTACTTAGGCTTTATTACCTAAGGAAATAAAACTATTCAATTTTATGAAAGTAAAACATAAAATTCTACATAACAATAGTCACGATAGATTAGTTTGAAATAAATGAAAATTAAATAAAATTTCAAGCAAGCATATTACAAAGGTAAAACCAGATTAGTCATCATTTAGTGCAAGTTATAACAAACTATTACAAATAAAAAAAATCCTCAATGCAATATATCACAAATATAGAATCCTAGAACTTCACACACTTACATGAATATTCAATGTCTAGTGAAGCTACAAACCACAAAATAGCAAAGTTACAATATGAAAAGGAAACAACAACAATCAAGTAGAATCAAGCCAGTGCCCAAAAGATCCAACACAATAAACTATTCTTCAACTTCCTTATCGTCATCTTCCTTTCATACCAAGAAAACATTATAACATTCTTTAGCTTTAGCACTTTCTTAGCATCGAACAAAATTTTCTATTTCCTTCTTTCGGTTTTTGGTGCAATGATATCATGGAATTTGGGTAAAGGAATGAGGAATGTGTGATAAGAAATGAGAAAAGCAATTAATAATGAGAGATTTGAGAGATACACAGATTTCAAATGAACTAAGGATATGAAATGAGGAGATTAGACAAAAATGAAGATTAAAGAGCAGTTTATCTCACCTACAAGCTAAATCCTCCTTCTCCTTGTTTTTTCTTCTCCTTCTTCCTTCTTCTTCTCCTTCTTTGGATAAATTTTTTTAATATTAAGGCAATGTGCAGAGAAGTTTGGTCTCTAGAAATGAATAGTAAAAAAAATCCATGACTCTTAATAAAGGTCTGAGCACCCAGGCACTCAGGTGCAGTGCCTAGCCTCTAAAATAGATATAGAATTAAGGACAACATTTAAGTACCAAAACCAAGTGCAAGAAAGAGATCTGATGTCTTGGGTAGATAGCGTAGGAGCGCTCTTCAATACATGGGGGTGCTACTGCAAATGTGTAGTTCTAGGCGTTGTGTTATGGCGTTGGGGCACTTGTTCTAAAAAAATCATGTATGGAGTATGTAATCATGTTGACTTACATGAAGCATCCAATCAAAAAATAACACGCACCATGACCCGACCCGCAATTACGCAGTAAATTAACTTCCAAAAGATGGCCAAAAACTTGACCCGATTTATAAATAGCGGCTAGTGTGCAAAGTCTTAAATGATATAAAAATTAGAAAATATTTTACACACTAGGGGTACTACGCAAGTATACGTATCGTTTCAAGTAATATAGAGTTTTCTTTAAAAACCCCGTATCGATCCCACGAGGAAGTGAAGTAAGAGGTCTTTAGTCAAATTCTAGTCTACTACTAATAGTCCTTAGTTTGGAATGTCAATTAAAATTGTGTTTTATCTAAAAACTACTCCTAAATGCAAGTGTTAAATATAATAGTAATTATAACTAAGTGCAAATAATAATTTTAAAGATAACCATTTTTGGATGAATTGGTTTGGAGAATTTTGAGATATTAAAAACTACTATTCTTATGTAATGAAATAGATAATGTATAGGATTGAGATGCATTAAATATTGTATGAGCCAAATAGGAGCAATCCTATTCTTTACCCTTTGGTCCAGGCATAAAGAACATTGACTAATCCTATGTTTGGTTACCGAATCCGCGGCTAGGTCGGGAGGATACCGGCTGCCACTTCGAGCTCCCACGTTCCCCTCGCCCGAGGGCTAACATATACACTTCAGACATCCAAACGATAGGACCGAATTAAGGATTTTAGCCGTCACTCTAAAAATCTCCGATCTCGCGCTCGATTAATATTATTTCCCTATTTATTTGCATTCAACTTCTATGAACTTCACCATCCATGGAATTTGAATGTGGTTCCACTTTGTTGAGAATTACACCGCCCTTTCGGGTCGATGCAATTACAACGAATTTTAACACTACAATGGGCCCTTATTGCAATGTAAATGAAGTGCAAGTAAAAACCATCACATTTAAATCTAAATTAACTTCTAACATGCATCATAAAATCCTAAGCATGAATTCTACTCATTAGAAAAGAAAGGTAAATTGAAAACAATTGCATAATCTTCTTATGCCACTATTTTCAAAGAAAAAGAAAGAGTAAGAGAGATGCGTCACAAAGACGAAGAAAACATAAAGGAAACTTCATTTAACAAAAGCAAATCCACTAAATAAATGTTTACAAAATTATAAGATAATGAAGAACAATACTTAGTTTTTTCCCTCGAAAGAAAGACGAATATCTCTCCCATAAAGTCTCCCAGATGATCCATGCAATGCTAGCGAAATCCCTTACAAATTCTCTCAAAATCTCCTCTCCAATCTCTCCAAAAGGGTAGAAATCTACATTTCTACTCTTAATCTAAGAATCCTAAACATTCCTCTAAGTTTTTCTCCAATTTTTTCTTTTGTTTCTCTCTTAATCTCCCTTTTTCTAACCTATATTCGCCATTTTTAAAGAGTTTGGACGAATTCCCAAGAGTTTCCTTACGCACCCCTTCGAAAAAGCGTCCAAATACGTCGAATATTGGCCCAAAACCGCCAAAAGGCGGTTCGTGGTCGTCCGGGCCACTGTCGGCGAGTTCGAGCTCACTGTCGGTGAGCTTTTCGGCCACTTTTCGGTGGTCTCGGGAAAATCTCACCGTCGGCGAGATCGATATCGCCGTCGGCGAGCAGGCTGCTGCGCGGCTCCACGGTTTTGCTCCGTTTGGCTCCGTTTCAACTCCGTTTCACCTCATTTCAGTTGCGTTGCGTTCGTAACAAATAGCCCTACAAAATAAGCATAAAAACAACATTTCTTTAAAGTGTAATCTCATTAAAAAATATGCAAGAAGTGTAAAAGAGATTAAACATCAAAAGACTTATCGAAAGGTATGAGGGCAGAATTTCATTTCTTACTCGTTTTTGCTCCAAATTGCACCGTTTTTGCTTCCTTTTGCTCCAATCACCATTTCTTGTACCTAAAACCAAAAAACATACAAAATACCTTCCTTTAAAGTGTAATATCATAAAAAAATGAGTAAAATAATATAACAAAAAACGTATATATTTTAGGCGTGTCAAAATCCCCCAAACTTAACTGTTACTTGTCCTCAAGTAACACTTTTACTACATAAAAATATAAGTCAGGAAAATGTACTTTTCACCTGTAAGACACTAAAATTTTTCATTCAAAAGAATATATTGGTTAGACTTTTTAGAAAGAAATTCAGTAACTCAGGTTAACACTACAAGTATAAGAATATTCAAAGAATCGATTCTAAGGGTTCTAGCTTTCTATTTATTTCAAGATAAACCATAGTTTGTCACATTAAGAATGCCTTGAAAGATTATGTGAAAAAGAAGTTCATGCAAACATCATTAGAATGTAGGCCAATACTTTAAATATAAATTCAGAAATGAAATCAAGTTCTCCCTTTAGGGTGACTCAAGTGAAGCCAATTTTTGATTAGGCATCTCCTCAAGCTTCTCCTCATAAGTATTTTTCATTCTCTTTTTTTTTTTTTCTTCTGGGATCATTTTCAATCCCTTTTTTTAACACTCTTTTCTTTTTCTATATATATTTTTTTTAAATGAGAATTACTATATCTGGAGAGCCTATAATGATTTTGAATTTCACTCTCCTCTTTCTAAAGTTCAAACTTGAAACACATCCTTACTTTATAATTAGGTATGAGCTTTATTATTCATCATAAAGTCACAATCTTTTCTTAACATACAATACTTTAAGTCTCTTAACATTTCAAAAATACAGTTTTCTTTACTTTAAATAGTTAACTATAATCAATTCTTTCATACCAAATATCTTACCTTTAAAAAATTAACATTTATTACTAAAAACTTTCATCTAATCCTTCCATAATATTCAACTGAAATAAAAAGTTTTAGTTATCTCAAGCGAGGTTCAATTGCCAGAAGTTATGCTAATAATTTTTGAAAATATAATAATTGAGAACAAATAAGAGTTAATATTTTTCTTCCCCCCAAACTTAAATTTTAAAATATTATGCAACTAATTCCATAAAATATAGCAGGAAGAAAAAGTAAAGGTTGAATATACTTACTACTACAGCATCTTATCAAATTCATATCCTGCATAATCAGGATAGAAAGACTGTAGGAGAAAGTAAATCTAGCCTAAAACATGCTTGTAATAAAATTACACTAAAAGGAAGTATTTTCACATTAAAATTTTATTTTTCTTCCTACCCCCAAACTTAATTTTTAACATATATAGCATTCAGTATAGAAAATATAAGCAGGAAGAAAACAATTTAGAAATTCTATCTACCACAAATGTCTATCAAAACCATTTACAAGTATTCATTAGGACAGAACAATATGCAGCAGAAAGTAAATTTAAACTAATCATGCCATAATGAAATTAACTAAACTAAAGTCTAACTAGCATAGCATGTATCAGCATGGGAATATAAAAATGTTCTTCAATACCTAAATAAAGTTGTAACACAAACATAAACACAAACACACAATTCAAATACAAACACAAATGATAAATGAGGTCAATTCTTCCTTTAACTCATCACATCTCACTAATTTACTTCCAATTTCTAACGGAATCACTACACTAGTAAATTAGGTACTTTAAAATGATTTCATAGATTATAATCCCAAAGATAAGATTACCCCGATAAATTGGTTTCGGACACCAATCTCAGGCATCACCTAATCTTTATAATTAAGCACCTCTAACAGTTATAAAGATAGTGTGAGATCATCCTAATGTTATTCATCAAATAGGTTCGCGACTCCTACCAAATGAAATCAAAGTCATAGAAAGGAAATAACAAAATTAAGATGGATCTGTTATAGTTTAAATTCATGATGTCTCTTGTAAAACATAATTCTGGGTGAGACCCAAGTCAGAGTGGACTCGTCAATTCAACTACTACAAAAGAACATATAAGTCTAACCATAATAAGAAGTTAAGGAATCACCTCCCTCATGACACACAAAGATCAAATCAATCTGCTAATAATCCAAACATCTACCAACAACAATCAAACTTATCAATCACTATAAAGCAAATACAATAGATCACCAACAATCATGACTCTCAAGCATACTAAATCAAAGCACACTGATAACTATGGGTTGCCTTCCATAAAGCGCTTGGTTTAACGTCATTAGCTCGACAAATGATTCCTCCCGGATCAAAATTCCATTTAAGTAATCCTCGATCAATCGCCCAATCCTTTCCGGATCCGGGATTCCTATAAAATGCTCAAATTTTAATTTTTCATTCAGACTCTTCATTTTCGGATGAATTCATATCTATGTTCGTCATATTTCTTTCTAGATCCAATATTCTTCTATTAATTTTCTGAATTTGCATATTAATATCATCTTTGAAATTTATAAGAAATGGATCTTTATAAGATACTTCAATATCTCCCAAATTTTGGATCAGATTCTCTTTAAATAATTCAGATTCAGGATCAAATTCTTCTATGTCGCTCTTATGATTTAAGTTATCTTCCAATTCTTCCCCTTTATAATTATTAAATGATGGAGGATCTATCTTAGTTGAGGAAATAAGTTGTTCTAATTCCTTAGGAATTTCTTCCAATGGTCTTCCGATATCCTTATCCTCTTTTCTCAACTCAAAGTTCTTTTGAAATTTATCCTCAAATTCTCTTCCAAGTCCTAGTTCAATAATTTTTTCTTGTTCATCATTCAATTCAGGTTTTTCTTGTGATTGAGTCACATCTAAAGATATAAAGACTGGTTGTATAGATGAATTCCCTAAGTAGATAGGCTTTAAATTTGTATGGGGTTCATCCATCTTAAGTTCATGAGATCTTTCAACAAATGAAATTAAAATTTTACTATTTTTTGTAGAGTCCATCATTTCACACCTCTCCTGAACATACATACAGTCTTCTTTAAGTAATGTTTTCAAATCATCATGAAAATCCATTTCAATGTCATCTGCTAACTTACTCTCAAAACTTTCTTGGAAATGGTCTTTACTTAGATAATCAATTTCATCTATCCAAAAACATTCATCATCTTTTCTCTCAGCTGGATATTTCATAGTCTTTAATACATCAAAAGTAACTTTATGGTCATTAATATTTATAGTCAACTTTCCTTTTTGCACATCTATCATAGTTTGTTCAGTAATAAGGAAAGGTCTCCCTAAAATAATTGGAATTTCTTTATCTTCCTCAATATGTAATATAATAAAGTCCAAAGGAAAGATAAATTTATCCACTTTAACAAGCACGTCTTCTATAACTCCTTTTGGATAAATGATAGATCGATCGCCCAATGTATGGGTTATAGTAGTGGGAGAAATATCGACTAAACCTAACCTTCTAAATATAGATAGAGGCATCATGTTAATGCTCACTCCTAAATCACATAAAGCTTTTCCACATAATTTTTCTCCACCGCACAAGGAATTGTAAAGCTACAAGGATCTTTAAGTTTCCGAGGAAAATTTTTCTGAAGTATAGCACTGCACTCCTCACTCATTGCAACTGTCTCGTAATCCTCAAATTTCCTTTTCTTATTTAATATATCCTTTATAAACTTTGCATAACTTGACATCTGTTCCAAAGCTTCAGTGAAAGGAATATTTATCGTTAACTTCTTAAGTACTTTCATGAACTTTGAAAATTTTTTATCCAACTCATGCTGTCTAAGTCTTTGAGGAAATGGAGGTGGTGGTTTTTCCAAATTGATTTTAGTTGGAGATATTAATTTTTCTAGATCCTTAGAAACATGTTCTTCATGTCTTTTAGTTTTCGTTGTTTCTCTCACAACATCTTTCTCTTTTCTAACCACATCCTCTATTTCTCTTTCATTTTTTAATTGGACAGCTTCTATTTGTTCATTAGTGTTCTCTTTAGGGTTGATCTCATTGTTTCTAGGAAGTGTTCATTGGTGTCTATTGCTAAGTGAATTAGCAATTTCTCTCAGTTGATTCTCTATGTTTATAATCGCAGCATTTTGACTTTGCAACTGGTTTCCCATTTGCAATACCACTTCTTCCATAGATATTTTCTTATCCTCAAATTGTTGATCATTGTTAGAGTCCGGTGGATATGAAGGTCTATAGTTTGCGTTCCCCCGATTATTCCAACTTCCATTAGGATTCGCATGATTATTTTCCCATTTTTGGTTTCCACCATCAGTAGTATGATTCCAGTTAAATTTAGGATGGTTCTCCCAATCTGGATTGTAAAAGTTAGAGTACGGGTTATTTATGGTATTTAAAGTCTCATATGATAATTTAGAATCAATTATAGGCCCTAATGAACTTTCCTCATTTACAGGAGTAAATTGAGGTTGGTTCATTCCAAATTGGTCCAACTTCCTTGATATTGCAGCAATCTGAGATGCTAGAAATGAAATTGTATTTGTATCTTGAATACTAGCTATATTTTTATGATTTACCCTTGCAGAGGGCCATTGAAATTCATTTGTAGCCATTTCTTCAATTAATGCATACGCTTCATCAAATGATTTTGACATTAATGATCCACCAGCGACAAGCATCAATTATGTACCTAAGGGATCCTACTAACCCATTATAAAAAGTTTGAATGATTAACCAATCAGCGCGAGCATGATGTGGACACTTTCTTAGGAGTTCCTTAAATCTTTCCCAAGCTTCGTATATCGATTTACCTTCATATCGACAAAATGAGATAATGTCGTTTCTAAGTTTAGTAGTCCTCGAAGGAGGAAAATACTTAGCTAAGAATTTACGAGTTAACGCCTCCCAATTTTTAATAGAACCGAGTGCTAAAAGAGTATAACCACATTTTAGCCTTATCCCTTAGTGAGAAAGGAAAAAGCCTTAGCCTAACAAGATCGTCCGACATACCGTTATAACGAAATGCATAGCACAAAGTTCTAGAAAATTAGATAAGTGTAAATAAGGATCTTCTAAAGGAGTTCCCCCAAACCGATTGTTCCGCACCAGCTTGGATAATCTCGGGATTTATTTCAAATGAGTCGACTTCTACGACGAGGTTTTGTATACTTGAGTGAATTTCATCTGTCATAGGATTTATGTAATCCCTCAATGAAGTATGATGATTTTCTAAGTTATTATCTTGAAAGTTTTCCATCTCCATTTCTAGTTTTTCGAGTCCTTTCTGTATTTTTAATTTTTTATTTTTTTTAAACTCGGGATCATAAGGTACAAGTCCTGCAGATCCTTTGTTTCGCATATTTAATACATCAAACAATACATTAATAATTAAACAAATAACAGATGAAATATATTCAACACAACAAAACATTTTAACGAACACCATATTTTTCATTTAAACAATTTTTTCACAACACTTTTTCATACAAAAAATACTTCTCACACAAAAACATTTTTTACGTCATTACTGTTTTCCAAGTCTAAGCTTAATTACTTCAACTAAAATTCTCCTAAAGTTCTTACCGAAGCTTCACTGCAACGGCGCCAAAAACTCGACCCGACCCGCAATTACGCAATAAATTAACTTCCAAAAGATGGCCAAAAACTCGACCCGATTTATAAATAGCAGGTAGTGTGCAAAGTCTTAAATGATATAAAAATTAGAAAATATTTTACACACTAGAGGTACTACGCAAGTATACGTATCGTTTCAAGTAATATAGAGTTTTCTTTAAAAACCCCAAGTATCGATCCCACGAGGAAGTGAAGTAAGAGGTCTTTAATCAAATTCTAGTCTACTACTAATAGTCCTTAGTTTGGAATGTCGATTAAAATTGTGTTTTATCTAAAAACTACTCCTAAATGCAAGTGTTAAATATAATAGTAATTATAACTAAGTGAAAATAATAATTTTAAAGATAACCCTTTTTGGATGAATTGGTTTGGAGAATTTTGAGATATTAAAAACTACTATTCTTATGTAATGAAATAGATAATGTATAGGATTGAGATGCATTAAATATTGTATGAGCCAAATGGGAGCAATCTTATTCTTTACCATTTAGTCCAGAGCATAAAGAACATCGACTAATCCTATGCTTGGTTACCGAATCCGCGGCTAGGTCAGGAGGATACCGGCCGCCACTTCGAGCTCCCACATTCCCTCGCCCGAGTGGCTAACATCTACACTTCAGCACCCAAACGATAGGACCGAATTAAGGATTTTAGCCTGTCACTCTAAAATCTCCAATTCTGTGCCCGATTAATATTATTTCCCTATTTATTTGCATTCAACTTCTATGAACTTCACCATCCATGGAATTTGAATGTGGTTCCACTTTGTTGAGAATTACACGCGCCTTTCGAGTCGATGCAATTACAACGAATTTTAACACTACAATGGGCCCTTATTAGCAATGTAAATGAAGTCGCAAGTAAAAACCATCACATTTATATCTAAATTAACTTCTAACATGCATCACAAAATCCTAAGCATGAATTCTACTCATTAGAAAAGAAAAGTAAATTGAAAACAATTGCGTAATCTTCTTATGCCGCTATTTTCAAAGAAAAAAAAAGAGTAAGAGAGATGCGTCACAAAGCACGAAGAAAACATAAAGGAAACTTCATTTAACAAAAGCAAATCCACTAAATAAATGTTTACAAAATTATAAGATAATGAAGAACAATACTTAGCTTTTTCCTCTTGAAAGAAAGACGAAGATCTCTCCCATAAAGTCTCCCGATGAGCCATGCAATGCTAGCGAAATCCCTTACAAATTCTCTCAAAATCTCCTCTCCAATCTCTCCAAAAGGGTAGAAATCTACATTTCTACTCTTAATCTAAGAATCCTAAACATTCCTCTAAGTTTTTCTCTAATTTTTTCTATTGTTTCTCTCTTAATCTCCCTTTTTCTAACCTATATTCGCCATTTTTAAAGAGTTTGGACGAATTCCCAAGAGTTTCCTTACGCACCCCTTCGAAAAAGCGTCCAAATACGTCGAATATTGGCCCAAAACCGCCAAAAGTCGGTTCGTGGTCGTCCGGGCCGCTGTCGGCGAGTTCGAGCTCGCTGTCGGCGAGCTTTTCGGCCACTTTTCGGTGGTCTCGGGAAAATCTCGCCGTCGGCGAGATCGATCTTGCCGTCGGCGAGCAGGCTGCTGCGCGGCTCCACGGTTTTGCTCCGTTTGGCTCCGTTTCAACTCCGTTTCGCCCCATTTCAGTTGCGTTGCGTTCGTAACAGTATAGTTCCTACAAAATAAGCATAAAAACAACATTTCTTTAAAGTGTAATCTCATTCAAAAATATGCAAGAAGTGTAAAAGAGATTAAACATCAAAAGACTTATCGAAAGGTGTCAGGGCAGAATTTCATTTTTTGCTCGTTTTTGCTCCAAAGTGCACCCTTTTTGCTTCCTTTTGCTCCAATCACCATTTCTTGTACCTAAAACCAAAAAACATACAAAATATCTTCCTTTAAAGTGTAATATCATCAAAAAATGAGTAAAATAATATAACAAAAAACGTATATATTTTAGGCATGTCACACCACATCACAAATTAAAGTTAAATTAGCATAAACATAAGCAAATCAAACCAAAATAAAACACATGGGTCTCCCCTTGAAGCACTTAGTTTAACATCTCCAGTCTGACTAATCCACACAAAGTTATAATAAATCAAGTAATCATGCAATCATACTACAAAATAATGTTTGGACTACCTCTCAAGTAACATTTGGTTTAATGTCCTCAGTCTGTAAGGTCTGATTTGATAGTTCATGAATTTTCTTCAAGATCATATATCTAGTTTATTATTCTACGATTTATCACCAATATCTAAAATATCCTAGAGACTCTCCTAAAAAATTATGATATGATCTCAAATTTTCTTCTTTTTGAAATCTTAAATTATTTTTCTCTACTTTCTCATTTAAAACTTCTTGCAACCTTTATGTTTCCATTCTCAAACATTGGTTAGAGGTATAATGTGATATAAGATCATGATTTTGAAAAGTCACTTCCTCATTTTGAGCTCAAGTTAACTCCCATTCTTGTAAAACAATGTTTGTCATACTAGTTACAAGAAAAGGTTGTTCGAAAAGAATTGGGATCTCAACAGATAGCCCAATAAGTGAATCTTTATCTCAAAATTAAATGATTAAAATCATTATTTAATTTTCACCAAAAGTTTAAATATTGTCAATTATAATTAAGTTTTTACAACCGTTGAATGTCAACAATTTTTCCTTGAAATTTTTTACATAAAGTAATGTTACCTTTTCTAGGTGCAACTACACTTTGGGGCTCATGCAGGTGCACGTGTTGTATCAGCAATATTAAATTTTTGACTCTAGAATATTGGTCCCATAGAGAATGAGGTAATTTAAGCTTAGGAAAAGTTATAGCCTACAAATTTAGTTCCTAGTATGGAATTTAAATTGTCTTTAAATTCCTACAAGTAATCCTACAATATAGAAAGTAACTAAAAGTTCAAATCTTACACAACTATTTCTAATTACTTATATTGAATTGATGAAAATCAAGTTCTAAAGTTACCCTCCCTTGTAATGATGTAAGTGGAGTATAAGAAAGGCAAATGCAAATTGTAAATGTGGCTAGTGATAAATAGGAGCAAGTCTCTTTTTTACCCTATCCCTAGTGCATAATGAAGATTGGTTCAAATGGATTTAATTCCTTAAGTCCTAATTGGAACCCATCACATAATATCTCTTAAATATTTGCATCTCCCTACAAAATACTTGCACCATACCTCATAGTTCAATGTGACTAATCTAGTTGATTCTACCATAACTCTTTCGAGTCATTATGGTTCACAACACATTTTAACATTTCACTTGGTCAGAATAAAAAGTAAATGAAGATTTGAAGGTTACTCATCACATTAAGTAATTAAAAATAATTTTACAGTGCTTCACATTTCTACACATCCTAATTAATCATCACAAGATAAGGTAAAAATGTTCTACTGAGAAAGCATGGAGAACATACCACAAAGCTTCATTGCAAAAACAAAGAAAATCTACTATTTGTTGAGTTTAATGAAATGTAACATTACAAACACTCAAATACTTATCTCCCTCTCCTTTAAAAAGCTTTGAAGATGCTCCACTCAAGGAATCTTGACCCTTGCTACTATCCTAAGCCTCTCCTACCTTTAGAACTCAATTCCTTACCAAACAACTAAGTGATGCATGTCAACCGTTAAAAGATTGTGGAAATTGTCGATTGCCGGAATGGATACCCCAACGCCCGGTTTAAAATAAATTTAATTTATAATTTATATATAATTTGGAAAAAATATCATTTTTAATTTGAAAATATGAAATCAAACCGATCTCATACATGTTATAGTTTAAATAATCGAGCACTACATTGCAAGCCGTGCATCTACCCGGAAGAATAGACACACTACTTACTAATGAGGCTTGATTAAATAAACTAAAGATTTATAACATTCGTTTGGTCTGCGAACCATTTATGTTGACTGACAACTTCTCTTATCTAATATAAGACAATTAGATATGGTTTATATTGATCCGAGGACTTTAAGTTTCCTATAAGGGTAAGCTCCCATAGTTAATTTCATCTTAGATAACTAAGATTACCTAAGAAATTCTTGATGTAGATCATGAAATATTATTTTCATGACTTCCAAAGGTAGGGCTCTTCAAGGTAATGCAGTAGTAAGAAATCCAATAGATGAGAGGCTCAAGTTTGGAACAATTATTACAAGAATCCAAAGGAAGAGAAGGCTAAGAAAGAACACAACTCCAAGAAGAGTCTTGGTGATTTCTCAAACTATCATATTGTTTGGCTTCAATTTGAGATATTTATTTGATGTTTCATCCTACCAATTTTATTATTTATGGCTTACATTCACTTGATACCGATCATATGAATAGTCTGTAAGATAAGAGAATTTCTGTCATGCCGAACGACAACCTCGGAGTCCTAAAACGAGTTAAGGCTTATATTGCACGGTGTGCAAAGGCCTAAAAGATAAGGTGAGGATTTATGTCGTACTAGATAAACTACCTTGAAATCATATAGCTTGTTATTTAATTCTAAGGAATTTACTGTTGAAGATGGTCGTGCTACCCACTATGTATGCTTCATGTTCCTCGTCATGGCAGGTTTAATATTAGAAGTGTCAAATGTAGGGGGTGAGAGAAATGTCATTTTTTAGAAATGTTTAAGTTGAGATTTCTTAATATCTTATTAGAGAAATATTTAATTTGATTATGGTGACACCAATTAGGATTCCACAGTTCCCTCGTTCCGGTACCACCATTTTCTTCGGATTCACTTAATCCAGATGAATTACCAGATTCAATTAAATGAATTCAGTACTTTCATTCAGACGGTGGGAAATCTTGTTAGCAGCCGTAGGTTGCCTCATCCGAGGGATTCACGATCATCTAAAGAGACGTTTTAATTTAGTTTCACTTATGATTTTGTTTTGTTTATGATTAAAATTTGAGTTGTCTTATATTTTGACTGTTATGACGGTGAATTTTATATTTGTTTTATTTTTATTTTAACTTTGGTTTTGGTTTTGTGGTTAGTCTAAAAGTTTTGGTTTTGACATGCAGAGTGATCTTGTTGTTTATCATGCAATTTCGAAAGCAGACATGTACAAAAAAGTAAATGAACGTAAATTGTGGTGCAATAAAATAAATGCGTACCTGGCATTGCTTCTCGTTCCTTCACCTAAAATTTTAGTCTTGCAATGCATATATATAATTTGCAAGAATTGAAACATGCTTGTAAGAAAACAGATTTGAAGCGTACCCATCAAATCCTATGTCATAACTTGGTGGGTCATATTTTAAATGTATAGATGAATCCTTTAAACAAGGCATAATAAACTTAATCACCATCCAAGGTATCTAAACGAGTATGAGAAGGGTCCAAGGGCTGGGCCTCAGACATCTCACAATCCTCTGAAACGTCTCAAGTTCATTCGAATTTATTATGTTGCCCTTATGCTTAATGATTCATCTCTATCATACCCTTATGATTTTTGGGTATATAAGTAAAATAAGTATAACACTGTCTATCACAAGAGTTATACCAAATATTGGATTTTATAATTAATTTTCTTAATGGTGATGATATGTGTATGTGCATGTATAATATTCATGGACAACATATTTTCTGTTTTCTTAGAGTATGAACATGAGATTGAAAAAGTAAATGAAGTTTAGCTTTAAATAAAATATTTTTTCACTTTAATTCATAAACTAATAACAAATGATCAAGTAAATTTATATTATTAATTTTAAATCTCACACTTATTCTTTATATCATAAAAATATCTAAGTTGCCTTGTTTTTTTCTTAAAACATAATATTCTTAAAATTATATAGCTCTTCAAAATTAATTTCTTACATGCCTATATAGAATTTGAATGTACTTTGTTTGAGAATCTTTTTAACACTTCTTTTATCTTCTTTAATCTACTTTATGGAGCTGTGTTTGAGTTTTTTAAAACCTGGAAAACCTCCCTTTGGCTGTGGCACTTTTAGATTTTTTTTTTTTAAGTTATGTCTTTATTTTTCTTCTTATCCTTCTTTAGGGCATCTAGTCCAAGGTTTTGTCAGTAGTTGTAGGCTGTGAAAATGTATATAAGGTTCCTCAGATTTATTATAGATATGCTAAAATACCTAATTATTTTTCTCAATATTAGAATGATTGTTAGTGAGATCTAATAGCCTCTCCAATGACTTCAATTGCTTCAATACGAAGGCATAGCAAAATGGACATCCATGGAAGCTCAAAGTAAGTGCTACTTGAGTGATAAAAGTATCAATGCTTTGAACGTCAAATATCAATCTATCGAAGTAAGTAATAAACTATTGAAAAGATTCATTTAGTTCTCTACTAACTTTTAAAAGAACATAAAAGTATTTGATCATCTTTTGCACACTCAAAGGCAAAGTGATCGGTTTCTACATAAAGTTAGCGAAGGATGTGATAATCTCAAAAGTAAATAGAAAGAATCATCATAATTTGCTTCCGTGAAGTTCATGTATGGAAGATGGCATGATGTAAAATCACTAATGAGGAAGATAGATATAATAAACTTAAATTAGATTAATCAGATGGTGAGATCCATCCGCTCCAAATAAAAATCAAAGAACAGCAAAGTAATTTTTAGTTGGCTCAACTCATCATTGATTTTAATAGAGAACGAGCTAATTAACTAAGTCACATGCTCTAGTGGTCATTAGTGTAGAGCTTTCATAATACTTTCTTTTGGCTTGTTGGAGTCATCACCTCTAGAAGATGAAAGAATTCAAGATTTGTCATAAAACATCATCAATTCGTGGGTGATGTGTTGCACTGGAATACTGCTGAGATAGAATTTAAGAAAAATGAGGAGCACATTTTGTAAGGTATTGAATGGTGCCATGGATATATTGAGTAAGATCGTAGTCTATCTCTTGGAGCTAGTCTAAAGTAATATAATTGTCAAGTCTTTCCATTCAATGCGTTTGATCATGGTTGCAAATGCAACACACTATCTTGATCCTAGTCCAAATCATATTACTTCTTCACCATATCTAATGCAGTAATTTATTTAAAAATTTTTACTAGAATTTAGTTGAATCTTAATTAAGATTACAAGCATAAATAATGAAGCATGGGATAGACAAAAAGCGAGGGCATTAGAATTCCAATTTTAAGATTACCTTGAATTCTAAGCCTAGAATCATTCAATTATGTGTTGCATGATAGACTATACACTATTTGACTTATAACACTATCGATTCCTCAATCATGTATCTCTACCAAAAAAGAACACAATTGTTTAGCTAGCATTACTAGCCAGCTATTTGTCTAGCGTAGTTAGGCTTCGTTTGAATCAGCTTCATCGTTCCATCAAATTCTTTTAAAAGCCGCATTCATCAAACTGGAGGAAACCAGCTGCAGTCAGAAATGCCAAAAATTTGTCGTTCTCCTGAAATAACTTCAGTAGACTTTCGTCTCCCACTGCTTCACCGAATGAAAAAAATTTATAGGAGTCACTCCAACCGCACACGAAACTTCACCGTTTTTTCAAACGAAGCCTTAATTATTTACCAAACACTAGTCAGATGGTGACCGATTGAGTGCTGTAATTTCTGCACTGCTTCTAACGAGTTTTCAGCCGGTATGGCTTCTTTGAAGCTCCACATAACTAAGGATGACTGTTCAATTTAACGTTATTCAAGGTAGTTTAATAATCTCGACTCAGGCATAGTTTTTTATTCATGTTGACCAAATCAAAATTTGAAACTGAGCTAAAATAAATATGGGCATTTACATACATAACACCCAATTCATATGTATTTACATATCTAACACTTAAACTTTATTTTTTTACATTTATAACTCGAAATCTTTCATATCACATCAAAAATATCATTTTTCTATTTACTTTCTTACAAAGTAAATTACTCATTTTCATGCATAAGGAAGGTGACATATTTGTAAAGATTGAAATCTAGCAGTAAGATATGTAAATACATAAAAATTGAGTGGTTGTATGTAAATCTTCCAAATAACATGATGTAATTATGTAAATTTTAGTGATAGTAACTTTTACTGAGAAAATAAATAAGGCACGTTAACGGGAAGATTACATCTTTTTGCTCTCTTTTTTTTTTCATTTTGTTCTTTTCTTTGGAAATGGTCATCCTGAGGCTATATTTCTTTATGGCATTGCATATTATATAATTGCATTATTGCACTAGAAAGAAAAAAAAAATCACATGCAAATTTTGGTCACTCTCACGGAAGATTTTGCTGCACAAATCAACTACGACATACATAGCTAAATGAAGTCCACTTCATTCGTTGTATTCGAGGATATTGGTCATTAGCTGAAACCAAAAGTCTGACAATTTTTCTTTCAGAGAACAATCATATGACAGCGATATAGATTTGGAGCATTACATTCATACCGCCTAATTCCTACGTATTTACATTCATATGACTATTTGAATTAAGCATAAGTACGGTGGCATTTATGTAAAAAATAAAGTTTAGAAGTTAGAAATGTAAATATATAAAATTGGTGGTATGTATATAAATCTTCCTTTAAATTTGCACTTAAAATATTATCGCCTATTGATAGGACAAAATGAAGGTGACTTGAGGATGTTAATGTGGGTTGTTTTTTTTGCAGGTGAAGTAAATTGAAGCCAATTTGGCTGTGGGCATGGCAATCTGTGATGTGTTAGCTGTCCTTTTTTTTTTATTTAAGCAAGAGGAAAATGGTTGGAAGGCTCATTTATATTGAGTGATGTAAATGAATGCTATATTATATTTTTATGATTTTTAGTTTAGAGAATGATGAGGGAAAAAATTAATATTTTAAGTGTTTGCTAAAGATTAACTACACATAATTAGAATGTGTATATGCATGCGGAAAGGGATATTGAAGAACGTTGTGGCTATCTAAAACATTCTCAGGCACTCAAAACACAAATGAAGAAGCGAGCTTTATGCTGAATTTTAACTGACATGGTGTTTAGAATCACACCCAATTTGAGCCAATTATTTTACTCTAGAAATAAGATTTAGGAGATCAGTACTATTAAACCAATATCATTCAACCACTATCACATCACCATCATCATTATTCTCCACAATTTTTTTGAAGTCACAGAGGCCAAACAAGTTCTCCTAACTAAATAATCTCTTCTTCTTCAATTGTAAGGAAGAGTGCAGTTTTATAATATCAAATATATAGTGGAATATTTCAAGTGGGCTAAGATAACTTTTTCCCTTTTTTTCAAAAAAAAAAATTCTAGTGTATTATAAGAGCATTCTTGCATCAATGTGTGTCCGAATTTTTTTGTATAAAGCTAAGACATTAATATTTTACTCTACAACTGTAAATAATCTAACTCATACTCTTTTCTATTCTATACCAACTTTTCATCATTACCTTGAAATAAAATAAGAAAATTGTTCGCAACTATTCTAACTACTTTAAGAAATAGATATGTGAGTAAATGATATACGTTCAAACCTTAATAACAATATCTCGAAGTAAAATTTCTACTAATCCCAATTACACACATGGAATATAATATTTTTTTCTTTACTAGATTCAAAATTCAGTGTTTTCTGACACGATCAAACACCAGACTCATTTTGGTTGCATCAACTCTCTCGTTGCTCTAGAAAATGAATTTTTCCTCTCATGGTTGAATATGGACAAGTAAAATGCAGATCATGCTCCATCAGCCATACTGCATGCTCGACTACTAACCCCTACTATTATATTAAGCATTGGTATTGTGGGGGTATCAGTGTGCAAGATATAGCTGTAATAGAGTATGGTGGATAGTTGAATGACAAGGTGGTTCAACAAATTTTCTTGTTTGAGGTGGTAGCCATATAGTTTGATATTTTTATTGAAGAGTTTCATAACTTAAATGTGCAAAGCTAAATGAATTTCGAATTTTAGTTTTAATGTGTAACAAACAGAGCTAATTTGTTTTTATAATTTAACAGAATAAAATTAGGGACCCCTTAGTAAAGTGTAAGGGTTATCATTTGGGGAGACATAAAAGTAAGACTGTAAATTGATGTGGGAAAGAGAACCTATGATAAGCTAGACCTGAAGTTGCTCTGCCTACTTCACACTTAATGCATAGCTCAGTTAGATGCTATGTTCATGAAGAATGTCTAATATTAGTGCTGCAGGCGGACACCCACTATGACTAGAGTGGGGGTAAAAGTTACTAATAAATAGATTGAATTATGATAAGATGAGAGAGTTATGGAACGAGGTGTTATATCAGCACTCTATCCAAGGAATAAACTTAGTCCATGATTATCGATCGTGATATAGAATCACAAATATTGAAAAAAAATTCTTAGATTATCACCTTGATTAGTCATCTATTTTTAGGTGATGAGTAGGGCTAAAGTGAAGAACAATTCCCATTGCAAGAAAACGTTGCTTTCCAAATTTTAATCATATTTGATTGTGATAAAAAAATGATTGATTTTAGAAGGCTATGACGATGATAAATCTCCAATATTATGCATTTGGCAAGTCATAAAATACACTACTAAAAACAAATTATGTGATATAATTTTGTGTGGTTCTTTTGTTATCATATTTATCTTACAAATTTTTATAATGAATGCTTACTTAATTTATGCACCTCATTTCATTTATTGAGAGAGTTGATGGAGAGAATAAAGTGGAAGCAGCAAAGTGTGCAAATTATAGAGAAAGTAAGTTAATTTTTCATAGAATAATTTATGGGAGAGAGTAATTGAGCATTGGTTAAGACGGAAACAAATGTTTCTCAAAATCAATTTGGATTTATGTTGGGCAAGTCTACTATGGAAGCTATATATGTATTGAAAAGTTTTATGGAGAAGTACAAAGAGCATAAGCAGGATCTACATATGATTTTGTTGATTTAGAAAGAAGCATATGATAAGGTAACAAAAGAAATACATTGGAGAGTTCTAGAAAAGAAAGGTGTTGATATGACCTATATTCAAGTCATTAAAGATATGAATACTGGAGGAGTTACTTGTGTTCGACAAAATGAGGATTGATAAATTTATTTTCCTATTTCATGTTGATTAGATGAAGGATTGGCTTTAATCTTATATCTTTTTGCTTTAGTTATGGATGCTCTTAGTAGATATTTATAGGAGGATGTTCCTTGTTATTTTTTCTTTTTTTTTTTAAACTTAATGGGATAAAGGCTTAGTTGATGTGTGTTGTTGTTATTATTTCATTTATTTTTTATGATGACCTATACCAACCTAATCTATCATAAAATTTTTGTGCATATTTTTATTCTCACCAAACTAAAATTACTATAGTTGAAAACATCAAATATCTTTAACATAAGATAAACAATCTTACTAAACAAAAGATTTAATATAGATCTAAAAAATAAGTTATACATCTATCAAAAAGTTTATATTTATCAATAATTTCTGAATGCGTTAAAGTAATGGATTTATAAATAAAACTATGTTTTAAGAAGTAATTCTACTCTCCGAAACTTGCATTTTAGTGTGATACAAAATATAGATCTAGTAATTAAGAAAAAAAAAATTAGAAAGATAAATTTCATTAGTTAATATTGAAAAACTTAAAAGTTGAATTTTGAAAGGGCCGTTTTACATATCTACCACCAAATATGTATATGCATACCTAAAACCTAAATTTAACTTTTACATTTCTACCACCCAAACTTTTTACAGGGCAAAAAAAATTATCACTATTTTAACGTTTACACTATAAATACACATTTTCATGCATAAGTAAGATGGCATATATATAAGAAGTGAAGTTCAGATATTTGACACGTAAATACATAGGAATCGAGAGTTATGTATGTAAATATTTCATTTTGAAATTAAAGCTTTGAGGAGACAATAGAGGAGACTGACCATAAAATCTGTGAATGAATCAAAGAAATCAAGCCAATTTAACCCACACTCCTCACGGCTGTGCTGAGCCGTGCGAGCTTCGGTCGAGAGAGCGGAAAGGAAAAACGAGAAAGCAGGCCTTAGGCCAGCAAATATAATGGAATTGCAATCATTTTTTTTTAGTGAGAATTCCGCTAAACACCCAGCACTTATGTCCCATGGGATTTTCAGAGAATTTTTTATTTTTTATTTTTATTTGTAAGTGCCTGAATGATGTTCTGTCTTCTTACAACATTTCATCTATACCTTAGATTTATTGATAGCTAACTACTAGAGATATTAGGGAGTATAAATTATTGGATCCCGGTTTATCTGTAGATGACTCAAACCTTGGGGGAAAGTTAGGAAGGAAGGTGAGAGAAACAGAAGGATGGGAAAGTTGATCTCTCTCTTAGTAGGAGAAGAGTATCTATTCTCTCATACTTTTGGGCATAATTTTTTCTCTCTTTATAGAGGGTTTTTAAAGTAAGAAACAAGTATTCATTATACAAAATCCTCCAAGGATATATGATTGAACCCTTCTTGGCTCCTTCTAATGTTGGCATCATATTTAATGTTATCTCTGGCGGCACTGTAACATGTTGTTTATTTTCTATGTGCCCAACATTCTTGTCGGTTTAATCAACTTTAATAGTAATTCAGCGTTAAGCAACTCAATATTAGAGCGAGTACCGCTCCTCGAATGAGACAGGTCCCACCCTTTTAGTGATCCTATGAGGGGTTGATGATTCATATTTGCTGGTAATTCAACCCTTAAACTTGAATTCAGACGAGCTATACATAGACTATGAAAATTACTGAAGGAAACAAGGAGATGTAAGTTTTTCCGTAGAAGTTCCTCTATGAATAAAATTCATGACGGAATAAAAGGACCAGAAAAAACAAAAGAATTCATTGTGTTGTGCTCTTGACTTTGGAATTCTTTTAAGATATTTGTGCATAATTATATACAGATAATATGGATGCACGTATAGATCAAATTCGTCTAATAAAGTATAATTAAAGTTTAAATTATAAAAGTAACATATGCTTCCACAGGGGCCCTTATAATGTGCATATAATTTATAACCATAGTTTTACTTATTAATTTGCTTATTATTTTACTTTAATCTTTCTGATTTTAAATGAAAAGGTAATGTCCCATACGTAAATTAAAATGTTAAATATATTTATGTAAGTTTCTCAAAGTTCCTTCTATCTTTTCAAATGGGTTTGAAAGTCCCAAGTTCCTTTTTCCTTTTTAAATGACAGACTTCTTTTTTTTCAGGCCTAAATGGGCTAAAATTAAAGAGTTCGGAGCCCAATCACAAGCATTTATTGTTTTAAAAGTCACCCTTTATACGGATGCGGAGCTGAACACTACATTTACGCATAACTTTAAAGCAATTCAAATTATTGTCAAGCTCTATTTGAATATGTTGAGCATCATTCAAAAAAATATCTCTTTCTTCCTCCTTTTTTTGTCTAGACTATAAAAAGAAAGTATGATTTCAACATTAGTTTTGACACATCATAAGAAAATTCATTTTAAAAATAAAAATTTTCACATATTTTTCAATTCTCAATACTCTCAAATATTTTGCTTAGATCATATAAAGTTAATTTTCCTTTGAATTTCTAGCCAAGAGAGTCTAGTCTGATGAGACAAACCTAAATATTTCAAGTTATAAGTTATGCTCTCTTGTTCTTCGTCAAGTTAAGCAAACAAGCCAAATATATATATCAATATAGCTAACATGTCTTTCTGTAGTTCCATACACCAAAACTCAGTATCATATCACTTAAAAGTACTTACAATAAAATTTTTAGATATCTAAAGCTTTTCATAAAATACCAACATCATCATATTTAGCTTTAAAATAATTTAAGTTCCACATAAATTTTTTAAAAAATAGCTTTTCATGAAATCAATCACCTAACAATTAGCTTAAAATCTTTCCTTAGTAGATTATGGCAACTCTAAGATCCCGACCTTTCTAAAGACTTCAAAGCCTCAAATCACTTCTATTGAGTTCACCATTATTCTCTCATACCATATAAAATCATTAAGCCCTTCACTCCATTGCCCACTCCAAAGATGTTCCATTATTTTGCAGTGCACAATCTTTCTTTATCATTTGAAATCAAAGCCACATGAAAAAGAAATGACAAGTAAACTTCCATTAGAAGAATTCATAAAGTGGATCTCATTGAACTTGTTAATAACATATCCATGTCATTTACCCTCTAAATTCATATTTGGTTATATGTACAGTTGTTGCATGTTACATGTAAATAATTGTATTATGACTCTAACTAGGGAACAATTCATATAGGTAACCTAAACATTGCCATTTTTTTCCTAGAGTATTTATAATGATGGGAGTGTGTTTCATAAATAAAATGCTTAACATTAGAATTTTAAGCTAATTTTGAATTGATACATTTAAAATATAATTGTATTTAGTCATAGAAAATTTTACATAAAAACCACACAATTCTTGTCCACTTACATATCTAACAACTAAATATGATATTTATATTTATTACACATTGGTATTAAAAACTCATGTATAAATATGTGCATCTCACTGGTAAATAGTAACTGATAATGATATTTTTTTATGTTATGTCAAAAATTTGAGTGTTATGTATATAATTAGGAAAGTTTAGATGTTAGATATGAAAATTTATAAAAATTATGTGTGATGTATGTAAATGCCTTCTTTAAATTTTGAAATGTTAGTTACATGAATTTCTATTATCATATGCTAATTTATTTGAGTTCAAGTCACAAAAAATCAAGCAAGTTTTTTTTTTCCTTAATATTTTTATTATATTATCAAACATTATCTATTAGTCACTTAGGCTTTAAAATAATGATTAAGAAAACTATCATCTTTTATTTATTATTAGCATTACCAACAATTTATGTTGCATTGTTATTTACCTATACATAATTTTATCTATTAAATAGTGCATTTTGTTTTGTTAACACTAATTTACCTTAGATTTTCTTTTAGGTTTGTCTTTATATCCTTAAAATGGCATTTAGATCTACACTAAACAGAACATTTCTTCTCAGGGCATATGTAATAGTAACTTCTTAATCATGAAATGAAGCATCCTTTTTTGTGGTGTATTAAATTATATTAATTTTTCGTATTGGAAATCAAATACAAATTTATTTTATTCATCATAAAATGATTACATAATAAAGTATTAGATTTATTCAAATGAAGTAAATAGATAAAATCTATTGATATTTGCATTTAAATGAAAGATTTATTAATTTGAAACATTTAATAACAAGAATATGATGCCACAGAATTCTTTACTGCTCTCAGGTACCCAAAATTTCATAACTTTTTTCTTTCTTGAAGTTTGTTACTCTTCGAATAGTTCCGCACAATTCTTACTTGCCACATTTGACTTGTAAGTTATGCAAAAATTATATCCAAAACCTAAAGTTTCATTGTTATAATCATACAATCTTGATGTCAAAAACTAAGGGTATGTTTGACTTTTACAAAGTGAAATAATTATACATTTCACTTTCGATGTAATGTTAAAGATATGTTTTATGCATATAATTATGAAAATTTAAGGGTTAGTCATGCAAATTGATAGGAATTGTATGGTATGTATGTAAAGTCCACTTTGCTACATGGAAGACAGCTTTCGAAATGAGATTTTATTACTTTCTCTTCTTGCACTATATATGACACAAAAGGTCTGGCCTTGAAATTAGTGATGCCGATAATAGGTAAGGGACCATACATCGCCAAAAAGGGCCAACAGACTGGGCCGAAGTGTTATTTAGTAACAGTAGCTGTAAGATAATTCAGTGCATCCATTCAAAGCAGTAAACATTTGTTTTGTTTTGCTGCTTTATTTTATTTATATTACATAAATGTAGTTAATTCTATGATAATGAATGTTAACTCAAATTTATTGATAAGAGGTTAGAGGGTAATCCTAAGATGACAACCAATATTTGCTTAACTATGATAAAATGAAACATCAAATTTTGTTGCTTTCAAGTTTCTCTTTTTTATTATTTCTTTTTTACTGGTTTGATTTGATCTTGCTATTAACAAAATGTTTTAACCTAAATTTGAAAAAAGAAATTGAAGGAACAAAAAGTGGCTAAGTTAAATAGAGATTAGAAGATTAATTATTATATAAGATAAATAAATTAAAAAAAATCAATAAAATATTATAAATAATAATCACTTCTATACTTGAGCATCATCACTTGTTTTTAACGAGTATTCAATATATCAAAATTATCAAGTATTGATTTTATCTTAATATTTTGACAATCTCTTTGACATTACATATCATCAAAAAACAAACAAGAAAGTTATCATTCATCTTATTAATTAAAAAACCTTAATTTAATTAGACACTAAAAATCTTCATAGATTATAATTTAGTTATTTTCTCGTTCACAATCTTATCAGTTTTTATTCTTCAAATTATATTTTTGTTAATTTATTGCTTGTACTTAATAGAACTTAATCTTCATCAAATAATGAATTTTTATAATTTTATTACTCGTATAATTGCTTAAAATATCATGTATTAGCTTTACGCCAACAATTATATTAAAGTTCTGCTTCATTGAGTCAAGAAAAAGGTCAAAGAGGTGGCTAAAGAAACCTATTTCATAGACTATGCTTCTTTTAGAAATGATATTAACAATAGATAAAAATAATTGCTGTTGAGTTGTAGTTGTGATTTTGTAGAGAGGTATTGGGTAAATGAGTTGAAATCTTGATAAGCTTGTGGATGAGATGTGATCGAGTGATTGGACATTTCAAATGCTTGAAACTATTGCGAAGTTGGTAAGAATCACGTACGTATACGTGTTTCTCAAGTAATAGGCAAATCAGAGTGGATGAGATGTGATCGAGTGATTTGACATTTTAGATGCCTGATTGTGAAGCAGGTGGCAATCACATAAGTATATATGTTGTTCAAGTAATAAACGGATCTAAGTTCGTTTGTCGAATCAACGTGAAACAAGTTAACTTTCAAATCAAAGAAATTACGATTCTAGTGGTTTTAATTCTAGCATGAAAGTTCGGATTTTAGAGATTTTAAAGTTTCTATTCCAATTTTTTTGCAAAAAATCAAACCTAATTAAACTACATGAGGGTTTCTATCAAGTGAAAAATTCTCCACTAGTTCTAATTTTCAAAAGCTTGACTTAATAAAATGATAATAGTTATCAATGACAATTAAGAGATCTCCGTGTTAGCCCTTTCACTAAATAGTACTTACAAATGACAAAAATAAAAAAATCCCTTAAAATTCCTTACACAAGCCCTCACAATACCCTCGACATTCTCCTCTCGCTCTTACAAGTTTTCTGACTTCAAATGTACTTTCAAAAGAGTCACAGAAACATTTTATACGAGAAAATTTAAGTCATTTCCCATGAAACAATCCGTCAGAACCTACTCATACATATGGGTGCGTACCAAAATTGGTTTGTTGGGTGCTTGTTGTTAAGGCTTCAGGCGCTTAGGCACCCAGAACTAGCGCTTGAGTGTCTACTACTTGACCTTCAGGCACCTAGCACTAGTTTCTGGAAACTTTGTGCTCTAGCTTCAGGTGCTTGGGTACTGGTTCATTGCAAAACAACTCTCATTTTGGCTCTTTTATTATCCTAAGCTAGCTGTCCACACCTGTTCTTGTAAAAACACAACAAATCCAACTTTTACAAGCATAAAACTAACATAAATAGCAAATTAAGCACCTAATTTATATCACATTTCATTACATTTTTATTTCACATCAAATAATCTCAAACTTAAATATTTTCCCTCAAGTAATTTCAAAATATAAAATTAAAATCATAAAAAATGGGCCAGATTTTGGATTAAGAATTTCAATTCTTTTTAATAATTTAGTAAATATATAAAATGAAGGGCACATGTCTCTTCTTTGGGTAGACTTTATAGAGTAACTTCCTAATATCCCAATTAACTAGTACAAATTATATATATATATATATATATATATATATATATATATATATATATATATATATATATATATATATATATATCTGTGTGTGTGTGTGTGTGTGTGTGTGTGTGTGTGGGGGGGGGGGGGGGGGGACCGATTTTCTTTTGAATATAAAGAAATATATATATATATATATATATATATATATATATATATATATATATATATATATATATATATATATATATATAATTCATCATAAATTACTTACGTGAGGTTTGACTACCAAGAAATTAATACTTCACACATAACTTTAATTTTGTTATTTATTTTTTAATATAAAATTTTTGGGAGAAGTTAGTGAAGCTTTTAATCATTTGACTTATTAGAAAGGGTTGTCAGTACCATTTTTTATATTGAGTTTAACCTCAAGCTTTTCTTCAATTTTTTTTTTCTTTGTAAGCATGAGCCTTCTTTATTTTTCTTTTGATTTCCTTGTTCTTTTGCTTTTCATTGAGGATTATTTTATCTAATTAAGCTTGTTTTTTAATGATTTTGAATACTGACCTAGTCCTCAGTCAGTGTTCAAAATCTTCTTCGAGATAGTTTTAAGGGGATGGAGCTATTCTTCCGTACTCTCGAGCTCACTCCCATCTTCAAATACAAAGCAAAAATAATAGAAGGATACCCTAGCTCAAAAGTAGTTCCACCCCTATGGATATTGTAGATCAAGTTGTAGATTAAAATTCTCAAATCTATAGAATTCTTGTGTTGTATATAAAAGTTCAAAATAGCTTTGTCTCTAATAACATCACCCAAATTAGTGGAAGGCAAGAGTTTAGCCAAAAAGAATGGATGAAAAACTTTTGATTCGATATTGAAGGTAATGACAGGGAAATTAATCTTCATATTGTCATGTATCAGCCATGTACAACAATTATCTGTGTAAAAGGAATAAACGTGAGTACATATACTCAGAAATATCAAGTAGATCAAAAAGTTAGTTGACTTTAATGAAGTTAAAATCAACTTTCAACCCTAGCACAAAAACCTCCTCCTCCTCATGCCCCTTTAAATTAGCATATATATCTCACACATCCGAATTACTACAACCCAAATTTCATAATAAAATCTTCTAATTTTCCCTCTACAATTATACCCTCTACCCTTCCTCCAAGCTCAACAAATTCTCTATCAGGTATGAACTTCCTCGACACTAAAATGTCTTTGTATGATTCTAGAACCTTGACACTAACAAAAATTTTTGGAGTCGAAGAAAATTTGCTTCTTCACACCTTTAGTCTTGGGGGCCAGGGAAGCATGAAAGTAGAGGCTAATAAAATGAAAGAAGGAAATGAGGAGAAAGAATCCACAGTCTAATCAGAGAGAAATTGGAAGAAAGTGAAAGAAATTCAAAGAAAATCGTACCTTTAAGTAGAATGGAATTCCTAGATGACGCTCTTCCACCTTGCCCTTCTTCTCCCTCTTCATTCTAGCCCCTTCGTCTCCCTCTTCGTTTGCTAAGGCAAGTAAAACTGGAAAGGGCGTCCAAAAAAGGAGAGAGAAAGAAAATATGAATGGTCAAGAGAGATCCACACATAATATTGAAAATAGATCGGGATTTTGAGTGGGCCTATGCACTAAGTATAAAGTGTAACACATAGGCGCTGCTCAATAAGGAATTTTCTAGGTGCTACGTGTGGTGCCTAGGCACCTGTCAATGGTCAGCTCCTAGGGACTAAGTGTGGTGAAAGGGCACTGGTGGTGGCACTTTGGCACATGCCTAAGGGGTTGGTGCTAAAATGAATATTGCATATGTTTAGACATCCAAATCACACTTATAACTTCCTAAAAAAATTAGGCAAATCAAGCACACAAACACTAAAAAAAAGTAGCATATAACAAGTCCAAACTAAATAATAAATTAACACACAAGATAATGCTTGGATTGCCTCCCAAATAGCAATTAGTTTGGTGTCTTCTGCTAGACAGTGTTATATCCACTAATTTGGCTAACACAAAGTTAATATTTCTTTATGATGAATCCCATAACTCCAAAAATACAACTTAAATATATGGTCATTCAGCTTAAATGAATGGGTCGTTTTTTATCTTCAATATCTACAACTCTAAAAGGATATAGTTTTACAATAGTGAACAGTCACGACCAACTAGAATTTAATTTTCTTGGAAATAATTTTAATTTTGAATTATATAGTCTAGCTTTAAATACTTATCTAATGAGCTTTTGATCATGCCACATGCACATCTTTTTCCTAAAAATGTAGCATTCACATAAGCTTCATCTTTAATTTCTTCTAATTCATTCAATCGTAGAAATATTTCCTTTATCAAACTTTTGAAATTAAAATTAAATTCCTTAACTCCACGATAGGCAGAGAAGGACATGCTTTATCCGATATCAACCTACATGGAAACCTTTCTATGATTGTCTTTGAAGTTATCCAATAGACCCATAATTTATCATCAAGCCTCAATAAACAGTCTTTTCTACTGGGATTAACAGTTTTTTTATTGAAATTCTCATGATTTCTCTATTATACACATCTGCTAATCAGCTCATTTGGTAATGATGAGCAGTAAAAATCTTATATTTTATCTTATATCCTGTTACTATTATCTCTTTTTTTTCATACAAAAATAGCTTCCCCTATTAATAATAACCACTCTGGGTATTCCAAATCAACTAAAGTTTTATTTCTTTAAAAAATTTTTGAACACTCTGACAACTACACTTAAAAAGAGCCACAATTTATATCCTCTTTGAGACATATTATACTGCTATCAAAATATACAGATTATTTAAAGAAGGCACAAATAGTCCCATGAAGTCAATCCCCTAAACAAAAAATGTCCACTTTAAAATAAAATGCAAGGGTATTTTAGGTGTTTAGTCCCCCTCCTCCTCTAGCATTAATTACATTTCTGATATAATCATTTATATCCCTAAATAGGGTAGACCAATAAAATCCAAATTGCAAGATTTAGAAGAATTTCAAATGTCCAAAATGTCCTCCAAACTCTGAATGTTGGCAAGATTTTATGATTTTTTTGACCTATTTTAAAGAGGTGCGTCTCCTATTGAAATGATCTCTACAATTTTAAAGATGAAGGGTTCATCCCAATGGTTGAATCTAACAACATAAATAATTCTTTTCCTTAAGTGGTATGTTAGTTCGCATGAAATTATGCATTAACAAAGAATTTTATGATATATGCTTGCTAAGAAATGCTTTCATCAGAAATGTCAATGAGTTGCTAGTAAAAAAAGCATTCATTAATTTTAACAAGAGAATCTTCAATGTTTTCCCCCTCAATTCTAGACAAGTGGTATGCTAATTGATTTTTTGTGTCTTTCATATCCACAATCTCAATGTCAAATTGTTGGAATAAGATGACCTATATGATAAAATGGAGCCCTGTATCTTTCTTGTTCACAAGATATGTGATAGCATAGTGATGAGTGTAAACTTATCTTTGGTACCAATCATGTAAGACCTAAATTTATCAAGTTTAGCTATTATTATTTATAATTTATTTTAGTGGTGTTAAAATTCACTTGAGCTTCATTAAGAGTCCTATTGGCGTAATATATATCATTAAAAATCTTTTCTCTCCTCTATCCTAATATTTCCCTTACAACATAGTCACCGACGTTGCACATAAGATCAAATGAAAGATTACAATCAGGTGTAATTAAACAAGTGTCATATTAATTTATTTTTTAGAATTTTAAAGGCGATAAGGCACTACTCATCAAATATAACGGGCACATCATTTTCTAATAAATGATACAAGGGCTTTCAAATCTTTGAGAAGTTCTTAATATAACAATGTTAAAATTCAACATGCCCTAACAACTCATAATCCCTCTAACAGAAGTTTGTGATGGTAAATTTTCTATCACCAAAATTTTGGCATAGTTTACCTCCATCACATTATCAGAAATCTTAATTCCTAACAATATCCCTAATGTCACCTTGAATTTACATTTCTCCATGTTCAACACCAAGTTGGTCTTATCACAGCTTCGTAGAACTTTGACGAGATAATTATCCCTTGAAATTACTTACACCTTACATGTTTTCAACACTCTCGTCTCAATTTTATAAGTCTTCTGACTTCAATTACACTACAAAAAGAGTCTCTAAAACAAGTCATTCGAGAAAATTTACACCATTAACCACTATATGATGCATGTGAACCTAATCCCGAGCATATGTGTGTGAAGCCACCCAAATTTGACATTTAGGCGTCCATTGCTCTAGATTCAGGAGCCTAGGCGCCAAGAACTAAGGCTTAGGAACCTATTGCTAGGGCTTTAGATGCTTATTGTTTGAACTTCGATAGCCTAGGCACCTATTGCTTGGCTTCAGGTACTTAGGTGCTGGTTCATAGCACAAGCTCTCCTTTTGGCTCTTTTGCTCCCTTAAGCTAGCTGGACACTTGTTCTTGCAAAAGCATAACAAATCCATCTTTCACAAGCAAAGAACTAATATATATATATATATATATATATATATATATATATATATATATGTGTGTGTGTGTGTGTGTGTGTGTGTGTGTGTGTGTGTGTGTGTTCTCGTATGAAAATGTCTCATCTAACATATGCTTGAGGATTAAATATCCTTCTTCAACAATGCAAGAAAAGACTTCTTTCTTATAAAATGAATTCTTAATTTGTTTTCTTATTTTTATGCATATATTTAAAATCTTCTAGATTTT
This sequence comes from Papilionanthe hookeriana x Papilionanthe teres, assembly GCA_022702705.1. NCBI lineage: Eukaryota > Viridiplantae > Streptophyta > Magnoliopsida > Asparagales > Orchidaceae > Papilionanthe > Papilionanthe hookeriana x Papilionanthe teres. Next base: position 86,728,357 of record CM040424.1, read on the forward strand.
TAGAACATGACAATTTGGATTGACATGAATATATTGGTTAAACTAGATCGATAAATGACAAAATCAATCAAAGTCCACATGAACTCGCTCGGGCCAGTTCAAACCATTTTGGCAATCATGAACTTGCTCAGAAGTATCTCAAATATGCCAAAATTCTTTATTCTAAGATATATCAAGGAGCACTTGCCCAGTGTCTGCTTATGTGCTAAGCTTTGGTTGAGTTGCTTAAACACAGGAGCAGGTGACTTCTTCGATGAATGTCGCTTGTCGAGTCAACACTAAGACACTTGTTGCTACACTATCTAAGTTATCAAGTTGGCTATAAAGTCAAGTATTCATTAGCTAAGCTGGTGACACTTCCAAGCATATCATCAATTTTAGCAGTATTTGCTTTGCAATTTCGCGACAATTGCAAATATTCTTTTTTATTAAAATCAAGCTACACACTTCAAGTATTTTACATTAAACAATAATTAGGGATAGCTTTGTACTTTTTTTACTTATGTAATATGATATATATACTTTTTTATAGCATTCAAATCACAAAAAAGATATATAACTATACGTGTAAAAATAATTTATACGAATCTCAAGGCAATCTAAAAGTCCATATAATGAGACTAGAATACCCTTGCTACTCTTCTTAAAACACCTCTAATTATGTACTTTTATGCTTTTTCCTCCTCTTATCTATAAATAGAAGGGCTTCATACACTCACCTAATGCTGTTACACACAGGTGGCTCACGCAAGTGCAAGCGTCGTATCAATAATATCAGATTTAGGAGCCATTATTCCATTCGGAGAACGTATGCAGTCTGCATGCATCTCCCCCAATACCCATCCAATACCCTCCCAATACCCATCCAATACTCACCTAACTGCCAATACCCAATACCCAATACCCATCCAATACCCACTCGGTAGCTTTAAAATCCGCACCTAGCGCTGTGTAAGTTCTCCGGATGGAATAATTCGCCCAGATTTAGAGTCTGGAAAATCGATCCCATTGAGAACGAGGTAATTTTTTCTAGGAAAAGTTCTAACCTGCTAGTTTTAGTCCTATCCTAAAATTTGTATTTTTATAATCCTAAAAAATAATCCTAATGTATCATCACAAAATTGAAAAGTTGAAGTCCTACAAAAATAATCCTAACTTATCACAATTAACATAAAAGATGTCAACTACTATAGTGGTTCTTCCTTGAAATGAGTTAAGTGGATTTATGGCATTAAAAATTGCAATAAGAAAAAAAATCTAGTGACAAATAAGAATAAAATTCTTCTTTAACCCATCCCGGTGGCAAAAAAAAACTTGGTTAGAAATGACTTTATTTCCATAAATCTTGTAACTAATGCATCAAAGCATATTTCCCTAACATTTGCATCTCCCTATAAGGCATATCCCTGTACCCCACAAATTAATGTGAAAAACCTAGTTGGTTCCACTATAATCTTTCCCAAGACTTATAGTTCACAACATGTTTTAACAATTCACTTGGCAATAATAAAAAGTAAATTAAGTCTTCAAGGTTAATCATCACTCTACAAATTAATTAAATTACTTATTAATTCACATTCCTTCCATCCAACTTAATCTTCAAAAGGAAGAGTAAAAATCCTCCTCAAGAAGCATGATGAAAAAACCAAACAGATTCATTGAATAAAAGATAAATTCATTATCAAACTGTTATAATTGAAAGATAACACTAATTACACAAAAATACTTAGCTTCCCCTCCTTTAAAATGACCAGAAAAAGAATTAATCAGCACACTTTCTGATTTCCTACGCTTTTGCTTCTGTAAAACTCCACCTATCCTCTGAAATAGGAGAAAAATGGAACTTCTAGCAACCAAAATCACCAAATACCCAACCAGCATCAAACCTCAACACAATCCCCCACATCTGGAGACTTGAACTGCAACAACTAGAAGTAACAGTTGTTCACGCCTTTCACTAAACTCTCTGTTTATGGAAGAAGTAATGGGCACCTAAGCGCCCAAAGGTATTGGCTGGCACCTAAGCTTCAAGCTCTCAGCTTTGAAAAGTAGGCTTTGGTACTTAGGCGCTAGTGTCCGGGTTCCTTGGTGCCTAGTAAACAATTTGCATATTTTAGCTCCATGTCCTCTCCTGTTTTCCACACTTCAATCTCCCTGTAAACGCCAAAAAGTCTTTCTTATTGTGCAATTTCATCATAAAAATGTATAAAAACAACAAGAATACTAGCTAACGTATCCACATATCAGAACTCTTTCATGTATAAGGAATTTTCAGTTCCCTCCTCTCGTAACCTTTATTTTTCAAGGGATAAAATGCGTCTAAAAGCCCGGACAACGCCTCATTCACTTTTACAACGCGATTCTTCCTCTCCGCCCATCCCTCTCTCTTGCACTCTCTCCGTCGGTCTCTATGCTCTCTTCTTTAGGCATGATTGAACAGATTTGGATTCAATATCCTGAAAGGTGTGGTGAGTGTGGATCGTTCCAACAACAATAAGAGTAACATCGAGGAGAAACCCTCCACATCATAGCGGATTCACTCCATTTATTCCTTTCCGTCGGCGATCTCCAAGAAGTTGTCTCTTTCTTGGTAGATCAGTGCATGCTCTCTGTTTCTAAATCTAGAGAGCTCTCAATGCCTTGTCTTTATTGGGAAAGATGTGAGGGATAAGTGGTCTAGTTGACACCTCTCTCCACTTCAAGATCCAATTAAGGCTAGAGAAGTAGCGCAGTCTGCATCGTGTCAACTACCAAACCGGTCGGCACCTCTCCGCCCGGTCTTTCCACTCCGATCCTACCAGTAACCATGGAGGAAGTCCGTGAAATCCAGATTTATCTAATCTGTGGCTTCATTAAGTTAAATCCAGCCAACCACCTCCGACTAACAGCTTTTTCAACCGCCTCCGGCCAACCACCTACTTCCTGCCGGCAATCTACCTTCGGCCAGCCATCTCAAACAAGATCTACATACCACTAATTTCGATTGTTTGCTTCTATCAAGCTACCTTATGGCCAACTGCTACTCTACTCATCTCCAGCCGTCCACTTGCTTCAAATCAGCAACTTACCTCTGGCCGACCAGATGATTTACATACATACCACACAATTCTTATGTATTTATAGTTAAAGCTAGCTAGTCACCCCCAGCCGACTGCCACTATGGTTGCATCCGGCCGACCACCTGCTTTCGACCAGCAACCTACCTCGAACCATCAACTTGCCTCCAGTCGTCCATCTCAAAGACATGATTTACATACATGCCACTCAATTCTAATATATATATAGCGAAGTAATCCATTTACATACACGCCTAACTTTGCCATGTACCAAATCATATTAGCGAAGTAATCCATTTCTTCAAGGAGGTACGGTTATTTCGATTTTTTATTACATCTAAAAACTATTTCTGATGATGAGACAAACTAACGAGATTGCAGCTAAAATATTTTCTTATATTCGGTAATCAACAACTGCTCATTACGTACAGGAATTTAAGGCAATTTTTTTTTAATTCTATTTTCTGCAATTTATATCAGCACTCAGGGAATTCTGATCCGAGTAGACAAATTGATAGGGATGCCAAGAAAGTTTGACCGGTTAAAAGCATAAAAAAATGACCGAAAATGATCTCATGTACATCTGATCGGTAATAGGAGCCGGCAAGAGAACTTCCCACACCATGAACTTGAGTCCCACAACTTAGATCGACAATGATCCGGAAATGTTCCTTAGTATGGTAACCACAAGTTCCACGAAGGATGCAATGGCATTCATTCTGGAAGGGAGCCTGGGTGGCCTCCTCCAATAGAGGGGAGACTCAACCTAAGCCAGAGGCTCGATCGAGCGACCAACACACAGAAAGTGAAGGGTTAGAATATGGCTCTAATTCCCCAGACTTATTGCAGTTGTGGCATAAGCCTCCCGCCAAAACAAAAGTGAACGAGACGGATGCCAAGATCGTCCTGTTGAGTGTAGAGCGCGTTACACATAAAAAATAATATATATATATATATATATATATATATATATATATATATATATATATATATATATATAACATGTTCCTGCTCCGCCCGCTCCTGCTTTCTGTGAAGTGAAGCTTCGCTTCGCCCCCGTCTCTCGAATTCGCAAGCTCTTATTCATCCCAGCCAACAAGCTTCTTTACAGAACCGAATAAATGGCAGAAGAAGAGTAAGGTGGTATCACAAGAAAGAAAGGCTTCACTTTCCCCTATGTTTCTTGTTCTTCGGTTGTAGATCTCTCGGGTAGAGAGAGAGAGTGAAAGAAGAAGAGGTGGATCTCAGGTAGAGAGAGTAAAGAAGAGAGAGAAAAAATGAGAGACTCTTTCTTATAAGTTGACATGGTCAACGGGGGTAATTTTCAATTAATAAAATCCTATGCAACTACGTAGACGTAGGAAAAAAATGTCGAACCACGTAAATCTCTGCGTATTCTTTTCTAGTGTGAATTTTCTCGTTCTATTTTTCGTTTTGTTGTCGATCGTTCTATTATATATATATATATACCACAACACGTCTAACCGTCCCATGAGCTATTTGACAAAAAAAAAAAAAAAATGGACGACCTAGACACCAAGATCGTCCGGTCGGCCCTCAATTTACACATTTGAATTATGCTCATCCTCGGAGATAGTCCCCTACCTGACAATAACAAACTCCGCAAGTGGCAATGGGTAATCATCTTGAATGTTCATTCAATGACTAATCAATTAACAACGGATATCGTGTCACTTCAGAGGAAAATGCTTGAGAGCCAATGAGAATGCCCAAAAGTTGCTGAAACGAAGTGCAAAGAGCGCCAAAATAGAAAGTATTTTCATTAATTCATGTGGTAATGTTTTTTGTTTTAAAAAATTTATTTTCCCTTATAGTAGCTTTTGTTATTAAGTAACAAGAAAATTAGAAAACATAATATGCACTTCCAAAAATATTCTGCAAGAATCTCGAAACAGTCCAAAAATTTTGATAAAAGGACTGGAATACCCCTATTAATCTCCTTAAAGTGAGAGTACTTATATATTTTTATATTTTGTCCTCAATAATTTGACAATTTCATGTAAAGGAGCTTCTAAGTTTGCTCTCTTATAAGTTTTATTTTTCAAAAATAAAATAAATCTAAGAGCCCAAAAAACACCCTTTTCACCCCTACGGTATAAATCTCCCTCCACCCATCCCTCTCTTCCTCTACGCTATGTTTCTTGGATATAATCTGACAAATTTAAATTCAACAATAACTTCTTTCACAGTAATAAAGTTTAGTTAAACCGTGTAATGGCTTCATTTGCTGCACACTATCTCAGGATTTATGTCTTTTTATGGTAGCTCTCGGAAACATAATCTAACCAATGAGTGAGCATTGATTAGTGTATTCTAGACTATGAGCTCAGTCGTAAATGCCTTCCACCAAACAATCCCACTTTTTCCAAGTATTGTATCTACCATTTGGCGAGAAGAGAAGGCGATGAGTATTATAATCAAAGTAAAGAAAATAATCAGCATATAGATGGAGGTAGGAAAGAATATGCATTGGGTTCAGCATTAAAATAATTTAAAGTGAATTTGTCAATGTGATTAGCTTCAAAGACACTCTTGCGCTTCCAGCTAGTTTTGCTTATTGTTAATCAATATTAATATTAAACTGGATATTAATGTTGGCCAATATTTATAATTATATTTATCATTAATGTAAGAATTGTTTGAATTAAACTCGCCCAAAATTTTCTCCAATCGTGAATACGCGTTATCATATAGCAATGTAAGAACAGATGCAACCAAACGGGTAATAAGGGTTACGATTCCTCGTTGCGGTCACTTAATTTAAGAGAAAATATTACGTACAGATAATATATATATGAATTAGTTGTATTGTGGTGAATACCACCAAAATCACACATTTCTGCGTGTACTCTATCTGCATGTGATATTTCTTAGTTTAGAGCCCTTATAGTGATATGGGTTCGAGCGTGCACTAAATTCATATCATCTCAAAACACAAAAATTTCTATTGATGTATGCATAAAGACGAGTATAATAATTTTTTTTTCTTATTGAGTTGAGCTCACCCGCAAAATTGGCTAAGTCAAGCCCACTTGCTCAAGTGGCTGAATCGAGCCCACCCATCGAAGTGGTTGAATCAAGCTCACCTGTCGAAGTGGTTGAATCGAGCCCACCTGTTAATTTGATTATACTCATTCTCATAAAAAGAACAACCAAGCCATCTGCAGGAGGGCAGCTATCGGAAGAAGCATGACTTATAAGAACATTTGTCAATCCCTTATTAAAGGTGCCACCAGATGCTTTCAGCTAAATACGAAGGACGAGCATCATACCAAAATATCTGACACATGCATCGTGCTCTTTTCTAAAAGACACCAGAGAAAGACATCATACAATATAAGATGTACTACATTGATTATTCTATTACTTTTTTTCTCTGTGTAAAAAAGATGAGAGAAAAGTAGAGGAGGGGTGGTTCTAGAAGGCTCTCAACCTTTTCGTCTCTCTCTCTCTCTCTCTCTCTCTCTCTCTCTCACTCATTCCCTCTAAAATCTTATAATTTATGGAACCTCTGAAGTGCTTCACTCCTCGGGCTTCTCGAAGCTAAGAATTTAATACATTTCCTAACGCTCCCTCATGAGACTTTGATCGATCTCTCTCTCTCTCTCTCATTATTTAGGTAGGATACAGAATTTATTAATGGGTTGTATTCACTCATGAACAAATGATATTCTACATCTCAAAAGAATTCAATATCTTGAAAGGTACGATGAGCATAGAGTACATACACAATATCTATAAAAACCCTTCCCATCTTTAGAACATAGTTAGAGAACAATAGATTGTACCAACGAATTTATGACTTAATAAACTAATGAGTTGAGAAAACTAATGAGGAAGGAAATGCATGACATGAGAGAAACTTCCTAAACCCATTCTTTGTCCAAAACAAATATTGGATCTTTGAGATCAGTGGCCCATGGCCAAAATGCGTTAATGAAAAAGTGAGCATAATGACAAGAGTTATCAGGATAAGAGGTACCAAGGTAAGACCAATTGAGGCAAGAGTCATGTGCCCAGAACTTACCAAGAGCTGGGGTAAGAAGTGCTCTTGATCCAATCTTCGAACGGGAAAGATTACACATGGACAAAATTAATCATTCAAAAGAAGAAAGACATGTTGCTAGCTCAATTGGAGACGAAAGAAGAAGAAGGTGAAGGTTTTCTCTTAACTACTTCCAAGAAGATGCAAGGACAGGAAGGAGGAGACTGGGACTAATTGAGAATACATTCTATAGAGAGATTCCACAATGTGAGGCATCAAGAAAGATTAAGGTTCCTTCTTTGGAATCTTATAGAGGAAAATTTCATCCAATCGGCCACTTGACTTCCTTCAAGTCAGCTGCTTGTTTACTCATGATAAATGAGACATTAAAACATCACTTTTTTTTCAATTACTTTGAATGAATCATCCCTGTGCTAGTTCAACGACATGTTGATATCTATTATTACCTTCTTTCGTGTATTTAATCAAAATTTTGAGGGAAAGTTTGCGCGCACACAAAATCCTCTTAAGAACTTGCAAGCACTCGTGAAAATATACCAGTATCCTCCAAAGTACCCATAAGCACTCGTGAAAATATACCAGCAATGCACATATAGCTCTAGCTCATGGCTTATGTGAAACACTGTTTTGATAAACACTTAACTCGAAGAAGCCGATGATGTTCGCAAAGCATCTAGAGCTCCCGAGCAGTCACATCTTTGCAGAAGAGTAAGATTCTCGTCATGGAACTTCTCAACTACTAGATTCCAAGGAGAAATATCAAAACAAATCTCGAGATGATCGTCAGGACCCAAAGTGTTGTTTCAAAAAGAGGAAGCCTTCGAATACCCTTGACAAGCACACCCGTCTTGAAATATGAAGTATCGAGTGGAGAAAGATAAGAAGAAAACTAAAAAAAACTTGGAAGTTGCTCTCGCTCCCTTCTCCTCCTGCTAAAATTATAATAGTATGGGTGTAGCTGAAGTTGTAGAGGCTATTTAAAATTAATACTATTTTAAAAAGCCCTTTTCTATAAAAGCAGCAACCCATACCCATGAACCCATTATGTATAGTGCATATCTTCAAGATCATGGTCAAGGCACTGTGGAGAGTCTGAAGTTTCACAAATTGATCGAAGAGCTGATGAATGAAGAAAGCTAATGGAGTTGTGGATTCTAAAGCCCACACTCAATGATAAGGTAAGGTCAGGCTAGTCTACATGGTTGGAGTCATAGCAGCCATCAATTGAGGGACCAGACTTAAGGCTTCACAAAGGTCCAACATGAAAAAGTTGAAAACTCAATAAATTTGTGTGGCCTCCTTGACTAAAAGTAGCAGACCAATCCATTCACCAGTCATCTATGTGGTGGTCAATTTCCCTATTGGATCCTTTAATTTGACTATCATAGTGACTACTGCCATTGAAGTATATTAGATTGGTGTCTTTTTGATAGACTCCAACAGTTCCACAAACTTCATGTTCAGAGAAGTTTTTTGAGAAAATGGAAATCATTATCAATTAATTGGGCCACACTTTCAGATTGCTCAATAGCTTTTCCAAAGAGCAGAAGGAAATGTGTGTAGTCATTGTTCTTTTAGTTAGTTGGGGTGAAGGAGAATGTTGGTTCATGATGATAGCCAATTTCATCATTGTAGAAGGCCCCAACACATTAATGTCATGTTTGATAAGCCAATGCTAAACATTTTCAATGAGGTTACGTCCACCTATCAAATTACCATCAAATTATTATTTGGTGGATAGGTATTCGAGACCTAGTTACGTCCCAAACTTGCTACTTAGAATCCATGGAGAATGTGAAGGAAGATCTTCACCTGTTTGACCATAACAAAGGCAGTGGTCTCAAAGTTACAAAGACCCCTACAGTAGTGTATGTGTCCGTAGACAAAGAGAATCTTCTTTGTCAGACTGACTTCAATGGGGATCATCGAGATCAATTCATAGATGTTCTAAAAAATCACTAAGAAGTTTTTGCATGGAGTCTCAACAAGATGTCTAAAGTTAACATTGAAATTACTTGCTTTCGTCTAAATGTCAAGCTAGGATCCAAGCTTCTTAAATAAAAATGCAAGCCACAATTAATAATTTAGTTGAAATAATTTGATAAGAAGGCTCAAAGTCGATGAATCTCACATTCATGCAGAAGGTACAATACCCTGAATGGCTAGTCGACGTTGTAATGGTGAAATGGCAAATGACACGTAGAGAATGTGCATAGATTTCACTTATATGAATGCAGCTTATCTTATAAATAGCCATCCACTACCACAAAAAAATGAGCTAATCAATTCAATAGTGAGGTATCCAGTCATGAGCTTCTGGTATGCTTTTTTTAGAAATCACAAAATTATTTTGTATTAAGCTAATGCCAAAATGATTGCCCATATCACAAGAGATGGAGTTTTTTGCTATAATGTAATACTTTTTAGCTTGAAGAATGCTGAAGTGACCTATCAAACATTCATGTATATAATATTTGCTAATTAAAAAGGAAGAAATGTTCAACTCTATATCGATGACCTCTTAGTTCAAAGTAAATTTCCACAACATCACATATTAGATCTCAAAGAAACCTTTGACACATTAAAGAAATTCAAGTTCAAGTATAATCCTCCATAAAGTATTTTTCGAGCTACCTCTGCAAAAACAGCATAGAAAGACGCATTACAATATGTCAAGGGACTCCAAGTGACACTTGTTCTCAAATATCTGCTAAATCCAAACCAAGTAAAGATAAATCCCGAGAAAGTACATGCCATATTGAATATGACACCACTTAGAAACCTCAAAGGGATGCAAGACTTGTCTAAACTAATTGTAGAACTCTATAGATTCATCTCGAAATCAAGAGATCTTTGTTATCAAATCTATTAAAAACATAAATCAATTCATCTGGATAGAGGAATGCAAATAATCTAACAAACATCAAATGTCTCACAACATAAAGTACTGAATATTACAAACATATAAAAGTTTCCAAAATAACTTAACATCAAACAAACAAAACAAATAAAGTCCTAATCTTCAGCATCAAAGTCCCAAACTATATTATCATCCCCTCCTTGATTTGCCTTATATTATATTTCCGATCACATCATTTATTAATTTAATATGAAGATTAGCTACTTATACACAAACAAATTCACACAACACAACAAATTAACTTTAATATTGAAATCCATGAGATGTACAAACTAACATAATTTTAAACTCTATAATCAAACTTCAATTCTCCAATCCTTACTACTAATCAAGCATCGCAAACCAATCCACGACACACTAAATGCCGATACAAAACTATGACGCATATCTCAATTAAGTTTGAGATATTCAAATCATCACTCCACACATAATAAAATCTAAATCAAATCAAATAACATAAATACAAACATACTATGGAAATCTTTACTACTACTCTTCAATGTCAGAATCTTCATCTTCTCTGATATTTCCGATATGACGATGATTCTTAATAATAATTGAGTAGTAAAGTTTCAATAATATAGACTAACTATTAAGATACAATAAAAATATATAACTAATATGGGTTGCCTCCCATAAAGCGCTTGGTTTAACGTCGTCGGCCCGACCTAATTTCAATTATTAATCGAGTCGACTAAGCATTAAAACCTCTTTATAGTTAGGTCTTATACCTTCGAAATATGGTTTTAATCTATGTCCATTAACTTTAAATTTATGTCCAGTTTTTGGATCTTCGATTTCTATAGTTCCGTATGAAAATATTTGAGTTATGGTGAAAGGTCCTAACCATCGAGACTTAAATTTTCCAGGAAATAATTTCAATCTAGTATTATATAGCAAAACTTCCCGTCCCGGTTCAAAATTTCTCCGATTAATCTTCCGATCATGCCATAATTTCATCTTTTCTTTATAAATCCGATCATTATCATATGATTCATTTCTTAATTCTTCCAATTCATTTAATTGCAGCAATCTTTTCTCACCAAACTTTCCTTTATATTATAATTAAATTCTTTAATCGCCCAATATGCTTTATGTTTTAATTCAACCGGTAAGTGGCATGTTTTTCCATATATAAGCTCGTAAGGAGTCATTCCAATCGAGTTTTATAAGCAGATCCTATAAGCCCATAATGCGATTGTCTAATCTTATAGACCAATCTAACCTATTTGGGTTTACGGATTTTTCTAAAATACGTTTAATCTCACGATTAGATACTTCAACTAATCTGCTAGTCTCGTGGATGATAAGCGAGTGGATATCTTATGAGTAATATTGTATTTTTCTACTAGTTTGTGAATGTATTTATTTCTAAAATGATTTCCTCCGTCGCTGATAATCACTCTCGGCATTCCAAATCTAGTAAAAATATTTTTCATCAGAAATTTTGAAACACTCTTAGCATCACACCTAGGTAAAGCTTGTGCCTCAATCCATTTGGAAACATAATCAACAGCTACTAATATATATGAGTTTCTAAATGAAGGAATAAAAGGTCCCATAAAATCTAATCCCCAAACATCAAAAATTTCAACTTCTAATATAAAATTCAGAGGCATTTCATTTTTTCTAGATATATTTCCTACACTTTGACATTTATCGCAAGTTTTAATATATCCGTATACATCTCTAAATAGAGTAGACCAGTAAAATCCGTATCGTAGAATCTTATAAGCGTTTTATCGATCCCAAAATGTCCTCTAAAATCGAATCATGACATTTTTGAATAATTGGTTCAGCTTTCTTCATAAGGTACACATCTTCTAAAAATTAAATCCTTACATTGCTTATATAAATATGGTTCATCCCAAAAATAGGTTTTCGTATCATGGATGAATTTTTTTCGTTGTTGCAAAGTTAGCATAGGTGGTAAAATATTACTAACTATATAGTTTACTATATCAGCATACCATGGTATTTTCCACTCATTGATATTATATAGTTGTTCATCGGGAAAATCGTACTATAATTTCATTTTCAATATCGGATAATTCATGATTTTCTAATCTCGATAAATGATCCGCAATTTGATTATCGGTTCCTTTCTTATTAACGATCTCAAAATCGAATTCTTGCATTAATAACATCCATCTAATTAATCTTGGTTCGGAATCTTTCTTTTGCATTAAATATTTGATAGCAGAATGATCGGTATGCACGATACATTTTGTTCTAATCGGATAAGGTCTAAATTTATTAAAACCATATACTACCGCTAATAATTCTCTTTACAGTAATCGTATAATTTATTTCAAAGATCATTTAGAGTTTTACTAAGCATAGTATATAACTTTAAAAATCTTTTCATATCTTTGCCAAGAATCGCTCCTACAAAGATAATCACTAAGCATCACACATAAGCTCAAATGGTTTCTCCTAGTTAGGTGAAACTATTATAAGTGTCGTAATTAATTTTTCTTTTAAGAGTTCAAAAGCATTCGGGCATTCGATTGTAAATTCAAATTTCTTGTCCTTTTTGAGAAGTTGGCATAGAGGTTTAGTAATTTTTGAAAAATCTTTTATATAGCGTCTATAAAATCCAGCATGTCCAAGAAAACTTCTTACCCCTTTTACCGTAGTTGGAGGTGGTAATTTAGCTATAACTTGAATTTTTGTAGGGTCCACTTCCATGCCTTTTTCCGAAATTTTATGCCCTAATACAATGTCGCCCGCAACCATAAATTGACATTTCTCCCAATTTAGAACTAAATTTATTTTCTCACATATTTCTAATACTTTTTCAAGATGAGTTAAGCATGTGTCAAATGATGTTCCAAATACAGAGAAATCATCCATAAATACTTCTATTCCATTGTCAATTAACTTACTAAATATAGACATCATACATCTCTGGAATGTTTCTGGTGCATTACATAATCCAAAAGGCATTCTTCGAAAAGCGAAAGTTCCATAAGGACTAGTAAATGTAGTTTTCTCTTGATCCTCAGGATTAATTTGTATTTGATGATAACCGGTATATCCATCTAGAAAACAAAAATACTTATGCCCGGCTAATCTATCTAACATCTGGTCTAGAAATGGTAAAGGGAAGTGATCTTTCCTGGTGGCGGTATTTAATTTCCTATAATCAATACATATACGCCAACCAGTAACTTGTCTTATAGGAATAAGATCGTTATTTTCATTGGCGAGTGACGGTCACTCCTCCCTTCTTAGGAACACGGAGAATTGGGCTTACCAAGCATCGTCGAAATAGGATATATAATACCATTATCTAACCATTTTAAAATTTCTTTCTTAACTACTTCTTTCATTATCGGGTTTAATCTCCTTTGGGGATCCGCTTTAGGTTTATGTTCATCATCTAAAATAATTCTATGCATACGGATTGAAGGACTAATTCCTTTAATATCTGCTAAAGTCCAACCAAAAGTTTTCTTATATTTTTTTAAAGTTTCTAAAAGTTTTTGTTCTTGAGATTCGTTTAATGCGGATGAAATAATAATCGGTAAAGTTGAAGAATTACCTAAATAAGCATATTTCAAATGATCAGGTAATATTTTTAGCTCAAGTTCAGGAGGTTTAATAATTGATGGAACTATATTCTTGTCAGTGTTTTCAGTATTATCCAAAAATTCAAATCTTTCATGAATATAATTTAGTTCTTCATTATTATCTTCAATTAATTCAGTGTTTTCTTTTTCTAATTTATCTTCGTAATATTCCTTAAAATGTTCGCGTTGTAAATGTTCAAGTATTTCCATCCGAAAACATTCATCATCTTTTTCTAGCGCAGGATATTTCATTGATTTTGCAATATTAAATGTAACTTTTTGGTCATTTACTCTCATAGTTAATTCTCCTTTCGAACATCAATCATAGCTTTTCCAAGTAGCTAAAAATGGTCTTCCTAAAATGATAGGAATTTCTTTATCTTCCTCCATATCTAAAACAATAAAATCTACTGGGAAGATAAATTTATCCACTTTTACTAACACATCTTCAATAACTCCCTTAGGATAGGTAACCGAATGATCAACTAATTGAAGGGTTACTCGAAGTAGGTGTAATTTTTCCTAATCCTAATCTCTTAAAAATCGATAGAGGCATTAGATTGATGCTTGCTCCTAAGTCACACAAAGCTTTTCCATAAAATTTTTCTCCTATAGCGCGAGGTATAGTGAAACTACCAGGGATCTTTCAATTTTTCGAGAAGCTTCTTCGAATAATAAGCACTACACTCTTCACTAAGTGCGACTTGTTTCATTATCGGTGAATTTTCTTTTCTTATTTAGAATATCTTTCATAAATTTTACATAATTTGGCATCCGATCTAAAGCTTCGACAAAAGGTATATTGATTGTTAATTTCTTTAATATTTCAAGGAATTTAGCAAATTGTTTATCTTTTTTATGTTGAGCTAGTCGTTGAGGAAATGGTGGTGGAGGTTTTTCAACGTAAATTTTCATAGGTATTAAAGGATGTTCTAAGTTTGAATCTTGTTGAAGTGTTTCCTTTTCAATTTCCACTTCCTCTTTTCGGCTTTCAAGTTCTTTTTGAATTTGAGGTTCTAATTCTTTTCCACTCCTTAGTTGTATTGCTTTAATTTGTTCTTTTCCTTGATCTTTAGGATTTATTTCCACATTACTAGGAAAAGTTCCAGGTATTCTATTATTTAGCGCGATAGTAATATGTCCAAGTTGAGTTTCGATATTTTTAATAGATGTTCCTTGAATTTGTAATTGATTTCCTTGAATTTGTAGTTGATTTCCTTGATTTTGTAGTTGATGACCCATATTCAAAATTAATTCATCCATAGATAATTTCTTATCTTTGAATTGAGGGTTATTGTTATTAAATCCAGTGGGTAATTAGGTTTATAATTTGGATTCGCTTGATTAGGTTGATTCATCCATTGTTGATTAGATGTGTTATTCCAATTAAAATTTGGATGAGTTTTCCAACCAGGATTATAATAGTTTGAATAAGGGTTATTAGTTCTATTATTAATAGCATTTAAAGTTTCATAATTAGATTGAGATTCTATGATTTGTCCAGATGAGTTTTCTTCTAAAGTAGGAGAGTAGTTCATTCCAAAATGATCTAATTTCTTAGATATAGCAACGAATTTGAGAAGCTAACATAGATATTCAATCATTTTCATGAATGCTGGCTATCTTTTTCGGATTTACTCTATCAACAGGCCATTGGAAATTATTTGTTACCATTTCTTCGATTAGTGCATAAGCTTCATCAAATGGTTTAGACATTAAGGAACCTCCAAGAAGAAGATCGATGATCGATCTTAACGATCCTACTAATCCATTATAAAAGGTTTGAATAATCAACCAATCTGTAGCGCATGATGTGGGCATTTCCTAAGAAGTTCCTTAAATCTCTCCCGAAGCTTCATATATTGATTCTCCATCTAATCGACAAAAAGAAGTTATATCATTTCTAAACTTAGCGAGTTTTAGATAGTGGAAAATATTTGGATAGAAATTTTTGTGATAATTCTCCCCAAGTTTTAATAGATCCGAGTGCTAACAAATTCAACCACATTTTAGCCTTATCCCTTAATGAAAAAGGAAAAAGTCTAAGTCTTATAAGCATCGTCGGATACTCCTCGATATTTAAAAGTAGCACAAAGTTCTAGAAAACTAGCAAGATGTAAGTTAGGATCTTCGGTAGGTGAACCACTAAATTGATTGTTTTGTACCATTTGGATAATTGCGAGTTTAAGTTCAAATGAATTAGCAGCTACATCGGGGTTTTGAATAGTTAAATGAATTTCATCCGATGTAGGGTTGGCATAATCTCTTAATGGTCTTTGTTGGTTCATATTTTGAATTTCGGGAATATTCGCCATTTGTGTTAAATTTATAATTTGTTTCTTTTGTTTTCTAATTCTTTTAATTGTACGCTCTAATTCGGAATCGTAAGGTATTAAATTTTCGTTTCCAAATTTGCGCATACAATTTTAGAATAGATATTAATTTATTTATTATGATTATTTTAAAATAGTCCGTTATTCTAGTAAATTTTTCTAACTTTCCCAAGCAATGGCGCCAAAAACTTAGCCCACAATTTTATATTATGATATTTTTAATTTAATCGCAACGACGCCAAAAACTTGACCCCGCTATATTATATATATAGAATTGTAATTATTTATGTTGTGGATGCTACGCAAGTATACGTTTCGTATCAAGTAATACGAGGCTCTAGTGGAGTCCCAGTTATCGATCCCACGGGGAAATAGAAAATTAAATAACAACTAATTTTAAAATAATAATAATAATAATTTTAAAATTGTATACGAAAATTTAGAATTCTAAATTTAAGCGCAATAAAGTAAACTAAGTATTTTAATTAGGTAACTTAACTAAGTAGAAAATTAATACGTATTGAAAGTGCGGAAATTAAACTAATTGCTAAATAAGTCTTAACTATTCAGAAAAAGTATCTTTCCCTTGTTTAGAAATTTAAGTGATTGATGAATTTAAATAGATAATTTTAAGGTATTGTGACAAATAGGAGCATTCTTATTTTTTACCCTTTGGTCAAGGTGTAAAGAATATTGACTAATCCTATGCTTGATTATCGAATCGCGGCTAGGTCGGGAGGATACCGATCGCCACTTGTAGCTCCCACGTTCCCTCGCCTGAGGGCTAACATCTACACTTCAGCTCTCAAACAATAGGACCGAATTGAATATTTTAGTCTGCCACACTAAAATGCTCAATTCTACGCCCAGTGATATTATTTTCCTATTTATTTGCACCTTCCTTCCAAGACTTTTGAATTCCCCGAATATCCGATGTAATTTTTACTATAGTTGATATTCAACATATTTTAACAAATCAAATGGCCAGTTTGAAAGTAAATTAAGTTTTAAGTAAAAATTATCACAATTTATTAATATTTAAAAGTACTTCTATTTTTTTGTTCATCTAGTCACTTAATTTCATAAACAGGGAGAAAGACTAATAAACTACTCGTAATGCATAGAACTAAACTAAGCATGAATTTCATTTAAAGTTAAAAACAATAAATATAAATACTTATCTCGATTTATCCCTGACGTGACTCATCAGCTTCCTTCGACTCTTCCTTCCAAAGATGCAAAGACTCACTAAAAACTCACTAACTCACTAAAGACTCACTAATTACATTAATTAAGACTCTTAAGACACAAATTGACACACACAACACAAAATAACACACAAAAACTGCACTTAAAGACACTTAAAAGACTGATTTTCGGCCTCTATATATAGAGGTAGGCAAAGGTCCAAGAGGTGTGTAAGCATCTCTTCAAAAGGTGTCCAGGTTCAATGTATTTGCGCTATTTGAACTAGCTCGCCGTCGGCGGACGAACTACTCTCGCCTGTCGGCGAGGCTTCTGAAGGTCTTCGAACCGCGCTATCTCGCTATCGGCGGGCTCGGGCTCGCTGTCGCCGAGACGGTTATAAATCCTTCAGAATTTTCTTCCTCGTACCTCGCCGTCGGCGAGCTCGATCTCGCCGTCGGCGACTCAAGACAAATTGCATTATTTTCTTCATTTTGCTCCAAATATGCTCCTTTTTATGATTTTTGCTTTTATCACCTAAATTCTCCATTCCTGCAATAAAATAAGGAAAATACCTTTCTTTAAAGTGCAATTTCATCAAAAATAGGTATGAATTTCTTAATAAATTTTTCAGTGATCACCGCTCCTCTCGGCATTCCTTCTCGCGGTTGAGGAAATCAGACGCTCAATTATGACCTTTCCTTCAGCCTGGATCTCGAAAAGCTTTCGGCTCCGTGGTAAGCGTTAGATTTCTTCTTCTGATTTCCACGAAGTGTTCCGATGGGATTTGGTTCTGTACCCCCTTGGATTTTTTATTTTATTTATTCTTTTTTTTTTATTTTGCTGGTTCTGTAACCCTGTTGGGATCCTGCTCTGTTTGGTGGCTTTTTTAGGAAATATTGCCGTCGAAATCATCAGCAGTTGTTGTTTCTGCTTTGTATCTGAGTGAAGAACTCATATTTTTATGTCTTGATTTTATTTTTTGGATCTTTGCTCTGTTGCAGTGGTTTAAAATGTATTTATTCCTTCTGCACCAAACTTATTAAACTGTTCTTCTTATAATGTTTAGTTTAATTTTACATTTTTAAATTGATATGGAACCGATAATTACTAAAATCATAAAATTCATACCGTAAAATGGAACATTTTATAACTAGCGTTTTGTACTTTTCTGTATTTAATGAGTAGCTTTGTTGTATTTAATAGTACTTTTCTGAGTAGCGTTTTGTGCTTGAATGCTTGAAGAGGATGCCATGCTGAAGCAATGGGTTGAGGTTCCAAAGATCGTCTTACTTGCTGTCATGAAATTAAAATTCCTGAAGCAAAGGAATGTTTAGCTCAAGGAGAGGGTGGAGCTTGTTAAAATGTTTCAATTGTCAAAAAGCGAGGTTGGATCTTTGATGTGATTGTATGGCAATTAGACGATATTATTCATTGTTGTATGTTATACATGAATGCTGCGATTGAATGATAAAGATAATTATGAAATTTTGGAGCAATAATTAAATAAGATTAAGATAACATTGCTTCTCAAGAGATATTTTCAGTCTATTACATTTCCCAGGAATGAAGTAGCTATTATTGGATTACATTGCTTGTCTTTCATCATTTTGATTGGAATAACATTGCTTTCATCATTTTGGTTGAATTGCATTGGTGTAATCTGTTATATCCAACCACTTTACATGGCTGTTAGAACAAGGATAACAATCTCATATGAAAAATTGGTAGCCTTGCATATTATTTTGAAGTCGGAAAAGATGTTGAAGTAGATTATATTACAAAGGCGTGGTTACTTATATTTGATGAAGCTATACATGTGTGTACTTTTGTTGACATTGGAATCTAAGGTGAATGAAATATGGAAATGGAGTTCAGTGGTATGTATCTGTAGACTTTGGGTGGTATGTCTGTAAATGCCCCTTTAGGAATTAAACAAGGGCATCACTTACCTCCATTCCTCTATATGTTATGCGAGTTAGGAGGAGTTCGGGCATTTCCTAATCAATTCGGTTACTGGGAGAAATGTATATAGAACTTTCTGCTTTCCATTATACATCCCAACAACTATGTATTACAATTGTGTAATGAAAGACTGATGGCATGCTCTCCAGTAAGAAATGTCTATAAGGTATACTGGAAGATTTACAACCTCACTTTATATGAGAGCTCAGGTGATAATACTTACCCAGTGCTGGCGGATGAGGGGAATAACATCTATAGCAATCCTCGGTTGATGTTCGTATAACAACTTTAGCTTGCAGAGATAAATTTTCTTTTCGTTTGCTTTTATAAATGAGGTTTTTCAAAGAAAGCCATCAATTCTTATATATATAAATGAGATTTTATAATTTAAAATAAGATTTTATATTTTAAAAGAATTTTAAGCAATGAAGAAGAGTGAAAACAGCTTTTTCTACAAATAACTCGCAAATAGTTGTTCTTAAACGCTAGAACCAAACAGTTTGATGAATTTATTCATTTTATGAGCATAATAGTCATTTATCCACAAACAATTACAAATCATTCGTTTTCCAAACGCTCAAACTAAACGAGCAGACAAATTATTCAGGATCAATTACTTATCGATAGATTATCGGAATAAACGAACTTATCTCGAATAAGTTTAGATAGTTCGTATTGCCTAAACAGTACCCTATCTTTAAGAAAAATAGTCATCATAGGCCACGATTAGACATTAAGGAAGTTTAAGCCATGGTTGAACCCATACATAATAAACGATCAAACGAAGCCAAGATTATAATACACAATAATCCTGAACTTTCAATATTTAATTTTAAATAACTAAAAGATAAAATTCAAACTAAATTTTATATCGAGTTATTAGCAACTTAAATACAATTAAATGAGATTATGATAAATTTTGTTTTATAAATGAAGCTATCAAAATAAATTGAAGAGATCTTGACGGAAGTAGAAGACAAAAGGCTTGACTTGACAGCTTCAATTTCCGTTAGGTTCGTTGTCCCCTTAAAACCTCACGCCTTTAGTTCATTAGTGCTTTGGGTTTCGACCGTTTCCATGTTCTGACCTCAGATTCGTGGAAAAAGTAATTTTACGGTCATCTAGGAAGAGCGGGGCCCACAAGACAACGAGCTTTTCATAAGGATGCTAACTCTCACGTGGCCGCGAGTCCGACTGGACATCCATTAAATACATCAAAACTCTCTCTTCGTCTAGGTGTAGATACCATAGGTGAGTGTGTCGCCTCAATACATGTTCATCTTAAATTAGTGATGATTTTGTTTTTAATTGTTATTTTGTAAATAGCTGCAAAATAATAATAAATTAAGTAAAATTTTTATTGTTATATTTTGATTTATCTGTTAATCACATTCAATAAATAGAGTATAAAGTAATTTGGATTTTTTATTATGTCTTTTGTTCGGCTATCCTATGACTCGGAAGTTGAGAAAAGTCGGTCTTGAATTGGCAAGATCTGTTCGTCTGACAATGCTGAATCAATGTTATCTTCGGCTTGTCTTTGTTGGTCGACTATGTTCGGTTAGTTTTCAACCATTGATCCTTATGCAAGTAACGCCTATCGACGCAGCAATACAATGATATCGAGTAGAGGCCGAATCACTGTAATCCAACAGGTAGCTTACTCCTCAACGAGGCGATCCTTCAGGATGCTCCATGTAGTTTTATGATGGATAGTTCTCTTGTGATGATTCATTACTTTGTACTTTATACTTGTGATAGAATTGTTTAAGATTTCTCTTACTCCATACTTGTGATGATTCATTACTTTTTACTGTATTTACATATTCGATCTGGCCAATTTGTATGCTAAAAATTGTTGTGAATCCATAATAAATATGGAGGGCTATGTGTTTCTCAACTAGTAAGAAGCACATTAATCTGGTGGGTTAGAAGTTAGTTTATTGGTTAGTGCAAATAAATATGAAGATAAGTTTTGATGGATGTAAATATGTGTTTCTAGAGTGACAGGCTAGATTCTTTCCAATTTGATATAGTGTTTGAAACCTTAGGACCAGTTAGTCCTATAGAGGAGGCACAGTGGGTAATCTTGAAGTTAGAGGCTAGAACCTACCTAACATACCCTATGATTATGGAACTTAACTCTATGTTAGCCAATGTTCTTTATGCACTCGGGAGACGGTAAAGAATATGTATGCTCATATTTGTCAAAAACCACATCTAAACCTTTACACATTTGATTCCTACACTGATTATGATCTCTTTGTAAGAAGAAAGAACTTTCACAAAATTTGAAATTTTTTAAATATAACTAATTTACAATCATTGCATCATCTTACATTCAAAAAGTGAATTAATAGAAATTAGTATTACCTTTAAACTTAGAACTTGCTACAATAATTCTTAACTATGGGATCGATACTAGAGTTTTTAAAGAAAACTCTATATTACTTGAAACGATACGTATACTTGTGTAGTATCCATAATGTGTAAACTATTAATCCAAATTCTAAACTCTATAATTGGTGCGATTTTTTTAATTTGCAAAAATTAATGAACTCAGATTTATATTTATATATTGATTTTGATGATAACGAGTCACACAATTAACACAAGTATACATATCGCTCAAGTAATACAGGATTCTAGTGGAGTCCTGGTTATCGATCCCACAGGGAGGTTTTAATTTTATGGTGTAGCACAGAAATCACTAATCAAATTACAACACAATTGCAAGTGGTTTAATTCTTAAAGTAAAGACAAACAAATTCAATTACTATTTCTACTAAAACACGTTCTAAACTCTAGCATGTTAAACTAACACAAGACTAAATTTATAACAAAGCACAGTTGCAAGAAAGAATCTTTCTCCATTCCAATCATAATGTGATGATTATTGTGACATAGATTGATACAAATGTATTGTTCCAAATATGATCTTTCTATTTTTTACCCATATTTCAGCGTACAAAGAACATTGGCTAATCCTAAGTTTAGTCCCCAAATCCGTGGTTAGGCTGGGAGGATACTGGCCCTCACTTCAGAGCTCCCACTTCCCTTCACCTGAAGGCTAACTCTCGCTTCAGTTTTTAAACATTAGGACCAAATTGAGGATTTCAGCCTATCACTCTGAAATCTTCAATTCTACGCCCATCAAAGTATATTTTCCTATTTATTTGCACTCAATCCCCATGAACTACATCTCTCATTCATGGACATTGAATGTAACCTTCACTTTCGTTGTGGAACTCATAATCCTTTCGAAACATATGTTTCACAACAAGTTTTAACAATTCAATTGGCCAGATCAAAAAGTAAATGAAGTTCTAAGTGAAAAGGTCATCACAAATTCTCCATAATAAATCGACACATCATTTTTATTTAACAACATCAACAAATCAAATGAAAAGGGGAAAGACAAAGAATTATACTCAAGACTCATGAGAAAAAGATGACAAAACATATATTATATATATAAAAATAATGACATACAAACAGAGTAAAGTAAAGACAACTTATCTCAAACTCTTCCCCAAACGAATATTAAGGAATTCCTTTGACTTCTCTTCTTTCTTCATAACAACACACAATTCTCTCTTTAGATGAGTATGGAAGAAGAAATCTCTCACTTTCTCTCTTCTCTCACACCTCTTAGAAGAGAAAACACAAAACCTAACTTCCTACACAAAATGGAAAGAAACTCTCTCTAAACTCTAAACTCTTCTCTTCCTTTCTTCCAATCTTTCAAATTTGGCTCTAAAAGTGTTTAAATTCGGCCAAAACTGAATTCCCAAGGGTTTCCTCAAGCATCCTTTCAAAATCCGGCCAAATACGTTGAATCTAGATTGAATTCGGGGTAGAGTGTTGTGCGGCGCTAGTAGGAGCGCCGTTCGACACATTATTCTGCCAAAACGTCGTAACTCTCTGTAAACTGGCATTGTACTACGCTAGTGACAGCGCCGTTCGGTGCTAGTTCAATAAAATGCACTTTTGTCCTTTTTCGCTTCAAATTTGCTCCTTTTTGCTTCCTTTTGCTCCAAAGGCCTAAAATCATTGTACCTGCATGAAATCATGAAAAATATCTTTAGTTAAAGTGCAATATCATCAAAAACAGGTATTAAATGAATAGTAAAAAGCTATCAAATTTTCAGTGGATCATGATCCCCCAAACTTAACTATTACTTGTCCTCAAGTAATTTTAGTTATTACATAAACTTATGATCTACTACAATGAACTTTCATTCTAGAATACCATAATTTTGATTTAGATAAGTACATTAGTAAAATTTTTAAAAAGATATTTGAATAATTCAAGTAAATTCTGCAGATGTAAGAATATCTAGTAATCAAGTCTAAGAGTTCTAGCCTTTTATTCTTTTTAAAAATGACTGTAGATTGTCCTATCAAGGCACTTAAAAGGATTACATGAAAAGAAGTTTATGAGAACACTACTAGTAAAGATGCTAATTCATACATATAAGTTCAGGAAAGTAATTAAGTTTTTCCCTTTATGTAGGTCCAAGTGAGGCCAATTGTTGATTAGGCATCTCCTCACTTTTTTTTTTCTTTTGTTTTCTTTTGATTTTTAGTTTTCTTTTCTTTTTTGTTATTTTCTTCTCAGTGAGGATTACTGTATCTGGGTAGCCTTTAATGATTTTGAACTTCACGCTTCTCACCTTAAATTTGAAACTTACCACATTCCTTTACCTTATAGACATTTCTTTAGTTTATTAATAATTCATCATAGAGTCTCAATCCTTTCCTATCACATAAAATTTTAAGATTCTTAATATTTCAAACATACAATTTTTCTTACTTTGAATAGCTGACTATAGTCCTATTCTCTTATACCAAATATCTTACATTACAAATTACTTTTCATTACAAAATACTTTCATTCTATTTTATAAAATACTTAAATAAAATCAAAATACATTTATCTGAAATTGAGTTCTATTACAGGAAATCATGTTACTAATTTTTTAAAATAATTTTAAATGAGAACAATTAATAGTTAATTCTTTCCCTTCCCCCAAACTTAGATTTTTGAATATAATTAACATGGAAGAAAGAAAAGATCTAAATATTAAACTTATACCTCAATATGCTGGTCTTTTCATACCTTTGAGTTTAAGCAGGTTTTTCTTCATAAAGTAGAACAGTAGACCTAAAATAATTAAGAAGCATTTCTATACACAAATATGGGTTAAAAGTTTATAAAGAAGTTTAAACACATTAAACAGTGCACATAACATTAACATCCAACTATTACTATTACAAATTAAACTAGCAATCCAAATACATAAAAACTCTACTATCACATCACATACATCACAAATTAACAATAAAGTCTACTATAAGTACATCCAAATACACATATAACATCTCAGATACAAGTCATAAGGAGTCTGAGGTACATCACAAATACAAAACACAAATACATCACTAAGTTTAATGAAAAATAAAAAAAAATAAAAATACACAAACTTCCAATCTTCATATTCTGCAGGAGCTCCACCATCATGAGGTTCTTCAGGCTGGTTTAGAGTTTACTCAGGGTAAATAGGAAATACAGCACTAGTGTCTCCCCTGAAAAAATCTCATCTATCCGTCATGATAAGCTATCTCATATTCGCTCCACCACACTTGATAATCATCATTAATCTTGTTCCTTACTTCTAGTCCCTCTACTCTAGTGTTTAACATTTCCAATTGATCCATAACATCATGCAGAGTAGGCTCCCTAGATGTAGATGGTCTATCTCGACTAGAAGAAGGCTCATCAGCTTTCTTAATCCATTTCCATCCTACATGGGCTTCATAAGTTTTCAAATTTAGTTTAGTAATAGGCTTCAGGGGATGGACTACCTCATCATTATCTTCAATTACTACTCTTGATTGAATGCATAAGGCATGAATCAGGCTGGGGTGTCCTAGTCCTCCTATAGTCTCTCATTTTGAGGATGTCAAAATACTTTTATGAATAATAGCCCCAATATTTATATTCTTCATGTTCTGAATACAGTAATTCAGAACAACTCTATCTACAGTAACATCACTGTGATGGTTGGTAAGCAACAGTCTTGAAGAAATGAAATAATGCCAGACTTTTAACATAGGATTCAAAGTAGAAAGGGGGAAGTTAACTTTTAATCTTTGGTTAATCTTCCATTCCCCTTTTCCATCAATCAAAAAGTTCACAATCATATCAAATGCTTCATTTGTAAAAGGAAAATTTTCATATTCACAAGAAAAAGGTACCCTTAACTGATAAAATGCATTTATGCTGGCAGGGGTGACTTCAACCATTTGGCCTCTAACCAGAATGTATTCACTCTTAGAATAATATAGATTAGCATAAAATTTCCTAACAATACCCAGCATTGCATCAACAGTGAAATAATAAAAAATCTTCCATTGACGATTAATAATCAGTTTTTCAAGCATTCCTCCAGGATCTTCAAAGGCTCTTTCATGAATACATTTCCTATTGCTGAGAAACATACTAAAACATGAATAGGCTTTGAAACTCACAAATATACTTTCATCATATTCAAATTTCCTCTTCCCCTTAGCCAATCTTGGAGCCATTTATCTAAAAATACCAAATTTTTCCAAATCAATTTTAAAATTGCAATGCAATAGACTCCAAGATAAATTTAAAAAGGTAAGAACTCAAAATCCTTGAAAAATCTCTAAAGTTTCTAAAAAAACTTCAAATTTCAAATCTTCATAATGCAGGAGATTTCCACTGTCAAAATCGAAAATTTTAGGTTAAAGTGTAGCTCTTACCACAAGAAGATGAAATCTGAACTTTTCCGGCCACGAAATCGCTTCAAATCCAAATGCTAGTGAGCCTTAGGTGCGAAAATAGACCATGGATAGAGGTTGAAGACAATGGTTTGTGCAAAAATGGCGGGTCCCAAGGTTAAATCGCAAAAATTTAGAGTTTCAGGAATTTTTCGTGTTCGAGCGCTGTCCGGCGCTAGCAGTGACCGCGACTTTTCGAGGTGATAAAAATGAGTGTAATTGATTAATAATAAAGTCACCTGTATCAACGCAAGTATACGTATCGCTCAAGTAATACAGGGCTCTAGTGGAGTCCTCGTTATCAATCCCACATGGAAGCGAGATAAAAGGTCCTTAGTCAAATTCTAGTCTACTACAATTACTCCTTAGTTTGGAATGTGGATTAAAATGATGTTTTATCTAGCAACTACTCCTAAATGCAAGTATTAATTCTAAAGACAACCCTTTTTGGATGAATTGGTTTGAAGAAATTTGAGATACTAAAAACTACTATTCTTATGTAATGAAATGGATAATGTATAGGAATGAGATGCATTTAATATTGTGTGTGCCAAATAGGAGCAATCCTATTCTTTACCCTTTGGTACAGGCATAAAGAACATTGACTAATCCTATGCTTGTTTACTGAATCCGTGGCTAGGCTGGGAGGATACCGACTCTCACTTCAGAGCTCCCACATTCCCCTCGTCTGAGGGTTCACATCTCTGCCTCAGTACTCAAACAATAGGACTGAATTGGGGATTTTAGTCTGTCACTCTAAAATCTCCACTTCTACGTCCAATACCTACATTTTCCTATTTATTTGCATTCAATCCTTATGAACTTTACCATCCATAGAATTTGAATGTGGTTCGTACTTAGTTGTAGAAAGCATAACCCTCTCGGATCGTATGTTTTCAGAATGAATTTTTACATTACAACAGACCTTAATTGCAATGTAAATGAAGTGCAAGTAAAAACCATCACATTTATATATAAAACTTCTCCTAGCATGTATCTCAACATCCTACACATGAATTCTACTCATTACAAAAGCAAAGTAAAAGGAATAGAATAGCATAATCTTCTCATGCCACCATTTCCAAAAAAGAAGAAAGAGTAAGAGAGATAAGTCACAAAGCATGAAGAAAATACAACGGAAACTTCATTTAACTAAAGCAAATCCACTAGGTAAGTGTTTACGAAATCATAAGATAATGAAGAACAATACTTAGCTTTTTTCCTTGTGAAAGAAAGATGAAGATCTCTCCCACAAAGTCTCCCGTCAATCCATGCAATGCTAGTGCAATCCCTTACAAATTCTCTCAAAATCTCCTTTCCAATCTCTCCAAAATGGTACAAATCTACATTTCTACTCCTAATCTAAGAACCCTAAACATTCTCCAAGTTTTTCCTAAGATTCCACTTCTCTTTTCTGACGTAAATTCATTCTTTTAAAGTGTAAGGACGAAGTTTGAGGAGTTGCCAAAAGAAACCTTTCAAAAAGCGTCGAAATACGTTGAATTTCGGCCCATAATCGCCAAAAGTTGGTTCATAGTCATCCCGTCCGCTGTCGGCGGGCCCGCCGACATTAAGCTTTTCTGTCATTTTTTCGGTCTTCATGGGATCATCTCACTGTCGACGAGCACGAGGGCGCTTTCAGCGAGATTTCTGCGCAGCTCCACCATTTTGCTCTGTTTTAGCTCTGTTTCGCCCCATTTCACTTGAGTTGCGTTCCTAACAGATAGCCCTACAAAATTAGCATAAACATAACATTTCTTTAAAGTGTAATCCCATTCAAAAATATGCAAGAAGTGTAAAAGAGATTAAGCATAGAAAGAGTTATCGAAAGGTGTGAGGACAAAATTTGCTTTCTTGCTCTTTTTTGCTCCAAATTGCACCATTTTTGCTTCCTTTTGCTCCAATCACCATTTCTTGTACCTAAAACCAAAAAAATTCAAAATACCTTCCTTTTAAAGTGTAATATCACTAAAAATGAGTAAAATCATATAACAAAAATCGTATTTATTTTAGGCGTGTCAATACCCCCAAACTTAACTGTTACTTGTCCTCAAGTAACACTATAACTTTAAAAACAAAATATGTTGACTTGTGGTTGTGGGTTTCAAAAATGTTTCCTATAATTTCTTTTCAGAAATATTATAGTATAACATAAGAGAAATTCTAGCAAATCAACCTAGGACTGGAGTGTAAGAATATTTCATATTCAACTTAGGAATCCTAATTTTCTATTTACTTCAAAAGTTATTGAAAATTGTCAAACTAAAGATTCAGAGATAGAATAAAAATGGAATTTAAGCCCCTCATATATACAAATTTGACCAATACCTTTTCAAATAAGAATAAGCTTAGGATTGTTATTAAGTCTTTTCATTTAAAAAGATTCAAGTGAAACTAATTATTGATTAGGCTTCTCCTCAAGCTTCTCCTCACTTATTTTCTTTTCTTTTCTTTCGGGATCATTTTCAATTCCCCTTTTTTCACTTTTTTTTTTCTTTTGGGATCATTTTTAATCTTTTTTTTTTTACTTTTTTTATGTGAGGATTACTATATCTGGATTATCCCTTAATAATTTTGAATTTCACTATCCTCTCTCTAAAATCCAAAACTCAAAACTTTCCCTCACTTTTATTAAGTATAAGTATTAGTTCGAAGAAGGTTTTCAATAAAGGCTCAATTCTCATTAAGTATAAATCTAAGAATTTTTGCTTTTTCAAATATTCAACTCCTTTCTACCACTAATAGAAAAATCATTTTTCTAATGTTTCCTATAAAATATCTTAACTCTAGAGCAGTTTCTTTACATAGGATTTCAACTAAGTTATTTTTCTAACATTCCTAAAATCAAAATTATAGTAACCTAAAGGTAACACCACATATAACAAGTCATTTTAAAGGTGATATCAAATTAAATACAGGCTACTGTGGACAAATAAAGTTACATTTTAAAAATTTTTCTTCCCCCCCAAACTTAAATTTTAAAATATTTTGTAATTAATTCCATAAACTGTAGCAGGAAGAAAAAGTAAAGGTTGAATCTACTTAATACTACACCATCCTATCAATTTCATATACATGCATAATCAGGATAGAATGACTGTAGGAGAAAGTAAATCTAACCTAAAACATGCTTGTAATAAAATTACACTGAAAGGAAGTATTTTCATATTAAAATTTTATTTTTCTTCCTACCCTCAATCTTAATTTTTAACATGTATAACTTTCAGTACAGAAAATATAAGTAGGAAGAAAAACAGTTTAGAAATTCTATCTACCACAAGTATCTATCAGAAAGATCTACAATTATTAAACATGATAGAAATCATGTAGCAGAAAATAAATCTAAATAAAACATGCCAGAATGAAATTCACTAAATAAAAGTTTAACTAGCATATCAGGTATTAGCAAGGGAATATAAAAATGTTCTTCAATTATTATATAAAATTGTAACACAAACATAAACACACATAAGATAAATGAGGTCAATTCTTCCATTAACTCATCACATCTTACTAAATTACTTCCAATTTCTATTGAAATCGCTACACAGATAAATAAGGTGTATTTTAAATGGTTTTATAGATTATAATCCGAAAGATAAGATTACCCCTGATATATTGGCTCCTAGGCACCAATCTCAGGCATTATCTAATCCTTATAATTAAGCACCTCTAACAGTTATAAAGATAGTGTAAGATCATCCACGTGGTATTCATCAAATAGGTTCGCGACTCCTACCTAATGAAAATAAAGTTGCAGAAAGGAAATAACAAATTAATATGAAACTATCAATGTTCGAAATTCATGATTTCTTTTGTAAAACTCAAGTCTGGGCGAGACCCAAGTCATAGTGGACTCGTTAATCCAACTACTACAAGAGATCAAGTCTAGCCATAATAAAAAGTTAAGGAATCACCTCCCTCAAGACGCAGACAAAGATAAGATCAAAGCACTAATAATCCAAACATCTACCAATCATCAATCAAACTGATCAATCCACTATAAAACAAATGCAATACAACACTAACAATCATGAATCTCAAGCACACTAAATCAAAGCACACTGATAATTATGTGTTGCCTCCCATAAAGCGCTTGATTTTAACGTCGCGAGCCCGACAAATGATTCCTCCTAGATCAAAATTCCAATTAAGTAATCCTCGATCAATCTCCCAATCATTTCCAGATCTAGGGATTCCTATAAAATCCTCGAATTTCAATTTTTCATTCAGGTCTTCATTTTCCGTTTGATTTATATCATAATTCCTCATATTTCTTTCAAGATCCAATATTCTTCTATTGATTTTTTCAATTTGCATATTAATATAATCCTTGAAATTTATAAGAAATGGATCTCTATAAGATAATTCAAGATCTCTTAAATTTTGGATCAGATTCTATCTAGATAATTCAGATTCTGGATCAATATCTTTTATGTTACTCTTCTGTTTCAAATTATCTTCGAATTCTTCCCCTCGATACTGAGTAAATGGTGGAGGTGGTCTTTCTATATCTATCTTAGTTGAGGAAATAGGTTTTTCTAATTTCTTAGGAATTTCTTCCAATGGTCTTCCAATATGCTTATCCTCTTTTCTCAACTCAAAGTTCTTTTGAAATATATCCTCAAATTCTCTTCCAAGTCTTAGTTCAATAATTTTATCTTGTTCATCATTCAATTCAGGTTTTTCTCATGATTGAGTCACATCTAGAGATATAAAGACTGGTTGTATAGATGAATTCCCTAAATAGATAGGCTTTAAAATTGTATGGGGTACATCCATCTTAAGTTCATGAGATTTTTCAACAGATGAAATTAAACATTTACTATTTTTTGTAGCGTCCATCATTTCACAACTCTCCTGAACATATGACCCAAGGAAAAAAAAAAGTTAAGATTTTCATGCTTATTTTATATTGATTTTGATGATATTGCACTTTAAAGAAGGGTATTGTTAGTGTTTTTTTGCAGGTATGTTGATTTAAGGATAATGAAGCAAAAATATGCAAAAAAGAGCAAATTTGGAGCAAAAATGACCAAAATTATGAAAATTTGATCTAGGGCGCCGACGGCGTGTTTTTCCCGAGAGTTCAGAATATATTACAAGGGAGCCCGCCGATGGTGAGATCGAGGCCGCCGATAGCGGGGCTTATTCAGAAGGGGTCCAAGGCTGAGTATTTTAGAAGGCGCCGACGGCGAGCTCGAGGCCGCTGACAGCGGGATCGACGATTCTTTCATGAAATACATTGAATACGGATGATTTTCAAAGGGATGCTTGGGAAACACTTGGAAACTCTTTAATTATTTTAAAAGGAGCAATTTGGGGCCGAAAAAAGAGTCCACTTGAGTCCACTAGAGTCCATTAGCGTCCAATTGTGTCCACCACTTGTCATTCTAATCAAGTGAGTCCATAAAGAGTTCTAGAGTGTTAAATTAGTGAGTTCAGATAGTGAAATTTGTGAGGAATTCTTCGATAGATAGTAAGAGTGGAAGAGAAGTGAGAAATCTCTTCTACATTATCATTTCGAACGAGAATTCTGCATACTGTAAAGAAAGGAAGAGATTCAGAGGAACTTCAAGGAGTTTGCTTGGGGAGGAATTTAAGATAAGTTGTGCTTTTTTACTTTAGTTTGTAGAACTTTGCTTTTATATACGAAATCCAAGTTTTATTGTATCCTCTCCATAAAATATGAGTAGTTTTTCTGTCTTTCTCCTTGTTTTGATATTTTTGTGAAATGGTAAATAGAATTAGTGTTCCATAAAAGTTTAAAGAAGTTGTGATAATCTTTTACTTAAATCTTAATTTACTTTCAATCTGGCCAATTGATTAGTTAAAATAAGCTGAGTTTAACAACTATAGTAAAGACTACATCCGAGATTCAGGGAGGTCAAAGTCCTTGGAAGTAGGGTGCAAATAAATAGGTAATTAATATTCATCGGGCGTAGAATTGGAGATTTTAGAGTGACAGGCTAAAATCCTTAATTCGGTCCTATCGTTTGGGTGCTGAAGTGTAGTTGTTAGCTCTCAGGCGAGGGGAACGTGGGAGCTCCGAAGTGAGAGCCGGCATCCTCCCAGCCTAACCGCAGATTCAGTAACCAAGCATAGGATTAGTCGATGTTCATTATGCCTGGACCAAAGAGTAAAGAATAGTTATGCTCATGAAAGGATTATTTATCGTTAACTTCTTAAGTTCTTTCATGAACTTTGAAAATTTTTTTATCCATCTCATGCTGTCTAAGTTTTTGAAGAAATGGAGGTGGTGGTCTTTCCAAACTGATTTTAGTTGGAGATATTAATTTTTCCAGATCCTTAGAAACATGTTTTTTAGGTCTTTTAGTTTCCTTTGTTTCTCTCACAACATCTTTCTCTTTTCTAACCACATCCTCTATCTCTCTTCCACTTTTTAATTGGATAGCTTCTACTTGTTCATTAGTGTTCTCTTTAGGGTTGATCTCAATGTTGCTAGGAAGTGTTCCTTGGGGTCTATTGCTAAGTGAATTAGCAATTTGTCTCAGTTGATTCTCTATGTCTCTAATTGCAGCATTTCGACTTTGCAACCGGTTTCCCATTAGCAATACCACTTCTTCCATATAAATCATCTTATCCTACAATTGTTGATCATTGTTAGAGTCTGGTGGATATGAAGGTCTATAGTTTGTGTTCACCTGATTATTCCAACTTTCTATAGGATTTGCATGATTATTTTCCTATTTTTGGTTTCCACCGCCAGTGGTATGATTCCAGTTAAAATTAGGATGGTTCTCCCAACCTGTTTGTAAAAGTTAGAGTACGGGTTTTTTATGGTATTTAAACATCATATGTTAAGTTAGAATCATTCATATGCCCTAATGAACTTTCCACACTTACTGGAGTGAGTTGAGGCTGGTTCATTCCAAATTGGTCCAATTTGCTTGATATTGCGACAACATGAGATTGAAGAATTGTGATCACATCCGTAATATGAACACTGGCTACCTTCTTAGGATTTACTATTGCAGATGGCCATTGAAATTCATTTGTAGCCATTTTTTCAATTAACTCGTACACTTCATCAAATGGTTTTGACATTAATAATCCACCAATGGCAGCATCAATTATAGACCTAAGGGATCCTACTAACCCATTATAAACAGTTTGAATGATTAACCGATCGGACAGAGCATGATGTGGACACTTTCTTAGGAGTTCCTTAAATCTTTCCCAGGATTTGTATATTAATTCTTCTTCATATTGAAAAAATGAGATAATATCGTTTCAAAGTTTAGTAGTCCTTGAAGGTGGAAAATTCTTAGCTAGGAATTTCTTAGTTAACTCCTCCCAATTTTTAATAGAGCCAGGTGCTAATGAGTATAACTACATTTTAGCCTTATGCTTTAGTGAGAATGGAAAAAACCTTAGTCTTACAGTATCATCTAATATACCGTTATAACGAAATATAGTATAAAGTTCTATAAAATTTGATAAGTGTAAATAGGGATCCTCCAAAGGAGTTCCCCCAAACTGATTGTTCTGCACCAGTTGGATAATCTAAGAATCTATTTCAAATGAGTCAGCTTCTATGACAGGATTTTGTATACTTATGTGAATTTCATCTGTCGTAGGGTTTATGTAATCCCTCAATGAAGTATGATGATTTTTCAAGTTATTATCTTGAAAGTTTTCCATTTCTATTTCTAGTTTTTTCGAGTCCTTTTTGTATTTTTATTTTTTTCTTTTTTTCAAACTCGGGATCATAAGGCACAAATCTTGCAGATCCTTTGTTTCGCATACACAACACAATAAACAATATATTAACATTTAAACAAATAACAGATGAAATATATTCAACACAACAAAACATTTTCACGAACCCCTTATTTTTCATATGAAGAAATTTTTTTCAACACTTTTTCAAACAAAAAAACACTTTTCACACAAAATAGTTCTTATGACACTATATTTTTCCAAGTCTAAGCCTATTTACTTCAACTAAAATTCTCCTAAAGTTCTTACCGAAGCTTCCCCGGCAACGGCGCCTAAAACTTGACCGCGACTTTTTGAGGTGATAAAAATGAGTGTAATTGATTAATAATAAAGTCACTTATATCAATGCAAGTATAATTATTGCTCAAGTAATACAGGGTTTTAGTGGAGTCCTGGTTATCGATCCCACAGGGAAGCGAGAATAATTTATTCCAAAATGATCTAATTTCTTAGATATAGAAGCAATCTGAGAAGCTAACATAGATATTGCATCAGAGTCATGGATACTAGCTATATTCTTTTTAGGATTTAACCTTTCAGAAGGCCATTGAAAATGGTTGGTAGCCATTTCTTCAATTAATGAATAAGCCTTATCAAATGGTTTTGACATTAATGAACCTCCAGCAGCAGCATCTATAATAGATCTAAGATATCCTACTAATCCATTATAAAAAGTTTATATATATAACCAATCTGGTAAAGCATGATGTGGGCATTTCCTAAGATCTTTAAATCTCTCCCAAGCTTCGTATATTGATTCACCGTCAAACTGACTAAAAGATGTTATGTCATTTCTAAACTTTGCAGTTTTTGAAGGAGGAAACTATTTGGATAGAAATTTTTGTGATAATTCTCCCCAAGTTCTAATAGATCCAGGTGTTAATGAATTTAACCACATCTTAGCCTTATCCCTTAAAGAAAAAGGAAAAAGCCTTAGTCTAACAGCATAATTAGATACTCCGTCATATTTAAAAGTAGCAAAAAGCTCCAAAAAACTAGCAAGATATAAATTAGGATCTTCATTTGGCGAACCACTAAATTGATTATTCTGTACCATTTGGATAATTGCAGGTTTAAGCTCGAATGAATTAGCTGCTACATTAGGATTTTGGATAGTTAAGTGAATTTCATCTAATGTAGGGTTAGCGTAATCTCTTAAAGGTCTTGGTTGATTTGTATTTTCAATTTCTGGATTATTTGCCATTTGATTTAAATTTATAATTTCTTTTTTCTATTTTCTAATTCTTTTAATAGTGCGCTCTAATTCTGAATCGTAAGGTATTAAACTTTCGGTTCCAAATTTACGCATACACAACTTAAGTAGATTTTAAAATAGTCCGTTACTCTAGTAATTTTGTTAATTACTTTAATAATTACTTTACTTCCCCGACAACGGCGCCAAAAACTTGACCGCCTGCACAGTAGTTGAGGGGCACAATGTAAATATGTTGCAGAGAATTATAATTATATAAATGTTTAAATAGGTAAAATAGCAAATGTACCCCCTTGTATCTACGCAAGTATACGTATTGCTCAAGTAATAAAGGGCTCTAATGGAGTCCTAAATATTGATTCCACAAGGAAGTTAGAGATTAAGAACTAATTTAAGCAGATGCAATTTTTATCAAGTATACGGAAATAAAGAACACTTATATTAACTTCTATTACTTAATTTTTGAATGGAAGATTGCAATTTAGAAAAAGTATCTTTCTCTTTATTAAGAGAATTAAGTGAGTGGATAAATAAATTAGTTAGAATTATATTGTGCCAAATAGGAGCATTCCTATTCTTTACCCTTTTGTCCAGACATAAAGAACATTGACTAATCATATGCTTGATTACTGAATCTGCGGCTAGGCTGGGAGGATACCTGCTGCCACTTCGGAGCTCCCACGTTCCTCTCGCCCGAGGGCTAACATCTACACTTCAGCTCCCAAACAATAGAACCGAATTGAAGATTTTAGTCTGTCACACTAAAATATTCAATTCTACACCCGATAATTAATATTTCCCTATTTAGTTGAACCCTCCTTTCAAGGCTTTTGAATTCCCTGAATTTTGGATGTAATCTTTACTACAGTTGATAATTCAACATATTTTAACCGTTAAATTGGCCAGATTGAAAGTAAATTAAGTTTTAAGTAAAAGATTATCACAATTTTTATTTGATATTTTAAGGCACAACTAATTCAAATTTCCATTTCACAAAATCTCAACAACAAGGAGAAAGACAGAAAAAACTACTCAGAATGCATAGGAAGAATAACACAAAATTTGGATTTCATTTAAAGCTATAAAACAATAAATAAAAACTTATCTCGAATCTTCTCCCCAAGCAGACTCCTTGAAGTTCCTCAAACTCTTCCTTCTCGTACAACACACTCAATTATACTCACTAATATACTCTAGAACACACTATTGCACTCAAAATAACACACAATAGACTCACCACACACTACTGATTTTTCACACATTCGGTCCTAAATTTATCTCTATTTAAAGAAGAAGGAATATATCCAAAGGTTGCTTAAGCATCTCTTCAAAAAGTGTCCAAATTCAATGTATTTGGCTTGAACCATCCTTCTCGCCGTCGGCGGGCTCGTTGGCACCGTCGGCGGGCTTCTAGAACATTGGCCAACTGCTAAGGCTCGCTGTCGGTGAGCTCGATCTCACCGTCGGTGGGCTCCTGTATAATATATTCAAATCTCTCTGGAAAAACACGCCGTCGGCGGCCTATCCCTCGCCGTCGGTGGGCTAGTTCAATTTTCATCTCTTTTAGTCCTTTTCGTTCCAGATTCGCTCTTTTTTCCATCTTTTTGCTCCATTACCTATAAATCTTTATTCCTGCAATAAAACATAGAAAGTACCTTCTTTAAAGTGCAATTTCATATAAAATTGGTATGAATTTCTCAATATATTTTTTTCTGGTCAATGTGTCGATTTGTTATAGAGAATTTGTGAAGACCTTTTCACTTAGAACTTCATTTACTTTTTGATTTGGCAATTGAATTGTTAAAACTTGTTGTGAAACTTATGTTCTGAAAGGATAATGAGTTCCACAATAAAATTGAAGGTCACATTCAATGTTCATGAATGAGAGATGTAATTCATGGGGATTAAGTGCAAATAAATAGGGAAATATACTTTGATGGGTGTAGAATTGGATATTTTAGAGTGACAGACTGAAATCCTCAATTTGGTCCTAATGTTTAGAAACTAAAGTGAGAGTTAGCCTTCAGGTGAAGGGAAGTGGGAGCTCTGGAGTGTGAGCCAGTATCCTCCCAGCCTAACCATGGATTTGGGGACTAAAATTAAGATTAGCCAATGTTCTTTATATGTTGAAATATGGGTAAAGAATAGGAATGATCCTATTTGGCACAATACATTTGTATCACTGATCTATGTCACAATAATCATCACATTATAATTGGAAAGGAGGAAGACTCTTTCTTGTAACAGTACTTTGTTATAAATTTAATCTTGTGTTAGTTTAACTTGCTAGAGTTTTGAACGTGCTTTGGTTGAAATTGTAATTGAATTTGTTTGTCTTTACTTTAAGAATTAAACCACTTGCAATTGTCCGGTAATTTGATTAGTGATTTCTGTGCTACACCATAAAATTAAAACCTCCATGTAGGATCGATAACTAGGACTCCACTAGAGCCCTGTATTACTTGAGTGAAACGTATACTTGCGTTAATTGTGTGACTCATTATCATCTAAATCAATATATAAATCTAAATTTGAGTTCATTAATTTTTACAAATTAAAAAAGTCACACCAAGTTTTTGGTGCCGTTACCGGAGAGGTAAGGTAAAAAAAAAGTAACCGTTAAAATTTAATTTTTGTAGTATTTGAAATCTTATATTTGAATTACAAGTCATAATTGTGTGTGTCTGTTTAGTGTTAGTGTGTTTATTGTGTTTGCATGTGTAGTATCAAATCTATAGATTTAGTGTCTTATGATTCTGAATTAGAGCATACTATTAGAAAAATTTGAAAACAACAAAAACAATATGCAAATCCTCACAAAATGGCGAACAACTTAAACAATCAAAACAAAAATATATCAAGTCCTTTAAGAGATTATGCTAATCCAACAACAAATGAAATTCACTTAACTATTCAAAATACTGATGTTGTTGTTAATTCATTAGAGCTTAAACCTGCTATTATCCAAATTGTACAAAATAATCAATTTGGAGGAGCACCTAATCAAGATCCTAACATTCATCTCACTAGTTTTCTAGAACTATGTGCTACATTTAAGTATGATGGAGTGTCTAACGATGTTGTTAGGCTTAGAATTTTTCATTTTTCATTAAGGGATAAGGCTAAGACGTGATTAAATTCGTTAGTGTCTGGATCTATTATAACTTGGGGAGAGCTTTCACAAAAGTTCCTGTCAAAATATTTTCATCCTTCCAAAACTACTAAGTCGAGGAATGATATCACATCTTTTAGTTAGTTTGATGGAGAATCCATATATGAAATTTGAGAAAGATTTAAAGATCTTCTGAGGAAGTGTCCACACTATGCTTTACCAGAATGGTTAATAATTCAAACCTTTTATAATGGATTAGTGGGATCTTTGAGATCGATTATCGACGCTGCTGCTGGTGGATCATTAATGTGAAAACCTTTTGATGAAGCATATTCGTTAATTGAAGAGATGGCTACTAATAATTTTTAATGGACTTCAGAGCAGGTAAATCCTAAGAGAGTAGCTAGTATTCATGATTCTGATGCGATAACTATGATAGTCTCTCAAATTGCTACACTTTCTAAGAAAATGGATCAATATGGAATGAATTATTCTCCAACACCCCCAGGTTAGAAGAAAATTCATCTAACATATGATAAACTCTCAAATGTCTTATGAAACCTTGAATGTATACATAATAAAGTCAATAATCCTTATTCGAATTATTATAATTCTAGTTGGGGAATCATCTAAATTTCATCTGGAATAATACCAATGTTGTTGTTAATCCGCAATGGGGAAACAATCCTATGAATCTAATTGGAAATCCAAACAACCAAGGAAATACTAATTTTAGACCTTCTTATTCTCCTGGTTTTAATAGTAATCAACAATTTAATGAAAAGAAGTTTTTTACTGAAGAAATGATTCTGAATATGGGTAATCAAATTTAAGCTCAAAACGTTGCAATGAAGAACTTTGAAAATCAATTGAGACATATCTTTACTGCGCTTAATAATAGACCTTATGGGAATCTTCCTAGCAATATTGAGATCAACCCAAAAGATCAAAATAAAAAGCAAATTAAGGCTATTCAATTAAGGAGTGGAAAAGAATTGGAACCATGAGTTTAAAAAGTAGTCGAACTTGAAAGAGAGGAAGTGAATATTGAGAAAGGTTCTAATAAGATATATCCAGACGAATATCCGCTAGAACCAATGAAGATAACAGTTGAAAAACCACCTCCTCCTTTTCCTTAAAGGCTAAAGAAACAGAACAGGGATAACAGATTTGCAAAATTTTTAGAAATTCTTAAGAAATTAACGATTAGTATTCCCTTTGTTGAAGCATTAGAACATATGGCTGATTATGCAAAGTTTATGAAGGATATAGTTAAAAAGAAAAGAAAGTTTAAAGACCACGAGACTGTTGCACTTAGCAGAGAGTGTAGTGCCATTATTCAGAAAAAGCTTCCTGAAAAACATAAAGACCCTGGTAGTTTTACTATCCCGTGCGCTATAGGTAAAAATATTTTCAAAAGAGCTTTATGTGATCTTGGAGCTAGTATTAATCTTATGCCTTTATCAACTTTCAAAAGATTGGGAATAGGAAAAATTTCACCTACATTTGTGACTCTTCAACTGCCTGATCATTCTATCACTTATCCTAAAGGAGTTGTGGAAGTTGTATTAGTAAAGGTGGATAAATTTATCTTTCCTGTGGACTTTATTGTATTATATATGAAGGAAGATAAAGAAATTCCAATTATTTTGGGAAGAACATTCCTTGCTACTGGGAGAGCTATGATTGATGTCCAAAAAGGAGAATTAACTATGAGTGTCAATGACCAAAAGGTAACTTTCAACATTCTGAAATCTATAAAATACCCTTCAACTGAAAAAGATGATGAATGTTATCGAATGGGACTCTATAATTATTTGAGAGAAGATAATTTTAAAGATGTATTTGAAGAAAATCTGGAATGTGAGGATGAATATGAAAGTGAAAATGAAGATGATTTGGATGATGTGAATAAAGAAAAGTTAGAATTTGTTCAAGAAATTTTGAAAGATTGGAAACTATGGAAAATGGAGATAAAAGTTTGATTTCATCTATCATTAAATCCCCTGAACTTAAGCTGAAAATACTTCCTAATCATTTAAAGTACATGTTTTAAGGAGAATCATCTACCTTACGAGTCACTATATCTTCGAATTTAAATGTATCAAGAATAAAAATTATTGGAAACTATAAAAAATACAAAAAGGCTTTTGGTTGGTTCATAGCTGATATTAAAAGAATCAGTCCTTCGATCTGTATGGACAGAATAATGTTAAATGAACAACACAAACCAAGAGTTGATCCACAAAGGTGACTGAACCCAATAATGAAAGAAGTAGTTAAGAAAGAGATTTTAAATTTGTTAGATGCTGGAATTATATATCCTATTTCTGATTGTGTTTGGGTGAGCCCAATTCATTGTGTTCCTAAGAAAGGAGGAGTGACTGTTGACGTAAATGATCGAAATGAAATTATACCGACAAGATAAGTCACTGGTTGGCGAATATGTATTGATTATCGAGAATTAAACGCCGCCACTAGAAAAGATCGCTTTCCTTTACCATTTTAGACCAAATGCTAGACAGACTTGCTAGACACAAGTACTATTGCTTTCTCGACGGATATACTGGTTAACACCAAATACCTATTGCTCCTGAGGATTAAGAGAAGACTACATTTACTAGCCCTTATGGAACTTTTGCTTTTTGAAGAATGTCCTTTGGATTATGTAATGCCCTAAACCTGCAACATTTCAAATATGTATGAGATCCATATTTAGCAAATTAATTGATGATGGAATAGAAGTGTTTATGGATGATTTCTCAGTATTTGGAGATTCATTTGATGCATGCCTATGCAACTTAGGAAAAGTTTTAGAGGTATGCGAAAGAATAAAATTAGTCCTAAACTGGGAAAAATATCAATTTATGGTTGCTGGAGGAATTGTGCTTCGACATAAAATATCTGAATATGGCATGGAAATAGATCCTGCGAAAATTCAAGTTATAGAAAAATTACCACCTCGAAAAACTGTAAGATGGGTAAGAAGCTTTTTGAGACATGTAGGATTCTACATGTGATATATTAAAGATTTTTCAAAAATTTCTAAGCCTCTATGCTGACTTTTAGAAAAAGATAGAAAGTTTGATTTTAACGATGAATGTTTAAAATCTTTAGATCTATTGAAGGAAAAACTAATTATTGCCCCTATAATAGTTTCACCTAATTGGGAGAAACCATTTGAACTAATGTGTGATGATAGCGATTACGTTATTGGAGTCGTTTTAGGGGAAAGACATGACAAAATGTTTAATTATATACTATGCTAGTAAGACTCTTATTGACGCTCACTAATTACACTACTACTGAAAAAGAGTTGATAGTGATTGTATATGCTTTGAACAATCAGTACATTTATACTGATCATTCTGCTATTAAATAATAATGTAAAAGAAGGATGCAAAACCAAGACTGATTTGATGGATGCTTTTAATGCAAGAATTTGGTTTAAGATCGTTAATAGAAAATGGGTCGATAATCAAATAGCTGATCATTTATCTAGACTTGAACAACCTAATTTGGATGATTTTGAAACGGAAATTACTGAAACTTTTCCTGATGAGCAATTATATAACATTATGGAAGAAAATTTACCGTGGTATGCTGATATTGTGAACTACATCATTAGTAATATTTTACCATCTGATTTAACAATGCAACAGGAAAAAAATTAAGCATGATGCTAAATTTTATTTCTGGGATGATCCTTATCTGTACAAGTAATGTAAAGATCTTATTATTAGGAGATGTGTGCCCTTTGAAGAAACTGAAAAAATTATTCGAGAATGTCATGATTCTAAATTTGGAGGTCATTTCGGAATTGATAGAACTGCACATAAGATTTTACAATCTGGATTTTATTGGCCTACTCTTTTCAGAGATGTTTATAAATTTATCAAAACTTGTAATTGATGTCAAAGAATAGGCAATATATCTAGAAAAAATGAAATGACTCTTAATTTACTTTGGAAGTTGAAATTTTTTATGCATGGGGATAAGATTTTATGGGACCATTTATGCCTTCATTTGGAAATAAAAATGTACTGATTGTTGTTGATTATGTATCAAAATGGATTGAGGCGATAACTTTATCAAGGTGTGATGCTAAAAGTGTTTCAAGGTTTTTAATGAAAAATATTTTCACAAGATATGGAATGCCTAGAGTAATCATCACTGATGGAGGATCTCAGTTTAAGAATAATCTGATTCGGAGATTGGTGGAAAAATATAACATTATGAATAGAATCTTTACAGCCTATCATCCCCAAACTAATTGTTTAGCAGAGGTATCTAATCCTAAAATTAAATGAATTTTGGAGAAATTCATTAATCCTAAGAAATTGGATTGGTCTGCTAGATTAGATACTGCTTTATGGGCATACAAAAATGCTTATAAAACTCCTATAGGAATGTCCCCTTACATATTAATCTTTGGAAAAACCTGTTACTTTCCAGTTGAATTAGAATGTAAAGCATATTGGGCGATAAAGAAATTGAATTTTAATTTGAAAGATGCTGGTGAGAAGTGACTGTTGCAATTGAATGAATTGGAAGAAATCAGAAATGAATCCTATGATAATGATTGAATATATAAGGAAAGAAGAAAAATATGGCATGATGGAAAGATTGTCAAAAAGGAATTTGAATCAGGACAAAAGTTTTACTATACAATACAAGATTGAAATTATTTCCTAGGAAATTAAAATCTAGATGGACATGACCTTTCATTGTCATAAAAGTATATCAGTTTGGAGCTGTGATTATCGAAGACCCTAAATCTGGAAGAATA
Organism: Papilionanthe hookeriana x Papilionanthe teres; assembly: GCA_022702705.1. Classification (NCBI taxonomy): domain Eukaryota; kingdom Viridiplantae; phylum Streptophyta; class Magnoliopsida; order Asparagales; family Orchidaceae; genus Papilionanthe; species Papilionanthe hookeriana x Papilionanthe teres. The sequence goes on from CM040424.1 coordinate 86,771,085, forward strand.
TTCAAAGTTAATGGCCAAAGATTAAAACCATAATTTGAATACAACAGAACTAATTTTAAAGAGGTTTTAATGTTGTATCAAGCTGAATAACTGAAAGTTATGTCGAGCTGACGACGTTAAACCAAGTGCTTTGTGGGAGGCAACCCACAGTTATTGAGTGTGTGCTTTGTTTTATAAGTTGTTTGTGTTTGTTTGTTAGTTAATTAAGTCTTATTCTTCCTTAATTATCATTAATAACATTTAAGAAATAAATTGAATCGAAATTTGGAAAAAATTTGAATGAAGTGAAGTTTAGCAAAAATTGAACTAGCGCCAGAAAACGCCGCTGTTTAGAAAATCGTTTCTCGTCTTTAAATTCGAGTTTTGGCGGTTATAGGCGGTAAATCCTCCACTAGAACTCCCAAAAATTGTCCCTAGATGTAGGAAGTGCTAAAGGAACGAAGAGGAAGACCCAAATTCTTGTCCAAATGGATTCTGACTCAATGGAAACTGAGAGATTTCAAGTGTTCAACCGTAGAAAGTTCATAAGTTTCTAGGCGCAGCGGCTATTTAACAAAATTATCTCGAAAATGAGATTGATTAAGGAGCAAGGCTTTGTGAATTGAGGTACGAATTCTCCTACGACTAAAATTGGTGAAATTATTGTTCAGAGACGTTTGGAAGTATTGTGTTATACTACTACTGTTGTAGTTATTCCGGTTGTGAAGGAGTTTTATGCAAATCTTCATGGAATCAACCAAGGATCAGTTTATGTGTGAGGGAGGTTTGTCACATTTACTCCTGCAAAAATTAATGATTTATACATGATTGAGAATGTGCCAATCTGCCACTATTCAAATTTGGCCCGACAAAGAACAACATGAATGATATATACAGATATCTGACAGATGAAAGTGATGAATGGGAGATAAGAGATAACAAGTATGTATGTTTCTCGACCACGTTGTTAAATCCTACGTCAAAACACTTACATTATTTCATATGTGCAAAATTGCTCCCAACAATAAAAATCAATAAGATAACTAAGGAGTGTGTTATTTTGAATTACTGTAGTCAAATGAGAATGCCTATTGATTTTGGTTCAATAATTGTTAAGTCTGTTTTGGGATTGATCATTCATGGATCAAAGTATGGGCTTGGAAATCCTTCCACCATATTTCTCCTCTGCAGTCAATCACAAATGCCATATGAGAATTGGGAAAGAGTACTTCTACCTTGGAAGCCTATAGACCCAGAAGATACATATAATAACCAGGTAGTTGGTGATATGATTGACATGAGCATCATTGAAGATCAACCATCTCAAAGGTTAGCACCTATTCCTCCTTATTTTTCTGAAAGTTCACTTATCATCTTGAAGAAAATCAAGAAATTGGAGAAGGAAGTACAACATTTAATGAATGCAATCAACAATCTTTCTGATTTCTTTGATCATTTGGGTTGGAGAATGAAGGAGCACTTTAATCATTCTGGAAATCTTGAAGGAAGTTTGACGAGATTGATGAGGAGAAAGGGTTGGAATGAAGAGGATTCTACTGAATAATTTATGTTTCGCCCATTCTACAATTTATTTGTTCATGCTCAATCAATGTGAGATCTTAGAATTGATGATAGTTCTGAGGAAGAATGAAAACTTAATTATTGTATATTTGTGTTTGTGTATCGGAATGCTTTGCTTTGCTTTACTTTATTTGGCTTAAATGCTATATTTAGACATGCTTGTTTGTTTAGTTTTCAACGTTATTGTGTTGTGGTTATGTGCGACGCTGAATTTAAGATTATATTGCTTGATGATGTGTAATGTTTAGTATTATATGCATATGTATGACTCATGGATTTAATATATGAAAGTAATGTTATGTGTTGTTTGTGTTAAAAAATATCATTTGTCAAGGCTTTAGAGTGTTATTTAATGATTAATTAGACAAATTAGATATCGGAGCTGGCTTGAAAAAATCAAAATCGCAAAATAAAGTCGGAAGCCTAGTTTTTGAACTGGCGCTGTGACACGCCTAAAATATATACCCTTTTTGCTATATCATTTTACTCATTTTTTGATGATATTACACTTTAAAGGAAGGTATTTTGTATGTTTTTTGGTTTTAGGTACAATAAATGGTGATTGGAGCAAAAAGAAGCAAAAACGGTGCAATTTGGAGCAAAAACGAGCAAGAAATGAAATTCTGCCCTGACACCTTTCGATAAGTCTTTTGATGCTTAATCTCTTTTATACTTCTTACATATTTTTGAATGAGATTACACTTTAAAGAAAGGTTGTTTTTATGCTTATTTTGTAGGGCTATCTGTTACGAACGCAACGCAACTGAAATGGGGCGAAACGGAGCTAAAACGGAGCCAAACGGAGCGAAACGGTGGAGCCGCGCAGCAGCCTGCTCGCCGACGGCGAGATCGATCTCGCCGACGGCGAGATTTTTCCGAGACCACCAAAAAATGGCCGAAAAGCTCGCCAACAGCGAGTTCGAACCCGCCGACAGCGAGTTCGAACCCGCCGACAGCGGCCCGGACGACCATGAACCGACATTTGGCGGTTTTTGGCCAATATTCGACGTATTTGGACGCTTTTTCGAAGGGGTGCTTAAGGAGACTCTTGAAAATTCATCCATACTCTTTAAAAATGGCAAATTTGTGTTAGAAATGTGTAGATTGGAGGAGAGAAACAATAGAGGAAAGGAGAGAAAAACTTAGAGGAATGTTTAGGATTCTTAGATTAAGAGTAGAAATGTAGATTTCTACCCTTTTAGTGAGATTAGAGAGGAGATTTTGACAGAATTTGTAAGGGATTTCGCTAGCATTGCATGGATCGCCGGGAGACTTTATGGGAGAGATCTTCGTCTTTCTTTCAAGGGAAAAAGCTAAGTATTGTTCTTCATTATCTTATAATTTTGTAAACATTTATTTAGTGGATTTGCTTTTGTTAAATGAAGTTTCCTTTATGTTTTCTTCGTGCTTTGTGACGTATCTCTCTTACTTTTTCTTCTTCTTTGAAAATAGTGACATGAGAAGATTATGCCTTTATTTTCCTTTTACTTTTCTTTTGTAATGAGTAGAAATCATGTTTAGGATTTTGTGATGCATGGTAGAAGTAAATTTAATTATAAATGTGATGGTTTTTACTTGCACTTAATTTACATTGCAATAAGGGCCTATTGTAATGTTAAAATTTGTTGTAATTGCATTGTCCCGAAAGGGCGGTGTAATTCTCAACAAAGTGAAACCACATTCAAATTCCATGGATGGTGAAGTTCATGGAAGTTGAATGCAAATAAATAGGGAAATATAATTATCGGGCGTAGAATTGGAGATTTTAGAGTGACAGGCTAAAATCTTCAATTCGGTCCTATCGTTTGGGTGCTGAAGTGTAGATGTTAGCCCTCAGGCGAGGGGAACGTGGGAGCTCCGAAGTGGCAGCCAGTATCCTCCCAGCCTAGCCGCAGATTCAGTAACCAAACATAGGATTAGTCAATGTTCTTTATGTCTGGACCAAAGGGTAAAGAATAAGATTGCTCCTATTTGGCACACACAATATTAAATGCATCTCATTCCTATACATTATCTATTTCATTACATAAGAATAGTAGTTTTTAATATCTCAAAATTCTCCAAACCAACTCATCCAAAAAGGGTTATCTTTAGAATTATTATTTGCATTTAGTTATAGTTACTATTACATTTAACACTTACATTTAGAAGTAGTTGCTATATAAAACACAATTTTAATCGACATTCCAAACTAAGGACTATTAGTAGTAGACTAGAATTTGACTAAAGACCTCTTACTTCACTTCCTCGTGGGATCGATACTGGGGTTTTTTAAAGAAAACTCTATATTATTTGAAATGATACGTATACTTGCGTAGTACCCCTAGTGTGTAAAATATTTTCTAATTTTTATATCATTTAAGATTTTGCACACTAGCCGCTATTGATAAATTGGGTCAAGTTTTTGGCTATCTTCGGGAAGTTAATTTACTGCGTAATCGCGGGTCGGGCCGAGTTTTTGGCGCCATTGCCGGGGAAGCTTCGTTAAGAACTTTAGGAGAATTTTAGTTGAAGTAATTAGGCTTAGACTTGGAAAACTGTAGTGTCGTAAAAACTATTTTTGTGTGGAAATTGTTTTTTTATATGAAAAAGTGTTGTGAAAAAATTTTTTAAATGAAAAATATGGTGTTCGTTAAAATGTTTTGTTGTGTCGAATATATTTCATCCGTTATTTGTTTAATTATTAATGTATTGTTTGATGTATTAAATATGCAAAACAAAGGATCCGCGAGGACTTGTACCTTATGATCCCGAGTTTGAAAAAATAAAAAATTAAAAATACGAAAGGACTCGAAAAACTAGAAATGGAAATGGAAAACTTTCAAGATAATAACTTAGAAAATCATCATAATTCATTGAGGGATTACATAAATCCTACGACGGATGAAATTCAATCTAGTATACAAAACCTCGTCGTAGAAGCCGACTCATTTGAAATAAATCCCGAGATTATCCAACCGGTACAAAACAATCAATTTGGGGAACTCCTTTAGAAGATCCTTATTTACACTTATCAAATTTTCTAGAACTTTGTGCTACATTTCGTTATAATGGCATGTCAGATGATGCTGTTAGACTAAGGCTTTTTCCTTTCTCACTAAGGGATAAGACTAAAATGTGGTTATATTCATTAGCACCTGGCTCTATTAAAAATTGGAAAGAGTTAACTCAAAAATTCCTAGCTAAGTATTTTCCACCTTCAAGGACTACTAAACTTAGAAACGATATTATCTCATTTTGTCAATATGAAGGGGAATCAATATACGAAGCTCGGGAAAGATTTAAGGAACTCCTAAGAAAGTGTCCACACCATGCTCGCCCGATTGGTTAATCATTCAAACTTTTTACAATGGGTTGGTAGGATCCCTTAGGTCTATAATTGATGCTGCCGCTGGTGGATCATTAATGTCAAAATCATTTGATGAAGCATATGCATTAATTGAAAAAATAGCTACAAATGAATTTCAATGGCCCTCTGCAAGGGTAAATAATAAAAATGTAGCTAGTATTTATGATACAGATACGATTTCAATTCTTGCATCTCAGATTGCTGCAATTTTAAGGAAGTTGGACCAATTTGGAATGAACCAACCTCAATTTACTCCTGTAAGTGAGCAAAGTTCATTAGGGCCTATAATTGATTCTAAATTATCATATGAGACTTTAAATACCATAAACAACCCATATTCTAACTTTTACAGCCCGTGTTGGGAGAACCATCCTAAATTTAACTGGAATCATACTACTGATGGTGGAAACCAAAAATGGGAAAATAATCATGCAAATCCTAATGGAAGTTGGAATAATCAGGGGAACACAAACTATAGAATTTCATATCCACCGGACTCTAACAATGATCAACAATTTGAGGATAAGAAGATGTTTATGGAAGAAGTGGTATTGCAAATGAGAAACAAGTTGAAAATTCAAAATGCTGCGATTAGAAACATAGAGAATCAACTGGGACAAATTGCTAATTCACTTAGCAATAGGCCCCAAGGAACACTTCCTAGCAACAATGAGATCAACCCTAAAGAGAACACTAATGAACAAATAGAAGTTGTCCATTTAAAAATTGAAAGAGATATAGAGGATGTGGTTAGAAAAGAGAAAGATGTTGTGAGAGAAACAAATGAAACTAAAACACCTGAAGAACATGTTTCTAAGGATCTGGAAAAATTAATATCTCCAACTAAAATCAATTTGGAAAAACCACCACCTCCATTTCCTCAAAGACTTAGACAGCATGAGTTGGATAAAAAATTTTCAAAGTTCATGAAAGTACTTAAGAAGTTAACGATAAATATTCCTTTCACTGAAGCTTTGGAACAGATGCCAATTTATGCAAAGTTTATAAAGGATATATTAAACAAGAAAAGGAAATTTGGGGATTATGAGACAATTGCACTAAGTGAGGAGTGCAGCGCTATACTTCAGAAAAATTTTCCTCGGAAACTTAAAGGTCCTTGTAGCTTTACAATTCCTTGTGCAATTGGAAAAAAATTATGTGGAAAAGCATTATGTGATTTAAGAGTGAGCATTAATGTGATGCCTCTATCTATATTTAGAAGGTTAGGTTTAGTTGATATTTCTCCCACTACTGTAACCCTTATGTTAGCTGATCGATCTATCATTTATCCAAAAGGAGTTATAGAAGATGTGCTTATTAAAGTGGATAAATTTTTCTTTCCTTTGGACTTTATTGTATTAGATATTGAGGAAGATAAAGAAATTCCAATTATTTTAGGGAGACCTTTCCTTATTACTGGACAAGCTATGATAGATGTGCAAAAAGGAGAATTGACTATGAATATTAATGACCAGGAAGTAACTTTTGATGTATTAAAAACTATAAAATATCCAAATTCGAGAGAAAAGATGATGATTGTTTTTGGATGGATGAAATTGATTATTTAAGTAAAGACCATTTCCAAGAAAGTTTTGAGGGTAAGTTAGCAGATGACATTGAAATAGATTTTCATGATGATTCGAAAACATTACTTAAAGAAGACTGTATTTATGTTCAGGAGAGGTGTGAAATGATGGACGCTACCAAAAATAGTAAACTTTTAATTCCATTTGTTGAAAAATCTCGTGAACTTAAGATGGATGTACCCCAAACAATTTTAAAGCCTATCTATTTTGGGAATTCATCTACACAACCAGTCTTTATATCTTCAGATTTGACTCAATCACAAGAAGAACTTGAATTGAATGATGAACATGATAAAGTTATTGAACTAGGACTTGGAAGATAATTTGAGGATAAATTTCAAAAGAACTTTGAGTTGAGAAAAGAGGATAAGGATATTGGAAGACCATTGGAAGAAATTCCTAGGGAATTAAAAAAACCTATTTGCTCAACTAAGATAGATCCTCAATCATTTTATAATTATAAAGGGGAAGAATTGGAAAATAACTTGAATCATAAGAGTGACATAGAAGAATTTGATCTTGAATCCGAATTATTTAAAGAGAATCTGATCCAAAATTTGGGAGATATTGAAGTATCTTATAAAGATCCATTTCTTATAAATTTCAAAGATGATAATAATATGCAATTTCAGAAAATTAATAGAAGAATATTGGATCTAGAAAGAAATATGACGAACATAGATATGAATTCATCTGAAAATAAAGAGCTGAATGAAAAATTAAAATTTGAGGATTTTATAGGAATTCTCGGATCCGGAAAGGATTGGGCGATTGATCGAGGATTACTTAAATGGAATTTTGATCCGGGAGGAATCATTTGTGGGCTAATGACGTTAAACCAAGCGCTTTATGGGAGGCAACCCATAGTTATCAGTGTGCTTTGATTTAGTATGCTTGAGAGTCATGATTGTTGGTGATCTATTGTATTTGCTTTATAGTGATTGATAAGTTTGATTGTTGTTGGTAGATGTTTGGATTGTTAGTAGTTTGATTTGATCTTTGTGTGTCATGAGAGAGTTGATTCCTTAACTTCTTATTATGGTTAAACTTTTATGTCTCTTGTAGTAGTTGGATTGACGAGTCCACTGTGACTTGGGTCTCACCTAGACTTAAGTTTTACAAGAGAAATAATGAATTTCAAACATTGATAATTCCATCTTAATTTGTTACTTCCTTTCTGCAACTTTATTTTCATTATATAGGAGTCATGAACCTATTTGATGAATACTATGTGGATGATCTCACACTATCTTTATAACTGTTAGAGGTGCTTAATTATAAGGATTAGGTAATGCCTAAGATTGGTGTCCGGAAACCAATTTATCGAGTGTAATCTTATCTTTGGGATTATAATCTATAAAATCATTTTAAAGTGCCTAATTTACTAGTGTAGTGATTCCGTTAAAAATTGGAAGTAAATTAGTGAGATGCGATGAGTTAAAGGATGAATTAACCTCATTTATCATATGTGTGTTTATGTTTGTGTTACAACTTTATTTAGGTCTTGAAGAACATTTTTATAATCCCTTGCTGATACATGCTATGCTAGTTAGACTTTAGTTTAGTTAATTTCATTTTGACATGATTAGTTTAGATTTACTTTCTACCGCATATTGTTCTGTCCTAATGAATACTCGCAAATGATTTTAATAGACATTTGTAGTAGATAGAATTTTTAAACCGTTTTCTTCCCCGCTTATATTTTCCGTACTAAATGCTACATATGTTAAAAATTAAGTTTGGGGGTGGGAAGAAAAATAAAATTTTAAAGTGAAAATACTTCCTTTTAGTGTAATTTTATTACAAGCATGTTTTAGGCTAGATTTACTTTCTCCTACAGTCTTTCTATCCTGATTATGCATGATATGAATTTAATAGGATGTTGTAGTAGTAAGTAGATTCAACATTTACTTTTTCTTCCTACTATATTTTATGGAATTAATTGCAAAATATTTTAAAATTTAAGTTTGGGGGAAGAAAAATATTAACTCTTATTTGTTCTCAATTGTTATATTTTCAAAAAATTATTAGCATAACTTCTAGCAATTGAACCTCACTTGAGATAACTAAAATTTTTTATTTCAGTTGAATATTATGGAAGGATTGGATGAAAGTTTTTAGTAATAAAGGTTAATTTTATAAAGGTAAGATATTTAGTATGAAAGAATTTGATTATAGTTAACTATTTAAAATAAAGAAAACTGTATTTTTGAAATGTTAAGAGACTTAAAGTATTGTGTGTTAAGAAGAGATTATGACTTTATGATGAATAATAAAGCTAATACCTAATTATAAAGTAAGGATGTGTTTCAAGTTTGAACTTTAGAAAGAGGAGAGTGAAGTTCAAAATCATTACGAGCTCTCCGTATATAGTAATCCTCATTAAAAAAATATAGAAAAAGAAAAGAGAGTGAAAAAAGAGGATCGAAAATGATCCCGAAAGAAAAGAAAAAAAAAGAAAGAAAAATATTTATGAGGAGAAGCTTGAGGAGATGCCTAATCAAAAATCGGCTTCACTCGAGTCTCCCTAAAGGAGAACTCGATTTCATTTCGAATTTATATTTAAAGTATTGGCCTACATTCTGATGAAGTTTACATGAACTCCTTTTTCACATAATCTTTCAAGGCATTCTTAATGTGACAAATTATGGTTTATCTTGAAATAAATAGAAGACTAGAACCTGATCGCTGAAAAATTTATTAAGAAATTCATACCTATTTTTGATAAAATTGCACTTTAAAGAAGGGTATTTTCTTCATTTTGTTGCAGGAATGAATAATTTAGGTGATAAAAGCAAAAATCATAAAAAGGAGCGAATTTGGAGCAAAATCATGTAATTTGTGCTGAGTCGCCGACGGCGAGATCGAGCCCGCCGACGGCGAGGTTACAAGAAGAAAATTCTGAAGAATTTATAACTGTCTCGCTGACAGCGAGCCCGAGCCCGCTGACAGCGAGCTAGAGCGGTTTGAAGATCTTCTAGAAGCCTCGCCGACAGCGAGGTAGTTCGTCGCCGACGGCGAGGTAGTTCAAATGGCACGGATACATCGAACCCGGACACTTTTCGAAGAGATGCTTACACACCTCTTGGACCTTTGCTCACCTCTATATATAGAGGCCGAAAATCGATCTTTTGTGTGCAGTCTTTTGTGTTCTAAGTGCAATCTTTTAGTCTGAGTGTTAACTTTTGTGCAGTAGTGTGTCTTTAGTGAGTCTTTAGTAAGTTTAGTGAGTAATTAGTGAGTCGTGCTGTACTGGAAGGAAGAGTCAAAGGAACTACGAGGAGTCTGTTTGGGGATAAATCGAGATAAGTATTTGTATTTATTGTTTTTAACTTTAATTGAAATCCATGCTTAGTTTAGTTCCCATGCATTCTGAGTAGTTTATTAGTCTTTCTCCTCGTTTATGAAATTAAGTGACTTGATGAAATTAAAATAGAGATACTTTTATATATATTAATAAATTGTGATAATTTTTACTTAAAACTTAATTTACTTTTAAACTGGCCATTTGATTTGTTAAAATATGCTGGTTATCAACTATAGTAAAAATTACATCTGATATTTGGGGAATTCAAAAGCCTTGGAAGGAGGGTGCAAATAAATAGGGAAATAATATCACTGGGCGTAGAATTGAGCATTTTAGTGTGACAGACTAAAATATTCAATTCGGTTCTATTGTTTGAGAGTCGAAGTGTAGATGTTAGCCCTCGTGCGAGGGGAACGTGGGAGCTCTGAAGCGGCAGTCAGTATCCTCCCAGCCTAGCCGCAGCATTCGTAATCAAACATAGGATTAGTCAATATTCTTTACACCTGGACCAAAGGGTAAAGAATAGGAATGCTCCTATTTGTCACAATACCTTAAAATTATCTATTTAAATTCATTAATCACTTAAATTTCTAAACAAGGGGAAAGATACTTTTTCTGAATAGTTAAGACTTATTTAGCAATTAGTTTAATTTCCTGCACTTTAAATACGTATTAATTTTCTACTTAGTTAAGTTACCTAATTAAAATACTTAGTTCACTTTATTGCGCTCAAATTTAGAATTCCAAATTTTCGTATACTATTTTAAAAATTATTATTATTATTTTAAATTAGTTGTTATTTAATTTTCTCTTTCCCCGTGGGATCGATAACCAGGACTCCACTAGAGCCATGTATTACTTGATACGATACGTATACTTGCGTAGCATCCACAACATAAACAATTACAATTCTATACATATAAATAGCAGGGTCAAGTTTTTGGCGTCGTTACAATTAAATTAAAAATATCATAATATAAAATTGTGGGTCAAGTTTTTGGCGCCGTTGCCGGGGAAAGTAAGAAAAATTTACTAAAGTAACGGACTATTTTAAAATAATCATATGTTGACCTCATTTTTGATGAGGTCTCCTCTTCTTCTCTGTAGTATTTAGGATCTAGCCTTAGGCTTTTCCTTTGACTATCCTAGAGGATTAGAATTGGGACCCACCACTTAGAAATTCAAACCACTTCCTAACTCCCTGCAAACTCCACAAGCTTGATTGTAGACCCCTAATCACCTAGAGGGTTGAAATTAAATGTGGAAGTTTAAAGGATGAGTTCCTATAGGACTCTTTGCCTTGGGACCGCTCCAGGTGGCACTGTGCAGTGAAGGGCTGACTTACACACACACTACACCTATACACTACACTTTCACACACCTCTTAAAAAACACACCCATACCCAATTTGACCTCCTGACTCATGAAGGTGATTCACATGGATGGTCCTTAACCCCTAAGCCCTTGGCTAAGAGGGTTAGGAACAACATAGTGGATGCCTCAAATGAGTCTCTTCATGGCTTATGTGGGCTTGATGTGGCTTCATGGCTCAACCAAAATGATTTCATTCCACTTACATTCACCCAATCTTCAATTTTCCAAATTTTCAATTTTTGACCCCCGGGACCCTACACCCGCCTAGCCTACCCAATACCCTTGAAACCCTCCAAAATTTGCAAAATCACCTAAATTACCCAAAATTCTCCAAAATCAATCCTAAAAATTGCCTCACCAATCAAATTGATCATCCATACCCAAAAATACCAAAAATTCCAAAAATACCTCCCAATACCCTCCAAATACCCAAAATACCCCTCTTAGCCAAAAAAATCCAAAAATTCAGAAAATTCCCAGAAAATTCCAAAAAATCCCAAATATTCCCAATTTCATTTTGTTCAACTACAACATGGGCCAATTTTGTCAATTTACCCCACTTTTATCAAAACCCCCAATTTGACCCATTTTAACCCAAAATGAACCCAATGTCAAACCAAACCTACCCAATTGACCCAAATTCTGGTCCAATTCAATTCTAAACTTCAATTCAACATCCCCAACACCAATCTAGACCAAATCCAAGTTCAATTTGATTGACATTTGGATCCAATTTCACTTTTGGCCTTAAAGCCCAATTTGGACCCATGACCCAAACCTAGCCCAAACCAAACCAATTTAACTCCAATTAATCCCAAATCTTTTCTAAACCTTATCTAACATCCCCACAAATAAAACACTAACATGATTTTCCCAAAATTTGAATCTAAACCCCACTCAAATTCAACCCAAAACCAAAAGGCCCAATTTTGACCTAAATCCAACCCTAACCCAAATGAGCCCAAATCCCAAAATCAAAACCCAACCAAAGCCAAAACCTCTTTGAAACATTACCATAAACATTTCTCAACATTAATTTTACATCAATTTCAACTCTAGCACAACATTGGCCCAAGTTAGCCCAATTTGACCTACATTGGCCCACTTACCAAAGAAGTCCAAATCCAACCCAATTCAAGCCCAAACTACTTCAAATTGATTCCAAATCATTCATGAAACATTCCTAAATTAAATTCAACACTTATTGGATCCAATCCTTTGCAAAATTTTCATCCTAAAATTTGTTTTGAAATCTAAAAGCCCACTCTCTAAACCATCTTGAAAGCCCATCCAAAGTGAAATCTAAAAGCCTAAAGCCCACATGACAATTCCTCCTCATCATCCCTTTAATTGGAATCAATTCCTAAGTCCCAAATCAATCATCAAATCAACCTAAATTAAGCACCATCTAAATTTTTTCACTAAATTGCCAAAATCCCCAAATTCCTTTTTCATATAAATGGATCCACTTTTCCTAAGCCAAGGGTGAGCCAAATGAAGCCACATGCAAGCCATAGACAAGCCACATGAAGCCATGGGAGGTTTGACTTGTCATCAAGCCATTAATGGCAAGTGGAGGGAGTCCTTTCCTAAGCCTTCCTTAAGCCATTTTAACCTCTTTAATGCAACACCATAACCCAAAATTAACTTAAACTATTTTGATGGAGACCACACCATTTTCTCCTAGCTGACCCAAATGGCTCTTTTCTCGCCCAAAACCAAGCCTCGGGTGGTGCACCTAGCCCAAAAGGATGGGTTGACCCAAATCAAGCCAAAATGTCTTCTTCCCCAAACCATTTTAATCCAAGCACTTTACACATGTCCAAGCCCAATTGACTTCACCATTGCCAAGCCCTGACCTCCCTGGTCAAGATGGTGACCCTTGCCTGCCGGCCGACCACCAGGCCGCCGGAAAACACCATGGCCGAGACATGGGCAGGAGCCAAACATTGAAATTCCACCTTCGCTGAGCCGCCCCATGCCCAATGGCCACCATGGTCGTTCTTCCCTGACCTAAGCTACTGATCCCAACCATTAAACCCCCCAGGAGAGCCTCCGACCATGCCTATTTAAACCCCTCACCCTCTCGGCCAAAGGAGGTGCCGAACCAAACCTTAAGGAAACTCGCCAAAATCATTCCGCATCACTCTCCACACATAGAGCACTTGATCCCCACCGAATTCCAGCCCCAATTCCTCCAGCTGAGCTCAATTTCGAGCCCAAACTTTAGCCCAAAAATCGAGGACACTTCTTCACAATGAGCCAATCCCCAAATCGATTGGTCCTACACCTTCACTCGGACCAAGAGGAGAAGTTTCCCACCGAAAGCCCCATCTCCGAAGCCACCCAGCTTGCTCCAGCCTCCAAGCTTTGTGATCGGCTGTGGTCACTTTCATAGCTAGACCATTCACCAGGCCGAGGGACTTCATCTGGAGCTTACTTGGACCCAATCGAAGGTGACACAACCCTCAGATCGAAGCTTCACTTCTCTGAGCAAAGGTATGGACTCCCTCTTCTTCCCGAGCTTCCAGAGATTCTCATTTTACTTTGAGTCAATTTAAATGCATGTTCACCGTATGGATGTGTTCGTCTCTTCAAGACGAATCCATAGAGCATAAGAACACGAAAATCCGTTGAGAATCGAGAGAGTTCTTAGGGTTAGAGTGTGGACGGTCACGGGATCGCACCCGCCGTAGACGATGACTAGGAACCGTCGGATCGCGCGTGTATTGGGTGGACGGCTTGGATTGCGTCGAACCGGCAGATGGTATGTGAACCGCAGGGCCCCGGACAGCCGAGTCAGATGGCGGCGCCGAACCAGGGAGCGACGCGTGTCGATTCGGAGCCGCCGAGGTTGAGTCAGCGCCGCGTGGATAAGTAGATAAATAGGGTATTTTCTGATTTATTTAAATACCAGAACTTCAAAAATGCATATCTTTGTGTAGAAAAATCACAAAAATAAAATAAAAACACCCACTTGCTCAGTGAATAGAGGAGAATAATGTGGAAAAGAAATTAATTAATTTTGTCTAGTACTTTATTTTTAATTAATTATTTACTCCCTGCATTGTTTTAATTCTCCATGCATTCATACAATTCACCATGGCATGAGACCATGAGGGCTTTTGAAGCCTCCGAACTTGGGAACATTTCCTGAATTTTCCAAGGTCAGAGGCCATCTCTGTGAAAAGTTATTAATTTTTCAAATGCATGTGGCTGTTTTGAGTATTTTAATTCCAAAAATTAGCATGTTGTGAAATAAATTCTAGGAAAATTTGATGATGTTCCTTATGACTGAGAGAACCCTAGGAAAAATAGGACTTGAGTTAATTCACTCAGATTAACCCTAATCGGCCTAAATACCCAAAATTGAACTTTAATTAATTAGAGTTAACCATAGATCAAATTGACTTGAAATCAATTCTCCATTGACCTTTAGGATCAGAGGAATCCACTATAAAAATTTCAAGTCAATTGGACTTGGTTAGCCCCATCAAATGGGTTGATTAAGCCACTTAGCTAAAATTAAACTTTAAAATTTCATAACTTTCAAAATACTTTTCAAAAATTCACCAAATTGGTTTTGAAGCCTCTCTGATATCAGGGAATTCAAGAAAATTAAAATTGCAATTTTCTAAAAAAGTTGATTTTTTATCAGTATTTTAATATTTTAATAATTAAAAAATAATAAAAATTACAAAAATAATAAAATTCACCAAAATGTCACATTTTGAATTCTAACCACTTAGGAACAAACCCCATATTTTTCTTATGTCTCTAGGTTGAGATATTAAATTTTAAAGCCTTGGGGTAATTTTTAAAAAATTAAAAAATACATTTTCTAGCATTTCCACTAAAATAATTCCAATAAATTAAGGAAAAATCAGAAAATTGTAAAATTTGATTCTCTGGAATCCTTGATATTAGAGAGAATTTTAAAAATTATAAAATTCATTTTTCAACTTATATTCTATTTTTAAATTAATTAATACTCCAGAACTTAAAATAATTTTAATAAACAAAATATAATTCCAAAAAATCACCAAAATTGGTCCAAGTGGTCCTCTGGTTATTAGGAATGTCCCATAATTTTCTCAAGGACAGAAACTTTCCCTTGGTCATATTATTAAATTTTCCTTGGAAATCCTTATTTTCCACCAAAAATAATTACATAAATAAATTAAATACAGAAAAATCACATTTTCTCCTCTAATGTCTTTATTGACATATGAGTGAAGTCACATAAAAATTTCAAATTCATTTGAGCTCAATTTAGTGAGTTATGAAATTATTAAGCTTGAAGGGCAAAATGGTAATTAAAATTTTAACCCTTAAATTAAAACTTTAGGTTTAATGAAATAAAAAAGCAAAATATTTGAACTTAATCTGATTTGGATGATTGAAATTTAAATAATTAAAGGGTAGAAACCTAATAAACAATTTAAAAATAATTAAAATAAACCTTAATCAAATAATTAATTAAATTTGGAAGAATAATAAAATTGGAATTATTAAAATAGGGATGTTATTAGGAAGAATTTTTTTTTAATTTAAGAATCCCTAAATTAATCATCCCAATAATATTTAATTCTTAATTAAAATGATAATCCAAGTTTAAATATTTAAAATGCTAAAAGACTTAATCATTAAATTAAGTTAAGGTTAAATTATTTAAAGCAAGTCCCTTTAAAATAAAATACTAAATTAAATTAAATTAAAACAAATTAAATTAAATTAAATTAAATTAAAACAAATTAAATTAAATTAAAATTAAATTAAATTAAAATTAAATTAAATCATATTAAATTAAATTAAATTAAATTAAATTAAATTAAAATTAAATTAAATTAAATTAAATTAAAACATATTAAATTACATCAAATTAAATTAAATTAAATTAAATCAAAATTAAATTAAATTAAATTAAAAAAAATTGAATTAAGTTAAATTAAATTAAATTAAATCATATTAAATTAAATTAAATTAAATTAAATTAAATTAAATTAAATTAAATTAAGCTAAATCATATTATATTAAATTAACTTAAAATTAAATGAAATTAAATTAAACCACATTAAATTAAATTAAGTTAAGTTAAATTGAATTAAATATAACATCACCTAAGTCATAAAGAATTCAAAAATGAATCTAAAATAACTTGAACACTATTCCAAACTTAAATCATTAATTTGAACTTAAATTTGAATCACAAATCATTAAATATCATTTTGCCCTTAGGAGTTTTTACTATTATAACTCCTAAATGGAGTATCAAGTGAAATGTCTCTTCACTCATAAGGATATTCAAACATCCTAATTCACTGAGCAAGAAATAAAACTTAGCTTAAACACCCTGGATGATTAATTCACCTGCACAATAGAATTCATTTGGACTTAGGACAATTCCTGAAATGTAGAAAAGATGTTTAAGATTCGTCTTAAACACTTCCTCAATATGATGGAATGTCCTTAAGAACAAATTGAGCTTAGTTGTTCTTTGGTGAAGAAAATCATCCTTAAAACCAAAATTGAAGACCTAGACGTCATAGGAATGACTAGCTATAGGATTAGGATTTTGGTAGAAAACCATAACCTTTCCCTTAGCTTTACCTAGGAAATTGCTATAAATGCTTAAATGCTCTAAATTATATTTTAAGTGCAGCATGGAATGACGGGAAGACCTTCCAGGTACGCTTTTATTTTATTGCAATTTATCTTACTGCAATTCATTTACTCGTGTTGCACTTTACCTTTCTTGCATGATAAACAACAGTTGCATGAAAACCTACACCTTTAGGACAAAAACCAAAACTGAAACCCATAACTAAATTAAAAGACACTACAAGATAAAATTCACCACCACAACATTTCAAAATATAAAACAACTCAAAATTTAATCACAAACAGAACAACAAAACTACAACTACAACTAAATTAAAACGTCTCATTGAATGATCGGGAATACCTCGGATGATGTAACCCACATGTTGCTAACGGGATTTCCCACGGTCTAAATGAAAGTGCGGAACTCATTTAGTTGAGTTTAGCAAATTCATCTGGACTAAGTGAATTCGATGAAAATAACGGTGCCGGGATGACGGAACCGTGGGATCTTAATCGGTTCTGTTTAATCAACTCTAAGACTTGTTTTAATTAAAATATTAAAGACACATGGAAATTAAGACTTTCTCTAAAACCAAACACTTCTCTCATCTCCTGATTTATGACTTCTAAAACTAAACCTCTGCAACAACAAGGAGCTCGGAGCATGGTGGGCGGCACGGCCATCGTCATCGACAGAAACCTCGAGTCTACTTCACAGAAACTTTCCTTAGAATTAAATAACCAAGCCGTAGGACCTCGAGGTAGTTTGCCTAGTGCAACATAAATCCTCAATTCTTCGTTAGGCATTTGCATGATCATATCACGTAAATTAAGCCCTAACTGGTCTTAGGATTTCCGAGGTAGTCGTCCGATACGACATAAACCCTCACATCTTCGAGGCTATTTGTATGATTTTATCATACAAATATAAGTCCTAATTAATTAAAATTGGCAAGATCAAAACATTAAATAAACATTAGGACTTTCCTAAATTCAATCCAAACAATAGGATAGTCGGGAAATTACCGAAGTTCGCTTCGAATCTGTGATTTCTCCTACCTTTCTTCCTTTGAATTCCCAAAATAAAATGTTCCAAATTTGATCCAGTCCCTATTGAAATTCCAATATCCAATCCCTTGAAAACTTAAACTTTGAAATTTTTTAGAGCAGAACTACTGATTATTATCGAGAGTTTTCTTAAGTGATTCCCGTCACTTAAGATGTAATTAACTATGAGGTCATTGCCTTTATAGGGAATTTTAAGAACCTGAGTAAAATAAACCTCTGTTTAATGTTTTCATATTAAACAGGGGAATTTGTCGACTTATAAAATTGGTTCGCGACCAAACGGACGTCACAAATCTTCTAGTTTATTTAATCGAGCCCCATCATCAAGCGATGTATCTATTCTCCGGGATAGATATATAGTTTGTGGTGCGGTGCTCGTTTATATAAACTATTCGGGATGTGAGATCGGTTTGATTTCATATCTTAAAATTTTCAAATTTAAAATTATTTTCAAAATAAAATACTACTTTTTCAAATTATTTATTTAAATTAAATTAAAAATTCGCCGACAATTTCTGTAGGCGACCTCTTTTCAAAAATACAACACTCAACCTAAAAATATGCCGACATCATAATAAATAAATTAATATCTATTCTGAAATTGTATGCGCAAATTTTGGAAACGAAAATTTAATACCTTACGATTCCGAATTAGAGCGTACAATTAAAAGAATTAGAAAACAAAAGAAACAAATTATTAATTTAACACAAATGGCGAATATTCCCGAAATCGAAAATATGAACCAACAAAGACCATTAAGAGATTATGCCAACCCTACATCGGATGAAATTCATTTAACTATTCAAAACCCCGATGTAGGCTGCTAATTCATTTGAACTTAAACCCGCAATTATCCAAATGGTACAAAACAATCAATTTAGTGGTTCACCTATCGAAGATCCTAACTTACATCTTGCTAGTTTTCTAGAACTTTGTGCTACTTTTAAATATCGAGGAGTATCCGACGATGCTTTATAAGACTTAGACTTTTTCCTTTTTCATTAAGGGATAAAGCTAAAATGTGGTTGAATTCGTTAGCACCTGGATCTATTAAAACTTGGGGAGAATTATCACAAAAATTTTTATCCAAATATTTTCCACCATCTAATACTGCTAAGTTTAGAAATGATATAACTTCTTTTTGTCGATTAGATGGAGAATCAATATATGAAGCTTGGGAGAGATTTAAGGAACTTCTTAGGAAATGCCCACATCATGCGATACCGTATTGGTCGATTATTCAAACCTTTTATAATGGATTAGTAGGATCTTTAAGATCAATCATCGATCTTCTTCTTGGAGGTTCATTAATGTCTAAACCATTTGATGAAGCTTATGCACTAATCGAAGAAATGGCAACAAATAATTTCCAATGGCCTGCTGAAAGAGTAAATCCTAAAAAGATAGCCAACATTCATGAAAACGATGCAATATCTATGTTAGCTTCTCAAATTGCTGCTATATCTAAGAAGTTAAATCATTTTGGAATGAACTACTCTCCTATTTTAGAAGAAAACTCATCTGGACAAATCATAGAATCTCAAACTAATTATGAAACTTTAAATGCTATTAATAATAGAACTAATAACCCTTATTCAAACTATTATAATCCTGGTTGGAAAACTCATCCAAATTTTAATTGGAATAACACATCTAATCAACAATGGATGAATCAACCTAATCAAGCAAATCCAAACTATAAACTTAATTACCCACCTGGAATTAATAACAATAACCCTCAATTCAAGGATAAGAAATTATCCATGGATGATTTAATTTTGAATATGGGTCATCAGCTACAAAATCAAGGAAATCAACTACAAATTCAAGGAAATCAATTACAAATTCAAGGAACATCTATTAAAAATATCGAAACTCAACTTGGACATATTGCTACTTGCGCTAAATAATAGAATACCTGGAACTTTTCCTAGTAATGTGGAAATAAATCCTAAAGATCAAGGAAAAGAACAAATTAAAGCAATACAACTAAGGAGTGGAAAAGAATTAGAACCTCAAATTCAAAAAGAACTTGAAAGCCAAAAGAGGAAGTGGAAATTGAAAAGAAACAATTCAACAAGATTCAAACTTGGAACATCCTTTAATACCTATGAAAATTTCTGTTGAAAAACCTCCACCACCATTTCCTCAACGACTAGCTCAACATAAAAAAGATAAACAATTTTCTAAATTCCTTGAAATATTAAAGAAATTAACAATTAATATACCTTTTGTTGAAGCTTTAGATCAGATGCCAAATTATGTAAAATTTATGAAAGATATTCTAAATAAGAAAAGAAAATTCACTGATAATGAAACAATCGCACTTAGTGAAGAGTGTAGTCTTATTATTCGAAGAAGCTTCTGAAAAATTGAAAGATCCTGGTAGTTTCACTATACCCTGCGCTATAGGAGAAAAATTTTATGGAAAAGCTTTGTGTGACTTAGGAGCAAGCATCAATCTAATGCCTCTATCGATTTTTAAGAGATTAGGATTAGGAAAAATTACACCTACTTCAGGTAACCCTTCGATTAGTCGATCGTTCGGTTACCTATCCTAAGGGAGTTATTGAAGATGTGTTAGTAAAGGTGGATAAATTTATCTTCCCAGGTAGATTTTATTGTTTTAGATATGGAGGAAGATAAAGAAATTCCTATCATTTTAGGAAGACCATTTTTAGCTACCTGGAAAAGCTATGATTGATGTTCGAAAGGAGAATTAACTATGAGAGTAAATGACCAAAAAGTTACATTTAATATTGCAAAATCAATGAAATATCCTGCTATTTAGAAAAAGATGATGAATGTTTTCGGATGGAAATACTTGAACATTTACAACGCGAACATTTTAAGGAATATTACGAAGATAAATTAGAAAAAGAAAACATCTGAATTAATTGAAGATAATAATGAAGAACTAAATTATATTCATGAAAGATTTGAATTTTGGATAATACTGAAAACACACGACAAGAATATAGTTCCATCAATTATTAAACCTCCCGAACTTGAGCTAAAAATATTACTCGATCATTTGAAATATGCTTATTTAGGTAATTCTTCAACTTTACCGATTATTATTTCATCCGCATTAAACGAATCTCGAGAACAAAAACTTTTAGAAACTTTAAAAAAATATAAGAAAACTTTTGGTTGGACTTTAGCAGATATTAAAGGAATTAGTCCTTCAATCCGTATGCATAGAATTATTTTAGATGATGAACATAAACCTAAAGCGAGATCCCAAAAGGAGATTAAACACGATAATGAAAGAAGTAGTTAAGAAAGAAATTTTAAAATGGTTAGATAATGGTATTATATATCCTATTTACGACGAGTGCTTGGGTAAGCCCGATTCATTGTGTTCTAAGAAGGGAGGAGTGACCGTCACTTGCCAATGAAAATAACGATCTTATTCCTATAAGACAAGTTACTTGGTTGGCGTATATGTATTGATTATAGGAAATTAAATACCGCCACCGGGAAAGATCACTTCCCTTTACCATTTCTAGACCGGATGTTAGATAGATTAGTCGGACATAAGTATTTTTGTTTTCTAGATGGATACACCGGTTATCAACAAATACAAATTGCTCTCGAGGATCAGAGAAAACTACATTTACTAGTCCTTATGGAACTTTCGCTTTTCGAAGAATGCCTTTTGGATTATGTAATGCACCAGCAACATTCCAGAGATGTATGATGTCTATATTTAGTAAGTTAATTGACAATGGAATAGAAGTATTTATGGATGATTTCTCTGTATTTGAAACATCATTTGACACATGCTTAACTCATCTTGAAAAAGTATTAGAAATATGTGAGAAAATAAATTTAGTTCTAAATTGGGAGAAATGTCAATTTATGGTTTCGGGCGGCATTGTATTAGGGCATAAAATTTCGGAAAAAGGCATGGAAGTGGACCTACCAAAAATTCAAGTTATAGCTAAATTACCACCTCCAACTACGGTAAAAGGGGTAAGAAGTTTTCTTGGACATCTTGGATTCTACGGACGCTATATAAAAGATTTTTCAAAAATTACTAAACCTCTATGCCAACTTCTCGAAAAGGACGAGAAATTTGAATTTACAATCGAATGCACTGAATGCTTTTGAACTCTTAAAAGAAAAATTAATTACAGCACCTATAATAGTTTCACCTAGCGGGAGAAACCATTTGAACTTATGTGTGATGCTAGTGATTATGCTTGTAGGAGCGATTCTTGGGCAAAGATATGAAAAGATTTTTAAAGTTATATACTTATGCTAGTAAAACTCTAAATGATCGTTGAAATAAATTATACGATTCTGAGAAAGAGAACTATTAGCGGTAGTATATGGTTTTAATAAATTTAGACCTTATACGATTGGAACAAAATGTATCGTGCATACTGATCATTACTGTTATCGAATATTTAATGCAAAAGAAAGATTCCGAACCAAGATTAATTAGATGGATGTTATTAATGCAAGAATTCGATTTTGAGATCGTTAATAAGAAAGGAACCGATAATCAAATTGCGGATCATTTATCAAGATTAGAAAATCATGAATTATACGATATTGAAAATGAAATTATAGACGATTTTCCTGATGAACAACTATATAATATCGATGAGTGGAAAATACCATGGTATGCTGATATAGTAAACTATATAGTTAGTAATATTTTACCACCTATGCTAACTTTGCAACAACGAGAAAAAATTCATCCATGATACGAAAACTTATTTTTGGGATGAACCATATTTATATAAACGATGTAAGGATTTAATTATTAGAAGATGTGTACCTTATGAAGAAAGCGAACCAATTATTCAAAAATGTCATGATTCTAATTTTGGAGGACATTTTGGGACCGATAAAACGCTTATAAGATTCTACGATACTGGATTTTCTTGGCCTACTCTATTTAGAGATGTATATAGATATATTAAAACTTGCGATAAATGCCGAAAGAGTAGGAAATATATCTAGAAGAAACGAAATGCCTCTAAACTTTATATTAGAAGTTGAAATTTTTGATGTTTGGGGATTAAATTTTATGGGACCTTTTATTCCTTCGTTTGGAAACTCATATATATTAGTAGCTTTTGATTATGTTTCCAAATGGATTGAGGCACAAGCTTTACCTAGGTGTGATGCTTAAGAGTGTTTCAAAATTTCGATGAAAAATATTTTTACTAGATTTGGAATGCCGAGAGTGATTATCACCGACGGAGGAACTCATTTTAGAAATAAATACATTCACAAACTAGTAGAAAAATACAATATTACTCATAAGATATCCATTGCTTATCTTCCACGGACTAGCGGATTAGTTGAAGTATCTAATCGTGAGATTAAACGTATTTTAGAAAAATGCATAAACCCAAATAGGTTAGATTGGTCTATTAGATTAGACAATCGCATTATGGGCTTATAGAATCTGCTTATAAAACTCCGATTGGAATGACTCCTTACGGACTTATATATGGAAAAACGTGCCACTTACCGAGTTGAATTAGAACATAAAGCATATTGGGCGATTAAAGAATTTAATTATAATATGAAGGAAGGCTGGTGAGAAAAGATTGTTGCAATTAAATGAATTGGAAGAATTAAGAAATGAATCGTATGATAATGATCGGATTTATAAAGAAAAGATGAAATTATGGCATGATCGGAAGATTAATCGGAGAAATTTTGAACCGGGACGAGAAGTTTTGCTATATAATACTAGATTGAAATTATTTCTGGAAAATTGAAGTCTCGATGGTTAGGACCTTTCACCATAACTCAAATATTTTCATACGGAACTATAGAAATCGAAGATCCAAAAACTTGACATAAATTTAAAGTTAATGGACATAGATTAAAACCATATTTCGAAGGTATAAGACTGTAACTATAAAGAGGTTTTAATGATTAGTCGACTCGATTAATAATTGAAATTAGGTCGGGTCGACGACGTTAAACCAAGCGCTTTATGGGAGGCAACCCATATTAGTTATCTATTTTTATTGTATCTTAATAGTTAATTTATATTATTGAAACTTTACTACTCGATTATTATTAAGAATCATCACATATTCGAACCATTATGATGAGAAAAGAAATTATTCGATTTAGAGCGAAATTGGACATTATTTTGAAATCTCGCCGACGGCGAGGTCGATACCCGCCGACAGCGAGGTTCGCGCCTAAATTAGATTCAGTTTATTTATCGAGCTCGCTGACAGCGAGAAACGTCCTCGCCGACAGCAAAAACCGGAAAGACAGTTTTTATAACTAAGTCGCCGACGGCGAGAAACGTCCTCGCCGACTGTGAGGAAGTTATAAAGATGAGTTATTTATACTTTGAATGCCGATTTGGACGGTTTCAATACCAATTCCTTTGTGAAAACCCATTCTTAAACCACTCTAAGTCTGCCTTCTTCACTAGAATTCATTCCATTCACCATAATGGCCTCCAAATTCTTAGATTCCTCTAAATCCGGAGTGTTTAACCGGAGGAAATTTGTGAGTGCGGAAGCGCGACGGATCTTCGACAAGGTTTTGATAAAGAAAAGAGTTATCAAGGAACGGGGATTTGTCGATCGAGGATTAGAGAATTCCACTACGAAGATAGAAGAAACGATCGCGCAGCGCTGCTTGGGAGGTATTTTGTTACACTACGTCTGCTGTTGTTATTCCAGTTGTGAAAGAGTTCTACTCTAACTTACATGCGATCAACACTGGGAATGTCTACGTCCGAGGAAGATGGGTGACGTTTACTCCATCAAGAGTAAATGAATTATTCTCTATAGAGAACACCCCGGTATGTCACTATTCAAATTTTGTGCCTTCTCGATATAATATGAATGAGATATTTCGATATCTCACTGATGAACCGGAGGATTGGGAAATGCGTGAAGACGGGTATGTTAGTTTCTCTGCATCACTTTTGAATCTGTCTCGAAAGCATCGGCACTTTTTCATCTCATCTAAATTGTTACCTACTACGAGGGTAAACAAGGTTTCGAAGGAATGCGCTATATTGAATTATTGTATTCAAAGTGGATTTCCTATTGATGTTGGATCAATAATTGTTAAGTCTGCATTGGGTTTAATTGTGCATGGGTCAGTTCACGGACTAGGACACCCATCTACTTATTTT
This sequence comes from Papilionanthe hookeriana x Papilionanthe teres, assembly GCA_022702705.1. Lineage (NCBI taxonomy): Eukaryota > Viridiplantae > Streptophyta > Magnoliopsida > Asparagales > Orchidaceae > Papilionanthe > Papilionanthe hookeriana x Papilionanthe teres. The sequence goes on from CM040424.1 coordinate 86,796,072, forward strand.
TGCATTATGCGATCGGTACTGGGTTTCTTATGAAGCTTGGGAAAAGGTTCTGTTACCTTGGAAGCCGCTTGATCCTACGGATATGTTCCCTACTTTGGACAATAATGAAGACATTACATTTATCTGCGATAGAGCTTCACGGAATAATCCTATACGCAAGGCCTATTTCGGATAAAACGGAGTTACTTTTGAAGAAAATTAATGGAATGGAGAAAGAACTGCAGAAAGTGAGAGATTCAATAGACAATATATCTGATTTATTTGATCACATTGACTGGAGGATGAAGGAACACTTTGATCATTTTGGACACCTAGAAGCTAGATTTCTTCATTTACTAAGACAGAAGGGTTGGATCACTGAAGAATGCGTCGGAATTTCCCTTCGAGCCTTTCTATAACTTATTTGTGCATCATCGTCATATCGGAAATATCGAGAGAAGATGAAGATTCGACCTTGAAGAGTAGTAGTAAAGATTTTCATAGTATGTTTGTATTTATGTTATTTGATTTGATTTAGATTTTATTATGTGTGGAGTGATGATTTGAATATCTCGAAACTTAATTGAGATATGCGTCATAGTTTTGTATCGGCATTTAGTGTGTCGTGGATTGGTTTGCGATGCTTGATTAGTAGTAAGGATTGAAGTTTGAAGTTTGATTATAGAGTTTTAAATTATGTTAGTTTGTATGTCTCATGGATTTCAATATTAAAGTTAATTTTTTGTGTTGTGTGAATTTGTTTGTGTATAAGTAGCTAATCTTCATATTAAATTAATAAATGATATGATCGGAAATATAATATAAGACAAATCGAGGTTGAAAATGATTGACGAAATTCAAAAATTGAAATTTTAAGGACCTCGCCGACGGCGAGAAAAATCCCGCCGACAGCGAGATCGATCTCGCCGACGACGAAGAATTTCTCGCCGACGACGGATTTTCCCGAAACTTTTGCCTTATGGAATTAATTAGCTCGCTAACGGCGAGAAAAATCTCGCTGACAGCGAGAACGTAAAAAGACCTATATTTGACCGGTCAAAAACACTATTCATCATCCCCAACCTCTCATTTTCGCAAAAACCGATCTTGGGCTTGAGAGATCTTGGATTTAGAGGCGATTCCATCACTCAAAAACACTGGATTTCATCTTCTCTTGGTAAGTGCTTCACTCTTATGCAAAAATTTTTGATTTTCACCATGTATTTTCACCACATTGCAAATTTTGGGAAAAATCAAAATATGGAAGAAATATTCGGTAGAAATCCATGGAATTTAATTTAAATTGCTTATAAATGTTGTAGGAAGCCTTCTTAGAATTATTTTTAAGTTTAGTGAAAATTTTCATGATTTTCGCGAGATCGATCGTATGGCTCCACGACAAAAACGTCGAGTAGAATTCGACGAAGACCGATTCATCGATGCACGAGCACGGACTAAATATTTTGAAAATATTCAAGGAAGAAAGTGCATTGCGAGATCGGGTTTTCAAAAATCCGGGAGGAGAAGTAGAGCGGATTATTAAGGAACGAGGTTGGGAGAATTTCGTTACGTTCGATATAGAGCAGTTGTGGAAGTGGTTAAAGAATTTTATGCCAGTTTAACTGCAGCTGAAGATGCACCGATAAAGGTACGAGGGTTTTTGTAGAATTCAATGCTGCAAGAATAAACGCGTTCTATGAAGTTCATGACTCGCCCTTTAGCGAGTATGAAACTTTGGAACGATGGAAGGACCACTTAGAGGAAGTCATTAACTTTCTCGCAGATGGGACCGGAGTTTGGAAAATTAAGCGAGCGGAAAGAGTGAATTTTCCTCTTTCTAAATTAAATGCGATCTCAAAGCCGACATTACATTATTTGTTACTACTCGTTACCCACCTATCACCACGGTGAGGTAACACGAGATAGAGCGACTCCGAATTTCTGTATTCAGAATAATAGAAGCATCAACATCGGGAGACTTATTTATCGAAACATCATGACCACTCCTCGAAATGAGAGTGGAGCTGGATTGGGACACCCTGGATTAATTTTTTCACTCTGCCAACTCTCTGGAGTTGAGGCTAGAGATAATGAAGATTGGGTAGAACCAATGAAACCACTCACAGCTGCTAATATTAAGAAGTATGAATCTCACGAAGGGTGGAGAGCGGGGAGTAAGAAGTTATTTCACTCGGTCAGTAGAGATATACCCTCTACTAGCCATGAACCTCCTGAGCCTACCACCCCTACCCTACAAGATCTGATGAATGAATTGACACTGCATAGAAGAAGTTTTGAGCAATTTGGAGAAACAATGGGGAGAAGATTTGATCATTTTGATCGAAAGAATTGATAATCCGGAGAGGAGACATGATTATGATAGCGAATATCTCCGGCGACATTCGGAATACGAGATTGCATACTATGAAGCCGAACGTCGTTATAGGAGTGGTGATTTAGATGTTGTCTTTCCCGAGTGCCCCAGATATTCACGAGTACTCGACTGCTCAGTCTTCTCAGCCTACAAATCAGGGAGGAGATGACATAGCCTGGGACTTTGATGCTGAAGAATAGGACTTTAATTGTTTTATTTGTTTGATGTTAAGTTATTTTAAAGACTTTATATATTTGTAATAATCAGTACTTTATGTTTTGAGACATTGGATGTTTGTTGGATTATTTGCTTGAATTATTGTAGTAGTTTAGTTTTGTTTTTTGTATTAGTTAATTACATTTGTTTTTATGTTAAATAGGATGTTAGTTTTCTTTAGTATGTTTTTATTTTATTCTGTATTGTTTTAAATTGCAAAATTGTTAATGTGTTAGTTAAAATATTTTTAATATGTTAGTAATTCATATGTATAGTGTAGAGTTAATTTTAATTGTTATAGTTAATACTTATCTTAGATTTTATCCTCGCATTTTCTTTAAATTGTTATATATATATGGAGAATACTAACGATACGAGTTGAATGAAAAATGAAAAAGCTCGCAAAAATTTCAAAGAAAAGAAATACCTAAACTTGAAAGGTATGATTTATTTACTTTCCCTTTTTCATTATTTAGAATAGATATAAAAATTTAAGTTTGGGGGGAGTAAAATACAAATTTAGTTATTAAGCTGGTTCTTAATTTCTATTTTCAAATTATTATAAAATGATTTTTATAGCAAATTTTTCAATTTAATTAATATGAATTATTTTATTTAATTATTATAAAAGGTTAAATGAAATATTTCTAGTGCTTTAATTAATTAAATAGAATAAAATATTTGGTTAAAGGGAATAAGAATATAGTAAACTATTTTTAGTAAGGAAAACTATATTCTAAAATTAAAATTCTTAAGTATTCAAGTGAGAAAGAAAAGATTGAAAATCAATAAAGTAAAAACTATGAAGTATATATAAGCGAAGAAATATTCCTAATTTTCAAATTTAGGAATATGAAAATGAAGTTCAAAATTATTAACGAGCTCTCCGAGATACGATAATCCTTATTAAAAAAAAAAAAAAAAAGAAAAAGAAAAAGAAAAATGAGGAGAAGCTTGAGGAGATGCCTTATCAAAAATTGGCTTCATTTGAATTAACCTAAAGGGAAAAACTTAGATATTTCCAAACTTATGTTTATCGATTAGAATTTTACCTAATAGTGTTTTCTTGAATTTCTTATCATATGAATATCTTAAGTAGTTATTCTTTTAAATATAGTCATTCCCGAAATGAATAGTAAGCTAGAAATCTTAGACACGATAACTAAATAATTTATTTCTATAAGATTAATTAATTACATGAATTATTTTTATTTAACTTTATTATGATATTAATTAATCTAATTCATAGTTTATTTGAATTGAAAAATTTTACTATAGAAATCATTATTTTTATGTAGTATTAAAATTACTTGAGGACAAGTAATAAGTAAGTTTGGGGGATTTTGATCGCTGAAAAATTTATTAAGAAATTCATACCTATTTTTGATAAAATTGCACTTTAAGGAAGGGTATTTTCTTTATTTTGTTGCAGGAATGAATAATTTAGGTGATAAAAGCAAAAATCATAAAAAGGAGCGAATTTGGAGCAAAATCATGCAATTTGTCTTGAGTCGCCGACGGCGAGATCGAGCTCGTCGACGGCGAGGTTACAAGAAGAAAATTCGAAGAATTTATAAGCTGTCTCGCCGACGAGCGAGCCCGAGCCAGCTGACAGCGAGCTAGAGCGGTTGAAGATCTTCTAGAAGCCTCGCCGACAGCGAGGTAGTTCGTCGCCGACGGCGAGGTAGTTCAAATGGCACGAGATACATTGAACTCGGACACTTTTGAAGAGATTCTTACACACCTCTTCGACTTTGCTCACCTCATATATGAGGCCGAAAATCGATCTTTTGTGTGCGATCTTTTGTGTTCTAAGTGCAATCTTTTAGTCCGAGTGTTAACTTTTGTGCGGTAGTGTGTCTTTAGTGAGTCTTTAGTAAGTTTAGTGAGTAATTAGTGAGTCGTCTTGTATTGGAAGGAAGAGTCAAAGGAACTACGAGGAGTCTGTTTGGGGATAAATCGAGATAAGTATTTGTATTTATTGTTTTTAACTTTAAATGAAATCCATGCTTAGTTTAGTTCCCATGCATTCTGAGTAGTTTATTAGTCTTTCTCCCTGTTTATGAAATTAAGTGACTTGATGAAATTAAAATAGAGATACTTTTATATATATTAATAAATTGTGATAATTTTTACTTAAAACTTAATTTACTTTCAAACTGGCCATTTGATTTGTTAAAATATGTTGGTTATCAACTATAGTAAAAATTACATCCGATATTCGGGAATTCAAAAGCCTTGGAAGGAGGGTGCAAATAAATAGGGAAATAATATCATCGGCGTAGAATTGAGCATTTTAGTGTGACGGACTAAAATATTCGATTCGGTCCTATTGTTTGAGAGGCTGAAGTGTAGATGTTAGCCCTCGGGCGAGGGAACGTGGGAGCTCGAAGTGGCGGTCGGTATCCTCCCGGCTTAGCTGCAGATTCGATAATCAAACATAGGATTAGTCGATATTCTTTACACCTGGACCAAAGGGTAAAGAATAGGAATGCTCTCTATTTGTCACAATACCTTAAAATTATCTATTTAAATTCATTAATCACTTAAATTTCTAAACAGGGGAAAGATACTTTTTCTAAATAGTTAAGACTTATTTAGCAATTAGTTTAATTTCCTGCACTTTAAATACGTATTAATTTTCTACTTAGTTAAGTTACCTAATTAAAATACTTAGTTGACTTTATTGCGCTCAAATTTAGAATTCCAAATTTTCGTATACTATTTTAAAAATTATTATTATTATTTTAAATTAGTTGTTATTTAATTTTCTCTTTCCTCGTGGGATCGATAACGAGGACTCCACTAGAGCCCGTATTACTTCGATACGATATGTATACTTGCGTAGCATCCACAACATAAACAATTACAATTCTATACATATAAATAGCGGGGTCAAGTTTTTTGGCGTCGTTACAATTAAATTAAAAATATCATAATATAAAATTGTGGGTCAGAACCCTTAGACTTGATTGCTGAATATTCTTATACTTGTAGTGTTAACCTAAGTTACTTAATTTCTTTCTAAAAATCTAACCATTATATTCTTTTGAATGAAAAATTTTAGTGTCTTACAGATGAAAAGTACATTGCCCTGAGTTATATTTTTATGTAGTAAAAGTGTTACTTGAGGACAAGTAACAATTAAGTTTGGGGGATTTTGACACGCCTAAAATATATACCCTTTTTGCTATATCATTTTACTCATTTTTTGATGATATTACACTTTAAAGGAAGGTATTTTGTATGTTTTCTAGTTTTAGGTACAAGAAATGGTGATTGGAGCAAAAGGAAGCAAAAACGGTGCAATTTGGAGCAAAAACGAGCAAGAAATGAAATTTTGCCCTGACACCTTTCGATAAGTCTTTTGATGCTTAATCTCTTTTATACTTCTTACATATTTTTGAATGAGATTACACTTTAAAGAAAGGTTGTTTTTATGCTTATTTTGTAGGGCTATCTGTTACGAACGCAACGCAACTAAAATGGGGCAAAACGGAGCTAAAACGGAGCCAAACGGAGCGAAACGGTGGAGCCGCGCAGCAGCCTGCTCGCCGACGGCGAGATCGATCTCGCCGACGGAGAGATTTTCCCGAGACCACCGAAAAATGGCTGAAAAGCTCGCCGACAGCGAGTTCGAACCCGCCGACAGCGGCCCGGACGACCATGAACCGACATTTGGCGGTTTTTGGCCAATATTCGACGTATTTGGACGCTTTTTCGAAGGGGTGCTTAAGGAGACTCTTGGAAATTCGTCCATACTCTTTAAAAATGGCAAATTTGTGTTAGAAATGTGTAGATTAGAGGAGAGAAACAATAGAGGAAAGGAGAGAAAAACTTAGAGGAATGTTTAGGATTCTTAGATTAAGAGTAAAAATGTAGATTTCTACCCTTTTGGAGAGATTGGAGAGGAGATTTTGACAGAATTTGTATGGGATTTCGCTAGCATTGCATGGATCACCGGGAGACTTTATGGGAGAGATCTTCGTCTTTCTTTCAAGGGGAAAAGCTAAGTATTGTTCTTCATTATCTTATAATTTTGTAAACATTTATTTAGTGGATTTGCTTTTGTTAAATGAAGTTTCCTTTATGTTTTCTTCGTGCTTTGTGACGTATCTCTCTTACTTTTTCTTCTTCTTTGAAAATAGTGGCATGAGAAGATTATGCCTTTATTTTCCTTTTACTTTTCTTTTGTAATGAGTAGAAATCATGTTTAGGATTTTGTGATGCATGGTAGAAGTAAATTTAATTATAAATGTGATGGTTTTTACTTGCACTTAATTTACATTGCAATAAGGGCCCATTGTAGTGTTAAAACTTGTTGTAATTGCATTGTCCCGAAAGGGCGGTGTAATTCTCAACAAAGTGAAACCACATTCAAATTCCATGGATAGTGAAGTTCATGGAAGTTGAATGCAAATAAATAGGGAAATATAATTATCGGGCGTAGAATTTGAGATTTTAGAGTGACAGGCTAAAATTTTCAATTCGGTCCTATCGTTTGGGTGCTGAAGTGTAGATGTTAGCCCTCGGGCGAGGGAACGTGGGAGCTCCGAAGTGGCAGCCGGTATCCTCCCAGCTCTAGCCGCGGATTCGATAACCAAACATAGGATTAGTCGATGTTCTTTATGCTGGACCAAAGGGTAAAGAATAGGATTACTCCTATTTGGCACATACAATATTAAATGCATCTCATTCCTATACATTATCTATTTCATTACATAAGAATAGTAGTTTTTAATATCTCAAAATTCTCCAAACCAACTCATCCAAAAAGGGTTATCTTTAGAATTATTATTTGCATTTAGTTATAGTTACTATTACATTTAACACTTACATTTAGAAGTAGTTGCTATATAAAACACAATTTTAATCGACATTCCAAACTAAGGAATATTAGTAGTAGACTAGAATTTGACTAAAGACCTCTTACTTCACTTCCTTGTGGGATCGATACTGGGGTTTTTTTAAAGAAAACTCTATATTACTTGAAACGATACGTATACTTGCGTAGTACCCCTAGTGTGTAAAATATTTTCTAATTTTTATATCATTTAAGATTTTGCACACTAGCCGCTATTGATAAATTGGGTCAAGTTTTTGGCTATCTTCGGGAAGTTAATTTACTGCGTAATTGCGGGTCGGGCCACGCTGCCTCCAGCACCGGACAGTGCAAAAAGTCAGAGAGTTTGGTCATTTCTGCAGAATAATGCACTGAACGACGCTGCTGCTTGACACGCCTAAAATATATTCTGTTTTTGTTATATGATTTTACTCATTTTGGTAATATTACACTTTAAAAGGAAGGTATTTTGTATGTTTTTTGGTTTTAGGTACAATAAATGGTGATTGGAGCAAAAAGAAGCAAAAATGGTGCAATTTAGAGCAAAAATGATCAAGAAAGCAAATTTTGGCCTAACACCTTTTGATAAATCTTTCTATTTATACTTCTTGTATATTTTTGAATGAGATTACACTTTAAAGAAATGTTGTTTTTATGCTTATTTTGTAGGGCTATCTGTTAGGAACACAACAAATTGAAATGGGGCGAACGAAGCTAAAACGGAGCCAAACAGAGCAAAACGGTGGAGCTGCGTAGAAATCTAGCCGAAAGCGCCCTCGAGCATGCTGACAGCGTCCGGGATGATTATGAACCAACTTTTGGCGGTTATGGGCTGAAATTTAACGTATTTGGTAACTCTTCGAACTTCACCCCTACACTTTAAAAGAATGAATTTAGGTTAGAAAAGAGAAGAGGAATGTTAGGAAAAACTTGGAGAATGTTTAGGGTTCTTATATTAGGAGTAGAAATGTAGATTTCTACCCTTTTGGAGAGATTTGAGAGGAGATTTTGAGAGAATTTGTAAGGGATTGCACTAAGATTGCATGGGAGACTTTGTGGGAGAGATCTTCATCTTTCTTTCAGAGGGAAAAAATTAAGTATTGTTCTTCATTATCTTATAATTTTGTAAAGACTTACCTAGTGGATTTGCTTTAGTTAAATGAAGTTTTCGTTGTGTTTTCTTCGTGCTTTGTGATGTATCTCTCTTACTCTTTCTTTTTCTTTGGAAATAGAGGCATGAGAAGATTATGCCATTCTTTTCCTTTTACTTTTCTTTTGTAATGAGTAGAATTCATGAGTAGGATGTTGAGATACATGCTAGAATAAGTTTTATATATAAATGTGATGGTTTTTACTTGCACTTCATTTACATTGCAATTAAGGTCTGTTGTAAAGTTAAAATTCGGTATGAAAACATATGATCCGAGAGGGTTATGCTTTCTACAACTAAGTACAAACCACATTCAAATTCCATGGATGATAAACTTCATGGGGATTGAATACAAATAAATAGGGAAATATAATTATTGGACGTAGAAGTGGAGATTTTAGAGTGACATACTAAAATCCCTAATTTAGTCATATTATTTGAGCACTGAAGCGGAGATGTTAGCCCTCAGGCAAGGGGAACGTGGGAGCTCTGAAGTGAGAGCCGGTATCCTCTCAACCTAGCCATGGATTCAGTAAACAAGCATAAAATTAGTCAATGTTCTTTATGTCTGGACCAAAGGGTAAATAATAGGATTGCTCCTATTTGGCAAACAAAATATTAGATGCATCTCATTCCTATAAATTATCCATTTCATTACATAAGAATAGTAGTTTTTAGTATCTCAAAATTCTCCAAACCAATTCATCCAAAAAGGGTTGTCTTTAGAATTAACACTTGCATTTAGGAGTAGTTGCTAGATAAAACATCATTTTACTAGACATTCCAAACTAAGGAGTAATTGTAGTATACTAGAATTTGACTAAGAAATTAGATCATTTTGGAATGAATTATTCTCTCTTTAGACGAGTAAGGAAGACGAAATCTCTCACTTTCCCTCTTCTCTCACACTCCTTAGAAGAGAAAACACAAAACCTAACTTCCTACATAAAATAGAAAGAAACTCTCTCTAAACTCTAAACTCTTCTCTTCCTTTCTTCCCCCTTTGAAATTTGGCTCCAAAAATGTTTAAATTCAGCCAAAACTGAATTCCCAAGAGTTTCCTCAAGCAACCTTTCAAAATCTGGCCAAATACATTGAATCTAGTTTGAACTCAAGATAGGGCACTGTCCAGCACTGGTAGGAGCATCGTTCAGTGCATTATTCCTCCAAACGTCGTAACTCTCTGTAAACTGGCACTGTCCGGCGCTAGTTCAATAAAATACACTTTTGTCCTTTTTTGCTCCAAATTTGTTCCTTTTCGCATCCTTTTGCTCCAAAAGCCTAAAATCATTGTGCTTGCATGAAATTATGAAAAATACATTTCTTTAAAGTACAATATCATCAAAAACAGGTATGAAATAAATAATAAAAAGCTATCAAATTTTCAGTGGATCAATAATATATCCATTGTGCACACTAGCCTCTAATTTTTTGCCATGTTTTAGAAATTAAAAATTCTATAATTGTGGTTCGGGTCAATGCCCAAGCCTGGTGTGATCACAATGAGGAACTTTTGGTACATTAGGGTGTGGTTACACCCAAGCCTGACTTGACAACGCCAGGCCCAAGAAGGGTAATTTTTATTATTTGGTTAACCTAGCTGCACCAAACCAAAGTGAAATGTTTGTGCAGGTCGTACGTGTCCTACGTGAACAAAAATGAGGTCAACTAGTGCCAATGCTTTCTATCAATAGTTTTGCTCCCCTTTATGAGTCAATACTTAGTGTTCATCATCTCATCAGTCAATTCTAGGATTTGCTGCTGCACAAACTCATTGATGCAAATGATACTGGTGGCGTCTTTGTTGTGGATTTCTTCTCCTTGTGCTACTTCACTATTTATTTTTGGCATAATCCACACTTACGACACCTTTTGAGTTTTTAAATCCTGATTTGTAGAGTGAATCACACCTAAAGAATAAAATGTTGAAATGTGTGAGTTATGTGATAAAAATTCTTTAAATTTTCTTTCAAAGCTATAATATTATTTGTTCTTATTTTTGTTTTTCCAAGTATTGTTATGTAAATTGCAAGATACATGTTCATGTGGAAGCTTAAAAGATGCCTTAACATTTATTTGGTCTAATCAGTTAAAATGGAGCTAAAATCACAAGACAGATGGCTTGGTTCCTTGGACCCATCCTTTGAGTGCCTGAGCACCACCCTAAGTGCCTGTCACCTCTGATTGAGGCATGGTTTCCTTAAGCACCACACTCTAATTCTACATGCAGATTTTTCCTCTTACATGGTGCATAAGCACCGATCCCAAAATATTAATGCTTATATTTTATATATGAATTGATACTTCTTTTTAAAGATATTGTAAAATGGGATACTATGCAAGTATACGTATTATTATCAAGTAATATAAGACTTTCGGATTAAGCCTCAAAATATCGAACCCACAGGGAAAGAGTTAAATGAAGAAAATAGAAAAACATCTTTTTACTTTTTAAGAAAAATCTTACCTAATCTAAAGATAATATTCTAGGAAAGAAAATTTCATTCTTTTTATTAATTTTTATAATTTGAAATGAAGTAAATAACTACTTTAACTAAATTTGTTGTAAGATGAAAGCAAATGAAAATAAAATATCTTTCTCCTTATTATGAATTAGTAACAAGTCATGGAATTTTTTTGTGGAAGTATCTAAAGTGTGTTGCGCCAAATATGAGCAATTATATTATTTACCCTTACTAGAGATGCTATAAAGAACATAGGTTAATCTATTTCTTTATAAATCTTGAAGATGGGCTAGGCAGAAAAGACACAAGCTCTCACTCTAGTGTTTTCTCTTTTCCCTCCACCTGGGGGCTAACATCTCGTATCAAAACATAATACAATAATTCGAATTGGGGCCTTTAACTTATCACTTTAAAGTCCTCTACTTATACACCCATCAAAGTATATCTCCTTATTTATTTGCACCCAATCAAATGAATTACATTTTCACCCATATAATTTTATGTAATTCTTTCCAATTGTTGACTGAGAGAATACTATATCGTCTCGTACATGTTCTCACAACATATATAAACATCTTAATTAGCCAAATCAAGAAGTAAATGAAGTGCAAGGTTTGAATCATCACAACTTCTTTCGACATTGAATTCCTATACTTCACACAACATTTTTCCATAACTTTCTTACTTCATCATTTCAAGGAAAAAGATAAATAAAACTACTCAGAATTCATGGAGAAACTACAATCAAAACTTGGTTTAAAAGTAGAAATCATAGTGAAAACACAAGAAGTCTTAATTAAAAACTAAACGTAATAACAAAGATAAAAATTTATCTGTAAATCCTCTCCACCAAACTTTTGAAGTTCTTTTGAAAACTTTACTTTTCCTTACAATACTCCTTAGAGGTTGGTGCCCCAACTCTAAGGATTCCAAATATCACTTCTATTCCTAATACAAACTAAAGTAAATTAAGTAGAAATGGTGAAGTGGAGTAGTGTAGTACTAAAATAACTCTCTTACACAATAAACATAAACCACACTCTCCAACAACAACCACTTTTCTGATTTATAAGCCCTCTTTTTATAATTTTCCAACAGGTGCCATCGTATCTCTTCAAATTTTTTCAACTTCAACGAATCCTCAAAGACATATGAATCACACCGCGCACTTTGCGAAAACTTAATATTACTAGAATTTAATATTAAAGTGTACAAAAATATTCAATAATCGCAGAGTTACTCTTATCAACGCAAGTATACGTATCGCTCAAGTAATACAGGGCTCTAATGGAGTCCTGGATATCAATCCCACAGGGAATATTTCAGAGGCTACAGACTAGGATTATAGAAACCAATTATAAATTGAATTGCCTGTTTGTCACTAATATATAATCATAAATAAGATGGAAGTTTAATAAACTAATTCTACTAACAATTAACTAATTTACTAATAAAGTGAGGTTCAATATATAAGCAAGCGTCCTTTTCCTTATTAAGAAAATTAGGTGAATGGATAATTAGAATAAGCTTAAAACTGTGTTGTGTCAAATAAGAGCATATCTATTCTTTACCCTTTGGTCCAGGCATAAAGAACATTGACTAATCCTTTGCTTGGTTACTGAATCTGCGGCTAGGCTGGGAGGATACCGACTCTCACTTCGAAGCTCCCACGTTCCTCTCGCCTGAGGGCTAACATCTACACTTCAGCACCCAAACGATAGGACCGAATTGAGGATTTTAGTCTGTCATTCTAAAATCTACAATTCAACGCCCGATAAATAATATTTTCCTATTTATTTGCACCCTACTTTCAATAACTTTAACCTTACTGAATCTTGGATGTAATCTTCACTTTAGTTGTAAAAATCAACATATTTTAACAAATCAATTGGCCATATTGAAAGTAAATTAAGATTGAAGTGAAAAGATTATCACAACATCTTTAACATTCTCTTGGCACAACTAATTCAAATCACCATTTCACAAAAATCTCAAAACAAAGAGAAAGACAGAGAAACTACTCAGATTTCATGGAGAAGATACGACAAAACTTGGATTTCATATATAAAAGCAAAGTTATACAAACTATAATAAGTAAATACAATATATCTCGAATTCCTCCATAAGCAAACTCCTTGAAGTTCCTCTGAATCTCTTCCTCTCTTTACAACACACAAAATTCTCCTTCGAAGCGGCAAGGAGGAAGAAATCTCTCACTTTCCTTCCACTCTTACAATCTCTCGAAGAATTTCTCACAATTAACACTAATATAAACTCACTCTCTAAAATTATTAGGGAAACTAAGACACTAACGGACAGTCTAGAAAAGCCTGCCCATCACTTGGGCTCCCCGTTTTTTGCCTCAATTTGTTTCTTTTAAAGTAGTTGAAGAGTTTCCAAGAGTTAGCCAAGCGTCCCTTCAAAAATTGTCCACATTCAATGCACCTCGTGAGAGATCTAACATACTTACCTTCGGCGGCCTCGATCTTGCCGTCGGAGGCCTTCTAAAATGCTTGGTTTTGGATCTTTTCTCTTAAGACTCGCTGTCGGCGGCCTCGATCTCGCCGTCGGTGACCTTCTTTATAATTTATTTTCTGAACTCTCGGGAAAAGTCCGTCGTCGGTGCCGTCGATCTCGCTGTCGGCGCTATGAATCAAATCTTCATATTTTGGTCCTTTTCGCTCCAAATTTACTCTTTGCTTCTTTATGCTCCAATGTCCGTAAATCAACATACCTATAACAAAACATCAAAAATACCTTTCATTAAAGTGCAATATCATCAAAATTAATATAAAATAGGCATGAAAATCTCAACATATTTTCAGTTGATCAAGACACATCCATTTAAGAGTAATTTGAATTAATGTTGGTGCCAATAGATAGTTACCCACGTTTGTACCAAGAGATGTCTCAAACACCTGATGGCATCCGGAGCCGCCCGAGATTTTCTTGATGTCGATGTCGATGTCACTATTCAGAGTCATCACTCTGTTTATCTATAATATTGTCATAATATTCAAGAAATCTTATTTCTTTTGGTTCATGTAAAGGATCCTTAGATAATAAGAACTTTGAAGAAAGTAAGGGCTAATAGAATAGAAAACAGTAGAATAAGAAATATTGGTGATATTTCTTAAAAATGAGATTATATAATGTTTATTTTAAAAATTTTATATAAGGATGATCACATATAAAATTTTGATAACCAGAGATCTTTAGGTGTGATACCTATCCTGAGTTCTTAAATCTCTTATAGGAGCAAGCTCCTAAAGTTAATTACATCTTAGAAAATTAAAATTGTCTAAGAAAACTTCTGATTAATGTTAACACTTATTTTCTAAGAAGTTCCAAGAGCAAGAAAAGAAATGTCAACGTTCAATCCTAGGGGTAATATAAGAGTTTGATTTTTGTCGATTTCATTTTTTGTTTTGTTGTTTGTTATTTTGTTGTTATTTTGTCTTTTAGTTTGTTATTTATTTGGGGGCTATCCTAAAAGTTTAGGTTTTGTGGCTATCCTAAAAGTTTAGGTTTTGTTTTGTTCTGGTTTTTTCATTTTAATGTCATGTTGTTTATATTTTGTTTTGTTTTATCAATGTCATTATTTTGATGTCATTTTGATTTTGTTTTGTTTTTTTATTTGCCCCATCTTTAGAATGCCACTCTGCAAAAGAGAGTTAGCACACCCTAATAACATATAAAGAAAATCTAAAGCAGAACTTATCTTTAACCTGCAAGAAAAATAATGTCAGAGTAATTCTTACAAAAGAAATAATGTTGACTTTATTTATTTGGCTGATTTTAATATGAGTTAGTTTTTAGATTCAATGTCGTTTGAATCTAGGGGTTTTAAGTCTAATGTAGATTAAACTCAAATAAAATCTAACATAAGTTAGAATTTTAGATTTGATGTCATTTGAATTGAGTGAAGTTTTAGATTCAGTGTCATTTGAATCTAAAGATGTTTATATTAAATCTTAGATTCAGTGTCGTTTGAATCTAAAAATATTTGAGTTAAGTTTAGATTCTAAACAATTTAACTTAGGCATGTTGGACCTAAGTAAGATTTGAATTATATTCAATTGTGGGTTGAATCTAATTTAAGTTTGGATCAAGTTCAATGTATGTTCAACCTGAGTTAAGTTTGAGTTAGGTTTAAAGTAGATTGAACTTAAGTCGGGTTTAAATTAAATTTTGATCCAAATTGGGTTGAACCTAAATATATGTTAAGTTTAACTTAGGTTCAAATTAGGTTGAACCTAAGAGGTTTAACTTTGACTTAGATTTGAGTTGGGTTAAACCTATGTTTTAACTTAAGTTCAATTTAAGTTAAGTCCTCAGTTCAAGTTAGGTTGAACCTAAGTTAGAAGTTGATTTAGGTTCAATATGGGTTGAACATAAGGTTTGCATAACTTGGGTTCAAGTTAGGTTGAACTTAAATTAGAAGTTGATTTAGGTTCAATATGTGTTGAGCCTAAGATTTGGTTAACTTGGGTTCAGGTTAGGTTGAACCTATGTTAGAAGTTGATTTATATTTAATATGGGTTGAACCTAAGGTTTGGTTAACTTAGGTTTAAGTTAGGTTGAACCTAAGTTAGAAGTTGATTTAGGTTCAATATGGGTTGAACCTAAGGTTTGGTTAACTTGGATTCAAGTTAGGTTGAACTTAAGTTAGAAGTTGATTTAGGTTCAATATGGGTTGAACATAAGGTTTGGTTTTGATTTGAGAAAGACTTAATTAGAGTTTAGGGTTACTTAAGCCTAAAGTAAATAAGATTAAAGGTTAACTAAGTCTAATTATGTTAGTCTTAATTAGGATTTAAGGTTGTTTAGTCTTAATGTGAATAAGGCTTAAAGGTTAATTAAGTCTAATTAGGTTGAATCTAAGGTTTGATTTTGATTTGAGATAGACTTAATTAGAGTTTAGGGTTACTTAAGCCTAAAGTAAATAAGATTAAAGGTTAACTAAGTCTAATTATGTTAGACATAATTAGGATTGAAGGTTGTTTAAGCTTAATGTGAGTAAAGCTTAATGGTTAATTAAGTCTAATTAGGGGTAGGATTTGACTTAATTAGGATTAAAGGATGTTTAGGCTTAATGTGAGTAAGGCTTAAAGGTTAATTAAGTCTAATTAGGGGTAGGATTTGACTTAATTAGGATTTAAGGTTGTATACGCCTAACATAAGTAAAGCTTAATAGTCAATTAAGTCTAATTAGGGTTAGAATTAATTAGGTTTTAAGATTGTTGAAGCCTAATGTAAGTAAGGCTTAATGGTTAATTAAGTCTAATTAGGGTTAGAGTTAATTAGGTTTTAAGGTCATTTAAGCCTATGTAAGTAAGGCTTAAAGGTTATTTAAGTCTAATTAGGGTTAGATTTAATTAGGTTTAAAGGTTGTTTAAGCCTAATGTAAGTAAAGTTTAATGGTTAATTAATTCTAATTAGGGTTAGACTTAATTAAGTTTTAAGGTTGTTTAAGCCTAATGTAATTAAGGCTTAATGGTTAATTAAGTTCAATTAGGGTTAGAGTTAATTAGGATTTAAGGTTGTTTATGCCTAATGTAAGTAAGGCTTAAAGGTCAATTAAGTCTAATTAAGGTTAGACTTAATTAGGTTTTAAGGTTTTTTTAAGCTGAATGTAAGTAAGGTTTAATGGTTAATTAAGTCTAATTAGGGTTAGGCTTAATTAGGTTTAAGGTTATTTAAGCATAATGTAAGTAAGGCTTACAGGTTTAGACTTAATTAGGTTTAAGGTTGTTTAAGCCTAATGTAAGTAAGGCTTATAGGTTAATTAAGTCTAACTAGGGCTAGACTTAATTAGGATTTAGAGTTACTTAAGCCTACTGTAAGTAAGCTTAAGAGTTAATTAAGTCTAATTAGGGTCAGACTTAATCAAGATTTAAGGTTGTATAAGCCTTATGTAAGTAAGGCTTAAAAGTTAATTAATTCTCATTAAGGTTAGACTTAATTAGGTTTTAAGGTTGTTTAAGCTGAATGTAAGTAAAGTTTAATGGTTAATTAAGTCTAATTAAGGTTAGGCTTAATTAGGTTTAAGGTTATTTAAGCATAATGTAAGTAAGGCTTACAGATGTAGACTTAATTAGGTTTAAGGTTGTTTAAGTCTAATGTAAGTAAGGCTTACAGGTTAATTAAGTCTGACTGTAGGCTAGACTTAATTAGGATTTAAAGTTACTTAAGCTTAATGTAAGTAAGCTTAAGAGTTAATTAAGTCTTAATTAGGGTCAGACTTAATTAAGATTTAAGATTGTTTAAGCCTTATCTAAGTAAGGCTTAAGAATTAATTAAGTCTAATTAGGATTAGACTTAATTAGGTTTTAATGTTATTTAAGCCTAATGTAAGTAAGACTTAAAGGTTAATTAAGCCTAATTAGGGCAAGACTTAATTAGGATTTATAGTTGTTTAAGCCTAATGTAAGTAAGGCTTAATGATTAATTAAGTCTAATTAGGGCTAGATTTAATTTGGATTTAAGGTTTAATTAAATCTAATTTAGGTAAGGTTTAATTGATTAATTAAACTTAATTAGGGTAATGTCTAATTAGTTTTTTATGATTAATTAAACCTACTTTAAGTAAAGTTTAATTGGATTAATTAGACCTAACTAGAGTTAAGTCTAATTAAGGTTTAGGATTAATTAAACCTAATTTAAGTAAGGTTTATTTGGATTAATTAGACCTAATTAGGGTTAAGTCTAATTAGCATTTAGGATTAATTAAACTTAATTTAAGTAATGTTTTATTGGATTAATTAAGCCTAATTAGGGTTAGGTATAATTAGTGTTTAGGATTAATTAAACCTAATTTAAGTAAGGTTTAATTGGATTAATTAGTCCTAATTATGGTTAGGTCTAATTAGGGTTTAGGATTAATTGAACCAAATTTAAGTAAGGTTTAATTTGATTAATTAGAACTAATTAGGGTTTAGGATTAATTAAACCAAATTAAGTAAGGTTTAATTGGATTAATTGGACCTAATTAGGGTTAGGTCTAATTAGGGTTTAGGATTAATTAAACCTAATTTAAGTAAGGTTTAATTGGATTAATTGGACCTAATTATGGTTATGTTTAATTAGGTTTTAGGATTAATTAAACCTAATTTAAGTAAGGTTTAATTGGATTATTTAGACCTAATTAGGGTTAGGTCTAATTTAGGTTTAGGATTAATTAAACCTATTTTAAGTAAGATTTAATTGGATTAACTAGACCTAATTAGGGTTAAGTATAACTAGGA
Source organism: Papilionanthe hookeriana x Papilionanthe teres (assembly GCA_022702705.1). NCBI lineage: Eukaryota > Viridiplantae > Streptophyta > Magnoliopsida > Asparagales > Orchidaceae > Papilionanthe > Papilionanthe hookeriana x Papilionanthe teres. The sequence continues at coordinate 86,814,346 of CM040424.1, forward strand.
TTTAGGATTAATTAAACCAAATTTAAGTAAAGTTTAATTGCATTAATTAGACATAATTAGGGTTAGGTCTAATTAGGGTTAGGTCTAATTAGGGTTTTGGGATTAATTAAATCTAATTTAAGGAAGGTTTAATTGGATTAATTAGGTATAATTAGGGGTTTGACCTAATTAGGATTTATTAAGTTAAACCTAATGTGATCATAGTCTAACTTAGTTTAATTAGATTTAAATGGTGTCTAAGATCTAATTAGGGTTTGACATGAGTCCATTTAAAGTTAGACTCAAAATTGACTTAGTCCAATGTGGAATGGGCTAAGTGTAGTGAAGGTTTAAGTTTTAAATGATTTTAGGGTTTTAAATATTAATTTATATTAATGAATTTTGACCTTAAAAATAAAATGTCATTTTAAGTTTTCAAAAGATTAAGATTTGTCATTTTAAGGTTCAAGTCTATCACCCTAAGGTTTCTTAACTAATTTCATTTTCAATTTTCTCTTTTCTAATTTTTATAATTATTTTTGAAAAATAATTACAAAGTTTAATATAATTAGGTGAATTGAACTTAGAGGTGTTATCATGGCTTAGAAAAATTACAAAGTATTCCTAATGATGAAAGGAATACTATGTGGAAATTTCATAATTTTTGTATTTATAATTATTTTTTAATAACTAATTTACTCCATAGAGTATTTAATCAATTAAAAATAAATATAACTAATAAATTCAAAAATTTGTTACTACATTATTCTTCTCATTGTCTTGAGTTCAGGGATATTTTTGTCATATTTTTATGATTTCTCTATGCAAAGATATGAATTTTCAAATTTAAATTGAATCTTCTGAATTAATTTAAACCCTATTTAAACTAATTTCCACGGTGCAATCTTAGGATTTGTTGAACACCTACGCGGCGTTGTCTGATAGGCTGGGGATGTCCACGCGAGCGGCCACGTGGCCCTCGGTGGCCTCTATTTCATATGGATGAAACCGTGGTTCGGCGAGATCCTGACCGTCCATTTAATAAAACATAAAATAGACAACATCCCGTTGTCTTCCTCAACCTGTTATAACCCGCAGACCGTCCACTTTCAAGACACAAGATCTCACTAGGATCTTATTGAAACTTCATGGAAATCATTCCGAAAGCTTCATTGTGTCATAATGAACACATCTATACGAATATGTGGGTGTTTTGAATTAGTCCTCTTTACAAATGTCTAAACTCTAGCGAGATTTAGGTTAAAATGACCATACCTTGGCTTGAGAAGTGAAGCTTCAATCAAGTTTATCTGGAATGATCGCTGGGTCCTTGTGAACCTCCTGGTATACTTAATCTGGAATGAAATTAGGTGAGGGTATGAATTCACCAAAATGGGCTCACGGTTTGGTCTTGTGGTAGGTTAGAGCTTGTGGGGTGACCCAATTTCGATTGGGATCTTCTTCGTACACCTTAGTGAAGGTGTAGGAATGGTCAATTTGGAGTTTTTAGGGGTTTTATGCTAACTCAAAAATATGTCCAGTTTTTAGGGCATAGAATTAGGGTGACTCAGTGGATATCAGTGGCTGCGATTAGGTGGGATTAATGCCTAGGTCATGGAGAACATTTTTTTTTGGATGTTTCAGGGCTTAGGCAGTGTTGTCGGCGTATTTTTTTTAGATTATGTGTGGTATTTTGAAAAGGGGGGTCGCCTACAGAAATTGTCGGCGAATTTTAATTTAATTTAAATAAATAATTTGAAAAGTAATATTTGATTTTGAAAATAATTTTAAATTTGAAAATTTTAAGATATGAAATCAAACTCGATCTCACATCCCGAATAGTTTATATAAACGAGCACCGCATCACAACCGTGCATCTATCTCGAAGAATAGACATACTGTTTGGTGATGGGGCTCGATTAAATAAACTAGAAGATTTGTGACATCCGTTTGGTCTGCGAACCAATTTTATAAGCCGACAAATTCCCATGTTTAATATGAAAACATTAAACAGGGTTTATATTACCTGGGTTCTTAAAATTCCCTATAAGGGCAAGCCCCTATAGTTAATTACATCTTAAGCGACGGGAATCACTTAAGAAAACTCTCGATAATAATCAGTAGTTCTGCTCTCAAGAATTTCAAGGTTTAAGTTTTCAATAGATTGAGTTTTGGAATTTCAATAGGGAATGGATCAAATTTAGAGCATTATATTTTGGGAATCCGAAGGAAGAAGGGTAGGAGAAATCACAGATTCGAAGCGAACTCCGGTAATTTCCCGACTATCCTATTGTTTGGCTTGAATTTAGGAAGGTCCTAATGTTTATTTAATATTTTGATCTTGCCAATTTTAATTAGTTAGGACTTATATTTGTATGATAAAATCATACAACCTCGAAGATGTGAGGGTTTATGTCGTACCGAACGACTACTTCGGAGTCCTAAGACTGGTTAGGGCTTAATTTACATGACATGATCATGCAAATGCCTAACAAAAGGTTGAGGATTTATGTTGCACTAGAGCAAACTACCTCGAAGTCCTATGGCTTGGTTATTTAATTCTAAGAAAAGGTTTTGTCAAGTAGACTCGAGTTTCGTCGATGACGATGGCCGTGCTCCCCACCATGCTCGGAGCTCCTTGTTGTTGCAGAGGTTTAGTTTTAGAAGGTGATAAATCAAGAGATGAGGGAAGTGTTTCGGTTTAGAGAAAATCTTAAAATCCAGGTGTTTTTTTTTGTTTTTTTTAATATTTTAATTAAACAAATCTTAAAGTTGATTATAACAACACCGGTTAAGATCCCACGGTTCCATCCTTCCGGCATCGTTATTTTTATCGGATTCACTTAGTCCAGATGAATTTGCTAAACTCAACCGAATGATTTCCACACTTTCATTTAGACCGCGTGAAATCCCGTTAGCAACACGTAGGTTACATCATCCGAGGTATTCCCGATCATCCAACAAGACGTTTTAGTTTAGTTGTAGTTGTAGTTTTGTTGTTATGTTTGTGATTAAATTTTGAGTTGTTTTATATTTTGAATGTTGTGGCGGTGAATTTTATCTTGTAGTGTCTTTTAATTTAGTTATGGGTTTCAGTTTTGGTTTCTGTCCTAAAGGTGTAGGTTTTCATGCAACTGTTGTTTATCATACAAGAAAGGTAAAGTGCAACACGAACAAATGAATTGAAGTAAGATAAATTGCAATAAAATAAAAGTGTACCTGGAGGGTCTTCCCGTCATCCCAAGCTGCACTTAAAATACAATTTAGAGCATTTAAGCATTTATAGCAATTTCCTAGGTAGAGCTAAGGGAAGGGTTATGGTTTTCTACCAAAATCCTAATCCTATAGCTAGTCACTCCTATGACGTCTAGGTCTTCAATTTTGGTTTTAAGGATGATTTTCTTCACCAAAGAACAACTAATCTCAATTCGTTCTTAAGGACATTCCATCATATTGAGGAAGTGTTTAAGACGAATCTTAAACATCTTTTCAATATTTCGGGAATTGTCCTAAGTCCAAATGAATTCTATTGCGCAGGTGAATTAATCATCCAGGGTGTTTAAGTTTTATTTCTTGCTCAGTGAATTAGGATGTTTGAATATCCTTATGAGTGAAATGACATTTCACTTGATACTCCATTTAGGAGTTATAATAGTAAAAGCTCCTAAGGGCAAAATGATATTTAATGATTTGTGATTCAAATTTAAGGTCAAATTAATGATTTAAGTTTGGAATAGTGTTCAAGTTATTTTAGATTTATTTTGAATTCTTTATGACTTAGGTGATGCTATATTTAATTTAATTCAATTTAACTTAATTTAATTTGATTTAATGTGGTTTAATTTAATTTCATTTAATTTTAAGTTAATTTAATATAATATAATTTAGTTTAATTTAATTTAATTTAATTTAATTTAATTTGATTTAGTTTTAATTTAATTTAATTTAATTTAATTTAATTTAATTTAATTTAATTTAACTTAATTTAATTTGTTTTAATTTAATTTAATTTAATTTAATTTAACTTAATTTAATTCAATTTAATTTAATTTAATTTTTTTTATTTTAAAAGGGTTTGCTTTAAATAATTTAACCTTAACTTAATTTAATGATTAAGTCTTTTAGCATTTTAAACCTTAAACTTGGATTATCATTTTAATTAGGGATTAAATATTATTGAGATGATTAATTTAGGGATTCTTAAATTAAAGAACAAATTTCTTCCTAATAACATCTCTATTTTAATAACTCCAATTTTACTATTCTTCCAATTTTAATTAATTATTTTAACTAAAGTTCATTTCAATTATTGTTGAATCATTTAATAGGTTTCTACCCTTTAATTATTTAAATTTCAATCATCCAAATCAGATTAGGATCAAATATTTTACTCTTTAATTTTATTAAGCCTAAAGTTTTAATTAAGGGTTAAAATTTTAATTACTATTTTGCCCTTCAAGCTTAATAATTTCATAACTCACTAAATTGAGCTCAAATGAATTTAAAATTTTTATGTGACTTCACTCATATGTCAATAAAGACATTAGAGGAGAAAATGTGATTTTTCTGTATTTAATTTATTTATGTAATTATTTTTGGTGGAAAATAAGGATTTCCAAGGAAAATTTAATAATATGACCAAGCGAAAGTTTTTGTCCTTAAGAAAATTATGGGACATTCCTAATGACCATAGGACCACTTGAACCAATTTTTGTGATTTTTTGAATTATATTTTATTTATTAAAATTATTTTAAGTTCTGGAGTATTAATTAATTTAAAAATAGAATAAAAGTTGAAAAATAAATTTTATAATTTTTAAAATTCTCTCTGATATCAAGGATTCCAGCGAACTAAATTTTACAATTTTCTGATTTTTTCTTAATTTATTGGAATTATTTTAGTGGAAATGCTAGAAAATATATTTTTTTAAAATTTTAAAAAATTACCCCAAGGCTTTAAAATTTAATATCTCAACCTAGAGACATAAGAAAAATATGGGGTTTGTTCCTAAGTGGTTAGAATTCAAAATGTGACATTTTGGTGAATTTTATTCTTTTTGTAATTTTTATTATTTTTTTAATTATTAAAATATTAAAATAATACAAAAAAATCAACTTTTTTAGAAAATTGAAATTTTAATTTTCTTAAATTCCCCTAATATCAGAGAGGCTCCAAAACCAATTTGGTGAATTTTTGAAAAGTATTTTGAAAGTTATGAAATTTTAAGTTTAATTTTGGCTAAGTGGCTTAATCAACCCATTTGATGGGGCTAACCAAGTCCAATTGACTTCAAACTTTTATGGTGGGTTCCTATGATCCTAAAGGTCAGTGGAGAATTGATTTCAAGTCAATTTGATCTATGGTTAACTCTAATTAATTAATGTTCAATTTTGGGTATTTAGGCCAATTAGGGTTAATCTGAGTGAATTAACTCAAGTCCTATTTTTCCTAGGGTTTTCTGGTCATAAGGAACATCACCAAATTTTTCTAGAATTTATTTCACAACATGCTAATTTTTGGAATTAAAATACTCAAAACAGCAACATGCATTTGAAAAATCAATAACTTTTCACAGGGATGGCCTCTGACCTTGGAAAATTCAGGGAATGTTCCCAAGTTCAGAGGCTTCAAAAGCCCTATGGTCTCATGCCATGGTGAATTGTATGAATGCATGGAGAATTAAAAAAATGCATGGAGTAAATAATTAATTAAAAATAAAGTACTGGACAAAATTAATTAATTTCTTTTCCACATTATTCTCCTCTCGTTCACTCGAGCAAGAGGGTATTTTTATTTTATTTTTGTGATTTTTCTACACAAAGATATGGATTTTTGAAGTTCTGGTATTTAAATAAATCAGAAAATACCTAATTTTCTACTTATCCATAGGGCTGTCAAAAAAGTTCGTTGTTCGCGGACAGTTCATGTTCGGTTCGCTAAAAAATTCGTGTTCGATTCGTTCGATAAGCAAACGAGACGAATACGAACAATTTTTTTCGTTCGGTTTGTTAAACGAACTAAACACGAACACTGATGTGTTTGTTCGTGTTCGATTCATTATTGTTCGAAATATAAAATAATTTAAAATAATTATATATAAAAAATTTATGATATTTTAAAAATAATTATATATTATAAAAATTATCATATTTTAAATAATTAAACTTCTATAAATTATAATATATGATAAATTATTAATAACAATAATAATATTATACTATTAATTATATTAATATAAATATTATAATATTATAATTAATATACTATACTATATATTAAAATAAAATTCTAATCAAAATCCTAAACACCTTATTCGGTTTGCTTCATTTTGAGAAAGTATTGGTTACTTCGATGTGTACGGAATACTCGATCAATTTGTTTTATTTTGACGAAGTATCCTATCAAAGCTAGTGGTCGTCGAAAAGCTCGTTGTTCGCGAACAGTTTGTGTTCGGTTCGCCAGGAAGTTCGTGTTCGTTCGATAATCAAACGAACCAAACACGAACAGTGATGTGTTCGAACATTTCGAACACGAACACTAGCTATGTTCGTTCGTGTTCGGTTCGTTTACACCCCTACTTATCCACATCGGCGCCGCGTCAACCTCAGCGTCTCCGAACAGCCACGCGGCGCGCTCCCATTCGACGCCGCCTTCCGAGTCAGCGCTACGTGGCCCGCGGTTCACGTACCGTTTGCCGATCCGACGCTATCTGAGCCGTCCGTCCGCGCGTGTATTGAATGAACGGCATCCGTTCATCGTCCCCGAGCGTCCTAACCCGAGAGCCGTCTACCTTCTAGCCCTAAGATCTCACTCGATTCTCCATGGATTTTTATGTTCTTATGCTCTATGGATTCGTATTGAAGAGACGAACACATCTATACGGCTAATGCTCATTGAAATCGACTCATTTAAAATGGAGAATGTTCAGAAGCTCGGGATGAAGAATTGATCCATACCTTGGCTGCGAGAGGTGAAGCCTCGATCGGGGATGCTCGGCACGTTCGTTGGAGCTGCAGGAGGCTAGGGATGAAGCACTGGGGATGTGGTGAATTGCTCAGGTGTGATTTCCACCAAGGCCGATTCCAACCTTTGGAGTCTGGAGCAACTGGATGGCCTGGAGAGGGGGCTTTCACTGGAAAACTCCTTCTCTTGGTCCTGTGCAGGTGTAGAGCCAATCAATTTGGGGATTGCCTCACTGTGGTGAAGTGTCCTGTTTTTAGGTGGAATTTCAACTCTGAAATTGAGCTCACGAGAAGAAATGGCAGGGGAATTGCAGTGGGGATCAAGTGCACTGGGTGTAGGGGAGAGTCTGGGATGATTTTGGCAGAGTTTCTGTATGGTGGGTGCACCTCCCCATGGCCTGATTTTGGGCTGAGAGGATCAGTTGGGTCAGCCAAGAGAGGATGGTGTGGTCTCTATCCATGATGAGGTGGCTAAACATGGTTTAGTGTGTGTCATGAATAAGGTTAAAAAGGCTTAATGAAAGATTAGGAAAGGAGCCCCTCCTTTTACCATTAATGGCATGGTCACATGCCAAACTTTCATGGCTTCATATGGCTTGTGAATGGCTCATGCATGGCTCCATGTGGCTTAGTGGAAAAGTTGGTTCAATTTCATGGAAATGGATTTTGTGACTTTTGGCATTTTGGTGAGAGTTGTCATGAGGTTTAATTTTGGAATAATCCAATGATGAATTTAGGATTTAGGTATTGAGTTTAATTGAAAGTATGATGAGGAGAAATGTCATATGGGCTTTGGGACCAATTTTGGGCCTTTGGATGTGGTAAAAGATGGGCTTTTAAAATGGTTTAAGGCATGGGCCTTTAAGTTTAAAAATGAATTTATGGATGGGAATTTTGTAAAGAGGTTGGGCCAAATAATTGTTGAGTTTGGTTTAGGGATGTGTCATGAGTGGTTTGAAACAAGTGTGGGGTGATTTGGGTTTGGATTGGGTTGAATTTGGGCTTTTTGGTAAAGAGGCTAAGATGGGCCAAAATGGGCTACCATGGGCCAAAGTTGGGCTAGGGTTGAAATTGATGTAAAATAAATGTTGGGAAATGTTTATGGGAGTGTTTCAAAGAGGTTTTGGCTTTGGTTGGGTTTTTGATTTTGGGGTTTGGGTCTATTTGGGCTAGGTTTAGGTTAAGGTCAAAATTGGGCCTTTTGATTTTGGGTTGAATTTGAGTGGGGTTTGGGTCTAAATTTTGTGCAAATCATGTTAGTGTTTTGTTTATGGGGATGTTAAGGAAGGTTTAGAAAAGATTTGGGGTTAATTGGAGTTGAATTGGGTGAGTTTGGGCTAAGTTTGGGTCATGGGTCCAAATTGGGCTTTAAGGTCAAAAGTGAAATTGGATCCAAATGCCAATCCAATTGGACTTGGATTTGGTCTAGATTGGTGTTGGGGATGTTGAATTGAAGTTCAGAATTGAATTGGACCAGAATTTGGGTCAATTGGATAGGTTTGGTTTGACATTGGGTTCACTTTGGGTTAAAATGGGTCAAATTGGGGATTTTGATGAAAGTGGGGTAAATTGACAAAATTGGCCCATGGTGTAGTTGAACAAAATAAAATTGGGAATATTTGGGATTTTCTGGAATTTTCTGGGAATTTTTTGAATTTTTGGATTTTTTGGCTAAGAGGGGTATTTTGGGTATTTGGAGGGTATTGGGAGGTATTTTTGGAATTTTTGGTATTTTTGGGTATGGATGATTAATTTGATTGGTGAGGAAATGTTTAGGAATGTTTTTGGGGAATTTTGGGTGATTTGGAGATTTTAGAAAATTTGGGTAATTTCAAGGGTTTTGGGTAGGCTAGGTGGGTGTAGGGTCCCGGGGGTCAAAAATTGAAAATTTGGAAAATTGAAAATTTATAAAATTGAATCTTGGGTGAATGTAAGTGGAATGAAATCATTTTGGTTGAGCCATGAAGCCATATCAAGCCTACATGAGCCATGAAGGGGTTCATTTGAGGCATCCACTATGTTGTTCCTAACCCTCTTAGCCAAGGGCTTTGGGGTTCAGGACCAACCATGTGAATCACCCGCATGAGTCGGGAGGTCAAATCGGGTATGGGTTTGGTTTTAAGAGGTGTGTGAAAGTGCGAGTGTATAGGTGTAGTGTGTGTGTAAGCCGACCTCTTCACTGGACTCGGGCCACCTGTGGCGATCCTAAGGCCAAAGAATCCCATAGGAACTCATCCTTTAGACTTCCACATTTAATTTCAACCCTCTAGGTGATTAGGGGTCTACAATCAAGTTTGTGGAGTTTGCGGGGAGTTAAGAAGTGGTTTAAATTTCTAAGTGGTGGGTCCCAATTCTAGTCCTCTAGGATAGTCGAAGAAAAGCCTAAGGCTAGATCCTAAGTACTAAAGAGAGAAGAAAAGACCTCATCAAAAATGAGGTCAACAAATGGACCCCTGATAGGTGTGGTGTGCTAACCAAGCACACCGCGCGTATTGGCGTTGACCGAAAAGATCAACAAAACCAACACGGATGTCCAAGTGACAAACTTAGGATGAAGTAGAAGAGTTTCCGCTGGGGAGTGTCAAGTATATCTCTGAGACTGGAGATTCCTGAACTCTCGCTGGGGAAAGGAAAAGGAGGTGAATCCCAAATCACATGATCTGGGGGAATTCAATTTAGATTTTCATTTTTTGTTTTAGTTTAAGTTTTGATGCGTAAGGTTAGATTTTGAGTTTTCAATTTAGATTGAAGTTTGGTTTAAAATCAATTTGAGGAAATTTGGATCTGAAGTTTTGATTCGAAACGAGGTTCCAATCCCGGGATTGTGGAGAAAACTGGAATCGGGGTACCAGCCGCAGAATGAGAATCGGAGTTTAAGTGTTGATTGAAGGGGATGAGAATCAGAATTTAGGTACTGACCTCGAAAGTTTAAAGAGAACTGGAATCGGGTTCTAGTCTCGGAGGTTTAAAGAGAACTGGAATCTAGTTCCAGTCTCGGAGGTTTAAAGAGAACTGGAATCTAGTTCCAGTCTCGGAGGTTTAAAGAGAAATGGAAACTGGTTCCAATCTCAAAGGTCTAAAGAGAAATGGAAACTGGTTCCAATCTCGAAGGTCTAAAGAGAAATGGAAACTGGTTCCAATCTCAAAGGTTTAATGAGAATTGGAAGCGGTTCCAATCTCGAAGGTCTAAAGAGAAATGGAAGCCGGTTCCAATCTCAAAGGTCTAAAGAGAAACGGAACCGGTTCCAATCTCAAAGTTTTAATGAGAATTGGAAGCGGTTCCAATCTCGAAGGTTTAAAGAGAAATGGAAGCCGGTTCCAATCTCGAAGGTCTAAAGAGAAATGGAAGCCGGTTCCAATCTCGAAGGTCTAAAGAGAAATGGAAGCGGTTCCAATCTCGAAGGTCTAAAGAGAAATGGAAGCCGGTTCTAATCTCAAAGGTCTAAAGAGAAACGGAAGCGGTTCCAATCTCGAAGGTCTAAAGAGAAATGGAAACCGGTTTCAATCTCAAAGGTTTAATGAGAATTGGAACCGGTTCCAATCTCGAAGGTCTAAAGAGAAATGGAAGCCGGTTCCAATCTCAAAGGTTTAATGAGAATTGGAAGCCGGTTCCAATCTCAAAGGTCTAAAGAGAAATGGAAACTGGTTCCAATCTCAAAGGTTTAAAGAGAAATGGAAACTGGTTCCAATCTCAAAGGTTTAATGAGAATTGGAAACTGGTTCCAATCTCGAAGGTTTAATGAGAATTGGAACGAGGTTCCAATCTCGAAGGTTTAATGAGAATTGGAACGAGGTTCCAATCTCGAAAGTTTAATGAGAATTGGAACGAGGTTCCAATCTCGAAAGTTTAATGAGAATTGGAAATGGATTCCAATCTCGAAAGTTTAATGAGAATTGGAACGAGGTTCCAATCTCGAAAGTTTAATGAGAATTGGAAATGGATTCCAATCTCGGAAATTTAATGAGAATTAGAACGAGGTTCCAATCTCGAAAGTTTATTCGTGTGAAGAAGGACCCAGTCTCATGCCATCAGAACCAAATCAGAGGAAGCTCATGGCTCCGCGTCAATAGACCTAGTCGATCTCCATGCAGGAAGAAAGGTAGGCCACAAAAGTCGAAATGATTTCGATGTGACGAAAAAAAGGTTTAGGGTTCTGAAATTGAAGTGTGGGTCTCTTGTGAGGAAGAGTTGTCCGACGAGAGAATTTCAAAGCTTCCGAGGTAAATTTCGATCTGAAGTTGATTTGAAATGTTTGAAAAGATGAATTTAGAGTGGGATCCGATTTGAGATTCATTTTCATTTTGTTTGTCCTTTAACTTTCCAAATTTTTTAGCCGTGTAGTTAATGTTCATGTGAATTTTATTTAGCGTTCACGTGGATTTTGAAGTTATTTTATGTTTGGATTTTTTTTTTTTTTAAGGAAAAATAATTCTCATTTATTATTTATATTTTTATTTTCTCTCTTTATTTTTATTTTTATTTTATTATTATTTTTTTTTTATTTTTTTGTCTTTTCTGTTCTTTGTTCGAAGTTCGTTTAACTTTAACGGCGTTTCCCAGTCAATTTGCACAAAAGAGGTGAAGGCCAAAATTGTGACATGGTCACTCTCATTCCGATCATGTTGAAAATACATCATACAACTCGATCCGAATACATCTCATACAATCCATATAGACTCAAAACGGACTTTGTATGATCTTTGTCGATCCATCCAAAAAGGTATCTGTCAAAAATCCATGTCTGAATAGTGAGGTACATGGTCAATAACATCACCTTCCAAGCCATCCTTGGCGAGGATGCCGTATGGATGTACATTGGAGGTGTGATATCTTCCATGTAACTCACAGCTCGTAAGGTCGGAGGCTCTCTAGCTCCGGGTCTGGCTGGAAGTGGTAAGGTGTTTTCCTGTCGTCCATCCTTCTGAAAGTAGCCGAGATCCGCTTCACTCGGTACTCCCGGTATGCAATGTTTAGCGACATCCGCTCCGTTGCCCTTCGGTATCATGACGGAACCTACGAGCAATGGTATCTTTACTGGCCCTCGGAACTCACTCGGGCTCGCTATCCGGAGGTCGGATCCGAACATGATATTACACTCATTCGGAAAAGAAACGCATGAAAGGTCGACAAAGTCGTGATGATCTATGTGCGGGGAATGCGAGTCACCCTTCTTGTAAATGTTAATGATGCAACCGTTGGGTATGCAATCTGCTGGCGATACCCTCCATGTTATCATTCTTTTTACCATCCTTTTAATGACTAATGGCATCGGATCCACTCGGCCATGACGGAGTATCCCCGGTGGGTTTCCCTTCCTGTCTTCTCGCGAAGTTGTAGCGAAGCATCCACATTGTATTGTAATTCTCCCCTTCCCCGGCATCCATCTCCGGGGTTCTGAGTAAGTGTTTTCTCTTAAGCGACCTGCTCGGCCCATCTTTTTCAAATCCCGGATGCAGTCCATGATTTGTTGTTGTTCGTATTCTGAGAACACGTCTGTATGTAACTCGAGGCCTTCTAGTATATTGATCCTACTGCCTCTGATTCTCTCGAAGTATTCAAAAGTTTTCTTCTGGACATTCTGTATTCTTTCTAGCTCGTATTCTGGAATAATTTGCAAATGGCGAGGCCACAGTGACGTACTTGTGGGATATATGGCTCAATCCCTTCACGTTCTCCCGCATACCTCGGCTCCTCGGGGATGATGTCCGTCGGGACATCCTCCGGGGTCGCTTCGCAACAAGGTCATGCATTACCGGTGACTTTATCTGGTGGCGTAGTAGCCTCCTTTCTTCTGTTCTTCTTGAGATTTCCCTGGTTTCTTCTATTATCCTCGGAGCTGGCCTCCTTCCTTCAGGTTCCTGGTGAAGTGGTGTCCTTGAAGTGTATGTACTGGCAGTAGCAACTGTCTCGTCGCGCTGGTCCGCTGCTAATTTAGTTAACATCTTGCGGATACGGCGATTTTTATTCCTTCGTTGAGTTGTTGTGAGAGTAGCTCTTCGTATTTCCCGAGATTCCGTGGGCGCGGCGGCGACAAGCCTGCCCTCTGCTCGTAGCGACTACGGACTTGATTCTCTTGTCCTCTTCGGTGTTTGTTTTTCTTTTCTTACTCGCTGGATTGGTGGCTTGGGCCACCCACTTTCATTACGGTCCGATCGGGCGGTTCTTCTCGGTCGATCGGGACCCGGTCACTTTCCTCGTATTGCGAGCCTCGCCGGTGCTAAGTCCGAGTCAATCTCTATTATCGCTCCATCTTTCACCCTCTTTTCGTCGAGTGCAAGGCTTACGCCATTTCTAAAGTTCGGGACCGACCGCCTGTTCGACATTTCCCTGCGAAAAGACAAGGAAAAGGATCAGGGGCTGTACTAAGAACAAGAACATTAGGAAAATGTTTATTAAAGACAGTTTTTTTTTAATTACTTTCATATTTTTAAATTCAACAGGAATGAAGTGGGAAAAGATCAGGAAAGAGATTTTGATTTGGAAGAGAGAAAACAAGGAAAACTTTATTATCATGACTTTATTTACTCTAGCACATTTTTTATTATTTTGGGTTCGGACCCAGTCATAAGTAATTACTTCACCCGTGCTTCTAGGGATGGAAAATTCATTCCTTCGAAACATCAGGTAGCGTAATACTTTTTCAAGTATCGTCCATTGATCGGAAGCATATGTCGTTCTCCTTGGCGGTTCACTAGGCGGTAGGAGCCTCCGAGTAGATCGCCTCGACTACGAACGGTCCCTCCCGAGTGGGTTCAAATTTTCCTCCTATCTTGCGGTGTGCAAGAATAAGTCTTTTGAGAACGAGAACTAAATCACCAACTTTGAAGGTTCTTGGGCGGACCCGATCTGTCATGGGCTTGAACCATCTTAGCTTGGTATAGTTCTAAATTCCGCTGCTGCTGCAAGTCTTTTCCCTTCCGGGCTTTCCAATTCCTCTAGTCATAATTTAGCATTCTCTTCTGTCGTGATTTTTTTGCAATCGCAATTCGAGTGGAGGAAGGCTGGACCTCTAAGGGTAACATCGCCTCGGACCCATACACCGGAGCGTAAGGTGTAGCTTGATTAGGAGTTCGAAGGTTGTCCGGTAGGCTCCATAAGGCTTCTAATAACTTCTCGTGCCAATTTCTCTTATTGTCGTCTAAAGTCTTCTTTAAAATTTGAACGAGAGTTTTATTAAAAGCCTCGACGAGGCCGTTTGCTCTTGGGTAGTAAATTGTTGAATATCGCCAGTCGATTCCGTGTCTCCTGACAAAATTGTTGATTTGCGTACTTCTGAATGCTGACCCATTATCTGAGATGATCCTACGCGGCACTCCGAAACGGTAGACAACTTGGTTCTTGAAAAATTGTAGCACGTGATGTACTTTCACTTCTCTAAGTGGAACTGCCTCTGCCCACTTTGAAAAGTAATCTGTAGCCGCAAGAATGAAGCGATGTCCTTTTGAAGATGATGGTTCTATTGGACCGACTATATCCGTGCCCCAACATTCAAATGGCCACGACGCAATTGTCGGATGTAGGACATTTGGAGGTTGGTGTAGAACCACTCCGTGCACTTGGCAGTCGGTGACGGCTCTTGGCGATTTTTATGCGGTCGGTCATCATCGAGGGCCGGTAGTACCCTAGTCTTTTAATTCTCATTTTCATCTTCGGACCCGGCCGGTGAGCGCCACGGAGTCCCGAATGCACCTCTTTAACGATTTCACGGGCCTCGGACCCGCTTAGGCACCTTAGCCACATTTGATCAAAAGACCTTCCGTATAATGTATTGTTTATTAATGCATAGGACGAGTTCTTTTCTTGATCCGATGGGCTAATGACCTATCGTCCGGTAGTTTTCCTGTTTGCGGGTAGTTACATTAATGGTTGTCGCCAATCTTCCGTGTTTTCATCACAACTGCAATTGATCCTTTTTCCTTTTCGATTTGTGTATTGTGTCTATGTCGAGTCGTGATAGGACTCGACGTCCGCGAACCGACACTTCCACCGATTCATCTTGCAAACAGGAAAATTCTTTTGCGAGACGGGCTAGCGCATCGACTAAAGCATTTTCTTTTTTGGGAATTTTGTAGATTGTCACATTTGGAATCTGTTCCAACAGTCGTATGGCATACTGGAAGTATTGCTCGAGTCTTGGTTTTAAAATTCTGTACTGTCCGGCGATCTGTTGAATGATTAACTGTGAATCCCCGTAGATGTTGATGTCTGTTATACCCATTTGAATAGTTAATTCCGGTCCCGTTATGAGGGCTTCGTATTACGCTTCGTTATTTGTACACGGCTCGTCGAGTGGTAGGAGTATCTTAACATCCCCCGCTCCGGTGTTATAAAGATTAGTCTGATTCCTGCCTTACCGGGCACTATCACTTGCGATTCTTCGTCTTTGTGTGCTGAAGATGCTCCGTCGAAATATAATTCCCAACGTCGATCATCAGGGTCTTCTAAGCTCATTATTTGTTCATCTGGCAAATCCTCATTGAGAGGCAATTCTGCCGGCAAAGGGTGTGCTGCGAGGAAGTCTGCTAAGACTTGTCCCTTTACGGCATGAAGAGACACGAAAGTTATATCGAATTGCAATAATATCATTGACCATCTGGCAAGTCTGCCGGAAAGCGTTGGACGGGTCATCAAGTATTGCAATGGATTAAATTTCGAGATTAGGTTGACCTTATGAGAAAGCATGTAATGCCTGAGCTTTTGAGCGGCGAAGATCAGGGCCAAACAATGCTTTTCAATTGCGGGATACCTTATTTCCGTCGGCAGTAAACGACGGCTTAGGTAGTAAAGAGCATTTTCTTTACCCTCATCATCGACCCAGGCTAACGGGGCTCCGAGAGAGTCGTCTAAAGCCGCGGTATAAAGTATTAGCGGTCTACCCGAGGCCAGGGGCTGCTAAGACAGGAGGTGTCATTAAATATTGTTTAATGTCCTCGAAGGCCCTCTGACATTTCTCTTCCCAAATAAATTTGGCGTCCTTTTTAACTAATGCCGAGAAAGGCTGACACCTACCTGACAAGTTTGAGATAAAGCGTCAAAGATATGCCAACTTCCCTTGAAAAGATCGTAGTTGTTTTAAGGTTCTGAGAGGTGGTATTTCTAAGATAGCTTTAATCTTTTCTGGGTCGATTTCAATTCCGCGATGTCGGACAACGAATCCTAAGAATTTCCCGGAGGTGACGCCGAAGGCGCATTTTAAGGGATTCATCTTAAGGTTAAATTGTCTTAATCGTTCGAAAACAATTCTCAAATCATACGGTGGTTTTCCTTTATTTTGCTTTTGATGACCACATCGTCCACGTAGCATTCGACTTGATTGTGGATGAGATCATCAAAAATTCTTGTCATCGCTCTCCGGTAGGTTGCTCCCGCGTTCTTCGGTCCGAATGGCATCACCTGTGTAGCAATATACTCCGATCGGCGTTACGAATGCCGTAAGTTTTTCATTTTACGGGGCCATTTTTATCTAGTTGTATCCACGACGATCCATCCATGAACGAAAATATTTCATGTGTCGAAGCAATGTCAATCATTAATTCCGGGATCGGTAGGGAATTCATCTTTTGGACATGCCTTGTTTAAATCTCGAAATCCACACAAATTCGATCCGACCATTCGTCTTCTCGGCTGGTACTACATTGGCTAACCAAGTCGGGTATTGTTCTTCACGGATAAATTTGGCATCTATTAGCTTTTTAACTTCGATTGTGACTTGTTGTTCGATTTCTAGACGCATTCTTACGGGACCTTGTCGGACGGAACGTAGCGGGATCCACCCCTAGCTTATGGATTGCGACCTGCGGAGCTAAACCCGGCATCTCATCGTAGCTCCAAGCAAAACAGGTCTTTAAATTCCATTAATAACTTAATTATTTCTTCGGAGTCTTCTTTATTGAGTAAGGAGCTAACGAAGGTAGGTCCAGGTTCTTCGCTAGTACCTAAGTTAACTCCCGTTAACTCATCTATTGTAGATTTGATCTCTTCTTCGAATTCGGTGGAGCGTCTCCAATTTGTAAATCTTCGAGTTCTTCGTAGTTTCCATGCGGTTTTCATTAGACTCGCGAGGTGACAACCAAGCAAAATTCGGTATCGTCAGCCGATCCTACTCGTGCCGAATCCGAGACCATGTTTTGAATTGGGTGGACGACCGGAGTTATTCCATAATTTTTCAAAATGTTGTGATCGACCTTTTGTCCATTGTCGAGGTAAGAAACCACGCCGAATTAAATTTTGAACACGGGAAGAGTACCACTCAAAAGGCAATTCCATTAATTCGATGAAGTAGCATCTTCAAATTGTACATTATTTTCGGTTTTGGAGGAAGGAGTACCACGGTAGAATTTGATTGGCTTTGCACCACCGCTACGTACCTCTTTGACCTCCATACCCTCGATCTTATTATAATTGATCGGGGTCATGGTCATAGTATGTACATAGTGGTTAATCTTCTCGTACATCGATTTATATTCTTCGTTTCTTTCATCTTCGAGAGGGATTCCGAATTGCGGCTTCTTCCGACTTATTGTCGCTCGCTTCTTGTTTGATTTCTTTTTCTTCTTCGTAACTATCTTCCCAATCAACATTGATGGCTAGTTTCCTCTCGTCCAATCGTCCTAACGTCTCGCCACGACCTCGTCCCCGGCCTCGACCTCGGATGCGAGTTGTGGAGAAACCTTCACCATCTCGCCGTAAGGGAGTGGTGAGTGACTGTTGGACTAGAACTTCAGGTTCTTCGTCGTCCCAAATTTCCTTTGCTTTATTTGTTATGGTATCTCTGGAGAAGATTGTTTTCTTCGGAGGTGCATAATAAGCTGCATCTTCATGGATTCCAATTTCATGTACAGAGAACGGTTGTAAGTCACCTTTAATACACTGTTCCCCTCCATCGTAGTATTTAATGCATTGATGTAGAGATGATGGTACCATCCTGTTTTCATGTATCCACGGTCGGCCAGGTAGAGCATTGAACGACGTTTCGAATCAATTATGTGAAATTTCGCGGTTGTCTTTGCTAAGTCACCGGTCTTCATTAGCGGTGTTATTGATCCAAGGGCTCTTTCTCCTTTACGGTTGAATCCCCTTAATAACATTTTGTCCGCTTCGAGCTCGCGAGCATCAATTTCCAAGTATGCTTAGCGTTCGAAGATTCATTATGTTGATTGATGCTCCTGGATCCACCAATACTCCGGAGAGTGTAAACTTCCCAATTATAATCGAAATGTACAACGGTCGATTGTGGTCCGTCGTCCCAAGTAGTAAGTCATTGTCCAGTGAAGGTAACACCTCGTTGTTCCTTTAACGAGCAAACCTCATCTAAGGAATCTCCGGTCATTTGAGCTAAGCAAATTTCTGGATCAAGTAAGGCCTTGATCAGAGCTTCTCTCATTTCTTTTGATAAGATGAGAGCGTCGTAGATGCTCAGTTTGGCTGGTAGTTTACTAAGATGGGCTAGCACGTTGTAGTCCACTTTGTTTTCATGTGCCTCGTTTTCTTCTCGAATGGGTATTTCTTTTGCCGGGGTTGGTTCTTCCTGAACAACCACCTGCTTTCCTTTGTCATTTGGACCCATTCTCGGAGGTAGAACCCTTCCACTTCTTAGGTTGACTTCTGTGATTTCTTCTGAATTTAGCATTAAGTTTGCTGGTGTCTCCTTCTGAATTGGAATGACAAGTTCTTCAGGATTGGCTTCGGAGTCTGAAGGCTTTAACTCTATTGTGATTTGAGCTCCTCGAAACTCGCAAATAGATTCGTTGCTTGTTGAACTCTCGTAGCCTTCCTGGTGGATGTCTTCTTCGTCATTGTGATCGTCGAGATGGTGTATGATTTGAGAATTGTTGTTTGTATCGGAATCGACGTCCGGATTAGGTTGATTGTCGCTAGTTACGTAATCGTTAGAAACAGTCAAAACGTAGCCAACGCCATAACCCTCATCATTATAAGATCCCACCGGAGTGGGCAGATAATCATACGTAGTCGGAGGTTCGAGGGATTTCTCCCCGAATCGGAAACAACTATCCTAGGATAAGCGGCCCCTAGTCTAGCCTTAGGTGCCTCGGTCTTCTCTTCTTCGTCAATTTTCTTCTTTTCTTCAATTGTCTTTTGTTGAGGGGGTTCTTCTATCGCAAGTGATAGTGCCGACTTGACAGTTTTCGAACTCTGAATTGAGGCTTGCACCGAAGCGGTTTGGATGTGATCTAAAAACTTCTTTGAAGACTTTGTCCAAGCGATAGTTCATCCATCATCAGTCGCATAGGGATCTATCGGAACAATGAAATCCGTCGAGATAACATTGACGGAACCTCCTTTCTGGGGTTCCTTCATGTATTCTTTCGGGATCGTTATATTCCCTTTCCGAAGATTGTCATTGAGCCAACTCTTGAAGGTAATACAATCTTCTATCTTGTGCCCAAGCATCCGGTGGTAAGGGCAAAAGTTGGGATCACCTTTCTTGTCGACTTCTTCTGGTCTTTTAGGCTCTGGCAGCTGGAAATCTAGAGTCTTCATTGAGTCACGTGAACATTTTCGGCATCTGCCTCATTCTTGAACGGATACTCCACTGCTCGGGAACTCCCTAAACGTACGTTGTGGACGAGGCGGTTGTTCATACTTGTTGAGATGAGCGATAGCCGGGTCGGGGTTGCTTGGTAATTCGTTGAGGTTGTTGCGGCCGTTCGACGATATTTGTATCGGTTGCTTGCCTTTATCGACTGCTGCGACGACCCCGGACTTCTTTTCAAAAGTTTTCACAGGCTTCTGTTTGTTTGTTTTATCGGTGAAACTTAGTTGCTTTGCCTCCTCTTGCAAGCTTCCGGCCATGCTTAACAACTTCTCAAAAGTCTTAATAGTAAATCCCTTGAGGAGAAGTGCTATCGGGCCATGGATGCTCTTAAGTAAAATGCCGATCGCATGCTCGTTCTTGTAATCGTGGCTCACACTTCATACTTAGGTTCCTCCATCGAAGTATGTAGTCCACCAAGGTTTCATTCGGCTACGCTTCTCTACCACTAAATCACCTATAGTGATGTGGTGCTTGAGCTCCGACAAATCGCTTGATGAAGAGGTTCTCTAATTACGAAAATGTCTTTACCGATCCGTTCGGTAATTCCGCATACCAATCAAAGGCGATTCTCGACAAGTACGCCGACAAATTGTACGAAGAGTAATGCATCGCTTCGCCGGCGTTGCAACAACCGGCACGAAAATGTGCGACATGCTTCGCCGAGGGTTTCCGGTTCCATCAAAGGTCTTGAACGAGAGGTGGTACAAAGCCTTTCGGATATTGGACGACGTCGAATTCTTCGAGGTAAGGTCTACCGATCCGAATGGATGTCCCGCTCTTTGATTGTGCCAAGGCTTCTCGCACTTCGTTGTTCCACCAAGCTCTTGATATCCTTTTCTGGAATCATGCTTTGTGTTGCATCCTTCTTTAATTGATCATCTCCGTTGACGGATGTAATCTCCTTTCCTCCGTCTACAATGTGAATGACTTCCGGGGGTGTTTCCCTTTGGGGTTGAACCTGACTCTGGAGAGTGGCTAGGGCTACAACCATCTCTTCCATCCTTTTTGCCATTTGGGCAATCGTATCATCTTTCTCTTGAAGCTGCCTCCTCATTACTTCCGGCTCCTCTCTTTACGTGTGCCGAGGAGCACCTTGTGAAGCCGACGAAGCTCGTGTTTCAACCATGTTAATTTCTGCATACTCATCATCCATGAACTCTAACGAGTCAACTTCATCTCCGAATTTCTCCTCTCTTTCCCTTGCTAGTCGCCGAATATCAGTTCTTAACTTTTCCATAGCATCTTATAGAGGTCTTTTCTGTACATCCTTGCAGTTGTCATGTGATAATTGTCGAGTTTCTTTCTCATGAGTCCCCTTTACTGCGGTAGCACTTTCTTCGGACTCAAGTCTCCTGTTGAGACTTTCCTTTTCTGGTCGTTGTTTCGGTCTTAATTGGTCGGTAGTGGGACGCCATACCATCCTTCTAGCGGTAGAAGGCCCAGGGACCGGATGGTCCGTCAGTCGAATGCTTGGAAGGTGGTATCCTCCCCGATCCGTAAACTCGAAACAACAACGAGGTGGACAAGCCTTCATCTTCTTATTAGGCTCTTCCGCGGCGATAGCGAGATTCTACTCGCGGCCCAAGACGGGATTTGGCCGCACCCGCCCTATCCTTCTTAAAATTTCCGATACGGGGCATCTTTCCTTCTTCGCTAATTTCTCGATCACGGTCCGTAGTCGGGCAAATGGTGTAACCCTAGCCCTTTTCTTCTGTTGTCGCTCGTAATATGCGGGTCGAGGTAATGTAGAGGCAATCCTGCGGACATTTTCCTCGTCGACTTGCGGCGGAAAGGGGATGGAATCTACTTCCTTCCAAAAGGGGTGTATACTCGGACAATGGTATGTATTCGGGTAGTGGTGTGTACTCGGGGATTTCTTCTAAGAAAGCGACTTCGGCGGCTACGGCCTTCCCGGCGATCTTCACCGCCTCTGTTTCTCCTCCGAGTCCGTGTTAGGGGTGGAACCCTTGAGCTGGACCCAATTTCAAAACGAAGGTCTTGCACGGAAATCCGTACCCTCCACGGTAACATGTTCGTTACAAATTTGAACTTCCTTCCCCTTCGGTTTGGCGGGAGCCGGGGTAGGTACGGAGACGACTAGACCGGTGGGGGTAGAGATAACGGTCCTTCTATGGACGGCGGTACTCCTCTCGAGTGGAACCCTTTGCGAGAGGAGGAAATTCTTGAGTTGATTTAAGGTTGAACTCGATCATGGGTTTCTCGGTTTCGACACTTTGTCCATCGGTGCGAAAAGGGTAACGTCGGCGATCTTGACATTTGTGTTCTCGAATCCTTGTCCAAACCGGATGATCCCATTGTCGGGCGGCTCATCCTTGTAAACGGCGAAATCCAGTCCATTGGTGAAGGAGAAAATCGGTTTTGGGGCTTCCATTTACGCAAGGTAGATTCGATTGTCGGTCCCAAGTTATGCTTCTTCTCATCGGGACGAAAAGAAAGGAATCTAAAAGAGTCCGAACACATTCTTGTTCATGTATATTTATTAAAAGAGTCATTCATTAGAGGGTTTGTTTATTTAGAACGGAATGTTCGAAAGGTGTAGAGAAGGTAATGAATCGATTCGAATTGGAAAGGAAAAGAAAGTCTTATGCAAGACTTCTCGACTCGAAGGATTACTCCTAAACTAACACCTATTGGGGGTCCACCCCGCCTCAGAAATGAGGCAAAAGGATCTCGGAACCTCTCTGTTTAGGGGTGTCTAAACAGTGGCTCCTAGATCCGAGAGAATGTTGGCTATACTCATCCAAGGTAGAAATGAACATAGTATTCCAACGGAAAGAAGGGTAGTTTGATCCATTAGGGACATGGATACACTACCGATTTTTGAAAGTGGAACTATTTGATTAAAAATGGAGAGAGGAATTTTCCCCAGCGGAGTCGCCAGAAATATGTCGGCGTATTTTTTTTAGATTATGTGTGGTATTTTGAAAAGGGGGGTCGCCTACAGAAATTGTCGGCGAATTTTAATTTAATTTAAATAAATAATTTGAAAAGTAATATTTAATTTTGAAAATAATTTTAAATTTGAAAATTTTAAGATATGAAATCAAAGTGATCTCACATCCCGAATAGTTTATATAAACGAGCACTGCATCACAAACTGTGCATCTATCTCGAAGAATAGACATACTGTTTGGTGATGGGGCTCGATTAAATAAACTAGAAGATTTGTGACATCCGTTTGGTCTGCGAACCAATTTTATAAGCCGACAAATTCCCCTGTTTAATATGAAAACATTAAACAGGGTTTATATTACACAGGTTCTTAAAATTCCCTATAAGGGCAAGCCCCTATAGTTAATTACATCTTAAGCGACGGGAATCACTTAAGAAAACTCTCGATAATAATCGGTAGTTATGCTCTCAAGAATTTCGAGGTTTAAGTTTTCGATGGATTGAGTTTTGGAATTTCGATAGGGAATGGATCAAATTTAGAGCATTATATTTTGGGAATCCGAAGGAAGAAGGGTAGGAGAAATCACAGATTCGAAGCGAACTCAGGTAATTTCCCGACTATCCTATTGTTTGGCTTGAATTTAGGAAGGTCCTAATGTTTATTTAATATTTTGATCTTGCCAATTTTAATTAGTTAGGACTTATATTTGTATGATAAAATCATACAAATAACCTCGAAGATGTGAGGGTTTATGTCGTACCGAACGACTACCTCGGAGTCCTAAGACTGGTTAGGGCTTAATTTACATGACATGATCATGCGAATGCCTAACAAAAGGTTGAGGATTTATGTTGCACTAGGCAAACTACTCGGAAGTCCTATGGCTTGGTTATTTAATTCTAAGAAAAGGTTTTCTTGAAGTAGACTCGGGTTTCTGCGATGACGATGGCCGTGCTTGCCCACCATGCTCCGAGCTCCTTGTTGTTGCGGAGGTTTAGTTTTAGAAGGTGATAAATCAAGAGATGAGGGAAGTGTTTCGGTTTAGAGAAAATCTTAAAATCCAGGTGTTTTTTTTTTTTTTTAATATTTTAATTAAACAAATCTTAAAGTTGATTATAACAACACTAGGTTAAGATCCCACGGTTCCATCCTTCGGCATCGTTATTTTTATCGGATTCACTTAGTCCGGATGAATTTGCTAAACTCAACTGAATGAGTTCCACACTTTCATTTAGACCAGTGGGAAATCCCGTTAGCAACACGTAGGTTACATCATCCGAGGTATTCCCGATCATCCAACAAGACGTTTTAGTTTAGTTGTAGTTGTAGTTTTGTTGTTCGTTTGTGATTAAATTTTGAGTTGTTTTATATTTTGAATGTTGTGGCGGTGAATTTTATCTTGTAGTGTCTTTTAATTTAGTTATGGGTTTCGGTTTGGTTTTACGTCCTAAAGGTGTAGGTTTTCATGCAATCGTTGTTTATCATACAAGAAAGGTAAAGTGCAACACGAACAAATGAATTGAAGTAAGATAAATTGCAATAAAATAAAAGTGTACACTGAGGGTCTTCCAGTCATCCCAAGTTGCACGTAAAATACAATTTAGAGCATTTAAGCATTTATAGCAATTTCTAGGTAGAGCTAAGGGAAGGGTTATGGTTTTCTACCAAAATCCTAATCCTATAGCTAGTCACTCCTATGACGTCTAGGTCTTCGATTTTGGTTTTAAGGATGATTTTCTTCACCAAAGAACAACTAATCTCAATTCGTTCTTAAGGACATTCCATCATATTGAGGAAGTGTTTAAGACGAATCTTAAACATCTTTTCGATATTTCGGGAATTGTCCTAAGTCCAGAATGAATTCTATTGCGCAGGTGAATTAATCATCGAGGGTGTTTAAGTTTTATTTCTTGCTCGGTGAATTAGGATGTTTGAATATCCTTATGAGTGAAATGACATTTCACTTGATACTCGCATTTAGGAGTTATAATAGTAAAAGCTCCTAAGGCAAAATGATATTTAATGATTTGTGATTCAAATTTAAGGTCAAATTAATGATTTAAGTTTGGAATAGTGTTCAAGTTATTTTAGATTTATTTTGAATTCTTTATGACTTAGGTGATGATATATTTAATTTAATTCAATTTAACTTAATTTAATTTGATTTAATGTGGTTTAATTTAATTTCATTTAATTTTAAGTTAATTTAATATAATATAATTTAGTTTAATTTAATTTAATTTAATTTAATTTAATTTGATTTAGTTTTAATTTAATTTAATTTAATTTAATTTAATTTAATTTAATTTAATTTAACTTAATTTAATTTGTTTTAATTTAATTTAATTTAATTTAATTTAATTTAATTTAACTTAATTTAATTTGTTTTAATTTAATTTAATTTAATTTAATTTAATTTAATTTAATTTAATTTAATTTAATTTAATTTAATTTAATTTTTTTTATTTTAAAAGGGTTTGCTTTAAATAATTTAACCTTAACTTAATTTAATGATTAAGTCTTTTATCATTTTAAACCTTAAACTTGGATTATCATTTTAATTAGGGATTAAATATTATTGAGATGATTAATTTAGGGATTCTTAAATTAAAGAACAAATTTCTTCCTAATAACATCCCTATTTTAATAACTCCAATTTTACTATTCTTCCAATTTTAATTAATTATTTTAACTAAAGTTCATTTCAATTATTGTTGAATCGTTTAATAGGTTTCTACCCTTTAATTATTTAAATTTCAATCAACCAAATCAGATTAGGATCAAATATTTTACTCTTTAATTTTATTAAGCCTAAAGTTTTAATTAAGGGTTAAAATTTTAATTACCATTTTGCCCTTCAAGCTTAATAATTTCATAACTCACTAAATTGAGCTCAAATGAATTTGAAATTTTTATGTGACTTCACTCATATGTCAATAAAGACATTAGAGGAGAAAATGTGATTTTTCTGTATTTAATTTATTTATGTAATTATTTTTGGTGGAAAATAAGGATTTCCAAGGAAAATTTAATAATATGACCAAGGGAAAGTTTCTGTCCTTAAGAAAATTATGGGACATTCCTAATGACCATAGGACCACTTGAACCAATTTTTGTGATTTTTTGAATTATATTTTATTTATTAAAATTATTTTAAGTTCTGGAGTATTAATTAATTTAAAAATAGAATATAAGTTGAAAAATGAATTTTATAATTTTTAAAATTCTCTCTGATATCAAGGATTCCAGAGAACCAAATTTTACAATTTTCTAATTTTTTCTTAATTTATTGGAATTATTTTAGTGGAAATGCTAGAAAATGTATTTTTTTTTTATTTTAAAAAATTACCCCAAGGCTTTAAAATTTAATATCTCAACCTAGAGACATAAGAAAAATATGGGGTTTGTTCCTAAGTGGTTAGAATTCAAAATGTGACATTTTTGTGAATTTTATTATTTTTGTAATTTTTATTATTTTTTTAATTATTAAAATATTAAAATAATACAAAAAATCAACTTTTTTAGAAAATTGAAATTTTAATTTTCTTAAATTCCCCTAATATCAGAGAGGCTCCAAAACCAATTTGGT
Source organism: Papilionanthe hookeriana x Papilionanthe teres (assembly GCA_022702705.1). Taxonomy (NCBI): domain Eukaryota; kingdom Viridiplantae; phylum Streptophyta; class Magnoliopsida; order Asparagales; family Orchidaceae; genus Papilionanthe; species Papilionanthe hookeriana x Papilionanthe teres. Next base: position 86,840,348 of record CM040424.1, read on the forward strand.
GAATTTTTGAAAAGTATTTTGAAAGTTATGAAATTTTAAAGTTTAATTTTGGCTAAGTGGCTTAATCAACCCATTTGATGGGGCTAACCAAGTCCAATTGACTTCAAACTTTTATGGTGGGTTCCTCTGATCCTAAAGGTCAGTGGAGAATTAATTTCAAGTCAATTTGATCTATGGTTAACTCTAATTAATTAAGGTTGAATTTTGGGTATTTAGGCCAATTAGGGTTAATCTGAGTGAATTAACTCAAGTCCTATTTTTCCTAGGGTTCTATGGTCATAAGAAACATCACCAAATTTTCCTAGAATTTATTTCACAACATGCTAATTTTTGGAATTAAAATACTCAAAACAGCAACATGCATTTGAAAAATCAATAACTTTTCACGGGGATGGCCTACGACCTTGGAAAATTCGGGGAATGTTCCCAAGTTCAGAGGCTTCAAAAGCCCTATGGTCTCATGCCATGGTGAATTGTATGAATGCATGGAGAATTAAAACAATGCATGGAGTAAATAATTAATTAAAAATAAAGTACTTGGACAAAATTAATTAATTTCTTTTCCACATTATTCTCCTCTCGTTCACCGAGCGAGAGGGTATTTTTATTTTATTTTTGTGATTTTTCTACACAAAGATATGGATTTTTGAAGTTCTGGTATTTAAATAAATCCGAAAATACCTAATTTTCTACTTATCCACATCGGCGCCGCGTCAACCTCAGCGTCTCCGAACAGCCACGCGGCGCGCTCCCATTCGACGCCGCCTTCCGAGTCAGCGCCACGAGGCCCGCGATTCACGTACCGTTTGCCGATCTGACGCCATCTGAGCCGTCCGTCCGCGCGTGTATTGAATGAACGGCATCCGTTCATCGTCCCCGAGCGTCCTAACCCGAGAGCCGTCTACCTTCTAGCCCTAAGATCTCACTCGATTCTCCATGGATTTTTATGTTCTTATGCTCTATGGATTCGTCTTGAAGAGACGAACACATCTATACGGCTAATGCTCATTGAAATCGACTCATTTAAAATGGAGAATGTTCAGAAGCTCGGGATGAAGAATTGATCCATACCTTGGCTCTGAGAGGTGAAGCCTCGATCAGGGATGCTCGGCACGTTCGTTGGAGCTGCAGGAGGCTAGGGATGAAGCCTGGGGATGTGGTGAATTGCTCAGGTGTGATTTCCACCGAGGCCGATTCCAACCTTTGGAGTCCGGAGCAACCTGGATGGCCCGGAGAGGGGGCTTTCACCTGGAAAACTCCTTCTCTTGGTCCCGTGCGAGTGTAGAGCCAATCAATTTGGGGATTGCCTCACGCGTGGTGAAGTGTCCCGTTTTTAGGTGGAATTTCGACTCCGAAATTGAGCTCGCGAGAGAAGAAATGGCGGGGGAATCGCGGTGGGGATCAAGTGCACTGGGTGTAGGGGAGAGTCTGGGATGATTTTGGCAGAGTTTCTGTATGGTGGGTGCACCTCCCCATGGCCTGATTTTGGGCTGAGAGGATCAGTTGGGTCAGCCAAGAGAGGATGGTGTGGTCTCTATCCATGATGAGGTGGCTAAACATGGTTTAGTGTGTGTCATGAATAAGGTTAAAAAGGCTTAATGAAAGATTAGGAAAGGAGCCCCTCCTTTTACCATTAATGGCATGGTCACATGCCAAACTTTCATGGCTTCATATGGCTTGTGAATGGCTCATGCATGGCTCCATGTGGCTTAGGGAAAAGTTGGTTTAATTTCATGGAAATGGATTTTGTGACTTTTGGCATTTTGGTGAGAATTGTCATGAGGTTTAATTTTGGAATAATCCAATGATGAATTTAGGATTTAGGTATTGAGTTTAATTGAAAGTATGAAGAGGAGAAATGTCATATGGGCTTTGGGACCAATTTTGGGCCTTTGGATGTGGTAAAAGATGGGCTTTTAAAATGGTTTAAGGCATGGGCCTTTAAGTTTAAAAATGAATTTATGGATGGGAATTTTGTAAAGAGGTTGGGCCAAATAATTGTTGAGTTTGGTTTAGGGATGTGTCATGAGTGGTTTGAAACAAGTGTGGGGTGATTTGGGTTTGGATTGGGTTGAATTTGGGCTTTTTGGTAAAGAGGCTAAGATGGGCCAAAATGGGCTACCATGGGCCAAAGTTGGGCTAGGGTTGAAATTGATGTAAAATAAATGTTGGGAAATGTTTATGGGAGTGTTTCAAAGAGGTTTTGGCTTTGGTTGGGTTTTTGATTTTGGGGTTTGGGTCTATTTGGGCTAGGTTTAGGTTTAGGTCAAAATTGGGCCTTTTGATTTTGGGTTGAATTTGAGTGGGGTTTGGGTCTAAATTTTGTGCAAATCATGTTAGTGTTTTGTTTATGGGGATGTTAAGGAAGGTTTAGAAAAGATTTGGGGTTAATTGGAGTTGAATTGGGTGAGTTTGGGCTAAGTTTGGGTCATGGGTCCAAATTGGGCTTTAAGGCCAAAAGTGAAATTGGATCCAAATGCCAATCCAATTGGACTTGGATTTGGTCTAGATTGGTGTTGGGGATGTTGAATTGAAGTTTAGAATTGAATTGGACCAGAATTTGGGTCAATTGGATAGGTTTGGTTTGACATTGGGTTCACTTTGGGTTAAAATGGGTCAAATTGGGGATTTTGATGAAAGTGGGGTAAATTGACAAAATTGGCCCATGGTATAGTTGAACAAAATAAAATTGGGAATATTTGGGATTTTCTGGAATTTTCTGGGAATTTTCTGAATTTTTGGATTTTTTGGCTAAGAGGGGTATTTTGGGTATTTGGAGGGTATTGGGAGGTATTTTTGGAATTTTTGGTATTTTTGGGTATGGATGATTAATTTGATTGGTGAGGAAATGTTTAGGAATGTTTTTGGGGAATTTTGGGTGATTTAGAGATTTTAGAAAATTTGGGTAATTTCGAGGGTTTTGGGTAAAGTTAGGTGGGTGTAGGGTCCCGGGGTCAAAATTGAAAATTTGGAAAATTGAAGCTTGGGTGAATGTAAGTGGAATGAAATCATTTTGGTTGAGCCATGAAGCCATATCAAGCCTACATGAGCCATGAAGGGGTTCATTTGAGGCATCCACTATGTTGTTCCTAACCTCTTACCGAGGGCTTAGGGGTTAAGGACCATCCATGTGAATCACCTGCATGAGTCGGGAGGTCAAATTGGGTATGGGTGTGGTTTTAAGAGGTGTGTGAAAGTGCGAGTGTATAGGTGTAGTGTGTGTGTAAGCCAGCCCCCTTCACCGGACCGGGCCACCTGGGCGAGTCCTAAGGCCAAAGAATCCCATAGGAACTCATCCTTTAGACTTCCACATTTAATTTCAACCCTCTAGGTGATTAGGGGTCTACAATCAAGTTTGTAGAGTTTGCAGGGAGTTAAGAAGTGGTTTAAATTTCTAAGTGGTGGGTCCCAATTCTAGTCCTCTAGGATAGTCAAAGGAAAAGCCTAAGGCTAGATCCTATGTACTAAAGAGAGAAGAAAAGACCTCATCAAAAATGAGGTCAACAAGTGTATATCTGCCTTCCTCTTCCTTGGGACTTCTCAGGTTTAGCCCAATTTATAGCCATGGGGAAACCATGGTTGAGCTTGGGTTGATTTGGGGAAGGTTATAACTATGTTATGATGACTAGAGGACAAAATTGTTGGTTGTGGATATCCATAGTTGAGTATTTCCAAGTTTCATATTATGAGTTTCCATTTAATGCATTGGATTTGGTTATACCTTGGCTCCTTCTCATTGGGTATGAGATGAGGTGACTCCAAAGTGAGTTGATTAATCTCCTTCCACATAAGATAACATGTCATCAACAATTTTCAGAATAGGATGACACATAGGTTCCCTTCCTCTCATTCACATGGGTAGTCATGATGAGGATAACCATGGTGAGGAGAGTGGCATAAGTAAAGTTTTCTCCCAATTAGCTAGGGTTTGAGGTGCTCTCCACCTAAGCATACATGTCACACTTCAATTTTAAGAAGGCATGACACATATGTATCCTCTTCATAATGGTGTCATGATGGCTTTTAACTTTGGTTAAATATCATGTGTCATGGATTGGTTAATGTGTTAACCATGTTATGATGGGTTTCATAGGTCATGGGTGACCTAAGGGTGACCCTCCATAAGGTAAATTTGATTTTAAACATTAATTATGTATTTTTGATGTCATGGGTGTTGTCATATTTTAGATTCAGTTTAGGGTTTATTAATCATAATTCCATATTTAATTAATTATGCAATTAATTAAAAATGTAAAAAATTATAATATTAACCCATAAATTAATCAAAATGATTTTGAAGATTAATCATCTGATTAATTTTATTAATTTGGTTCAAAATTGAGTATTTTGACCAAATTTGACTAAAGTTGACCATGGTTGACCAGGGTTAACCATGGTTAACCAATCTAAGTCCAGGGTTGACCAAAGTGATTTGCTTAACCTTGTCATGGTTAATTTGATTGTGGGACCATTAATTTTGGTAATATGGTTTATGTTTGGCTAGGGTTGATCAAAGTTTGATCATTGTAATGTCTCAAACTAATCAAATAAGTCAAATTTTACCAATTTGGGGTTTAGATTAACTTGGTGGCCAATGGGGTTGGCAATGGCTCAATGTGGTGGTCATTAGGTCGTGGATTAACTATTTGACCAAGTTTGACCATTTAGGACATGGGTTGACCAGTTTGGTCAATGTGTTAGTCATTACATCATGGATTGACCATTTTGACCAAGTTTGACCATTTGGGTCAAGAGTCGACCCATTTGGTCAATGTGGTGGTCATTGGGTCAAGGTTTAACCATTTTGACCAAATTTGACCATTTAGGTCAAAGGTTGACCAGTTGGTCAATGTGGTGGTCATTGGGTCAAGGGTTGACCATTTTGACCTAATTTGACCATTTGGGTCAAAGGTTAACCAGTTTGGTCAATGTGGTGGTCATTGGGTCAAAGGTTGACCATTTTAACCTAATTTGACCATTTGGGTCAAAGGTTGACCAGTTTGGTCAATGTGGTGGTCATTGGGTCAACGGATGACCAGTTTAACCTAATTTGACCATTTTGGTCAAAGGTTTACTAGTTTGGGTCAATGTGGTGGAAATTGGGTCAAGGGTTGACCATTTTGACCAAATTTGACCATTCGGGTGAAAGGTTAACCACTTTGGTCAATGTTGGGTCAAGGGTAGACAATTTTGACCTAATTTGACCATTTTGGTCAAAGCCTGACCAGTTGGTCAATGTGGTTGATCAAATCAGGGTTTGTCATTGCTGATTTGATCATTTTAGAATGTCATTAAGATTTGGGATAAGACATTAGGGTTTAGTGACCATCAGTGAGATTTAGGGATTCAATAATGGTAGACTTTCTGTCTCAAGATGATTTAAAAATGATTTTCACAAAAGTGAGGTCAACAACACCTCTTCAAAATGGCGCCAAAAACTAAATAACTCCTCTTTAGTAACTTTTGCGTGTATGTGCTAGGTCTCGGTCCTTAGTCGCAAGGCTTCTAGCATGTAAGCTCCAGGTCTAGGCGCATAGTCGCAAGGCTCTGGCGCGTAAGCACAGGTCCAGGCGTTTAGCCGCCACATATTAATTTCGCACCTTTCTTCATTTTTGCTCCAAATTTGGTCCTTTTTTACTCATTTCATCACAATCATCCATTTAGTCATACCTGCAAAAATAATACACAAAATACCTTCAGTTAAAGTACATATCATTAAGAATAGGTATAAAAATGTGTATAAAAATACTATATATTTAGGTGTATCAAGCACCTCCCTCCTTCATGGTGCATGGGTGCCACATACATGGCAGAAAGGTGCCTCGTATGCTTCAGGCAATGGGGCAACACCTCAAGAGGTGTTGGAGCAGTACTTCCTCAAGCAATCTAATAGTTTCTACCTAGCACTTTGGTGCTCCATGCATGAACTATAGGGCCGTTGAAGGATTAATGATAGGTTTGCTATAGTGGAGATTCATGGCATTGACTTGTGCCATCCAGGGTTATAAAGGGCAAAGGCAGACAGAAGGAAGCAGGCATTCTAGTGTGTATATTCAATTTGTTCATTTCACTTTTTTCTCTTAGTGTGATTGGTGATTCTATAAGGGAGAAAAGTGATAGTTTGAGATTGCTTTAAGGGAGAGAAGTTTTGCCAAGGAAAATATTAACGCAGAAGTGGAAGAGGAAAATAAATGCATCATCTAACAAAAGTGAAATCCAGGTTTTATTTTATAAACGTTTTGGGTATTCATTACAATGATAAATAAATCATTCGTGATTTTGTTTCAAGGAATGTGTGTAAACTAACACCCCTTTTCTTTCCTAATATTGTGAATAAAGAGTATAGGGTTTGTGACTTTGATATGTGATTTGCGTGTAATGTTTTTAGAAGTACTTTATCATTTCAAGCTTAATTCACCTTTGATCTCACCAATTTAAGAGTACAAACTTCTGTGATCTTTATGATTTGAAAGAATTTATAGTAGAACAAATAGGATAAAGTTCACTAACTAGAAGAATAGAAGCATTGCTCATAGTTTATTGTTATCATTTGAGGAAATGCTCTATCAGTGTGGATTTCACCAGATTTAGAGAACTAAATTGGTTGATATTCCTCAATTCCTCATTGCCATTAGAAAGGGCTAAGCAAGTATTTTGCACATGATAATCACCTTCTTCTATGTCACTTCATAAACCCAAAGTATTTAGAATCCTAATCAAGCAAAAAACTTCTTTTTCTGGTGTCATTTCAAAAAGTTAAATTAGGATTTCTATTTTTGTAAATTAAGTTAGAAACTTGCACACAATTATCAACAACCATACCTTCTTGCTAGATTCAAAATCTGTAAGCTAAAAATTATCATACTTGGAAGTTCACTTATTCTCTGTGAGATCAATAAAAATACATTATTCTATATACTGCTTATACGACACATATGCTTACATGATTTGCCAGTCCCTTATAGCATTTTGTTCGTGTTAAGTTTTCAGCATCATTGCTGGGGAACGAATTTCAATTTAAGCAAAATATTAGTCAAGTCATTAGGGTCTAGACTTTAAAAATTTAGTGTTGTGTATATAATGTAACTTGTTTGTCATTTATTATTTAAACGAAATTCCAAAAAAATTTTGTGTACTTCTTCTTTTGATGCATTTTCTTATTTTCTAAATTGTGAAAATTGTTTTTTATTTTTATTTTAGCATGTTCTTGTTTTATGATCTTTCATTAAGTCATTTTGTTTTGCTTGAATTATGTAAACTTTTTAGGTAAGGTCACCTCACTGTAACTTATTAGTAGTGTTTGCATACTACGGGAATATCAGAATTAGTACCCTACAAATCTAAACTAGAAGAACTAGTCAAAGAATGAAAAAATAAAAATAAAAAGAAATTAGAAGAGATGGCAAACCTATCCCAGGAAGATCACCACCACAATGACCTCATGGCTTACCTAGACCACGTAAAGAATTTTCTAACCCATGATAGAAAAAGAATTCACTTAAGTGTCAATACCCTTGTGGTAGAGGCCAACTCATTTGAGTTTAAACTAGTTATTATTCAGATGGTTCAGAATAACAATTTGGAGGACCACCCATAAAAGCTCTTAACCTCCATTTAGTAAGTTTTCTTGAACTTTGTGTTACATTTTTCTTTTTCTTCCTTAGGGATAAAGCTAAATGCAGTTCAATTTCTTAGCTCTAGTGTCTATCACCACATAAAATGAACTTTTCTAGAATCTTAGCAAACATTTTTTCTCCATCCAAAATGAAAAATATTAGGAATAACATTACTTCATTTAGCCAATTACATAGGGAATCCATTTATAAATTAAGGGAAATTTTTAAGGAGCTCCTTAGAAAATGCCCCCACCAATCTTTCCTAACTGGCTAATCATTCAAACCTTCTATAAGGGAGTGGTAAGATCTCTAAGGTTCATTATAGATGTAACAATAGGGGACACGTATATCTAAGCCAATTGGGAAGGCATATACATTGATTGAATAAATGGCAACATATAATTTTTAAAAGTCGTTGGAGAGAGAAGCCCCTTAAAATGTAGCTAGTGTGCATGATTTGAATGTGTTATCCATCTTAAGATCTTAAGTAGCTACTATCTTTAAGAAGTTAGACAACCAAGGGATGAATTTTGCACCAGGATCATTATTCATATAGTAGAATGCTTATTGACAACTGGTGGATCCTAGTTCATAGCCTGTAGAATCCATAAATGTCATATCCAATAGCTTCAATAACCTATACTCCAAAACCTACAACCTATGTTGGAATAATCACCCTAATTTTAACTGGAATAATAGTAACCAAGATGTAGGAACCCAGCTATAGGTGAATACAACCAAGCTAACCTAGAAAAATTTAGAATAATCAGTGTAATAACCCTATATAGACTAAGCCGCCAAGATTCACTTAAAACCCAACATTTATAGAGAAGAAATTGTCCTTGGAAAAATTATGGCACTAACAAGGAATCCACTGTAGATTCAAGCTGCAAAGATTAGGAACATTGAATACCAGTTTTACCAGATGGTGAACTCTTTAAGTAATTGACCTTAGGGAAACCTTCCTACTAATACCGAAGTCAACCTCGATAATAAAGGAAATGAACATGTAAAAGCCATCAGAATAAGAATTGAAAAAGAGCTAGAGGAAGTGATTTGAAAAGATGCAATTGAAGAGGAAGACAACCCTGAGCCTGAAAGACTTAGTGAAAAACGTATCCCAGGCTTAGGAAATTAGACTCATACCCCTACCATTTTCCCAAATGCTTAATAAACACAAGTTGGATAAAAGATTCTTAAGGTTTTTAGATGTGTATAAGAATTTAACCGTAAATGTTCCTTTTATTGAAGTGTTTGAGCAAAAGTCCAGCTATGTGAAATTCATGAAATATATTCTTAATAAAACAAAAGAAATTTAGGAGACTTTGAGATTGTAGCTCTCAGCGAGGAGTGTAGTTACATTATCTAGAAGGAGTTGCCTTAGAAATGGAAGAACCCTGGTAGTTTTACCATCCTTAGTGCTATACGAGAAAACTATTTCAAGAAGGCCTTATATGACTCAGAAGTTAGCATAAATCTCATGCCCTTATCTATTTTTAGGAGACTAGAACTATATAAAGTCCTTCCCACCAGTATAACCCTTTAACTTGCTAATCATTCATTGATACATCCTAGGTGAGTTATAGATGTTGGACTGATCGAGGTGGATAAATTAATCTTCTTGGTAGACTTTTTAGTTTTAGATATGAAGGAGGATAAAGAGATTCTCATAATATTATGAGGACCATTACCCGCCACGAGTAGGGCATTGATAGATGTTCAATAAGGAGAATTTACTATGAGGGTGAAAAATCAAGAGGTTATATTTAATGTTTTGAAATCCGTTAAGTATCCCATTATACTAGTGACTATTGTTGTTATACGTTAGACTTGATGGATGGATTCATTAGAAGCCAATTTCATGACACTTGTGAATCTGATCTAATAGAGCATGGGTTGATTGATGATTATACCAATGACTCTAAAGAAGAATCTACTCTTCCTATAGAGGTAAACCCTTGAGTATTTAGGTTTAGGTTTAGGCTCTTAGTACCACTACTTATTCCAAGCCATTAGAATCATCTATATAAGAAGCACTGAATTAGAATTGAAAGACTTGATTAAAAACCTTAAGTACGTGTTTTAAGTAGAATTGTTGGGCCTTCTTGTGATCATTTTAGTAGATTTGATCACATTACATGAAGAAAATTTGATGAGCCTTTGGGTGGACCATAGTGTACTTAAAAGGAATCAACCATTTACTGTGTATGCATAGAATTTTGATGGAGGAGAACCATAATCCTAAGGCTAACATGCATATGAGATAAGGAAATGTCCAGCTCAAGCTTTGAATTTGTACTCTTCATTATTTAAAGAGAATAACCATATGTAATTATGAAAATATCAAGTATAAATAACAAAACTTTAAAGATGATTGCATATTCTTCAACTTGTGCTAGTCTCGTGCATGTGTGCTTAGACACTTTCTCAGGAATATAATATTCAAAGGATTCATCGAATAAAATATGATACTTATGGAACTTGACTGAATTTCACCTTAGCTTGCTCAGACCCACTCAACATCACAAATTGGGAGTCCCTTATATGAATAGAGAGGTGAACCTTGCACAAAATTTCTTCCATCACATATTAATTGGGGTAATATATCTCACATTGAAGTTCTTCAATACTTCAAAATATGACGATCCTTAACCTGTCTGTTTATTCAACATGAATGGTAAAGGGTAGCGTCTTCAATTTTCCTTTTTTCTCATAAAGACTGTAACCCTTTTTCATAAAGAAGAATCAACTGGCTTAATTATTTGGAGTGTTTGAAATTTTTAAGCAGTCACTATTGTAAGTGGTACTGCTATGAACTTCAAAAGGAACTTGCCCATCTTTGCCACAATCTCTATAGATAATGTTGTACTACACTCCCTAAAAAAACAATTAATCCCTTAATGATTGTCAAAGTGCGATAAAAAATGGGAAATACACACTTCATATGTTGATAAAAAACACTCACTAGCTCTGGAGCTGGTGGGATCTAAAGGCCAACACAAAAATTCATTCTATAAACTGTGATATATCTAGAAGGAGGCAAACTAGCTCAATCAAATGGACCCAACAACTAAACTATCATATCATTCATAAAGTGAAACTATTTTAAAAATTGTGTCAGAGCATCCTTGGTAATTGTCGACTACATCTTATATGGATTATGCCATTTTTGGAGCTTTTGGGGGATCAAGATCCTTTAGACATCACATCCTTGAAGAAAAATTAAGCACATAAATCTCCTCTTAAAAGAAACAACAACCTACATCAAGAAAGGCCACAACAACCGACATCAAGGGAGGCAATAAGACCATATTTGAGTAAGCAACACAGTCTACATCAGAGGAGGCGATAATAGCCTACATCACAACTTATGTTAGAAAAGTCAAAAATAGTCTAACAGGGAGGCAACAACAGCCCATGAGACACTTCAATCAGGGAGGAGTGTTGTTTTTTTTTTCTCTCCCTCCAAAAAGCCTATTTATCAGAGAAAATTTAATGTTTGGGTGCCAAAATTCAAAGTATTAAATCTTTGCTCTAAAAACTGCCAAAAGGCATTTGAGTATGGACGCATGCAATTGAAGATCTAGCGCACAAATAGCTTCCTTCCAAAGTAGTGTAATTTCACTACTAACGCATTTTGACGACCTAACGTAGCCCACACAAATCGCCCATCAATCTCATATGCTGGTCTAGCTTGCGTAGCAGTCTATTGACCTTGTGTGCTAACCCATAAATCGCAATCACCCCACAGGGTTGCAACTGTCACACCACCTATTGTTACCATATGGTTGTCTGTCGATCACAGATGCACCATCAAACACATGCTCATTCATGCTTGGCTACATATGCAAGCGTACCCTTGTGTCGACTACATTCTCGAGCGCTCACACTCATGCTTTCTCGCACAACACTCACCCTCGCACATGTCATTGTATCCTAAATTACATTTGTATTCTCCTACAGACTTTATCACATCCTTAAACACATAATTTTAATCATATGCTTGTTTGGAAGTACACATGCACCAGTGCATTTCTACTTGTGGATTCAAATGACCATTGTTCCTTAAACTCCACCGTTATCATACCCAAAACATCGTCATTTGGTCACTACCACCACTAAACCTTTTTTATCAGTACACCATCATCGTCTTCATTATTACCTTCAGACCACAACCCTCTGGCCAATGCCAACCATGATAAGAACACTATGATAAAGACTCCACAATTCAATTCCTCTTGAAATATGAATTCCTAGAGTTTTTGAAGTTTTATTTGTTGACAACACAAAAAATATCAATAAAAAATAAGGGGCAACCAATGCATCATCAACATATTTTTATCATCTAGCATGAATCGTGATGAATGTTTGAACATTAAATATTTTCATATTCAACTTTGAGTTCATCTGGGGCCTCAATCGAAGAAGTATATAGTCAAATTAACAGTCTCAATAAGATAATCCCAATGATACCAAAGTTGGGTCAATATGAGTCCGTAAAGCTATGATCAATCCATTGAAGTGCATTTGGATGCTTTAAATTATCAATTTGATGGTCAAATGAACTATAAATTTCACCTATTTCTAATCAAATCAAACATCTCAACAAGAAGAATCAACGAGCCAAAGTTTGTTGAATTCATAAGTTATTAAGGCACTTAAATGCATAAAAAAATAAACCCATATGATCAAGGCGGGTCAATATGGGTCTCTGATCACGTTGTTAGAGAAATTATTCACCTAAAGATTAAAATGCCCATTCCTCAACGGCTATAAATAGCTCCCTTTTTTCAATTCAGGAGAGGAGGAGAAAAAGAGGAATTGTAAAGCTCATTCAAGAATGAAGATCTAATAATAACTTCCAACCTCTATAACCATTGACCATCGTATATCATGGCCGACCTTCCTTGCTTGCAACGACCAACCTGTAGTTGCCGATGAACCTTGCCAGTAAATACCATACCTCAAATACTGTTGTAATATATTGAAAATTGTGCAATAAGTTACAGCCACCGTAGCCTTCAACAATTATCGACCAACACCAACATTGACCACTTGTTGTCGCAACCACCGACCACTTTTTACGACCATTGTAGTTGAAATACGGTGGTTGTTTCTAACACCTAAATTTTTTATGTTTTATAAAAATGAATGTAATATTTGGTGTAAAATTGTAATGTTATTCTTCATTAAAGAAGGGTCCAATCACCAACTACGGCTTTATGGCCAACTTATGTTGTTGCAGTCACCAATTATGACATATGTGGCTAGTTAATGATATTAAATTCAACAACTATGGACTTTGTGACCAACTAAAGCTATTGCAATCACTGACTATAGCCTCTGTGACCAATTAACATTATCAAAGTCATCAACTATAGCCTTTGTCGCCTACTAATGGAATTGCAGCCATCAACTAGGGACTATGTGGCCAAATAACAATATTACAGTCTCCAACTATGACCTATGTGGTCAACTAATATTGTTGCAGCTTCTGATTATGACCTCTATAGCCAATTAATGATATTCCAGTCACCAAATACAACCTCTATGACCAAATGACACTATTACAGTCACCATCTACGGCTTCAATGACCAACTAAAGCTATTGCAGTCACCAAGTATGGCTATGTGGCCAACTAGTGATATTGGAATAACCAACTATGGTCTCTATAGCCAACTAACTCTATTGTAGTCACAAACAACAACCTTTATGGTCAACTGACGATATTGCAATTACCAACTCTGGCATATATGACCAACTAACATTATTGAGTCACCAACAACGACCTATTTGACTAACTATTATTGTTACAACATCCAACTAATACCTTTGTGATCAACTGAAGATATTAATGTTACCAACAATGACCTTTTTGGGTAACTAACACATTTACTATCACTAATTGCAACCTATGTGACCAACTATTACAGTTACTGCTGTCAAATACGGCCTCTGTGGCAAACTGATGCTATTGTAGTCACCAAGTATGGACTTTGTGACCAATTAACGATTTTGCAGCTTTTTACAAGTGCATGTGCAACAACCTACTATGACATTTTTGGCTGACTACTACTATTACAACTTTCAACCACTACCTTTATAGTCAACTATCGCTATTGCAACCACCAGTTATGACATTTGTGCCAACTAATACTCTTACATTAACCATTTACTACTTTTGTGACCAACTACTAAAATTATAATCAAGGAATATATTTATTGTAGTCTTATATGACTATATGGCTAAACAACTTCTATGATTATGAGATTTATAATTTCAATATTTCTCGTTCATTAGATGGACATATGTACTTACAAACACATAATGAATTACTTTGACTCGGCCAGTCCAGTGATTATTCCCTTTCTAAAATTTTTCCACATAAAAAATTACGAAGTCTCCTCGTGCTACTCTTCTTTTATCTGTATATAAAAGATCTTAGTACAAAGCTGAGATATTAACTTATCAACCTACTGTCGCAAATTTTGCTTCATGCAATACTAATACACACTTCTACCCTATTATTATTATTTTTATAATTTTACAATAACAATTATTTAATTTAGGATTAATTTTTCAATTTCAAGATAAATTATTAAGTTTCATATTTAAATTGTTAAAATTAAACTCAAATTTAGTTTGGAAGTAAATAAATGAACTAAATTTAAAGAAATCAGAAATACCTGAATATATCTTAAATTCATCTTAAACGCAGTCAATTCATTTTATGGATTATCCTAAATAAACTCTACTCCTATATACTATTTTCCCTAGTTTTAGGACCCTAATTTAAACCTTATAATTGTTTCCGTTGCATTGTTTTTATTTTTAAGCTGGTCGATTCTCCAGCCTTATTGCTGCCTCTGCGTTTTACACACTTGCCCTGATACCCTTTTTCTGTGCAGCCTTTTTTATTCGTGGCTCTGCACAACTCTCTTTCTTTATTCGGAATAGCGTCAAGCACATGAAGAAGAAGGGAAGGGCAACAATGGAGGCCGTAGAAAGATCCCAGCCGCACCAAAGCAGGAGTTCCTCCGGTGGTGCAGGCGACTTCTTCATCTGCTTCAGTGCCAGACCTTCTTCTTCATCACTCACTTCCACTATCTCTACCACCAAACGCGTTCCATCCACAAAAGCTCTCATGAGCCCCGGACGCGGCCGCGACCCATCGTCGGCGCCGGCTCTCTCTGCTTCTCTCAGCCGCCGCCTCCGCAGTAGCGGCAGCGTTAAGGGCGGCCAGTCCCCAATGTTTCCCTCCGGCGTTCCACTCGCCGGAAGGAAGAAAGGTTGCTCCTTTGAAGCTGCCGAGCCCTCCTCACCCAAAGTTACCTGCATCGGGCAGGTTCGAGTCAAGGCAAAGAAGAAGGTGAAATCGACAAAAATGGCGAGGTCAAGGTCGCAGAGAGGAAGGGAGTGCTGCCCTGGGAGGAATCAGAGTTGGGTTCATCAGCTTCCGCTCAGCATCTGCGAGGCATTGAGGGGTATTGGTTCGGAGTTCAGCTGTTTTGTTCCTTGTGGTGGTAGAGCAGCGAAGGAGAAGGGGGTAGGTGAGACGAGGATGGTGAAGTCGGCGAGCACGAGTTCATGTGGAGCGGTAATGGCTAAGTGGTTGTTGGCGGTTCAGGAGAACGAAGAGGATGTGAAGAGAGGGGAGACAGTGGAGGTTGGGTTTTTGGTAAGGGAGAGGGAGGAGAAGGTGGAGATTGAGGAAATGGGAAACATGGGAGGGGATAAGGGAGATATTTTGGTTTTGGGTGACAATGGAGAAGGTGGAGAGGAGGCGGCAGCGGCGAGAGTGAGTGTCTGTATTCCTCCGAGGAATGCTTTGCTATTGATGAGGTGTAGGTCGGATCCAGTAAAAATGGCAGCTTTGGCTAACAGGTTCTGGGGATCTCCGGTTACTAAGCCTCTATGTGAAGAGGCGCAGGTAGAGGAAGAGAAAAATGAAGTGGATGAAGAGATAGAAAAGCATCATAGCGAACATAAAATAGAAGAAGATGGTGAAAAGCCGTTGCTGGATAAGGAAAAAGGCGATGCTGTTAAAGTTTCTGGAGTAGGGACTGAAGCAGTTGACTGTAAAAAGACCACTGAAGAAGAAAACAGACTAATTGACGAAGAACAGCAACCGATAGAAGAAATCTGTATCGCAAGAGAGGAGTTGTCATGTGGATCTGCTGTCTTGCAGGTAAAACCCCCGGAAGATGAAGCAAAAGGAGTGCAAAATCAAGAGAAGAAATCGGTAGGAAACAAATCTCTTTGTTTGACGGAGAGGAAAGAAGAGAAAGCAGAGGGAATAATAAGAGTCATGGAAGAAAGAAGATTCGGAACAGCCATATCTTCCAGATCTAAGGAGAGAGGAAGGAGGCGCGGGAAGGAGAAGGATACCAAACGGCATAGCTTCTCCTCTGAACTAGACGCAAGAAGGCACAGCTTCTCATCAGAAAGAGAAACAAAGAGAGCAAGCTTCTCCTTTGACAGAGGGAGGAGATGGAGCTTCTCCTTAGAAAAAGCGGACTTGGTGCCAAACGATCATATACAATCTCTTGTTTTCTCAGCTACAGAAGCTTATCCAGAAGAAAAAGAAGTAACACCAGAAGAAGAGGAAGTGAGGGAAACCGCTGGAGATGCAGAGAGTAACGAGCTAGTGACTGCTGAGAAAAAACAGGAAGCAGAAGAAGAGAAGAAAGGCGAAATGGCGGAATGCACGGAGCTTCCCGACTGCCTATTGATGATGATGTACGAGCCTAAGCTCTCCATGGAGGTCTCCAAAGAGACCTGGGTCTGCGGTAACGACTTCCTCCGGTGGCGCCCTCAAAATCCCCGCAACCGGATGCCTACGAAGCCCGCCACCGTCGACGGCAACAATGCTGCTCCACCACCGCCGGAAAATGAGCCTCCTGAAGTGGCGGCGACGGTGGTTTTGGTGGCTCCGTTGCCGGATCCGGCGAAATCTCCGGCAGTGCAGCATAAGCTGTCGAGTCGTCAAGCGGCGGTGGCGCCGTACGAACCGTTGGTGCTGACGAGGTGCAAGTCGGAGCCGGTGAGATCGTCAGCGAAACTTGCACCTGATGCATGCTTCTGGAAGGAGCGTCATCGGCCCATCGGCGCCGCCGGAATCGGGTTCTGAGGCGGCCGGCGGCCGGCGGCGAGCGGCCGCCGTCCATTGGTTCTTTTCTTTTAATTTGTGGAGTTGTAACCGTAGTTGTATTTGTTTGTTTGTTTCTGCGTTGGCGTTTTCGCGTTTGCGGTTTAGAACTTGGTATACTTTTTCTTTTACTGATTTTTACTCTTTGTGAATGGGTGGGGGTTGTATAATAACTAGAAGAAATAAGTGTCGTTTGCAGGATATGTGTATGGTGATCGGTGAGTGGAGGATAATCGCGATCGGTGTCTTCTTGTTGTGTTTTTTATCATTTTATGTTGGCTGTGGGGCTTATACAAAATTAAATGTATTACTAAATTTCAAAGTAATAGAACAATGGCATTTAACTAGAGCTTTATAACACTGAGCTGTCTTCATTCTAGTTGGCATTGAAGGTAGACTGTCGATGGGCGTCTAATCTTAGTGGATTTTTCAAATGAATGCTAGATAATATAAATAATAAATTTACATATTGTACATATAAACTTAATATGTGCACATACACACACCAAAAAATACCGGCACGAATCTCAAAGAGAATGAACGACCAAGATGAACGAGTTTCCCGTCGAGGTAAACAATCAACTGATTATCTAATGTCGAGCAAGAAGTCATGTCTCCAAACCTAGGATAAGTTCGAGCTCTGGAGATGGTTCTATGCTAGGTCGGCAAGACTAGCATAAAGTGAGGCGTAAATCATCTCGACAGCAAGCTTCATCGATACCCTGTATAGGCTGCGACAAGATCTGCCTAAGACCTTGCAAAATTGGGAGATTCGGCCGAAACGACGAATCAACTAGGCAGATGAGACACGAGTTCTATAAAACTCGAATTGAAAGGAAAATGTGCCATGACACACAACAAAAAAAAAACGATTGATCAGCTTGGTAGACCAACCCCACGTCCGGACGAAACGACCCCTCACAATCGACAGCCCTGGTCAACCATGCCAAAACACCGAGCAAGATCTGCATGCGTCCAAACACCTCGATCGACCAACGTGTATTTTAGATCACATAGATGTCACTCGGCCAGTCGCCTCAGTTTGTTGACTTCGAGTCAACCAACCAACCAATTACCGTCAATGTTGTAATTCAAATTATAATGCAAATATCAGCCAATATTAAAATTCAAATTATAATGCATATATGACATAAATTATATACAATATATTAGTCTTAATAACATTAATAACAGTTTCAATGATCGACCCTAAACCATAAACCCTAAACTCTCCTTTCTGTGATTGTACAAAACATGTCTCTATAAATATGAGACAATAATTCAAATAAGAGAACCTCTTCCTCAATTCTCCCTAAAAAAATTTCAGTGTTATTCTACTCTCTTCCTTCTCATATTCACTTGGTTCTAACTCTCATAGTGTGATTCACAAAGGACAAATTGGGATCCAACATACTAAAAGGTACTGCAGAGAGCGTGAATATGTCATAAATTAGAACTGGGATAGACTACGAAGGAGAAACTTTCCAGAGATAGTGAGCATGGAACCCAATAAGGAGGCTACACAATAAAAAACATCCAGGCTCAAATCCAGAGTCTGTAAGCCCAGAATACTTCTGAAGGAACAATTTGAGGTCCTCTGTGCAGCAATCACTCTGAGGAACGACAAGTTGCCTTGCCTGGAAGCAGAATCTCAGGGGGCTCGTCTCAAAAGGACCCCACCCGGGAATTCGTCTATCACGCACAACCAAGTCAGCAACAAGCTGAAAGAGGGGCAAAATGAGTCCCAACACACAGACACAGCCACGTTTGCGCTGACGGACAAGCTTTGGGAAGAACATATACGAGTGCCTGTCCGAATTCTCTCAAGAGGGGCCTTTATTCGCAAAATCAAAGAGGTGGTATCTCTGCCAAAGCTAAGGATCCCTCATCTTGATTCTCACAATGGGAGGACCGACATGATCAAAAATGTTGCATCGTTCGAATCATCTGTCAGTTTTCACCATATTGACGACCTAATAATCTGTCTTCTCTTCTTCACCACCCTGAAAGAGTTGCCCCTCCAGTGGTTCGATGGTTTGCAAACCGAAAACCATCCCAAGTTATGATGAGTTTAAGAGACTCTTCATTTTGCACTTCTTAAATGTGTCGAAGCCAAGGAAAAGCGTGGAAACCTTATTTGACCTCAAGCAGAGAGAAAGTAAGTGCCTATGGGCCTACATCACCCGCTTCTAGGAAGAGATGCTGGAAGTTAAAAATCTGAAGTCGGAAATAGCTCGGACAGCCTTGAAGTGAGGAGGCTGAAGCAAGCGATTAAGGTATGACCAAAATATGTTTAGAATAACCACTTTCAAAAATTTATTGGAGATGAAGAATGACACATACTTGTCGAAGAAGACCTCCAGTGCTCCCCAAATGTTAGGCCGCAATCATCCAACCACCCGTCAAAGAAGTTGAAAGAACGGGGCTAACAACAAAGGGTGAGGGACAGGAAGTCCTTCACAGGTCACCAAAATTGTAACCCTCGATCCCGAGATCAGCAAGGAGATAACCAGGCACTGTAACCTGAAGCGGCAATCTGCCAACGGTCGACCGGATATTATAAGTGACCGTATGACTACCTAGAAATGCAGGGCTTGACATCCCATGATATGTTAATGGCTAAAATAGTCTAACCCATGCAAAATAAGGACACTTTCAAATTTGCATCGTCGTTAAAGGCGTCTCAAGCTTTGCGGAACCCGAAGAGGTACTGTCAGTACCACCGCGACCACCACCATGACACAGAGGAGCGTCGTCCCTTTTGGAACATGATCTAGGAGCTCAACCACCCAAGGAAGCTCAGAGAGTTCATAGCATTCGATGTAAGTATGCAGCAGTAGGGTAAGGCTTTAGTAGGAAGCCCCCAAATATACCTGTTTAAATAAATGAGGTCCACATAGCTGGAATAATCCTCTTTATCATTTGTGCGGGTAGGGAGGGGGAGGGGGGTGGGGGGTTGACCGACCCTCTGGACCCTCTTGCCTAAAGAGACAATGTTTCGACGAGGTTGTGTTATCCCATATACGTGTAATCATTCACCCAATGTCTTTACAAACATAGATCTCTTGTCGAAGGCAATCGTCGTCACCAAACTATAAACATCAACGAGGCAATCGTCGTAAGGACATAGATCAACAACTACCAGGTGGATAGTTTCCTCGTTGATCTTGGTAGTTTGGTGAACATCCTATTCATGATAATGTTTGATAAGATCTTCTTGAAGCCGATTGTTTGACAACATTAGTCGTTCCATTATTCGGATTCTCTGGGGAAAGGAAGGAGACGTTGAGCCCTGTCGC
Organism: Papilionanthe hookeriana x Papilionanthe teres; assembly: GCA_022702705.1. Taxonomy (NCBI): domain Eukaryota; kingdom Viridiplantae; phylum Streptophyta; class Magnoliopsida; order Asparagales; family Orchidaceae; genus Papilionanthe; species Papilionanthe hookeriana x Papilionanthe teres. The sequence continues at coordinate 86,860,413 of CM040424.1, forward strand.
TCTCACCATTTCTTATGAAGAACCCGAGAGGCAGTACAATAGTACAACGGATTTTCTCATGGCGGAATCACTATCAACCTGCAATGCTATCTTAGATCGATCACTCATGAATAGATACCTGGCGGTAGCTTCTACTTACCTTTTGTCGCTAAAGCTCCACGACGATGGGGATGTAGTTACTATCTGGGGAAACCCGAAGAAGTGTAGAAGCTGCTATTTGCAAATAATTTTGACCTACCATGAACCGTTCGACATTCATATTTAGAGGGAGAGAGTCTCGTGACTAGTGAGGTCGTCCTCCAGGTCCCTGTTTCTAACACAAAACCCAGTTTGGTTTCTTTGATTAGTGAATTTTTTAATGCAGGATTCAAGAACCAACCAGTACAGACTCTTCAGGAGCACCAGTATGAGTTCGCTTGGACCACAACAGAAATACATGGTGTTTTGATCGATGCAACATGCCACCGAATAAACATCAAGCCCTACACTCAATTAGTCCAACAGAAGATCCATCCGACTATTAGTACTTTGGCCAAACCCATTATAGAGGATATTTAAGGTGTTTTTTATGTGTATCGGTCTTGGCTCGACTACCTTCAAGCTTGGTCGACTTAGCTCGATAGGCATATATTTGGCGAGGCTTGCTCTTGACTATGTTGAGTTTTGGTTGTCAGCCGGCCTTCGATTGACTTCGAGTTGGTAGGAATTGCTCTATTGACAAGGCTTTGTCGATCGACTAATCTAGTATGAGTGTGTATCATCAATCTTTTATGATGAACTCATGTTGATTGAGTGATGCTATGCTATCGGATAGATGGTGAATCATCGTAACCAACTAGGTAGCTCACTCTCTAAGAAGTGGACTTAAAGAGATGATTTAAATTTCTTTAATTTAGGGAAATTTACACACAACTTTTAAGTATTTACCTATCAAAAACTCAATTTAGTAACGAGGTTAGTTATTAGGGTTTATGTATTTTATTGTGCTCAGGTTTGGCTATTCTTCGCATTTACATATTTCATCATGCTTGGAGTTGATTGTTTTTCATGTTTACGATGAGAACATAATTGGATTTTGTTTTTCTTAGAGTTTAGGTAATTCATTGTGTTATAGGGATGGTTGGTCTTCTGGTTTATGATGACAATGTTCTCGGGTTTGGCTGCTTTTCAGGGTTATGATGACAATTTGATCTTTTTAGACTGTTGTTTTCTAGGTATATGTCATATATTGATATGGTTATGCTGAGAATTATGTGTTTGAAATTACGATGAATTATTATTATCCTATGGGGTTATGATGTTCTTTGGCTTAACAATGACAATGTGATCTTGTTTTTAGGGTTTGTTGTTATGTGGGTTTGTTATCATATGTTCAAAAGATTATGCTAAGAGTCTTGTGCACAGAGTTATGATGATATTCTATTGTGCTATGGGGTTCTTTTAAGAGTTATTTATTCTTTTGAGTTTGTGATTGTCAATTATCTTGTGGTGTCTAGGTATATATTCTATTTTGGAGGAGAGATTCAGTTTTGGATTGGGTGAATATGATTAGTATGAAAGTGATTATTGACTTTATCTCCAATTAATATTCTTTGGAGAGTCAAGTAACTTTAAATATTATATTGTATTGTTACGTTAAGATTTCTTATTCCTTGAGGATTATGAAGAGTCAAATGACCTTGAGAGCTCTTTTGGATGACCTTTATGTCGTTTTGCTTTTCGACATATATGAATTTGGTAATAAAAGCTTAAAAGAAATCAAATTCTTCTTCTTAATTGGTCATCGACCTTCTTAGATTGGTTGATTATGTATTTCCTTACGTTAACTTTGAGCCCTTAATGTTTTTTATTTAATCGCTCAATTTATAAAACATATACTTCAATTTTTCGATCAAGCTTTTAACTTTGCATGTTAAGAAATATGAGTTCAAGGATTTCAAAAACTTCTAGAATTTTGTATTTTGACTGTGGTATGTATTGCTCCTATTATACTTCAAAACTAGAAGCTAGTTATGAGAGAATATTCTATAGATGTTCTACGGATACAGCACATGACAACTAAGAATTTTTTAGATGTGCTAATGATAGAGGAATCCACTTCAAATAGTGAACATATTTAGAAAAAAATTTCAGAAGGAAAATTCTCTGGAAGACTTGATCATTTGAACATGAATTATGTTATAATAACATTAGTTATTAGTATTTTAATCTGTATTATTGTGTTATTATGTGTTAAGTGATGCATTATACGTGATGTAGTGAAATAATAGGCTTCTCAATTTTTTTAATCTGTTGAAATTTATTTCTATTGTTTTATTAGAATTTCTTGAAACTGCAAACTTACAACTAACCAAAAAAAACATTAGGGCATAACAATCTTTTTCTCAGAAACAAATATATCAAGACTGATCATCCAAATAGACATGCTGCTTCATCAACAACATCAGATAAGTTGTTTTATCTGAAGGCATCTGAGCAACTGTTTATCCAATAAATTGTACAAAGCTACATTGTCATATCAATCATGGGATGACCACTAAATAGAAATGAATGATCAAATCAACGGTTGTGATCAAAATATCTACTGGTCAAAATTATTCCTTAATAAGATATTAAAGATTCAAAATTTCAGTCTATCATTAACTTATTAATAGGACTGTAAACGAGCCAATTCATTTGATTAACAATTTGAACATAGCTCAAATAATACTCAATTAAGTTTGTTCAAATTAATACAAACCAAGGTTGAAATTTTTTTAAGGAATTAAATGTTGAATAAATCTAAAAACAAACACCATCCAAATCATTTATTTAAGTTCATAACTATAAGAAATATTCAAATTAGCGTTTGATATTTGCGTCAGATTTTTCCAATGCTAATATTTATGCCAGTTTTTCTTCTAATTTGCATCAAAAATTGGATTCAATATTTTATGTCAGATTTTGCTTCTGAATTGTAGCAACAAATTCAACATAATTGCTAAATAAACTCAAAACGTCAAACTGAGAAGCTGGATTACGACGGAATTTTCTTTGGAGAAGTCGATGCAAATATGTACTTAATTGCGTTCAATTATGTTCGACACAATTCAACGCAAATTCCATCGCAAACTTGCTTTTAGATAATTGCATCAAACAATCCAACGCAAATCCGACGGAAATTCGACGCTAATACCCTAATATATATTTCCTGCACTTCAAGCATCATTTCTTCTCATCCAATCTCGAAACCCTTGCTTAGAACTTCACCCTATTCTCGTTTCGCCACTCTCCCACGAAAACCTCATTTAAGACTCCCCTTCCTGGTTCTCCCCTCCCACTAAACCCTCGTTTAAGACTTCCCCCTCCCGGTTTCGCCCCTCACCCACGAAACCCTCGTTTAAGACTTCTCGTCCCGTTTCGCCTATCTACGGCGAAACCCTTGCTTATCTTCCTCCTTCCTTTCGGGTTCTCTCAAAACCCTAACCTTCGTGAATGAACATTTGCGACATTGTCTCCATTAGAATTTGCTAAGAAGACAATGACATAAAGGGTTTTAAGATGTATTTATGGTTGTTTTTTTCAATATTGACGGCAGAGGTCTACATGACACAGTTGAATATTAACTAAATTTTATTTGGATAAATTCAGATATTACTCTGATTTTACATATGAGTGAGAGATAATGAAAAAGACAAGAGCAAGCGAGTTGTTGGGCATTTTTTATTTCTAAAATATTTGAACTTATATTGAGGTATAGATGTAAACAATGGATAATTTAGATTAGTATTTGTTAAATAATGTTATTTTTCTTTGGTGGTATTTGTTTGTGATATAATTTTGCTTGTTGTTGTGAGAGTTAGTACTGTTGTTATTTGTGTGCAAGTTGTACGAATTAAAATGTTATTTCAAATTTTTTTCTTAGTTACAGGTTTTCGTTGGATTAATGTCGATTTCTAACAATAATTCCGACGCTAATTTAATGCAAATTTATGCTGGAAAATTTTTGACTCAAAATCTGATGTAATTGTTGCGGCATAATTTAGAGACGGTAAGTGTGACGTAAAAGTTACTTTCGAACTTTTTCGACACAAATCCAGTGAAATTGAATTAACGACCAAGTTTTACCGTCCGAGTCCATTTCGACACAAATTGGACGAATCCACCGAATTATCATCGCATTTGCCTCGATTCTGCATCAATTTCCTCGGACCCAAATTTGCATAATTGCTGTAGTTGAGCAAATTCATCTGTTGTTCAACAATTATCTTATTAAGTGTTGTATATATATATATATATATATATATATATATATATATATATATATATATATATATATATATATATATTTGATACTATTTCTTCTTTTTTTTATATTATTGAATATAAAAAATTTTATTCGTAACTTATATATTATGTTATTTAATTGATATAAATTAGTTAGATACTAATTTAAATCTATTTAATTCCTAATTATCAGTATTTATAAAATTATTTATCATCAAATTTAAATAGCTTATAATACAATCAAGTTAATTCTAATCCACCATGTACCCTGCTCAATTCACCACGACTCTACCCAGAGATAGAATGGGTGAGCTGAGTAGAGAAATGATTGCCAACTGTGCGACGAATTATGATCTCATTAACTATGATTTAGCCTATTTTGTTTTAAATGCCGTTCAAAACTTGATTAAAGACTAATTAAAACAAATTAAAAATATTTTATCTTTACGTCTTTTTATTATTGTCAGACGTTTGGTATGATTGCCAAAAACAGGTCAGTGAGACGATGTAGAGCTGGACCACTGCCAATTGCCTAGAGTGGGAACATTAATATCTGCAACATGGAAAGACTCATTTGGATTATAATAATCTATTATAGCATTAAGAAATTATGATAAAATTTCCTTTATAAAATAAGCCGCTTAGATAGCATCTGATTAAAGTCACGTGTCATTTAATAAACCCATTCCGATGTGCTTTATGTAATGAGGGTTTGATGGCGATTTTTCTCAACAAAAATAGTTCTTTGAGAGATTTAGAAGAAGGATCAAATTAGAGTAATGATCAAGTGGATGAAAGGCAATATCTATATTGGTGAATCATATTAGGGTTAAACAAATTAGCCTCAACATGACAATTCATAATATGGCTTACAATATTTTGATGAGCATTTGGATAATTGGGGGAGCGGCAAAATTTTGATTTTTTTTTAATGAGAGATTTATGATAAAATTGAATTTTATTATCATAGATATTACTTTAAATTAAAGTAGTTTTAAGTCAGTAAAATATTGATGAAGAGTCCAAAATGCTTTGTGACTCATATGTGTATGTACATTATCCTTTTATATTTCTAGTTGTTAAAATTTCAATATGTTATAATCTTGAGCAATAGACTAAAGAGAGGTTAAGAGATAGCATTAATTGTTGAATTCTAAATTGTCAGTGGTCGCATCCCATCTTAGTAAGAACATGTAAGGATAGGGCTAAAATAAGGAATTTCTGGTACAAAAGTCTAGTCAACCTCATAAGAAAAAGATATCATCTATTTCTTAAGTGGTGTCTTCTTTTAACAAGTCTTGGTAGGCCCCGATGGCAGTTACATAAATGATTACGTAAAAAGGTAAAATACATCGCAAAACTTGAAGTGTGTTATATAACATGAAAATGTTCGACTAGATGGGGAGTTTATGAAGTCGTCCTATCTTTTCGAGTTAATCTACAGAACTAATATGTTGAATTGACTGTGAGAATTATTTTCGTCAAACAAACATGTTCGGTTGATTTTTATCATATTTTCTAGCTAAGTTTGTCACACTCAACTAAGATGTTTGTCGAGTTTTCCTGCCAAATTGGACAGATAAGCTACCACCTCATGTTTTTTCCAAATATACTCACAATATTTTGATCATGGCTTGTGCATTGTGTTGGCTTATGCTATCAATTTGGTCTTAACATGTTTGACTATACACTAATCATCTAATAGGAAAAAATTCAATGAAGTGAAGAAACATGTCCCAAAGTGCTCCCACAATGAATTTGCCCAAGCATGAAGATCTTTAGCTTTTATTATTGAGACCTCACTTGGTTGTGATTTTAAGTAATTAGTAACATTGGTGATGATTATCCATGCACTATCCTTGGAACAACAATTTTGTTTCTTTAATTTAAAAATGTCGAAAGTCAATAGTGAACCATGGAACTATACTATTTATAACTACTAAGATCACAAAAAATATATATATTAATATAAAAAAAAACCAAATGATACTTCACAAATTATTGAGTCCTTTCTAATGTTTATCAAAAGTAGCATAACATAACTTCAACCATTACTATACTATATTAACCATTTATACTTTCAAATGTTTAGATTATCTTTAAACTTTTCTTTAAAGAAAAACCACACATTAATTTCACAAATTTCTTTCTATTTTGTTTTTCAATCTCTCATAAATCTCACAAGCAAGTCAAAAGTAGATAGATTAAAAAAATCCTATATAATTTTACTAAAAACACTACATTGGCCGACCATTTTAACGCATTCACTAATTCAAATCAGATGTTTTTTAATGAAAACTCATACTTTATATGTAACACTAATCACTATTTGTATCTTATTCACATATGAGAGACACCCATGATTAAATTCTTCATTGGAGGTAATACATACATACATACATACATACATACATACATACATACAAACATACATACATATATATATATATATATATATATATATATATATATATATATATATATATCAAAAGGGATCAAATCATCATTGAAAATATTTTGTGATGATTGAAAATCCAATCTTTATTGATTCTAGATAGATCTGTATTATATATTTAGTTATCATAAAATACTATTATTAGTGGAAATGTCACCCTTTATGGGAATTCATGATATCTTAAATGATTTTTTTCTTTAAGATATGAATAATATATTATCAGAAATAAAAATGATGTATTGATTGGTAAATTCATTTTTAGGCTAATAAATTGAGATTCAATTATTATATATATTTAGAATAACAAGTTCCTTAATTATCTAACAGTATGAGCATCACAATTTATTAGCATCTAATCATTGTTTTTATGACATCATAAATAACTAAAGTTGTGTGACTCTAGCCTATAAAATAAATTCATTATTATTAGCATTATTTAACACAATTCAAGGCACTCGGTCATGCCTAAACCTTGGCATTTTCTCTCCACTCTAATTTTTAACCTTTGAGGCTTTCAACCTAAGAAAAATGTGCATTAGGACATCATAATATTTGCATTATTATAGGTTCACTGAACATCATAGGTCACTTATAAATGGATTCTTAAATGAGTTGATAATAAAAAAATAGTCTTAATAACAAATAAAAGATAATGTTTCATTTATAGAACATATATCAATATTGAAAAAAAATGGATAACTGCTATAATATTTTTAAAAAATTATATATATATATATATATATATATATATATATATATATATATATATATATATATATATATATATATTATATTTTTTATTTATTTAATTTTTTTTTTTTTTTTGTGAATGCCATCATGTGACATCCCTTAAAGAGGTTATCCTTGTTAAAATGAAAATTCTAATATCTTGATACAAATGAGCCACCTAAATTAAATTATTGTCTTATTATAGTTCATTCATTTATAGTTTTGCCAAGTCTAAGTTATGATTAAATATGACCTAAATTCTAAAATCATATTCAATTTGTTTTTTATTTTATTAAAATTATAATTGAGATAAACAAACCTAACTAATTATATTGTGATAATTAAGTGTATCTATTGGTTAAATAAACATTACAACATAAACTAAACCAGACTAAATTAGTCGATCGACCCATGCCAACCAAGTTCAGCCGACCAAGCTAATCTCGTCGACACAAAACCAACTAAGCTTAGCCAGTCGAACCAGAAAGTAGCGAGATGGTAAGTCCATGCATGTAAAATAATAAAATTACCCTAGTATGGACTCCTAAAAGGGACAAAAATGTAATGTTATCATTCAATACTCTCCCATATACATATAGGAAAAATTTTATGAATGAGACAATGGATTATTGTTCATTCCTCTCTCTCTCTCTCTCTCTCTCTCTCTCTCTCTCTCTCTCTCTCTCTCTCTCTCTCTCCTTATACTTTATTACATAGGTGTGGTTCACAGATAAATTTTGATTTGACATCTTAAAAAGTGTGATGAGCATGATCATGCCACAAACAAGAAGAAAAGTAGCCTAATGAGAAGAGCCTTATAACAGAGACATCGGAAACATGGATGCAACTAAGAATTTGTGGCTCAGCAAATTTTGGCATGGAAGAAAGAAATGTTGGATGCCCGGAGCAAGTTGACCTGAGAGAGAGATCAGCATCCTTAGGATGAAGGGTTGGTGCCCAACTGCAAAAAAGTCCCTCGAGCCTTCGAGAGGAAAGACGACTCTCAATACTTTGATAGTGCTGAGACAACACTAATTGATCAGCATTATTCGGGTGTACTGAGGCACCACATCAGCTTGAGAATGTGTTTTCATGGCAAATATTTGAGATTGAGCCTTCAAAATGATTCAAAATCACAACGCTAGAGACCTACAAGGTGTGGACTGATTCACTTGACTGTAGCCTCATTTAAATCAAACATGTGTTTGCTGAGAATCACTGACATGCTAAAATGTCGTCTTTATTTATCACACTCTGTGAGTCGACCCTCAGATGGTTTAATGGACTGCCCTAAGAGTAATCACATCATTTATTGATTTCAAGTAGATGTTCGAGACACAATTTACCAGTTCCCATACCTCAAAAGAAATATGAGGTTCATCTAAAAGTTTGTCAAGGATAGAATGAGAGTTTGTGCTCATTTATCACCCCCTTCCAGAAGGATATGCTGGGAGTGTGAGACTTGAAACTCACAATCTCCCATGTCACTCTAGCTTAAAGACTTAAGTAAGGACCCTACTGATATGCGTTGGGCAGACAATGGCTAAAGATGCTAGCGAGTTGTGGTACAGGTCAATAATCATATATCGGTAGAAGAGTATAACTCCAACCATACCTCCTCCAAAGTAGAATCTTCCACCCATCACCCATAAAAAAGGACCGCCCAAGGTGAAGGGTGGAAATTATGATACAATTCACGTCCTTTCTCCCTTCCTCGTTACGAAAATGCTCTACCACCAAAAAATCATGTGGAAACTGATAGAGCAAACCAACAAGGGAGTCATGCTCACTATCCTGACCAACGTCCTGCTAGGTATGACGAGTGCCCCCTACCCAAACACATAAAACCCTAACCAACTTCATTGAGAGTTTCAATGGTAGAGGCAATACAAAATAAAAATTAGTTTAAGAGAGCTCCTCCGATGAAAATCAGAGCTTACCTCTAACATCTAAAGAAATGTTATGCCTGCCATCGGGATCACAGTAAAGACATTAAGAAGTGCCAATACCTCTGTGGCTTGATCGAAAATTTGATCATGTCAGAGAAATAGAAGGAAGGTGTAACATCAAGAGACGCGACCCAGTGGCAAGGGAAGGATTGAGTTGATAAAATATCAAATGAGGCAGTGTTAATCCATGAAATATATATCGCTAACATAATTCTTACAATCTTTGGAGGAGATGAAGACCCAACTCATTAAAACAGTCTAAAGAGGCTTTAATCAAGAGAGCTATACGTAGCCACCCACACACCTAAACGTAGTTGTCATCCTCTCATAATCTTCACCGGTGAATACCTACCCTCTTAAAGTAGTCCATAAAATGATACCATCAACATGACAACTCTAATTGTAAGTTATTAAATCGGTATCACCCTCATTTATAGTGGTAACTCCGTGAACATCCTCTCCAAGTCGATATTCGACAAGATGGGCCTTAGGAGCAAACAAAAGACAACAGTGGTTGGTCCACTCTATGGCTTTTTAAATGAGATGGAGGAGGCACTGGGAACCATCACTTTTGCAGTTACCTGGGAAGAAAATAACAAACTATTCACCAACATGACAGACTTCATAGTGGTCAACTCGCCACTCACCTATAATCTATCCCTAATCATCCACTACCTAATTCTTTCAGGGCCATTACATCTACCTATCATGTAGCAGTGGTCCTCGAGTAACGGAGAGGTGATCACTATTCGTGATGATCATGAGCAAACTCTCACATTTTATCTCCAGATGGCAGAAAACGTTTGAGAAGAACCCCTCAAGCTTGACAATGAAGGTATCGAGACCACCAAAACCATTCATTGAATATGACATGATTGATTATTATTCATTCCTCTCTTTCGACTTCTCTCTTTCTTCTCACTTCCAATCCATTTTTTTTAGTGTGATTCACTCACAAGTTTAAACTCAACATTAATATTTCTTACCTCATTATAAATCAATATGCTACAATTGACTCTCACTTCAGAATGATCTCTGCATCCCCCAAAACACGCATCCTAATTTCAATGCAAGCAGCTCCTTTGGAGGCCAACAAAGTCACAACTTTAATGGCAACAACACTTTTTCATTAAAAAATGAAAATAGCAAATGAAACCTCACAGCACAGTTTAATTAATATCATCTGTCCTCTTTGGTGCATTAATCCACTGCTCACATGCAAAAAAGTATGCAGCTACAGCATTATAAATCAATCCAATATACGAAAGCACGTGATGGCATATGCCATCGTAATCATTTCTCCAGCCGCCAACTGTACTTAAAACTATAGAAAAAATAATATTATCAGTTATTGTTTGCACATGCTAACAGTTAGTATTTAGTTTCATAATAATAATAATAATAAATCATGTACTTTATTTTTTCTCCAATAAATAGCTTTCTTGCTATGGATTTTAATATTTTTAGTATGCTTAGTTGTTAATCAAGCCTTCAACTGCTCTTATTCTCACATAGCAAACCTTAGTGATTGGCTAATTCATAAATTAGATGTTAATAATGACATTATTTCGCATCCTTCTTCAACACACACATACTTTGCACAATTATCAATTTATCGTGCTCGTTAACACATATTTTGCATAATTATCATTTTATCATACTCATTGAATGCATATTCTCTTTAAATTTGGGTTTGTCATTGCCAAGTTTTTAGAGTTCACCTCTACCCGTTTAGGGCAGTTAATTTTGGTACGGTGGCATTTTGAAAACGCACTAGACCTGTTTGGATAAACTTTATTTTAACGAACATGCATTTTCAAAACACTGAAAACAGCGTTTTCATGTTATACTTATCTTATCTAGGTGGTCAAAATTTTTTGGCTGCGATCTGACTTTTCCAAAAGAATAAAAATTTGTAATAGCCACCACACCTAATTTATTAGCAGATTATTTTTAATCATCTTATCAACAGATTATTCAACGAGTTGTAGCTGCCCCAAAACAACAGTTTAAGTTCACTTTTAGATATAGTACAAAAATAAACATAAGGTTATTATTAGTATTTTCTTCTATGTTTAGGCTTCACTTATATTTTTGTTTATTTAAAAAAAAAATTTCCGAAAAAGACAGGCAAAACATACCAATAACTCCTTTCTTTATAAACAGATTCAAACTATAAATAATTATATTCAATGGATTTATTTATGGCACTCAAAACGTCACTATTTTTAAATCTAGCACTTTTTTAATCCATTATGTTAATTATTACTCAATTATTAAAATTCATGATAAAATATCAACTCTCCCTTCTCAATTTACCAATTTTTTAATGCTTTGATTGTGACACATAAATATAATTATTTAATGGTGGTGAGACCTTCGATGCTCTATGGTGCTGAATGTTGGCCTTTAAAAGAGAAGCATAATGTTAAGTTAAGTGTTGCCGAGATGAGAATGATTAGATGGATGAGTGGCTTTACACTTAGAGATAAAATGCGAAATGAATATATCCGTAATAGGGTTGGAGTTGCACCAGTGACAGATAAAATTAGAGAGAGTCGCCTTAGATGGTTTGGTCACATTAAACGTCGACCACTGATGATCCGATTAGGAGAGTAGATGTTTTAATACAACTTATGTTAAGAAAGGCAGAGGCAGACCTAGGAAAACTTGGGCTTATTGCATAAAAAATGATGTTAATCTATTAGAATTAAACGAAAATTTGACACTAAATAGGACGCAATGGAGAAAAAGGATTCATGTAGCCGACCCCACTTAGTGGGATTAAGGTTTTGTTGTTGTTGTTGTTGTTTAAAAAAATTTAATAAGTGCTACTTTCGAAAATATTAATATTTTGAAGGCTGTTTATTTAATTATCCCTTAATTATAATAATTATGTCAAACTCAGTCATTTTTATATTAAAATTTTGAATAATAATGTGCAATGTTTACATAACATGATGTACAAATCAAGTAATCATATTCAACTAATGATTGATTAGATTTTGAAATTAACTCATAATGTGATCTCATTCAAAATTTTGTCACATCTACTCATGTTAGCGGAGGCAATGATGGCATCAGGTAGAGAGATAAAAGTAAAATATTTCAAGGTATTCTTAATATTATAAAAATAATGAAAATCAAAACATATATTATAACTAAAAAATATTTAACATTCGACGATTTAATTAAGAGAAGATAAGGAGTTGAATAGGATGGTATAATAAATTGTAATATAATTTTAATATGAATAAAATGATATAAAATTGATATAATAATAGTATCATTATCAATTTAATACATAATATTCTAATTTAATATTTCTGTTCTAGACTTTTTTAAATATAATTCAAAATTAAAATTTTATGGCATGATATATTAATTTTTTTTTAATTTATTTGTTCATGTCTAATTACTATTCAGGGTCAGTTTGGCGTGGCTAAATTCGCACAGCGCGGCGATAGAGCGTGATTTGTGGTATTTAGTTTGATATTTTTTTTACTAGCATTATTTTGAATATTTTAGATGGGAATTTGAACATTAGATGGAATTTAGTGTTTGATTTCTTAATAGCAATATTTTGAATAAGGGTTGGAAACATGAATTTTGAATTTTAGTGAGAATTTCATGCTGGATCTGTCTGTTGCTATTTTCATTTTCACTGGAATTTCAGTGAGAAAACTAGATGTATATTTTAATTTCTGGTGGGAATTTCAGTGGGCATTTCACTGGAATTCCATGATGGATTTGTATACCACTAAAATAGCTGGAATTTGGTGTTGGATTTTAATATTGCTATTTTCAATTCCAGTGGAGGAGGTGGTGTAGGGCTGTTGTGTGGTGTGGAGGTGGTAGTGTGTAGTGTGGAGGTAGTGATACAGGGTGGTTGTGTGATGAGGAGACGGTGGTGTGGTTTGTGAATGTGTTGGTGTATGGTGTGAAGTTGGTGGTGTGGTGTGTGGATGTGTTGGTGTGGTGGTGTCAGGTGTTTGTGTAGTGTGGAGGTGATGGTGTATCGATGTGTTGGTGTGGTGTGGAGATGGTGGTGTATAATGTATAGGGGGTGGTGTAGGGTGGTTCTGGAGAACACATTCTTCAACTCACTCTTGTTATCATCAGAATTTGAATGATAGCCTTCAAATCCTGCCTAAGGGTAAGTCCCTCTACAACAATCTTGGTCTGACACTGCGCCACTTAACTCCCTTTAGGAATCTTTAGATGAATCCTTCCTCGATAAATCATATTCACTGCTCCTTCACCTCAATGTTAAGCACCTAGTCACAAGCCTCCTGAACGCAATCATGAAGGGATAGTCCTAAATTCAATCAATTTCATTAAGCCTTTCATAGCTCTCAAATCAATTACAGCAAAATTTATTTCCTCCTTAGGCCTCAGCTTATGGACCTTCTCCTCTAGGTCTGACACCTTCAATTGCAAATCATTCACACCCTTATTATTATGGTTGAGATTTTCTTGTGCCTCCACCAACTCTTTCCAAGTACTTTTCAGATCCTGACATTGCATCGAGAAAAGAAGTCATCATCGTAGACAACACTATCATGCACTTTAGTAGTTGAGATTCCAAGGTTGTGACTCCCTCAGCACTGAAATCGTATTGGAGCATGTACTCAACATGAAGGAATTTGATTTTGACAAACTTGGAGTTCCAACCTATCAAACAAAGGCAAAGCCTCATTTGAAGCTTCATCATTTTATCATTCTATAAAATAAAATTTGCATAGTTTTATATAGATAGATGAAAAAAATGCATGAACACAAAAGACTAAAAAAAGACTCGTGAAGTTCTCAGCCTCTCGAAACTTGGTCCATGAATGAGCCAGCACAATTTTTTTGATTCGAATGTTTGAGGACTGGGCAAAGGATTCCTCACTTCTTCACTCCACTTGCACTATTTTTGAGGCAGTATTTCACAGTCGTTGCTCGATGGGAGCCACTTCGAGGGTGTCGCAGGAGCTGACTTTGGACGCCTTCCTTATATTTATTCAACCGCCGGAGAAGATCACTTGAGATGGAAGGAGAATCTGACCTCAAGCAGAAATTCTTTGCTTACAAATTCATCGATTTGGTACACCTTGAGTTGTATCTCCTTGAAGTCTCAAAATTTGGCATTCGTCGTATCTCAGCCTCAATGTTCTGGAGGAAAATAAGAAGTTGTAATGGTTTCTCCCATTTCTCATCTTCAATCATTTTTTTACGACCAAAAACCTCACTGACACTGTTATACCAAATCCTTTGTACAAATTCCAATCTCTTACTCTTCAAATACACATGACCATGTGTATCATTGGAAAATCCCACTAGGTGGGCCAAAATTTATGGCGTCAACTTCAACTCATATTTTTTTTGAAAAAAATTATCAACCCTATGACAATTGTCACTGTCTGATAAGTTAACTGTGCGATACTGACTCTGCTAGCTTTCAGAATATTGAGCAACATAATTGCCAGTGGAAGTCGCAAGCTAACCTGCAAATTCACCTTGTAAAGAGTAATAGATTCGAGGGATGGGGAGTAAGCTCAATCATTTAGAGCATGAGCCATATCATTCAAGAAGTAATACTTCTTATAAAATAGTATCAAATAAGTCACTATTAGGGTCAACATTGCCTCCTCATATTTCCAACTCTTTTTTTTTTGTTTTCAAAGGGTTGGGTTTGCAAGACATCGAAATCACACAATGTGGAAAAACCACTCTAGAATGGGTGACGCGAATGCTCCAAAATGTTCATTCACAAAGAATCCCCTATGAAACATGCGACAAAGAAACTTCATTTTTTTCATATCCTTTTCGCCCCTATTTAGGCTGCAAAGGACCTAAAATTCCCATTTGTAATGCATAGTAAGGAGAATCCAAGTCCTTCCTCACCTCTCCTCTTTAAGCTCCAAAGGATATGAAGTTTCGTTCTAGAATGTGCAGTGATAGACGACAGTCTTTCTTCATCTCTTGGAATCATACAACACCTTTTGCCTCCTTTTTAGTATCCAAGTGCCTGAATTTTGGTAATTTTCAGTTTAGACTAGGCTCCTAAATCCCACTACCTTAACATTGACATTTGATGTGGGCCCCTGGATCCTTCTGCTTGATCCAAATCAATTATCCTACTATCTTCCCGCACCGGCTGAACCTAGCCGTCCCATCCGAGCTCCACCGATCTCCCCTATAGACAGACCCACCCACATGTAATCATGCCTAAGTTCTGCATAATTACATCAATGTGTGACCTGGTTGCATCAACCTGTAAATCATTGGTCTAATTCAAATCAAATTAAGCTAAGATCAAGTTATTTTTGGAAGCTTCTAGTGTCTAATTGAAAGGTCAAAGGGATTCCAAAGCTGAAAAGCTTATAGTCGAATCGAGCGTCTCGATAAGATAAATCTATCATCGATGCCACTTGCCGACCACCATCAGCCTCCATCGTAATTTTTTATAGTCGAATCGAGCGTCTCGATAAAATTATTGGGGAAAAATGATCACAACTGTGCAAGTTGGAACTATTTGAAGCACGCACATTGATTCAATGTAATGGGAAGAATTTCTAAGGATCCAAATTCGACCGCTAATTCTGAAGAAAATTAAAAAAAAAATAGCATCACGGGGACACCTTTAGATTGGTTTCTGTGGAACTTCTCCTACATAATTAACTAATTGTTGGTAATCTAAGCTTAATAAAATCCCAACGATTTAAGATATTTTCATGGATATTTATAAAACATCATGCATGGCTACTTATATGATATATAAAAAGTATTAAATTTATATTATTACTTTAATAAAAATATTTTGTTTAATTAAATGATATCTAAGGAGAGAGCAATATAACGGAACAGTAGGACACTCCACATTAATTAAGAGCAATTTTACTAAAATAAAATTAGAAAAGATTTATATTAATATAATCCTTATAAAAATTTATTTCAGTTCTACGTTTATTTAGATGGGATAGTTTTATTCTAATTTTTATGTCCTGCTTCCTCTTTTGTCACATTCGTTCAATTTACTTCGGCTAAGTAGTTTCGGATTCTTCAGTATGTTTCTTTCTGCATGAGCCTGCAACTATTCAAGCTCATGAAAATGCAATATTCAAAGAAATGCTCTTAATTACCTTAATTACATATATACCACTCAATTCTGATGTATACTTCAATTTTAATGAGCATGACACCTTATTCGTGCATGAAAGATGTATTTCACCTCTCAAAAGCTAATATGACGATAATATTGATGTGATTTGAAAATTTGGAAGCGTCACATTTGTAAATATATAGAAATTGTGTGGCATGAATGTAAATCATTTACCTTTAGTAATGTCATGTGGGAAGTAGACGTTATTTGTGACATTTATAAGCACATAACTCTAACTTATCTGGTATCGCCATGCTAAAACCGGTGCCATTTTTCAGCATAATATATCGAAGCCTGTGAACTATAATCGGATGTCCAAATCATAAATTTTCTGACTAATGACGCTATTAATTACTAATTAATTGTCTCGTCCTACATCTTATCAGCGGAATTCTAACTCAATCGATGAAATCAATGTTTGATTTTCTCTCTTCTTTATTATTTAAGAATCGAATGACTCGACTTCATTCCCTCAGTCAATCAATCAGTTGAGCTAAATTGGACTAGGGAGGCAACGGTTGAGCGCTCTTTGATTTTAGATCAATATAATATTTCTTCTTTTTCTTATTTTTGGTTTATTATATGTTGAAATTATCCATTTCTGTTCAACCAAAAAATAAAACTATAGGAGTAGAACTAAGTTATGTCTAGAATTTTCAATTTCTACAATTTCTCTTTATAAATAATAAAATTAAAATTTTTTTTTCTATGTTTTTTAGGTTATTTAGTAATTTTGCTCCAACTCGACATAATTTTTGCCCAACACTTTTAAAAAAATTAAATATTTGCTGATTTTGTCCAGCCACAAAAGTAATATTGGTTCCGCCCCTAGTGTATATATTACTATAAGGAATTAAAGTTTTGTGATGATTAATGATTAAATTTTTAGTAATATTTTGCTTAATGATACCATACGTCTTTTGATAAATTTTGGAACTCTAAAAAAATGTTTAACGTTATATCACAATTTATTTCAATGTTGTTTTTAAAAGAACTTCTCTAAAGAAGTTGACTCAAAGGAAGCCAAACATAAAAAGTAGCACCCACCATAACACCTGGGAAGAAATATTTGTTTTTTCAATAAAAAAAATGACATTATTCATACTAAAAAGTTTCTTCTAGATCATAAGAGCCTTTATGACAACTCAATCAAATTAATTATCTTTTGTTTAGAAAATTCAAATGAAATCTAAAAGATTTATATAAGAATATAATTAGATACATATGAATGCAAGAAATCATACGTAGAAGATGAGCAAAAAAGATATTTTCGGATGGTGTAATAATAACGTGCTATTTATCAAAGTTTCTCAATTACATCATCTAATATAATATTATTAAAGAAAACTATAATAAATGAATATCATGTCTACATCATCATAATTCTTATTTATTATCCTCAACAATCCATTCTAAAAATAAATGAATGTGCGACATTATAATGGATTTTTAGTGTAGGCCTCAATGCTATGCCACACCAGTCACAATTTTTTTTCTGGATCTACAAAATGAATAATTTCTTAAGATAGCGTAATTCAATCATAACAATATTAAATATCTTTATATGAGCCACTAATGACTACTTTAAATGTTGGTTTTTCATTTCATTATGAATAATTCTTCCACTAATCCCTCCTAGATCATCAATAACGAAGGTATAAACAAACATTGACCATTACCAATATACCCACCATTATTGGATTATTCACCCAAAAGATGTCAAATCAAGTCTGATTAAATCAAAAAAGTTCAAGAAAAAAAAAATGCTATAGAACAAATTTCACTTTATTTAAAGCATATTTCTCCCTTCACCAGCCTTAAGCAGCCATGAAGTTGGAGGAGTTAGTTTGTAGATGTTCACAATGCATCTAAACAATCCATGAAAGTTCCAAATAATGATACTTGAAAAAAAAATAAGAATGCATAAAACTACAAGTTTTGTTTTTTCATAATGCCAAATATGCCAAAAACAAACTCAGTTGTTGGTCCCTCAATGAATTCTTATACAATTCAACATTGAAACAACTAATTAAAACACACTCCAAGCATTTTCTAAGTAATATTAATTTGAAAATTTTCATAAAGTATCAAAATAATCTATAAACCAATGGAAGAGATTTTAAGAAAATCATTTAATTTTGATAAGACTGCAAATCATACAAAATTCTCAAAACTTATTATTGAATGAAAGAATGGATTTGAGAAGATCTTGGTTTTAAAAATATTTTGAAAAATAGTTTAGAGAGAAAGAATATTAAGGAAGAACTCATGGTGTTTGTAGTATACAAAAGAAAAAAAAAATACTTATACTTTGATCAAAGTACTTCATCTAATACAACATCTCCATTTTAACATCAAAATTAGTGAAAAATAATTCGTTTAAAAAAAAGAAAGAAAAACCATCAAAATTAGTGAAGAGCACAATGAAGTACATATCTTTTGGGAGAAGTATATATATGTTATACTTTCTATAAAATAAATTTTATAAAATAAAAAAAAAATTGTAAAAATTATAAAAGATCGTCACAAATCAATCAAAAAAGAAAAGAAAATCTAAGTTGTTTGTAAAACCATAAATCCTCTTATAATAACTCACTTGTGAGTTATTATATCATTCCTACATGACAACATTGACAAGGCCGCCACAAAAACCTCGATGTCCCCTTATTTTATGTAGAGTTTGTGGATGCTCTTTTTCTTATGAATAAAATTTAAACCCTAAGGATAAAAGCTTTATTTTCTCTTCAACTCAATTTTATTCAAGTAAGGATTGTTGACCACTTTCGTTGATGAAGGCCTGAACCTTGAAACAATAATGTTGAACTTTCACTTGCTACAGAAAATTATGCCTATGACAAAATAACTTTGGGCTTAGGATTGGAGAGAAATATAAGCACCTAAGGAAACCGTATTTATAATATCTCATCAATTTAAATTCGTTCAAATAATGAGAGTTTACATTTCTTATAATGAAGTTTAGAACCATAATGATAGAATGCCAAAACTTAAACTTTCATTATAATTATATTGTTGCTGAAAAAATATGTACCTATTATATAATTACATCAAATTTGTAATATTCTCCTAAGAAGAAAGTCATAATATATTAATTAAATTATGTCTGCATCATCATAATAATTAAATATTTTTCGGTCAACATAAATCATTTTGTCGATCAACATAAATCATTTTGCAGACTAAACGGATATCACAGATTCTTTAGTTTATTTAATCGAGTCTCGCTAGTAAGCAATGTGTCTACTCCTCGGGATAGATAACTAGCTTGTGGTGTAATGCTCGTTTATTTAAACTATTATCTGTATGAGATTGGCATGATTTCATATTTTCAAATTAAATATTACTTTTCCAAAACTATATCCATATTAAATTAAATTTCTTTTTAACGACCGACATATTTGGCATGATTAGTCATAAATGTCATATATTTCTACAACGCTTATTACCCATTGCATTTCATGTGTTGTCGAAGCTGGTGCTTGATCCCTTGATTGAAATTAGTATATTTTCATAAAGTTGTCTGTAGAGACACTGAATGTTGACTCATTTAGACATCCTGATGCGAGTATTTACCCAATTAATATGTAAACTTGAGCAGATATTTCCACTTGGTTTTTCGATTCTATGGAGAAACTGCCTATACAACTATGTTACGAAGTGATATAGAGAAGTCCAGTGCAATTCGGTTGCCCGTTCGAATTCATCCGTGTCTAGAAACTGCACAGCGGGTCTCATAACATTCCCCGTGGGTTGTTGTAAGTTTATTTTGACTTTAACAGTTAAAAGTGTCAAATAACATAAGTGTTAATATTCTCGTAAGAAGAAAGTCACAATACATTAATTATATTATGTCTGTATCATAATAATCATTAAGTATTTCTTAGTTAGCTCATTCATATTGTCATCTTCATAACTCCCAAAACTTCCTGAGGCTTCAACGATCAAAAGCATGAAGTTTCTCGACGCGCTCAAATATTAAAGTTAGAAACTTTTGTAATTCACTTTGAATTCATATAAACTTCTTAGTAAACTTACAGTCAATATAGTATGATTCAGAAAAGATAAATTTATTGATTTTAAAAATATTTAATTCTAAGTATGATCTTCAAGTGACAATCTTATGAATTATGTTTGTCTTGAAGTTTTTCCTTCACCCCTTAGGTCATCCAATCATCTCTCTAATTAGGAGAAAAATCATGGAAAGCACTATCTAATACCTAACTCTTGATATCTCTATTTATGGCAGTTATTGGTTGACACTAAGGTTCACCATTGTCTATTCATTAACCCTTGTTAATAACTGACATCAAATTTGGATCATATGTCTCTGAACACAAGTGTCAAACACACACGAACATTGTCACATATTCACTTGTACCGTTAGCCACTAACAACATTTATCGTTGCTAATACCCATGACTGTCCTTCAAATATTCATCAAACCTACCATCCCACAATATTCTCCATCATGCTGAAAGAAACATTTGCTGTAGTTCAGACTTTATAATAATATTTCTAACTATAAAGAATGGCTACTAATCTTTGAAATCTTCCCTTACCCAAAATTTCACATAAATAATCATGAATATTCTATGTATTATGAGATATTTAATTCGGTATACAAAATGATTGGACAATACTAAAAATAAGTTGCACACCATCTTCTGTTATGAATTGAATTAAAACATTATAATAAAAAATGAATTAAAATGGCAATTAAAAATTTGTTATTTATCTTGATTTGAGTATAATATGCAAATGATGAATCAAACTATTTATTATGTTTATCTCAAAAAAAAAATTTTTTTTTAAACTTATCATAGCTAAATATTTAGTTATGAAAATGTGGATTTCATCTTTTAAAAGCTAAAATAATGATATTTATAATGATAAAAATATACACTTTAGGTGTTAGAAATATAAATGCATATGAATTAAGTGGTATTATGTAAATGCCCTTAAAATTAATGTACTAGCTGCTAAAAAGCTTTTTTAAAATATTAATCTTTACAACCCTAATAACAATTATATTTTAGATATGATTACTACAAAAATAATTCAATTAGTTTACAGTGTGAATGCACTAGCGGGCCGGATAGTCAGCCCACCAACCGTTTCTGACTGCTCTGTGGAGTAACCCACCAAATTAAGCTATCTGGAGAGTCCATTTCTTGTTAATTGAGCTGCCCTTTGTTGTTAATTGAGTGGTATTACTTTAATTATTCAATTCCATTTTACACGAATTTTCGACAACTCTCGTAGTGCAATACAATACGAAAATAAAATCACATAACAAACAAACACGAAGTGATTTATTTGGTTTGGCACAAATCCATCTACGTTGGGATAATTCCAATATCAACATACGGGGAGAGAGGAAAAAAATAATTGAAATAGGGCAATAAGTTCACAAACAAAAATCAACATTAATCTCTTCTATAAATAATAGAATATTACATCATACAAAATTGAAATTTTCTTATATAAAAAGATGTTTTATTTAGATCTCTTCTAATTACATTACCTAATATTAATTTTCCTAATATACACGCTTCATAATCTACAATCAACTGATTTAACACTTAGGGTCTGTTTGGGGCAGCTGCAGATTATTTATAATCTGCTGATAAGCATATTATCCTGATAATCTGATAATCTAGATTATCAGGATAAGCGGCTTGTTGTTTGGGGGAGCTTATTCAGAATAGCTTATTGGCAGTTGTAGCTGGATAAATGACTATTTTGCCCCTGTTTGGAGGAGTATCAACTGTGGACTTCAATTGTGAATGTAACACAAGAGAATGAAAAAACATAATTTAATTACCAAGCTAACGAGCATCATCAAGTAGAAAAGAAGAAAACAAAACTTAAAATCAATTAGCAAAAGAAATTAAATTTCATACTGAAATTATTAGTAATGCTATGGGAGAACACTTCATTCTGCTTCCTCTAGAAAATTATCGCATGTATAAAGTAATAATTCTAAGAGAAATTAGTTTTAAAAAATCAAAGAAACAATGTTTCTTTTTTGCAATTCATGAGAAATGATTCTCAATTATAATCAGAATCCAACTTGTATAACTGATGATAAAGAATGAGTGGAAAATAAGGAATCCAAAAAATACTTACAGTGGACAGAGAATGTGCTGAGGAGAGAAATGCTGAAGGATAGCTTCGATGCTGCCGTTCGAGGGCTGGAGGAATCGTTTGCTGCAATTCAAGTGCTGAAGGAGTCGCGACCGGGACGGGTTGGGAGAAATCGCGACCGGATCGAAGTGGGAATGATCTGGAGGAATTGGGATCGGTAGGGGTTTGGAGGAATTGCGATCGTGAATGGATGGGAGAAATCGCAAGAGAAAGATCCGGAGGAAGCGCGACCAGGAGATGGAATCGGGGACGAGATCAAGGGCTCCGAAGTGCGACGGGAGAAGGAATCGGGGACGAGATCGAGAGCTCGGAAGCGCGATCAGGAGAAGGATCGTGGACGAGATCGGAAAGGAGAAGGATCGGGAGGGCCGAAGGGTAATAAGTTCGAACAAAACGCCGAAAGCGGCCTCCGAAGTGCGTTTGGGATTAATGAATAAATTGCGTCGACGATATTGTACCGCCGTTTAAACGCACGAAACAAACTCCCTGCTCGGCGTTTTCAGAACGCCCACCGCACAAATAAGCGGCCCCAAACGGGCCTTTAACCTGTCATTGTAGTTATATTTTTCTAGAACAACTATTTACCTATTAAGTAATTACAACAAAACTATAATATTCTCTTAGGAAGAAAGTCACAATTCGTTAACATCATCATAGTAATTAAATATTTTCTTAGTTTGCTCATTGATCTTGTCATCTTCATAATTTCCAAAACATCTAAAACTTCAAAATTTCTCGACACACTCAAACATTAAGGGTAGAAACTTTTGTAATTCACTTTGAATTCATATGAACTTCTCAATAAACTTACAGTAAAGATAGCATGATTTAAAAAGACTAATTTAATGATTTTAAAAATATTTAATTCTAAGTATGATCTTCTGCTGGTAATCTTATGAATTTTATTTGTCCTCAAATTTTCCTTCACCCATAAGGTCACCTAATTTTCTCTCTAATTAGGAGAAAAGTCACAAGAAGCTAACTCTTGGTATCTCTATTTATAGCAGTGATTGGTTAACATTGAGGTTCATCATTGCTTATTCATTAACCCTTGATATTGATTGACATCAACTTTGAATTGTGTGCTATGCACGTAAATACCCCTTTAAAATTATAATTACCGTTTGGTTACAATAATTTAGGAAAATTACTTTTCGAGGAACTCCATTATATGATCATTTCGAAAAGTGATTTGCTCTCAATTTTATAAGATAATTCCAACTGTGTCATTCATTCAAAAACGCCCACTGAAGCATTTAAACAATTAAATAATAATAATTTTCCCCATTATTCGGGATGAGGAAATCTACACAAAATAAAATCAAAATCTAGACTATTTTATTATTTAATAACGAAAAATTTCTCTCCGGCCACCTTCTTCACACCAATGCCTTATAACTAAGAGGAAGAAGCGGGAGATTTTACTAATTTATAAATTCTCAAACTCTTCTCGTCCGTACATTCAAAATTTTCAAAGACTATAAATATCTCATTACTTCTATTTTCGTTCAAGAAAAGATTAAGATTAAATCTATTTTTTCTTTCCTTGGTGCTATTTAAGAGGTGGCGAGCATGCGGAGAGGAAAAAGTGGGAGACTTTGCGGCGGAATAAAAGTCGAAAAATATGTGGTCTATTGAAATTTATAAATCTCAAACTCTTCTCGTCCATACATTCAAATTTTTCAAAGCCTATAAATTTCCCCTTACATCTATTTTTTCACTGTTGGAATTGTTTGATTACACCCATAGTATCATTTGAATAGAATTTTTACAAATCCTATAAATTCAGATTTATCAAATCCAAAAGGGTTACATTCACAAGAAGGCTTACTTAGATTAAGGTCTAATCCAACTAAATCCTTTTGAAGTTTGGCGACGAGATAAGAGGCATCCCAGGTTTGTTTTTCTCACTTAAATCTGTTAAATCACTTAATAGTTGAATATAATAAATCCATTGTTTGCATCAAAATGGAGAAAATTTTGGATTTATGAGACGGCAAGATTTAACACTTTTTTTTTATGTTTATTTTTTTTATAGGTTAGGTATCCATTTCATTTATTTTTCCTTTCCATGCATCATATCAAAAAAAAATCTCATATATCTTATTGTATTTAAAGTTTTTTAACTTGGCATGTGTCGCATATTCTATAGTAAAATTGTGATGAGCACTACGATGAGTATGACTTTATTAAGATTTGCTTGCTATTAGAGAGGAAAAAGACGAAGATTTAACGAATTTATTATTCTCAAACTCTTCTCGTCCGTACATTCAAATTTTCCAAAGACTATAAATTTCTCCTAACATCTATTTTCATTCAAGAAATGATTAAGATTAAATCTATTTTTGTTCCCTTGCTGCAATTTAAGGGGTGGCGAGCGGTCTAGCTTGCGGAGAGAAAAAAGCGGGAGACTTTGCGGTGGAATAAAAGTCGAATTTTGGAGCAAACAAGAAGAATGAGAAAAATATGTGGTCAAACGAAATTTGTAAAACTAAAACTCCGCTCATTCGTACGTTCAAATTTTCCAAAACGTATAAATTTCTTCTTACATCTATTTTCATTTAAGAAAAGATTAAGATCAAATTTATTTTTTCTCCCACGGTGCTGTTTGGTTACACCCAGAATTGCACTTGAATAGAATTTCATAAATCCTTTAAATTCATATTTATCAAATCCAAAAAGGTTAAATTCACAAGAACACTCAATTAGATAAAGGTCTAATCCAACTAAATCCCGTTGAAGTTTGGCGACGAGATAAGAGGCATCCCCAAAGGTTTGTTTTTCTCTCACTTAAATACGTTAAATCACCTAATAGTTGGATTTAATAAATTCATTGTTTATATGAAAATGGAGGAAATTTTAGATATATGAGACGGCGGGATTTAATACATTTTTATTATTATTATTTTTACATTTGATATCCATTCCATTTATTTTTTCCTTTCATTGCATCGTATCAAAAGATAAATACATAAATAAATAAAAATCTTACATATCATATTTCATTTAAATTTTTTTATAGGATAATTTAAATTTTATTTTCCTTTTTAATGATAGTTTTCACTCACGCATATTTTTTTATGTTTTTATTTCAGATTATTCACTAATGCATTATAATTCTAACACCTACAACAAATTGATATGCGCATAAACGACAACATGACACAGCCTGCAACAAATATGAAGTTCACAGGAAAAGATTATACACAAATGTTGCCTGAATTAAATAATGAACACATTCGCAATATGCAAAAGTTGGTCATCCCTGAAGCCCTTGGAATGTCACCAGTGCCGAATATGAATGGTAGAGTACAAGCTCATACTCAGCTAACTGAACGATATTGGAAAGCTACTAAGCTAACGTATGCTGAGATACGTGAAATGATATTACCAGCATACAATCAACAACAAGTGAGACAGGTGGTAGATGCTATCGAGTTACAACCAGAAAATGAAATCTTCAAAGGATGGCATCAGTCAGAATGGTACGGTGGTTTTGACGAGAACTCACCAGAGTTTCGAGATATAATAATGGGCGCCTTCAGTGCAGCTTGCCAATTTAACTGTGACATTCGCGATGTTGGCATGCTAAATAATGATGACATGCAAGTAGAAGATGCGGCATGGGTTAAAGCTAATGAGGTGCCAATAGAGCGATTGAAGAACAAATTGAAAGAATTCTCTCTCCAATCTATTGCAGCATTAAATTATGAGCCTGTTGGTAAATATCCACTCGCTGCATACGTAAGAGCTTTTGGTCTTGGAATTGGTTTGTTGCCCGCTACAAATTCCTTATCACGTGTCGATTGGACTTTTACAACTGTTCAGCCAAACCAACAACATATTGATGAAGTGAATAAATTTCTAGCGGGCTTCCAACAACCACTGATCACAATTTGTGCAAATATTTTAGCGATGTTTGGGTTATTTCACCTTTCAAAAGGCCACACTTTCATGCCTAACAACAATGATATGAATCGCATTTGCACATCCTATATTAAGACTCTAAGGACAGAAGTGAGCTCAGATTACATCAATTCAATGTTGGCTCATAAGGAGGCAATAGTTCGTATTGGTCCACATCCATTTGGTTTGGCACAGACCTACTGGATAGCACGAGTTATGGGTCATCATGGGCTCTTGACATCCCCACTAGCATTGAGATTAAATGTAACTCCGCCACCCGTACAGAAACTAATGATAGTAGATGCTACAATGCGTGAATGGGCAATGTTACCTCCTGGTTTGGTTGTAGTTAAATTTTCCTGTGAAGTTTATGATGCAATGCAGAAGCAGATTAAGCACATCAAAGAAAACTCACCTGCGTATTCTTCCCTACATCGACTATATGGAATTCCTGAACAAGCATTCATCAACATTAACGTCGCAACACATGTTGAAGCCATGATGCCTACAATTTACAAGTACATAATGAATTTTCATAGAAACGAGCACGGCGAAAGGAGTGGCTTGGGATTTGCTCAATGTTTGGGCAATATGAAGCATATTAAAAGGGGCAAAATAAATATGTAGACTACTGCGTGGTATATTTGATAGTCGTATCAATGATAGTTACATATTCGACAAATAATTTCTATGTGATCAAATTTCTTATAATTTTAACATCGTAATTTTCCTTTAGACAAACAATCATCCTCTAAATGACTTGTTCTTTTGTAAATACCACATGAAAGATATTTGTCATTTAATCCTTGATTACTTTTAATTTTAAAACTTTCTTGTAATTTTTCTCGCCTTTTGATTTATAACTTGGATTTTTTTTTTTTTTCCTTATTTAGTTTAGGCGATTTAGTCCTATGCCATTGAGTTGCTCCTCGAGGCTCAATCAAGGCATAATTTCTTCAATGAAGAGACTGCCGTGAAAGCATTTTCTGAAGCACCGAAAGCCCATTGGGGGCAGGTGGCGCTATGGTTGAGTAAAATTTGAATGCCAAAATTGGATTCTTGAATAACATTCATCATTGTTTTAGTCTATGGGATAGATCTTTTTGTTTTGTTGATTTTGATTTCAAATTTTAAACTGAAATTTATTTGGTTGGCTATCAAGACGAGGGTGAGTGGTGAATGGTGATCCATTCATATAAGTAAAGGTTTAAATAAGATTATTTTTAATATATATTAAATTATCAAATGTGTTATTCTCTTAGTTAATCTATATTATTTTTTTTAACTAATATTTTTTAAAAAAATTTAAGCCTAATACAAAAATAGGTCAAAAAGAATTTAAAAATTATTTATCTTTTAAATAATATAAGAGAATTGAAGTTGAGTATAATTAAAATTTTGATTTTTAAATTTAATTACTTTTCTAAATTAAGTATAATTAAAGTTTAATTTCAAATTTAAGTACTTTGTTAGTATATTATTAACTAAACATTATATAAAAGCCTTATTAACAAAACAAAATAATAAAGAAAGATTTATATAAATATACCCAATTCCCATGTCTTTACATATCCAACTCCTAAGCTTTAATTTTTACACATTGTCATCTTATCTATGCATAAAAATACATACTGCACTTTTTTAAAAATTATATAGTGGCATTTTTTATGTAATATAAAAAATTATGAGTAATATAAGTAAAAAAGTAAAATTTAGGAAAATCTCTCATAAAAGTTTAATCCCACATTGTAATATTTTTGTTTCTTAAATTAATATAAGAATTATGATTTATTATTTATTAAATGAAAGATTGTTTTAGTCTTTTATGTTAAAAAAACGCAACTATTATGTTTCATTCAAGAAAGTACTAAAAAATAGTTTGTCTAACAATATCATCAATTTTAAATACATCAATTTTAAAGCACAATTTCTTCAAAATTACTCTAAAATAAACTTTAAAAAAATGAGAATTTTAAACATGAGAGGCCTAAATTATTTCTTTTAAAAAAAACTGACATTACATACTACAATTGTATGACATATTAATTTAATTTATTTTATATTTAAATAATGAATTATAATCGCAACATAAAATAAAAAAATAAAAAAAATCTAACTAATAAGTATATTTATTTTCATGAAATGTGGACTGGATAACCATATCTGTACTCAGAAATGGATAAGTATATTTATTTTCATGTTAAATAATACAAAAGGAATAAATTTTAAATAAACCAAAAGATATAAAATAATTGATAAAATTCCAGCTGTATCTTTCATTCAAAAAGGCCCACTAAAGAATTTAAATAACTAAACCTTAACCGTAAAATAATTAACTGATTAATAATTTATTTTTACCTTAATTATAATTTATTTTTTAATACACAATTAACTTTCTTCATTATTCGAGATGGGACAGATTACATGTGTACCACTGAATTTTTATCTATTTACATATTAAATACCTACATTTGAAATGATAAAGTAATAATTTAGCCACTCGGTATTATACAAAAATTCAGCACACAAGCACACACATATTAAAAAGTAGCAGAAGAAGATAACATAACTGTTTACGTGAAAAAACTCCTAGCCTAGACAAAGGATTTCACTATAAATATATAATTACAAGCTACACCATTTTCCATCAATTGGAATGTAAAGTTTGCAACACTACATCAAGTACCACACTTCTCCACGCACAATGTTAAGGAACACCATTTTATTGTAGGATATTCAAGCCATAAAAGCTCTAAAATTTGACTCATTCTTCGTCGCCCCCTCAAACCAATAATAACTCCTATAGCTATCTAATTGAACAACCCACATTAATTCCCCTTAATCATAGGATTTTTTGATGAATTGAGAGTCTCGTGATCTTGGGCTCATTGGTATTGAAAATTTTTTAAGAAAATAGGGAGATATGGATTACTAAACTCTGTTAAGTAGTTCTTAGCATACATGACAACAACATGGTTATGTTTACTTATAGGCACGAGCGACAAAATCTAAAAAATTTCTAAACTCTTACAATTTTTTCTAGAAAACAAAATCTAGATTCTTTCTATTTAAATATTCTACTGTATTCTCATTTGATACAAATATCCTACAATCTTCTATTTAAAACTTGATAGAATATTCTAGAATGTTGGAGAAATAACAGTAATATTATCACTCCTCCTTGACGTGAAGTTCCATTACCCCAATCATATTGTGTAATAGTTCAAACTTTCTTCTTGGAAGTGTCATTGTGAATATGTCTGCTAATTGTTCTTCAGTCTTGCAATGATTGAGTTTAATTTCTTGATTAACTCGGCTTCTTTAATAAAATGGTATTTGATACCATTATGTCTAGTTTTGTCATGAAATACATGATTTTTTATCAGTGATATAGTTAATTTACTGTCACAATAAATTTTTGTTGCTCCTTTTTGTGACTTGTGCCTATATCTTGGTATGTTTTGTAGCCATATAACTTGACTTGTAGTTGGGACAACTGCAACATATTAGCTTGGCTTGTAATTTTATGTTTCTTTGATGCTCAAGAAAATATTCCTAAACACAGTGTAAATGCATATATTGAGGATCTCTTCATGTGATTCACTGATTCGGCCCAATCATCGACAGTATATCTTGAGTTATGAATGCATTGATACTAGATACTATAGTTTTTCAGTCCTTGTAGATAACTAAGAACTCTCTTGGTTGCTCCTTGATGAACTTGGCTTGGACTTTGCATAAATTTTGAGAGTAGATTTGTTGCATAAATGATGTCTAGCCTCATCGTTTTTAGATAAAGTAAGCTTACAATAAGAATTTGATAGAATGTGTTGTCAGCCTTTAATGCATTATAACCCTTCATAAGTGCCTTGTTGTCTATTGGAGTGGCCAATTATTCATCTTACACTTCTTTAAAAATATTTATTGTATAATATTTATTTTGTCAAATGAAGTTCTCGTTTCATTTTGAATTATTTCTATCCCGAGAAAATAATATATCAGACCAACGTCGATCATCTTGAATGTCTTCATTAAAATCTTTGATCATCTTCTCATTATTTCTTGCATAGATAAGATCATCTAAGTATAGGGAGGCAATGAGAGTGTAGCTCATACCTTGAGTCCAGTTGAATAATGTTGGCTCACTTTTGCTCCTCCTGAAGCCTTGTTATGTGAAATATATGTAAATTCGACTTTATCAAGCTCTTAGAGCTTGCTTTAATCTATACAAAGTCTTCTTTAATTTAAGAACTTTGTCTTTTTGACTTTGAACTACAAATCCCGAAGGTTGTTCTACATAGATCTGTTTTTCCAAATGGCCATTTAGAAATATAGATTTTACATTTAGTTGATATATATTCCATTTGTCTAATGTTGTAAGTGCAACTAATGCTCTTATTGTATCTTATAATGCAACTGGAGCAGACATCTCACTATACTCAACTCATTGTTATGAGTGTCCCTTAGCAACTAATCTTGCTTTATAAATTTAAATTGATTTATCAGAATTAATTTTTGTCTTGTATACCCACTTGACTCCAATTATTTATATTTTTTGTGAAGATTCTATTAGCTCACATTTTTCTTTTCTTGATCATCTCTATTTCTTCTTTCTTATCTTTTCTCCGTACTTATTGCTTTGAGGCTTCTTTGAAGCTTTCCGACTACATGATTGTCCAGTTACAATGCCCATAGATTTATGATAGAAGCTGGAAATCTTTCCAAGTGGTGCTTCTGAAGGTGAATTGGCATCTTGTTATGGAACTTGTATAGGTGCTTGCGTTGATGATCTTGGTTGATTATTCACTTCTTCAACATGTCGATGTATTATTGGCATCATATTTAAACTCCTTTCAACCTTTTCTGCTTTCCGGTTGTATGTAGCATCTTCATCAAATTTCACACCTCGACTAATGATAAGATTCTTTGTTATTCAGGTATAGAGTTTTTCTTTAGATCGAGTACTGTAGCCTAAAAAATTCCTTTTTTCTATTTTTTCATCTAGTTCACTTTTTATTTCTTGTAGAATGTTAACATAATAAATGAAATCAAATGCTCTTATTCACAGAACTCGTTTAAATTATTGAAGGTATATTCTTAACCTCTAACACTATTTAATGCCTTAAGTAGTAGTTGCTTTATTTTTCAACATAAGTATTAATTTTTTTTTAAAAAAAAAATCTTAAATATCTGTAATTGTTCTTGGAAGAAATTGTCCCATGTCATTCTTGTGTAGTCATCAATGAAAATATAATGTATGTGTTATGGTCTAGTGATAGAGTATTCATTGGTCCACAAATATTAGTGTGAATAAGTTATAATGGCACCTTAGCTCTCCCTATTTTGTCTAATGGAAATGCTTGTTGATAGTGTTTACCAAGTATGCATCCTTGAAAAATATCATTGATTTTCTTTATTATAGGGAAATCTCTTATCATGTCATTTTGGTGAAGAATCTTTAGCCCATGGAAGTCGAAGTACCCAACACTTGTGCAAAAGACAATCACTCGTCTAGTCTTCATTGCTATATTATTTATGTTTCTCCATTGAATAGGAATACACATGTTCTAGTTCATCTAAATCTTTGCAATTTCAAGAGATTTATCCTACTTATTATATATTGTGCACGCATCTACTTCAAAATTCAAAGTGTCTCATTTCTGGATCATTTGAACTATGTTGAGTAGATTTTGATTGATGTTTGGAACTAAGAGTACATCAGTGATATATCTCTTCTATTTTCTTTTGCTGATGGTTATGTTGTCTCTTCCTATTGCCTCCACAAAATCACTATTTCCTATTTTGACTTATGACTTGATGTTTTCAAGACTAAAAAAATATTTTTCATTTTTTGTCATGTGGTTACTACCACTATATAAATACCATGGATTTTTCTTCTCTTAGTGCTATTGGACAAGTATATAAGAGATTTTATCTTCAATTTTCTTCAATTTTCTCTTCTGAAAATTTGGATCGTTGATTTTTTTAACCGATAAATATTTTCTATGTGCTCAAATTTCTTATAATTTTAACATTGTAATTTTCCTTTAAACAAACAATCATCCTCTAAATGACTTATTCTTTTGTAAATACCGCATGAAAGTTATTTGTCGATTATTCCTTGATTACTTTTAATTTTAAAATTTTCCTGTAATTTTTCTCGCCTTTTGATTTATGAGATTGCTAATTTGTTTTAGAATGAATGACCTATTCTTATGCTTCAAGTTCATTAATTTTGTTTTAGAATGAATGACCTATTATCATTTCGCCTTTAAACTTTTTTTTCATATGCTTCAAGTTCATTAATTTTGTTGGTGATAAAATTTCTGATTTTTCAATTACATAAATTATTTATCATACTTTTCTATTCAAGAACTTAATATTTTTTCTACAATTTTTTTGTCATAAATGGTTGCTCCATTGGTTCTCATTTGATTAATTATCTAATTTATCTTAGAATAATATTCTTTTGCTGTCTCTTTATCATTCATTTTAAGACTCTAAATTTCATTTAAGATTTTATAATTTGATGGAACGCATCTTTTTAATTCATCGAAATACCTCCAATAATGTGTCCCACACTTGTCATGCAGTTGTTGCGCCCATGATTCAAAAAAACATGTAATATATTATTATTTGTTGCAAAACAATAATGCTTGAAAGTCTTTTTGTTGATTATCTTCAAACGTCTTCTTTTGATTTGCGGAAAAAATTAAAGTATCTTCTGAAGCATTGAATCCTTCTTCAACGATCTCCTACAAATTTTGGTAGCAAAAATAGATCTTCATTTTGATGGACCAAAAATCATAATTTTTTCAATTGAAAAGTGGAATCAAGACATATAAACGGTTGAAGTCAGTCATTCTAGACATATTGAAATTATATAACGAATAATCGAACGAAGATATGATACTAATTGTTGGAAATTTTTGAAGGGAAGAGGAAGATTTGAAGTACTAAACTATGCTGAGTAGTTTGACTATGAGTTCACTAAAGTCGGAGCTCCCGCTGATTTTAATTTGATTTAGAACATCTTTTCCTCGAAAAAATACTTCAAGATTTGTGTCCAAAGCTAAGATTCTGTAAATACATAGTAATTGGGTGTAATGTATGTAAATGACCTATAATCAAAATAGCATTCAGTCAACCAAGGTCTTATGTCAAGTTACATTATTCTAAAGCCCTGGTTTGGCTCAGACAATAAATGAGAGCAAATGAATGCACCTCTGTTATTTTTTTATATTAGAGTGTATATATATAATTTTTTATTCTGACTCATAAAATAATCACAAGAACATTTATTTTATTGTGTCTCCAAATAAAATAAAATAAATTATTTTTTATCTCTTCATAATATAAAGGCCATATTAATTAACGGGATGTCTCTCAAGTCCTATATATATATATATATATATAATTTTGATTTAATTAAAAGGATGGTCGGAGGATATTAGACGAACCCCCAGTCATCTTCATATATCTAACTAATCGATGACCTGAGAGGACTTACAACAAACTAGCTAAAGTGTGATTCGAACCCATGACCTGAGAGGACTTACAACCATCAAAGAGATCGCTTCTACCAACGGATCACGATCGGCGCGCACACACACACGCATATATATAATATATATATATATATATATATATATATATATATATATATATATATATATATATATATATATATATATATATATATATATATATATAATCAACCTCCTATTCATGAGAAATAATGGACAAAATTAAAATCATCCCATGTAAATAATTAAGACGAAAGAACAACAACGCAATATTATTCTAATTGCCTAAAGACCATCGACAAGAAGTTCCTTCAACGAAAAAGTTAACACAATACTAGAGAAAAATATGATCTTCTAAAAGATCATTTGTCATTATTGTTTAATTTTTTTACTTTTATTTTTATTTTAATTGATTTATATTTTTATATAGTATTTAAAAAAGAAAATCTGTCAATTTTTTATTTTCTTAATATCATATAAGTTGATTTTAAAGACAGCAGAATATTTTATAAAAATACCTTAAATTATTGTAATTTTTTTTAAAATATAGTAAAAAAATAGATTAAATAAATATGTTATTTCAAAGAAAAAAAACAAATAAATGATCCCAAATATACTGTCAACAAAGAAGGGGACCTAATAAATCCAAAACAATAGGCAAATAAAAATCAAATCAACCACTTAAAAATATTTTAAAAACTGGGATACGTTGAACAAAATTTTTATTTGTAATGCGTGATAAATAATTCAGATATGGACGAGGCCGTGTTAATTTATGGATGCCGTTGATTTGAGGCAATTGGGGCGGTCGCCTTCCTTTTGTCGCTATGTTATTATTATAGACTATTTACATACATATCATCCAATTTCTATATATTTACATAACAAGCATCTAAACTTTACCTTTTTTATATTTTTACCACTTAAATCTCTCTTATCACATAAAAAATATCATTTTAATTTTTAAAAAGTGAAATAGGCATTTTCTTGTATAGGAAAAGTGACATGCATGCAAAAATTGAAGTCTAGGGGTTTGATATGTAAATGCATAGAAATTGTGTTGTATGTATGTAAATCTTGGAAAAGTTTTACATCAGCTAGGTGCCGAGTTCAGTAATATCGCGTCATGTGGCGTGTGTCGGAAAAAAAAATAATGCAGGGAATATTCTCCCTGTGTTTTTCATGTGTTATTTATATGTTATTGTGTGTTATTGTGTTATTATAACACCGGGAATATTTTATGAGCAGAATAACACCTGAATAACACACAATAACACCTGAATAGCACACAATAACCCATGAATAATACATGAATAACACGGAGGGAATATTCCCTGTGTTATTCTAGTCGAATGTTTTTTTTGTCACACACGCCACGTGGCGCAATTTTACAGGCCTCCGCATGTAGCTCTACGTGCGGAGTCCTGATGTAAAATTTTTTCGTAAATCTTTCGGAGTATGTGTTCTTTCAAACATGATGAAGAATTAACCATAACTAGGTTAGATTTTTCAAATAAATTAATTTCAAAAATAGTTCATACTAACTTGTCTTTTATTAATGCTATGCGTAAATGTATTGGGAGTTCTTCATCTCATCATTCCTCACTCAAATGCAAGATTTTATACGCCTCATAATATACGGAAATGATTAAACATTCCCACTCTTTTTCCCTTTTTTTTTAGAGAAATCTGTCCAAATTTTTATTCTAGTAAATTTATTTTTGCGATATGTAACCATTAAGGCTTCATTTGAATGCGTCTGCCTTCCGTTCTCCGCCCCCAACACTGTGGAAAAAAATTGCGTATGTAAACTGTACGCAGAAGCTGCGTGCGGAATAGGGTACACAGAGGTTATAATCGGGTTACAATCGGGTTACAAGCGAGCTGTAACCCATTTGTACCCTCCATGTAACTCACTCAGTATACGTGCGCGCTCGTATTGTAACCTTGTAACCTACAACTGGTAGATGAAATAGAAGAGCGTGATGAAGTACACGGAAGTTACTAATCGAGTTACTAATCGAGTTCTAATCCGGATTACAAGCGAGTTGTAACCCATTTGCATTCTCCATGCAACTCACTTGTAACCTGCGCGCTCATATTGTAACATTTGTAAAATAGGAACACGCAGGTTACAAGTGAGTTACATGGCTCGCTTGTAACCCGATTGTAACTCGTTTGTAACCTCCGTGTACTCTATTCCGCACGCAGCTCCTGCGTACGATTTACGTACGCAATTTTTTTCCCAACACCGTTGCCGGAGTCGTTTGGCAGCCGAACACTTTGGGAACGTCTTCAAAGACGCGGAAGAGTAAAAAAACATGAAAATACTGTCGTTTGGGATGGAGAAGAGGAGTCCTGTTGCGGAACTTGACTTTTGAAGCGGGCGAAACTCGTTAAAACAAGGCTTAAGAGTGTGTTTGGGGCGTTGCTGTTTTTTAAAGCAGCAGCCATGAAGCTGCTTGCACAACTTCACAACAGCTGTCGGAATAACAGTGAGATTTTTTTGAATAATGCTGCAATTGTTTCTGTTGAAAAAGATAATTATGTCCTTATAAATATAAATTAACCGAATGATTGTATTTTTCATAATAAATGTAGCAAAAAAACAAATACAACTCTATCAATACAGAAAAACACATCAAAAGTCCAAATTTCTTTTATACATTAACTAGAAGTCGTCCTTTTTGTGCGTAAAATTACAATGATAAAACCTTGAAAATAAATACGAATGTTACGATGATGTTCGTCTTCATGTCTAGAAAATCAATCGTTTGAGATTTTTTTTTGTATGTAACATCTTTCCTAGCTTGTTCACTATCTAGAGTGAACTCCTCTGTATCATAAATCAATCAAAAATATAATTTACGTAAATCTTTCCCATGTCCTATTTTTAGAATAACGAGAAAAATCTTCTTTCATGGTTGTCTTCTCTTCTTGATGTGCATTCAGAATAATGAATACCACAATGACAATCGGAGCTCTTGACGTATTTGATGACCTCGAACTCATTTTTTTTGAGATTATAATATATTACGTTTTTAATTAACAAATTAGACTATATGTGCAATATAATGATAAAAAATAATTACTAATCATAATAAAAAAAATAAACAGATGTATGGAAAATTATGCATATCTAATTTATAACCTTAAAACAATAAAAAAATTGAAACATTGAAGAGAAAATAGACATCGATAAATATATAATAAATCTGAAATAATAAACATCAACATACAGACACTACAAAATATTAATATATATACTCGATCAATTCACTAAATGATATGTATATTTTCTCTCAACAAGATTATCTTTTGAACATCTTCTTTTGGCAAGTGTTAAAGTCATTCGCACAAAAAGTCTTTCTCAAGCAGTGCTTGTCATGTCCGATGCTTGACTCATTCCACAGACATGCACGTTGGATTTTCATCGTAAAACCTGGAAATAAATATCATCTCAAATAAATGTGTGCGAGTAAAATTATATAGAATTATCATTGCAACAACTACTTTTATCTATTTTTTGAAGTAATAAATCGACATATCTCGCAGTATGACCCTCTTCTTCTTTCATACGACAAATGTTCTCTCAATACCGCTCTATAATGACGAGTGCATTTTGTTGAAAAATTCATTCTTTCATTTAATCACTTAGTTGTTGCACTCAAAGTTAAAAATATGATATCTCATATCAAGAAAGGGCTTTAATAAACTTTGTTGCATGGGATATCTCAAATCAATGAGGTAATATTTTCATGAATAATAACATTTTTAGTACATCTCTTTAAACCTAACGCTTCATATATCATCATAAATATACTGATTAGGTAGAGACTTTAAAATTCTTATCCACGTCGTTGAGTGGTGAATTTGAACACGTGACATCACGAGCAAACCTTTTCCATCTAATCATGTAGAATATAGAACACAACTTGAAGTCACAAATAGTTAATATATTATGTGATGCAGATCCACAGTGTCCTATAGATGCAATATTGTCATTGTTGTGTCAATGATTCATTACAATGAGTGTCATCAATTACTCCTATATATTCAAATCTAAAATATTTATCAGAATTTTTTTTATGAAACATGCATGCAAATTAAATAGATAAATTAATACCTAGAATAACTACAAGTATCTCATATTTCTACGGATTTCTCTTGCTATATGAGCAAAATGGGAACTATGATTTAAAAAATGTTGGTTGACATTCTAATCAAATAGATAACATCAATATCAAAATATCTACTAATTGTCCCTGTTGAGAGTTGAAATCTTTCGGAAGCAACATGAATGGACTCATTATGTGATGTAATATATAAAATTATGGCTACTATTTCCCTATGTGTGAATTTGGATGATCCATACAAACCATAATTACATTGCAATTCATTCAACAAATCAAACAAAAAAATCCCAACATCTCGAACATTCTATGAACTTTGCTTGAATGACCTTGGAGAAGATCACTAATCCACTAATCATCCACAGATAATGATGACATGCATGGTGTCTTGCACAAATTTGTTGATAGTATTTATTGATAAGATATATTATAATAGTCAAAATTGTTGCTCGTTCCATTATATTTATAACATTCGCTTAATTTGATGGATCCATATAGCTAATTTTGCTTGCCATAATAAACTAAAAAATAACAGGATATGTTATAATTGAACAACTACATAATTAAAGTGCTGCAATTAACATACTTAATGAAGTGTAAAAAAACACAACATAGGATATTTTTCGGCACACAAGCTTAAATTAGTACACACCAATAAAAAACATAATTAATAAAACATAAACTCACTAGGCTGATTATTTAAAAAATATCGGAGGCAAGGAATCTTCCTTTTCGGAACCATCAACATGGCTATGTTCAATCCCTTAAAGTTTTATAATGCTAAATATAGGGACATATCATCAAATATCTCGAAAGTGGAGTCTGGTAGTTTCATGACTTCTGCATAGAGAGGTATCCTTGAATAATTTTGTAAGCACTGAATGGCATATTGTTGCAAGTCGTATTGAGCTTTGAAATTTGCTCAGATAAATGTTTGATGTCAACCTTCATTTTCTTTTTACGCTTTTGTGTGGAGGGTGCAAAGCAATTGGAATGACTTGATTCATATTGTATTCTCTCACATGTAGCTTCCTCTTAGACTTCATTTGAATAAGCATATTCATGTTCATCCAAATTCTAAGAAAATTCCTATGTTATTGTCGGGGCATTAAAGCTTGTAGCCACGACCCCAAAAAACATATAATAAAGTCTTTCCTCTAACTCAAGATCTATGCTAAAACTCCTAACTTTTTTTGGCATTGGGCAAGACCCACAATTGATAAAATGACAGTTTAATTAATATGAGAGTATAAATAATTCATATAACATTTCTACTTAAGTTTTTTCTCTATACCACTCCTCCAATACATCCATTATTTTCTTAACATGGTCACAGCCTAATTCAGTTGCCCATCTCTTTAATTCTTCCAATAATTTTCAATTTTATTAGTTTATTTCATTTGTTCTTTAAATGAGTTTTATCATGCAATCTTTCTGTTGTTTCATGAAAGTTTTTATTATGTTTTGTTAACTTTGTTTATTGAAGTGTCTGAGTGGTCTATTTCCAATTTCGATCACTTCCAAACATAAATCATAGAATACAATCTTCATCTCTTTCTCATCGGTGATAGTTATACCACATTTCTTTTTTTTCCCAATCTAATGTATCATGAAGATAAAAAATTTGGAGGAAATTATATAAATTAGCTTATAATTAAAAAATTAATTATAAAAATTAAAACAAAATTTAATAAAGAAAGCATATCAAATTAGAGCTCAATGAGATCAAGTTATAAAAAATTGCGCTATCCAGGATTACCAAATGTATCATATAGGTTTTAAAATCAAGTAGTATATATGATTAACAGTGTGTTGTGTGCTTTAAGATCGTGTGGTATCTATGATTAATAGTGTGATGCGTGCTTAAAAACCAGATGATATATATGTTTAACAGTGTGATATGTGCTTTAAAATCGTGTGGTATCTATGATTAATAGTGTGATGTCTGCTTAAAAATCAGATCATATATGTGGTTAACAGTATGATATGTGTCTTAAGATCAGATAGTATATGTGGTTAACAATATCATGTATGCGTTAAGAACAAGTGGTATTCATGGTTAACAGTGTGATTTATGCTTTAAGACCATGTAGTATATATGTTTAATAGTGTCGAGTGATTTAAGACCATGTAGTAATCGTGGTTAGTAAATCTCAGATTTGCTTTTATACTAGTTAGTATGTGTGGTTTATAGTGTTATGAGTACTTTGAGAACATATAATATCCATAATTAACCATGTCATGTGTGCTTAATACTTGATAGTATCTATGGTTAACATTTTTATGTGTGCTAAGAACAAGTTGTATCTTTGGTTAACTGTGTAATGCGTGCTCAGACTAATTAATATTGTGGTTAACAGTATGATGAGTGATTTAAGACCAGATAGTATTTATGGTTAATAATGTAACATGCACTTTAAGACCATGCAATATATGTGGTTAGCAACGTGATGTGTGCATTAAGAGCAAGTAGATCTATGGTTAACAGTGAGATGTGTGATTTAAGACTATGCAGTATATACGGTTAATAGTGTGATGTGTGTTTTAAGATTAGATATTATATGTGACAAACAAGTGAGGTGTTGCTTATATTTTATTATTTGGAAAATAAGGGAAAAGACAAATCTCGAATATTTAACTATTTAAATAATTGAACACAACATCAAATGAATCAGTTGGCTTAAATCGGTAAGTCTTGGTTAGGCGACATTTATTCATCTGACTGTGTTGAATCTGGTTTGTTAGTCAGCCTTTGATGGTTGTCGAGTCGGGAGGACTTGAATTAATTGAATTGGCTTTGTTGTTTGGTTGTGCTAGTTTGATTGTGGACTATTGATCCCTAGTTAAATATCTATCGATAGAGTAAGGCAAGGTTATGAGACAAGGAGAATCACCGTAATCCAATAGGTAGATTATTCTCTAACAAGGTGATCTTTTGGGATGCTCTATTAAGTGTGTTATGGCCAGTTCTTAGTCCCTAATGAAGAATCTTAAGGGCGTCTGTGAGAGGTTAGCGATGATAAACTCTTCCTTTGAGCTGGGTTGTGGCGAGAGAGGGGTCGATGCCTCTGCTTGGCTCGATTGGCCTTGG
The DNA here is from genome assembly GCA_022702705.1 of Papilionanthe hookeriana x Papilionanthe teres. Taxonomy (NCBI): domain Eukaryota; kingdom Viridiplantae; phylum Streptophyta; class Magnoliopsida; order Asparagales; family Orchidaceae; genus Papilionanthe; species Papilionanthe hookeriana x Papilionanthe teres. The sequence goes on from CM040424.1 coordinate 86,901,780, forward strand.
TCTCGGTTCAAATAACCTACATTTGATTGGTCTCTAGCCTTGATTCTGGTCACCTAGTTAGGCAGGTCATTTCATATTCTACTAGTGAACCCTTAATCTTATGCTAGTAGATCCTTAGTCTTCCGCTAGTGAACTTTTGGTCTTCCGTCCGTGGTCCCTTGGTATTGCCCCTATGAGTTTTATTTAGTTGTGCTCCTCTCTTCACTTGTCTGTTGATCTACTCAAGATACATGCAAACTTACATATCACTCAATTCGTGCTTATTTACATATCTAGCACCTACACTTATCCTTTTTCCCCTTTTTACTACTGGTTTATTTCTTATTAAACAAAAATATCATTTTTTGTTTATCTTTTTGAAAAGTGAAATACTCCTTTTCTCATTCAAAAATTGTTATGTAAAAGATTGAAGTTTAGGAGATATGTTAACACATGGGTTTTGAGCGTTATGTGTGTAAATCTTCCATCACAAAAAACAAGAAAACTTAATTCGGTGCAACTATTTAATCCCACGTGGGAGTGTACGTGGGCGTGTTCAGTTTAAATTGCTCTCTAGAAGTATGCGACTCGTCCTTTTTTATTGTTCTAAAAGTACGTGCCTTCAAAGAGTGAGTTCCGTGTGCAATTGATTTATTTGTTAAAAGATATTATTTATATATGTTTAATAGTTTTATTTATATTTACTAAATTTCATTCTATTATTATTTATTTGTAATCTAACGTGCTTAATAATTTTTATTAAAATTGAGGGCCTGCTGCAGCTTATTTAGTGCGGTGACATTTTGAAAACGCACCAGCCCTGCTTGGACAGCTTATGCATTTTCAAAAGACCGAAAACAGTGCTTAATAATTTTCTGGTTATGATCTGACTTTCCAAAAAAATAAAAATTTTTAATAGCCACCGCATCTAGTTTGTCAACAGATTATTTTTAATTAGCTTATCAGTAGATTATTCAATAGGTTGCAGTTGCCACAAATAGACCCTGAATGTGGCGTGACTCGGCTCTTTAAAAAATCTATTTAAAGAAGCAGAAGTTGTTTGTAAATGAGTTTAGTTTTGAGAATTTTTACAGCCAGTACGAACTAAGCAAAATAAATCAGGCTGAAAACGAACTTTCTAAGAGCCATTATGGACATAGTTAATTTTGAATGAGACAAGCAATAGCCAACTTTGAACTCACTTAAATTTGTTTACAATCTTACAGAGTGCGTTTGAGATGAAGATTTTTATTTTTTTGAAAAAATTATGTTTTATCTGTTCTTAGAAATTTACACTTTAAAATTGTATTTTCTCATCAGATCTTATTATTTATGATGATTATAAGAAGATTAGGATCTAATATTTTTAATATAAAAAAATTTATAATAATTATCATATTTTTTTAATAATAATTTTTTTTTTTAACAGCCCCGCACAACTTTATAACGTCACCAGCATATTGCATCAGGACACCTGATGTGTCAATGGTGGGGCGTCACGTGGCAAGTGGGCCCCGCCACCATACATTGTCATTGGCTAATGTATGGGATGGCGGGACCCACTTACCACGTGGCGCAATAATATTGACCTCCGCATGCATTAGAAGTATACAATATTTTTTCCCAGCATAAGTGCTTCACATTTTGTCATTTGAGACTCTAATAAACAAACGATGGCTAACGATGGCTACGAAGCGACATCAACGTTGCTGCAGGCACCCATCATCCTCTCCTCGCCTCCCAACCAGTACTACCACCCCACTGCGCTCTCCGACATTAACACGGCATATGCATCTGCTGCTCCAGCTTTAGCTCTGAAGCAATGGCCCTACTTACTTACACCCCACTCTCTCTAGCGCGCGAAAAAAGCTTCTTTCTCCCCTCTACCGTCGCTATCCTTCTTCCCTTTTTCGTCTCCCTACTGTTACCTATGTTCATCCCCACTCCCCTTCCCCAGCTAAATCAATAATGCAGAGCAGCAGCTGGATTCGAGGGGGAGGTCCTTCAAAAGAGAGAATGTCACAGGCTGTACAGCAGGGCATGGTTGGCCCGTTGCTTTTAACTCGCCCGCTTTTGGCTAAGCTTCATGTTATTTGGAGGAGCGCACCCACGACACGGTCCTAGAAATAAAAATAATGGAGAAATGCTATACGATCCTTGTCTTCTTCCTCCTCAATTTTGACTGGGGAACTTCTCCATGGCAACACTCCCTCACTTGCCGGCTTTGCCCCGATATAAGTGGCAGAAAAATCTTCGACAGTCGCTCTAGCAACTGTTCTCCTGTACGATACTTCTAGGGTTTTGCTTTCGTGGGGCATGGCGATCGATCTTAACACTTTGGGGGATGAATCGGAGGAATCGGCGGAGCAGAAGAAGAGGCCGCAGGAGTCGGTTTGCTTGGAGCTATGGCATGCTTGTGCGGGGATGAGGACTCCGCTGCCGAGGAAGGGGAGCTTGTTGGTGTACTTTCCACAGGGACACCTCGAGCAGCTTGCAGGCGGTGGAGATGACGTGCTTCTGCGGTACGGTGTTCCTTCGCACGTGGTCTGCAGGATAGTCGACGTTCAGCTACGCGTGCGCGGTTTTCTTCCTTTCTCTGGTTTTGAGTTTTGGGGTATAGGGAACGGATTCCGATGGCTGAAGTTGCGTTTGTTTGCAGGCGGAGGCGGCGACAGATGAAATCTATGCGCAGCTTTATGTGGTTGCGGATGGTGAGGTTGGTTGGCTTATATTCCTCCTTCGAGTCTTCTATTCTGTTCATCTGTGCTAGTTTGATCTTGTTTCTTGTAATGAGTAATTTGGATAATTTGATTTCTTCTGTGTAGTCCTTGTGTTCCATTAGATAGATGAGAAAACTTGTTCTCTTCCATTTTCTTCAATGGATGTTTTTTATCACTGGGATTTATATGCTCAGATGAATAGTCTCTCAAGCTTGTTAATTTTGGGGGGATCATCATGCAGGGAAGTGGAAGGCATGTTCATGAGGATAGAGCAGAAGGGGATAGGGAAGAATTGGATGATATGGATAACGATACTAAATCTCCATTTCCTCACATGTTCTGCAAGACTCTAACTGCTTCTGACACTAGCACTCATGGTGACTTCTGTGTTCCACGCCGAGCTGCAGAGGATTGCTTTCCTCCGCTGGTAAACTAGGAGCTTTAGTCATTCTTTAGTTGCTGAGAAAATAGATTCTTTTATTTCTTGGGCAGGCATTTATGTCGATATGATCCATAACTTTTAGCTGGGAGATTTACATAGTTAACACTCAATTCTATGTATTTACATATCTAACACCTAAACTTCAGTTTTTACGTATATGCCACCTTATTTATTCATGAAAAGTGTAGTTCACTCTTTAAAAGTTAAAATAGTGGTTTTTTATGTGATATAAAAGAGTTGGTTGGTATAATTGTTAAATGGAAAGTTTAGGTGTTACAAATGTAAATATATTGGAATTAGATTTAATTCCATTTGATTAAGTTTGACATGTTTAAAAATGTTACTTTTTAGGATTACAAGCAGGAGAGGCCTTGCCAAGAACTTCTAGCAAAAGATCTACATGGTGTGGAGTGGCATTTTCGACACGTCTATAGGGGTAGGAAACAAATCCTTCTACATTTATACTACTTCTGGCACAGTTATAATTATCTTCTACTTCTTGGGTTTTTATGGTAGATCATCGAAGCATATTCCTCGATGATGCTTTTCTGTGGTTATGTCAACCTAGAGTTTTTATTTTTCTAGTTCACTCTCAACGGGTGATCAAATCATTAAAAGGCATGAATGTTTTAGATGTATCGGGCCTACTATTCATAGTTATGGTTATATAGAAGGAGATGTTATTAGTAGAATTCAAGTTGATTGGTTGAAGTGGAGGAATGCATCGAGCCTATTGTGTGATAGAGTAGTACTACATAGACTTAAAAGGAAAGTTTTATAAGATGGTGATGAGACCTGCAATGCTTTATGGCGCAGAATGTTGACCTTTAAAAGATAAGCATAAAACTAAGTTAAATATTGTTGGGATGAGAATGATTAGGTGGATGAGTGGCTTGACATGACAAAAGGCGAAACGAATGTATCCGTGAAAGGGTTGGTGTAGCTCTAGTGGCAGAGAAGCTTTGAGAGATTCATCTTAGATGATTTGGTCTCATTAAACATTGACCATCTGATGATCCGGTTAGGTTAGTATTTGTTTTATATTCGACTTATGTTAAGGAAGGTAGAGGCAGACTTAAAAGGACTTGGGCATATTGTATAAAAAACGATCATAATTTATTAAAATTAAATGAAAATATGACACTCAAAAGGTGGACACTATGGCGAGAAAAGGATTCATGTAGCTCACCCCACTTATTGGGATAAAAGTTTGTTTTTGTTGTTGTACTCTCTAGTAATTATATAGATATGAATAGTCTAACCGCCCAAATAAACCCAAATATAAAATAAAGTTTTCTTAATTTTTGTGATCGTTGGGTTTTCCCCAATCAATGAGAATAGCCATATGTATACATCATCTTCGGGTAGAAGAGTAGGATTTTCATTATTTGCATGGATTTTTTTGAGGGTGTGAATTAAAAAGAGAAGGTGTGCTAGGGGCATATTGCTCTTACCAATGCAAGGTTTGAGGTGTCGATGCATGTTATTATCTCTAAAAGCATAATGATCTTTTCTAAATTCATTTTTATGCTTGCTGAATGGCACATGACTTTTCTCATAATTTATTTTTATTGCAATTATGTAATTGCTTTGCTCGCTTTGTAAAGATTTCTGAGCATCGTTCGATTTTTTATAGGAGCATTTACATACATATCATACAATTCTTATGAATTTACACATCTCTCACCTAAACTTTCATATTTGCACACATAGCACTCAAATCTTTAATATCACATAAAAAATAGGATTATTACTACATTTTAAAATTCAAATACACATTTTAATGCAATGGTTTAAAGCACCAAAATGCTATGTGTAAATATGAAGTTTTACTTATGAGATATGTAGATACATTAGAATTGTGTGCTGCTTATGTAAATTTCCCTTTTTATATTATATTCTTAAAACAAAAGCATGCTTCTTTGAAGAATTTTCATATGGCATGTTTCTATCAATGAAGTAATGCAAAATTTTCTATTATTTATCTGTGGAAACTGTACGTGGAGTAGTAAGTTGTTAGTTATATAAAAGACTGTCTGCTCATGGCAGGTGATCCACGCAGGCATCTGCTTACTACAGGTTGGAGTGCTTTTATCAATAAGAAGAACCTTGTGTCAGGGGATGCTGTTCTTTTTCTTAGGTACATTAAGGTCGGTAAAATCATGGTTCTTTCTTTATGTTGGACCAATTTAATATCAATCTATATTGTTAGTGCAGGGGGAATGATGGGGAGCTTAGATTGGGGATAAGAAGGGCATCTCAAATCAAAGAAAGAATTTCTCATGTAATGCCGTCAAGTCAAATTTTGAATGCTGGAATTGGATCGCTACAATCATTGGCGAATTCTATCGCCTCAAGGAACATTTTTCAAATTAGTTATTTCCCAAGGTAATGCATTAGGGAAAACACAAAACTTCTTTAATTTAATGCTCTACACCATGCTAAGTGTGTGTGTTGTTTTGAAATCAATTACCTAGCATGATTGAATGAGGAATCACTTAACCACCAGACTCCATAGAGACCAATAGAATGGAGTGACCATTAATTCTGCCTTTTCATCACAACCATACATTAGCTCGCAACCTTTAAAACGGACTCTCTTCCTTGCCTCAATTTCTCTACTATATAATATATATAGATAATATGTATAGGGAGAAAATATGCATTACAATTTTCAATGGATACTTCGCTCATTTTCTCTATTACAATAGATTCATGTGTCTTTGTATCATCTTCTTAAATTTATGGATGGATACTGATTCACACTGTTCTATATGGTATTACAGAACCATGCTTAGCATCAATGTTACCCTTCTCTCATTTTTTGAAATTTTGTAGTATTTCTTCATGGAAAACTCTGCCATTTACTTGATGAAGACTCAATTTTTCTCAACTAGTTGATGCCATTATACTATCTCCCCTCAAATTCCTAATGTCAAATATCGAACAGATAGGCCAAATTTAACTTACTAGTGACAACTATCTCATTCGTACTCAAGTTCTTGAAGAGATCCAATTGCTATCCTACCTACCAAAATACTCCTAGACTCAATAGGCTCATCGACCCATACCTATCTTTATAATATTTAGCTACTCATATGCCAAAATCTTTGTGTTGCTTTGTTCTCGTCTATTATTTTCATTAAGAGGACTTTTTTCGGAAATAAATATTTATACAATAGGTTAAATTATACAATAATTTAGTAAATAATTACAGCTCCATTATGCATATGCTCAAATATGTGTAGTTGAAAGTGATTAAATGTTGATAAACATATGTATTTTTCCTTAATTACAATCTTTTAAACATTTTCACCCCAGAAGCATCGTCTAAAATATGGTACTAATTAAAATACATACATTTCACTTCCTTTCTCAAACATTTTTATTTTCATTTTTATGCACAGGTATGATAACATTACCGGCTAGTACTGTAAGAGAGTGACCCTTGTGATTGATTTTTACTTTTATGCTATTAAAATTTTATTTAATTTATTTTAATCATTAAAATAGTTATTAATTTTTTAGGGCGAATGCAGTATATGAAATATTTGTAAACATTAAACATTCATATAATTTGTGAGTACTTTCACGGTTTAATCTTTGAAAACATAAATTCATTTTAAAAATAAAAGAATTTAATGCAAGTAAGAAAGAAAGTCTCCACCTTGGCCTATAAAAGATTTATTATGTAGCTTAATCTTCATTTGTCACTTCTTTCAATGAATTACTTAGTCTCAAATCATTTCTTTAATCATAATATTTATAAAATGATATTATACTGCATTTTTAATTAATTGTGTATTTAATTTGCTAAATTATATTCTCTTTAAACTTGCTAAAGTTAGAACATAATGTCTATAAGTTAACAATAGAACTTGAATGCATAATTTTTTTTAATCATTAAAATATAATATTTATGATTGAGCAGCATATTTTTCGTATATTCTTTTTAAATCCCCTAGCACCAAGTTTATCAAATTTAGTATCGTCCTCCTATCAAGTCCAACAAAATAGAAGAATTACAAATTAATAGAATTACCTCAATTGCATTCTTCTTTTTTTTTTTTTAACTTCAACAATTTCCTTTCAACATTTAAATTTGTATACTCCACTTTCATTCTCTGATATTAATTTGTAAAAATCTATTATGAATACCTAGTCAGTTCTTAAAATAAATTTAATTCTTAATGAAATTAAAAGTAAACACTAACCTTCTGTATAGCTTGCTCAATTTAGGAAATTTCTCGTGTCTCCTGTACATGCATGTATTTCACTCTTGGCGCTTTATTCCTTACCTCGCTCTTGATTGCTCGAGATCACGACTCCTTCGACAGTTGCTCCGTTCGATGCTCTCGTCTCTCCATCTTCTATAACGGAACCTCTTGTCGTTTCCATCGAACCGATGTAGTCGGTTCAAAATTTTATTTATTTATGTTTTTAATTATAATTTTTTCATTTATTACAAAAATAACCAACCGTGCAAAATAGCCAAATTCAACACGTGCCAAACCCCATCTAGCTCTACTCTCCTACTGTGTATGAGGCAGTGGCTCCCATTTCTCGGGTCATGTTTGCAATTTGTCACACTATGCAGGATGTGGTAGTTATTCCTCATTGTTGTGGGATAATCGTCGCAGCTAGAATAACGTTCAAAGGAAAAAGAAAGAAAAGAAAAAAATGCGACAAGAGACACAAGCGAATTTACGTGGTTCGATCCGAATGGATGCACGTCGCGGGAGGAAAAGCGTCAGACGATCTTACTAAGATATTTGTGAGAGAATACGTCAGTCAAGATGAGCCTCAATGCTTCGTGGATCTTCTTGACTCCAAGACCCACATAGATGCACTCCTCACTCAGCCTCGAGCTAATCTCACCTACTGAAGTCTTGGACGAGAATTTCATACTGGCTCTCACCAAAAGATCCTCATATCAAGCCTCACTTACACATCTCATTATATAATACAAGGTGGCTAATCGAAGAGGTAAAGGGGTGGACAAAAAAATACAAGAATGCCCGCTAACTAATTGTGAGTCATAAGTGACGATTCTCGCCTGAGCTCTCGATTTCAAAGCTACGAAAAAAAAAAGATGATTCCCTCCACAGCCACCCAGGCGCGCTCGGCACGTGAGTACAGGTTCACTAAGTCCGAACGATGTTTGAACTTAGTCATGCAGTAAGCGCGCAGTGAGCGTATCGGCGGGGTTCTCCTCGGTGGGTATCTTCTCCGCCATTATAGAGCGCTTGGCGACGACGTCCCTCACAAAATGAAGCTTCAGCATCGATGTGCTTGGACCTTCATGAAAGGCACCGGTTCACAGTGAGATGAATAATGCTTCTGATTGTCGCGAACACGATTCTGCGCTTTTGAGGTATCCGAGCTCTTCGGCCATGCCTTTTAGCCACATGGCTTCCGCGAGTCTTCGATCACGACGATGTACTCGAGCACTGTAGTTGATAGAGCTACGACGGATTGAAGATTTGACTTCCGACTAACGACGGTGCCGAAGACGGTGAAGATGAATCCGGTCGATGATTTCCGGGTGTCGATCTTCGGCGTAATCGGAATCACGTAAGCAGCTAGCTTCTCTTCGTTGCCTTCTCGTCTTTTAAAGAGTAGCCCAAGTACGTAGTCTTGCTTAAGTATCTCGGAATCAACGAGCTCAGGTGAGTGCGCACCGGATTAGCCGTGAACACGCTAACAATGCGACGGCGTAGGTAGATGCGGTGCTGCTGCATGCCATACTAGTACGTGATCTTTACCGACCCCAGCCTGGCATGGGAACACACTCGTGTATTCCTCCTGCTTCGGTCTCGGAGTGCTTGAGAGTTTGATAATTTGAAGTCGTTGACCAATCGGTGTTCTGGCCTGCTTTGCCATGTGCGTATTGAACGCTTGCACGGAACTTTCGAATATAAGACTTCGAGATAAGAATAAGTGCCCTGTTTCAGTCCCTCTTGATCTCCATTCCTAGGATCTTTGTAGCGAGTCCTAAGTCTTTCATATCGAATTCGAATTGAGCATACCTTTGATCTTCGGACTTCCTCCACAGCCTGTCTGCTTACTAGCATGTCATCTACGTATAAGAGCAAATACGTACTTATTTCCATTATCATGCAGCTTCATATATACACAATATGTCATGTAGGCTCATCGACAAAGCGTCTTCGACATAAACTCATCAAACGTTTGTACGATTATCGCAGAGACTTTGTTTAATCCGTATAAAGCTTTCTTGACGAGCGAACTTGTATCCTTAGTCTCAGGTGTCTTTGTACCATCTGGTGATCCATGTAGATGATTTCTTGAGCTCTCCATGTAGGAGCGCCGGTTTAACATCTAGGCGCTCTAGTTCCAAGTGAATGAACGCTAATGCTAAAACCATCCTAATGGAGCAATGCTTTACCACGGGTGAAAAATTTCGTTGAAGTCGATTCCTTCTACACGAGTGAATCCGCTTCGCAACTAGTCGCTTTGTATCCGATCCTTTCAATACAGGTGTGCCTTCGCTTTTTCTTAAAGGTCCGTTTCTGACCAATCTACACGTTTGTTTGTTGGTCGATCCACAAGTTCCGAGTCTTGTTCTTCATCGGAGAGGCCATTTCCTCATTCATGGCGTCAACCATCTATTTCTTTCCTTGCTCTTTAAAGACTTCCTTATAGTTGTTCGGTTCGAGCTTCTTATTGCTTCGTGCACACTTCAAGCGTAGAAGATCGTATACGCACGACCGTATCTCTCAGCGATCCGATAGTTACTTCTTAATGCGTCTCTTGTCGTACTGTAATCATCGATGCTAGCTTTCGCTCGTCTCTTCTTGGTTCTCGTCACTTCGTCACGATTGTTCACGATAGTCGCTTTGATCAGGTCAGAAGTCTGTAGTTGTTGCGGCTCAGCACTCGATTGAAGAACCCTCCTTAGCGGCACTTGTTTTTGGTAACGTAGCTTCTGCAAATTTGCCAGTTTGGATTCATCAAAGTCACGTCTCTGCTGATGATGCATTTTGTTGATCTGAGACACCAAAGTTTGTAACCCTTGGTTCAGGTGGATATCCGATGAAAATGCGACTTGAAGCTCTTCGTCCGAAACATCCTGTCGACGTGAGCGTAAGCGATACGTCAAAAACTTTCGAGTTATCGTAGTTCACGGTTTCCGTACCAGCATCTCCGAAAGTGCTTCGTATTGATAGTGTCGATGGACGTACGTTGATAAGGTGGCGGGCGGTTGACACGAACTTCACTGCGAAACTTTTGGGTAGTCCTGCGTTCGATAGCATACATCTCGCTCTCTACAGAGAGTCCTATTCATCCTCTCGGCTAGGCCGATTCCGTTGAGAGTATTCAGGTCATCTTGTGTCTTGTAATCCGATTCTTTCTGCACAGCTCTTCAAGCTGTTACGAACAATACTACAGACCAGTTATCGGTTCTCAAATGCTTCGGTTTGCTCCTGTCTTGTTTTCGGTGAGAGTTAACCGGTCACCGAAACAGTTGAAAAGCTTCATCTTTAGTTTTAAGGATGAAGACCATACCTTCACAGTGTAGTCGTCGATGATAGGCATGAAGTATCTGCCTCCTCCATGAGTGCGAGTCCTGGTTGGTCCCCACAAATCGTTGTGTACGTAATCAAGTGAGCTTCTTCGATGTGTGATTTCGGTAGAAGCTTCACTACAGTAGCCTTCCAAGTCATGCTTGTTCATCGAATTCCAATTCTTCGACTCGATCTCCGCATAACAAATTCTTGGACGATTCTTAGTAAGCCTCTTTCACTTACATGCCTCGGTCTCATATGCCATAATGTCGAGTCTGTCATCTCACGATTGAAGCTGCATTTGAGTAGTTGCTAGATGACGATTCTTCCGATTAGAGTATAACTTGGTTCTTTCGACCTATTTCGTAGTGATAGAGAGAACCTTGTATTACTACGATGCAGCCATCTCTGCCTTGAACGTGTATCAGCTTGACTCCGAGTCATGCAAAGAGATCAGATTTCTTTTGAGCTCGAGAACGTACTGACGTGTTGAAGTATTTCGTTCGACACCATCGAACATCTTTATTCCAGCGTTCATTTGCAGTACGCATATGAGCTTTATTATCTCCAAGTAGTACGGACCCGCCGTTTGCAGATTGCGAGTGTCTCGAACCAGTCTTTGTGAGGGCACATGTGGAAGGAGCACCCGAGTCGAGGATCCACTCCTTCTTGGATTCCGATTCGGAATATCTGCAAGCTTCTGTTGAATCATAGCCATACGAGGCTACACTTGCTTCTCGGAATCTTTGGACTTCTCACGAAAGTTTTTCTTTCTATCCGGACAATTTCTCTGAAGTGACCTTCTTTGTGGCGAGTGGTAGCACTTGTTAGATCTCTTAGAAAGCCGACTTACACTCTTCTTTCTGGATTTTGATCTGTTCTGATCGCTTTTGGAACTTTTCTTGCTCGGTCTTCCTCTAACTGTCAGACTGTCTCCACTGGCCTCTTCTTTCATGTCGTGCTTCTTCTGAAGTTCCTTGGCTTTGATCAGAGATTGAACCTCTTCCAAGGTAATAGTCTGTACCCTACCATAGAGCATTGCATCCACGAAATGCTCGTAGCTCTTCAGGAATGAGAGTTTAACGGCGATAACGCTTTATCCTCGTCGTCCGTCTTGACATCGATGTTCTCGAGATCATCTATTATCTTGTTGAACTCGTCAATCTGTTCCGAAACTGACTTGTCCTCGTGCATTTTGAATGAGTATAAGCGGCTCGCCGGAAAAGTACGGTAGCCAAGATTTAGTCGTATAAAGTACTCTCGAGTTTAGCCGGAGTGATTGTGCGGTTGTCTCCCTCGACACCTCCCTCAGGCACTTTGTCGCCCAAGCTTCGGGATTATTAGGCTGTGAGCCTCGTCCAGAATAACGTTCTTTTCTTTCTCGGTCGAGTCGGTCGGCAATCTTGCTCGAACCTTGCAAAGCATCTGCGACGCCTCGTTTGAACCAGTAGAGCCCTCATCTTCACTCTCCACAAGCCGAAGTCATTTTTCCCTGTGAATTTCTCGATATCAAATTTAGCAGAACCCATTGTTCCGCCAAACAGCTTTTCACACTAAGATCTTCCAACTGAAATTCCTGCAGAATTTCCTGTAAATGGGAAAAGCTGAATAACTAGATTGCAAAATCTGTCGCACTTCCTGGAAACGAAACCTTGGAATGACCGAGTGAAGTCCACCGATCTAATTACTGCTGAATTCCTTGTGGTAGCCGAATGACTTGCAGGCTGCACTTCCAAGAATACGGAGTGCCGAGTTCCTCCCTGCAGGATTGCCGAGTTCCTCCCTGCAGAATTACCGAGTTCCTCCCTGCAGGATTGCCGCAGGATTGCTGAGTTCCTTCCTGCAGAATTGCCGCAGGATTGCCGCAGGATTGCCGAGTTCCTTACTGCCAACACCTGTATAGCCGAAGGAGAGGATTCCTGGGCAGCCGAACTTCACTGTTGCTGGAGTCTGGAATTTGGCAACAGTGAGGTTGCTGAATTTCTGCTGCCCAGATCAAGAAGAAAAGAAAAAAAATGGAACTCTGAATTCTTCCCCTATTCTTGACGGCCAAAGAAGAGGGCAAGATCACCACAGCAAGCAAAATTCCCTTGCTGCTTGTCTGCCGTAAGGGTTTCCTTCGGCTGTTTTACTTCCCTCGATTGCTGGACGCCTTCCAAGAATCAGGAATGCCGAATAACTGCTGCTGTGGAGGAGGAGGATGCCGAATAACTGCTGCTCCCTTCTTGCCGACTGCTGGTCCAAGAACACCTGCAGGCCTAAGAGATGAACAGCCTACCACCTTGCCTGGAATTGCTCCTCCCTGCTGCACGAACAGTACAGGATTGCCGAATAGCTGATTTCTGCAGGTTGAAGAATTCCAGATAACCACCTTATGGCTGAAATCGCTGGAATGGAAGGAGTTTGGAAAGAGTTGCAATGCTGATTCTTGTAGCCGAAGAAAAACTGAGGCCGAAAACTCCTTTGCAAGTGCCGAGCTCCACCTTCTCGATACAAGATCTCAAGACTCTCCCGGACGCCTCCACTTCCTCCTTGCTGCGGTTCTTGATCGCCAAAGTTCTTGTAATCCCTTCTTCTTGATTCCAGCCGAAAACACCTCTAGCCGAGGAGTACCGATTGTTTCCCACAGACGGCGCCAATTGTTGTGGGATAATCGTCGCAGCTAGAATAACGTTCAAAGGAAAAAGAAAGAAAAGAAAAAAATGCGACAAGAGACACAAGCAAATTTACGTGGTTCGATCCAAATGGATCTACATCCACGGGAGGGAAAACATCAACGATCTTACTAAGATATTTGTGAGAGAATACATAGCTTAAAGATGAGCCCTCATCTTCATGGATCTTCTTGACTCCCAAGACCCCCTTAGATGCACTCCTCACCTAGCCTCAAGCTAATCTCACCCTCTAGAATTCTTGGACAGAATTTCCTCTAGGCTCTCACCAAAAGACCTCATACCAAAGCCTCACCCACACACCTCATTATATAATACAAGGTGGCTAATCAAGAGGCTAAAGGGGTGGACAAAAAAAAATACAAGAATACCCCTTAACTAATTGTGAGTCATAAGTGACACTCATCAAAGCTCAGGGAAGGCCAACACTCAGTTTATCTACGTCACATGCCAAGTCTATAATAAAATCAAACTGTCAGGCAATAACTTGCTGACACCCCTCCAATCTCTACTATTCTCCAAACAAGTAGTTGTCAATCATAAACAAATTCACTAAATTTGTTGGTTTGTGACGTTGATTTGTCCCTTGATTCTGATGCTATTTCACTTCTCACCACAAAATTGAACAACTGCACAATTCTATTACATATCAAGATTCTTAGCATGTTCTATTAGGCAAGGATAACTCTATGCCAGTCCCATTGCCTGCCAAGGACTTTTCCAAACACCCCACTATAAGCTTCTTCTTATGAATCTTATTCAGAATCACTATTTTTCTTACAATCTTCTTTCGGTTCATCATCTTGTGTTTCATTTAATTTGATGCTTTCAATTTTTTCATCAATGACTTATAGACTAATCAACCTATCCTCTAGGGTCATTGCTATAATGGATAATGTCTCATCCCCTCGAATCAACTTCCACACCTCAACATTGTCTTGTTATCCAAGTAATCAACTATCAGTCTCTAACATTAGCATCTCGATCACTTAATGCCTCCATCCTTTTAGCAATTTTTAAGCGACAATCCTTATTGTGTATTCTTGCTATTACCTTTCTTTTGGTAATCACAGTAAGTCCACCAGAAGTTATAAACTTGTATTTTAAAACTCACTAATCATCTTACAAACCTCCAGAGCACACATATAAATGCAAAGTATTTTCAGTTTTCCTACACAAATACTGTCTTATTTATTGACAGCTTTTCACAAATTTGTAGTGTTTTTCTTATGCTTACTAGATCTAAAATGACAAAAAATTATCCACTTTGAATCCCTGGACCAAGACCAGTTCAACACATTATTCTCTCTGATAGTAGAGGTGAATATGCATATTCCAACCTTCTTAACTTCCTCTCCACTCACGAAATAGTGCACAGCAGCACAAATATTGCTACCTCTGCACCCTTCAACAAAATAGCATAGCTAAGCACAAACATCATCATATCATCGATACCATATAGATTCCAAATAACTGATGGCCACTTTATATGACACGCTCGTGGGCTTCCTTCGATACACGCGTTTACATGACTCGATATCTCTTTTATTTTCAACTAACACTATTAACTTATCATCATCTGAATTGTCACTTTTAACAAATGACTGCACTATATTCAGGCACATATAACATCAGCTTACCTATTAAAATGTGATCTCACACAATAGATTGGTTTTCTTCTAAGAATGATTATAGGGCCCTTGCCTCTGCTGCCATTGATACCATATGACATTTCTCTAGGAGTTCCAGTTATCAACAGATAAATCTACTCACCTTACTGCTACAAAACCAATAGAAATTTGCTCTGAAAAACTCTCTATTCATTAAATACTTGGGCTTGTATAGAGGCTTACAACTTTCCTTACAAATAAATCTATAGACTTCTATATTTTCTATTTACAAATAAGATCCTGAATTAGATACAAATTTCAGCAACACTGCAGCTATAAAATTAATTGACAGCTTCGTCTCTTTCGTGTTCACACAAAACACATACATAAAATACCATTTTTTAAGGAAACACATCCTATCTAAAGAAAATCACCATTCTTCACATAAATTTTGAGGATCAACCTGCAGATATTTTCAGTAAAACTATTTCATCAACATATTTTATAAGCTATGTGACAAGTTCACAATTTGATCCTAGTTTATCAGACATCAATAGCTCCTTAAGGGACCTAGTAAAATGGTGCTTCTATTAATACTGTCTTTTCATTACAGCCACAAATCTAGAATAGCACATTATATCACAACCACTAAAGCAACGAGTACTCTGTTCCTTATAGCTATCTCTCTATTATATATGGATGATATGTGACGCGGACCAGGAGAAAAACTATATTATTGTTTTCAATGGAAACATTGCACATTTTTTTATTTAAATAGATTCATGTATCTCTGTATGTTCTTAAATTAATGGATAAACATAGCCACTATCCTTTCCTATTCACTTTTCTCTTTGCATTATCTGGATGTCTGTGAGACTGTCAACTGCTAAATGCATGATAACCATAAAACTATCCTTTTTTACTCTTTTTTTTTTTTTTGGGACCGTAGATGTCTCATGAGAGTTTGGACCACTCAATCTTGGTGATCCTACTAATGAAATTGTTAAACAAATTGTTGGTAAATTAATATGGCCAACTAATAATGAGCAAAATACAAAATGAAAGAGGTTTTTTTTCTCTATGATTACGATGTTATAATAAAAAATGTTTGGCATTCTATATGAGAATATACGAGTTGAATATTTTCTCTTAAGATGAGTTGGATGTCAAATTTCAATTGACTTTATTACGAGTAGCTTGCTTTTCAAGATGAAGTGACAACACATAAATAGGAAGAATCAACCATTTCCATGAAGCTAATTGATTATTAGTAATGTTACTAGTTGAGAAGATGAGAATATACTAGTTGATTATTTTCTCTTAAGATGAGTTGGATGTCAAATTTTAATTGACTTTATAACGACACCTTTTATAGCCATAGAGAACCAATTATTTTGATACTTATTGTTACATCTAATATGAAAAACAGGGGATTAACTTAGCTTGCTTTTCAAGATGAAGTGACAACATAAAGAGGAAGAATCAACCCATTTTCCATGAAGTTAATTTTATTAGTAATTAGAACTGGTGCAACCTGTGAACAAAAACTCTAATCCCTGATTATACTTCAGGTTCATACTATTCATCGAATGATCGTGTAGTTTTCTATTTTGCTCCCTAGAGTAGAGCCTGAATTTTACGTGTAAGAATGTATAGATTGATCGACCTGATAGGTCCCCAAACCAAAAATGTGATTATATTTGTCATGTTGTTCGTTATGAATGTATTTGAGCTTGCCCAATTTGAGAAGGCCTGAGCTTATATTTCATGCTTTCCTGCATCCATTCAGTCGATTTCAAAGCTATGGTTCGAGATACGGTCATGAGGCAAACCCGTTCTAATTTTGAGCCTTGTTCTTCTTAGTACGAAAACAAACACAAACACATCATGTTAAGATTGAAGGTTCGGAGTTACCCCTTTTCTCAAGCTTCTTAACATTTCTAAATAAGCTTGAAACATTAATTTAGTTTGCAAATAACTGCATAATTTTTTAAATCTAGAGTTATTTTTACCTCTTCTAATGGCATTTTATAAATGTTTTAACTTGGTTGATGTTTATGTTATATCAGGCCATTCTGGGGCTCACATTAAGTGATGTAAGAGAAGATTTTGTTTTGCTAAATGATCAATCAATCTCTTAGCCGTTGAGCTCCTTTTGTATTTAAGTTGCATATTGTTATGTCGGAAGGGGCCGACACAACTAACATTTTTAAATTTGAGGTTGATACACAAAAGCAATGATACATAAATGAGACAGAGTGTCACACAATGAATTATAATTCTATCCAATGATACGCAATTGAATTATGTTGTGAAATGCCTTACTCATTTCATTAACACTTTGGCTTATTTAGAGCCTTACAACATTTACAAATAAGTCCTTATACTTCTATTTACAAAGAAAACCCTACATTAGATACAAATCTCAACACTTCCCCTCTAGATGGGCGAAAGATATTCACTAAGCTCATCCTGTCACGTAATCTAGTTAATTTCATTGAACTAAGTTCTTTAGTGAGGCAATCAGCCACCTGCTCTCCAGTAGATACATGACTTAGTTCTAACAATCCTTTATTCAGCTTCTCCTTGACGAAGAATCTATCAATCTCCACCTGTTTAGTTATATCATATTGCACCATGTTGTTAGCAATGCTGATTACCAATTTGTTGTCACATCACAACTTCATTTGAGTTCCCTGATCCACTTTGAGTTCAATCAACAAAGTTTTCAGCTACATCATCTCAGAAACTTCTAATGTCATGACTCTGTAATCTGCCTCTGTTGTTGTTCTTGCTCTTCCACGAGACCAAGTTGCCACCTACAAACATGCAATTTTCTGATATGGATCGTCTGATCATCAGCACAACTTGCCCATACAGAATCACAAAAGCCCTCAATATCTACATGCTTATTTTTTCTGAATATCATCCTCTGTGTCTGATACAGTGCATCCATATGACCCTTGAATCATGCATGTAGCGGCTCACAACACTTACTGCAAAAGAAATTTAGGGTCGAGTGTGGCACAAATAGATCAGGCGGCCCATTGGCCTCTGGTACCTCTCACAATCAACTGATGTAGCTATCTCTGTACTGAGCTTTTCCTTTTGATCAGTTGAAGAGACTGCATATTTGCACCACTGCATATCTGTCTCCATGAGAAGATCCAGTACATATGTTCTCTGAGATAGGACCATCCCCTCAGATCTATGGTCCACATCGATCCCAAGAAAGTATCTGAGCTATCTCAAATTCTTTACCTCAAACTGCTTCCTCAATCTTCCCTTCGGTTGAGCAATCTCTACCTCATCATCGCTAGTGATGATTATGCCATCCACATACACAAGTATGGTAGTGTGATCTTCATGCTGCTGAAAGAACACCGTGAGATATGGATTGATCTGCTGATATTTCATGCCAACCATTGTCATTCTGAACTTGTCAAATCAGACTCGAGAAGACTGCTTAAGTCATTCAGTGACTTCCTGAGCATACACACCTTGCATACTGTAGGGGATATACTGAATCCTGGTAGTATTTCGATATATACCTCCTCCGATAGCTCTCCATGAAGAAAAACATTTACTTCCAGTTGGTGGAGTTTCCATCCACCATTCACTAACGGAAAATGCCAGTGTCCTTACCGTGCTCATCTTGTTGCTAGTGCAAATATTTTATCATGGTCAATGTCATACCGCTAATTGTACCTTTTGCCACTAGTCGAGCTTTTTCCTCTACCTCCCCTTTGGAGTTTGTTTTATCGTGAAGATCCACTTGCATCCAATTGCTTTCTTCCCTACTAGTAGATGTATAATATCTCATGTTCGATTTTTATCAAAAGCCTCAAGCTCTTCATACATTGTCGCTTTCCACTTGAGATCCTCTTTAGCAACCTGCCAACACTTGGATATAGATACATAATCCAGTGATGTAATGAATGCTTCATGCAAAGGTGACATGTTAGAATTAAAAAAAAAAAAGTTTTTATAGGAGGTCCTCAATGTTTAGGGTGGGGAGGTTAGGAGTGGACGGAGGAGGAATAATATCACTTAGGAGTTTTGAATCAAAGGTGGATAGAGTAGGTGTCTCAAGGCTTGGGGAAGACCGGGAACAAGGGACTTGTTGGCACTCCAGGCTTTGTTCCCTTGTTTCTCCTTCCATGTATACATCCTTAGCTCACCTCCAGTCTGAATCCCACCCCCTCTGGGGTCAATCTCCTCGATTTTCGTCTACTTAGTTGATTCATCCCACATTACAGAATAGGACATTTCTCCCACTTGTGCCACTCAATCATCACTAGTACTCACTCTCTCTTGCCTCGTATCTCCAATGATTGTTGAGTCATCGAATGGTGAATTCACCTCTAGAGTTTATTATGGTTCAAAATCTCTAAATTATATGTTCATGCTTACCAAATTCTTTCTCAATTGGGCTGAGGCATACATAACTATTGTGTGTAGCATAATACCCCACAAAGACACATTTAACAGCTCTAGGATCCAACTTCCCTATAGATGGTCTGTTGTCTTTCACAAAGCATACACATCCAGATACCTTTAATGGAAGGTCCCACTGTTGTCTTTTTCAACATCTGACAAGGAGGCTTCCACTCCAATATTCTTGAGGACATCCTATTAATCAATTGAGCAGTTGTCAACGCTGCTTGCCCCCTCATAAGTATTGTGGGACATTCATTGCCATAATCATGCTTCAGGCTACCTCTAGAAAATGTTGATTCTTTCTTTCTGCCGCTTAATTCTTTGCTAGCGTGTATGGGCATGTGGTATGGTGTTGTATCCCTTGAGTTGACAAGTAGTCCTCAAATGTTTTGTTGATATATTCTATCCCATTATCAAATCTCAGTGCCTTTACAACTGCCCCATATTGGGGATAAAGTGCCTTATGGAAATCTTTAAAGGAAGTAACCACCTCAATCTTCTGTTTCATAAAGTATATCCAGGTAACATGAGAAAACAATCAATAAACGTAATTAAATAACTATACTCATTTATAGAACTAGTAGGACAAGATCCCCATATATCAGAATGTATCAAATCAAACATCTCAGAGCTCCTATTCTCAGAATTGACATAAGAGCCTCAGTGAGCTTACCAATCTCCCAATCATCGCACACCAATTTCTCCTTATTTATCTTTTCATTCATAGACGGATACAACCGAGGCAGTAAACTAAGACTAAAATGTCACATACGTCTGTGATGTAGCAATAACACATCATCAATGTTCCTCCCAGATTTTCCTACTACGACACTTTCCACATTGGATGTCATAGCTGAGTCCATCCCCTCTCGGTCTAAGTACCAGAGTTTGTTATGCCACGTTTCAGTCCTAAGTTTTTGGCCCGCCCCTTTTTCTTGGAAGATCACCTAAGGAATATCAAACGAATCAATGCATTTTAATTAGAGAATAATGACACTAATAGATAATAGGTTGATTGGAAAAAGAGAATGCAAAATATTGAACAAAGTCATATGATTGATAAATCTAACTGTACCCTTACCAACTACAGGCTGTTTTGTACCATCAGCAGTCTTTATACTCTCGGTTACTACATGTCACATGACGAGAAGCACTAGAATCTATAATTCATTCTGATGATCCTGTTTGGTGGAAATAGAAGCAAGAGCAAATGTGTAACTAATACATTTGTTGAAGCGAGCATAAGTGGTAATGTTAGACCTTTATGTCGATGAATTTGAAACACTCAACTCCATCACTTGCTATTTTTTGTTTCCTCTTCAAAAACTCCAGACACTCATGAACCTCACTAGTAAAGATCACACATATCTATCCTTCATCCTCTGCTGCAATCAAATTCGTCTGGTAACCCTCTCTTCTACCTTTCTGACCCTCACGACCACTTTATTCACATCCTCCTGTCTCTCTCTCTCCTTAGATGGTTTAGGACATGCCCTATGCCCTGCTCAGATGGCCAACTTCACCGTAGTTGTAACACTTGCGAGTCTCCCCCTAGACACCTAGCATACCTAGGCTCGCAACAGCCAATGCTATTTATGCACTTGAAAAATCACTCGGGTTAGAGTGTAACTTCATGCGATTCTCCTTCTGTATCATCGCAGCAATGACCTCACTAGTGTAGGAATAGTCGCATGAGCTAAGAGAACCGATCTCCTCCGATCAAAGGCTGGGGTTAGATGATCCAAAAACTACATAGTCCTTATCTGTGCAATGATCTCTCTCTTCTTGCACCTCGGATCATCACAACTCGACATAGATGAGAAGTGATCAAGATCTTGCCATAGTCGCTCCAGGTTTATTGAGTACCCCCTGAATCGATCTATCACCCTGAACCATTGCCTTTATCTCACGTTGAATCTGAAACACCCTCATGTGGTTCTCAGCTCTAGCATAGATCTTTTTCAGCTTTACCAAAATGTCACTCACCTTTTGAATGCCATCCACTGACGAGGCAATTGATGGAACCATCGAGTTGAGCAGCTAAGTGTAAAGCAAGGCATATGTGGTTCCATCAAGCTTCAGATCCACATAAGGGAGATCAAGCTTCACGTGCATCGAAGCATGCATTGAGACGCTAACTCTCTATATAAGCTGGACCAAGAGCTGTAGAACTTCATGATCTATCTTATCCAAAAATACTAATTCTTTACCCCCCTGTACCATTCCCTTCTGTTGACATCCTCACAGAAAATTATCCTGGCATTCCCTCGAACCAAAAGAAACTTTGCCTCTCTTATTACTTCCTGCCTAGAGCGCAAATCAGCCGCAGAACACTCTAGAAACTAGTGCCCGCTTCTCTTGTTTTGTAGCAGAGAACTCAAACAGCGCCTGCATTTTTGCTGCATATTCCTCTCACGAACATCTCGTTGGTGCCTTCACAGTTAGGCGACTATAGCTCAATGATCCCGTCTCGCTCTTTCTGCTCAGTTATCACATCTGTGTTGCTCGTGCCTCGCCACGATCTCCTCGGTACCTTCGCAGTTAGCTTTGATCTCAACTGTAGCACAACCATCTTGTCGCATCCTCACTGCTCAGCTCAGCTTGCAACCGTATCGTGAGTCTTCCATGCAATTTTTCCACGCCCGTCATTGTTGTCCCAAGTAGCTATCTCCTCTCCGCAACAACTTTGAGTCTTGGCACACTTACACAGATCCCGACTAGATTTTTAGCTCAGCTTCAATTATTTTGTGGAAAACTTTACTCATTTAATTAACATGTCGGCATATATAGAGCCTTATAATATTTACAAATAAGTCTCTAGGGTTATTTACAAATAGAACCCTACATTAGATGCAAAATCTCAACATATAGAAAAGAATATCATACATAATTTAGGAAGCTGATCTAAATAGGGAGAGGCTGATTGGGTTGATACCAGCAAAAACTGATCCTGAGATATGGAAAATTTGTACAGTTTCATTTAATAAACTGTTTTTGGCTGGTTTACGATATTTTACCAATGAGCTATTCATTTAGTTGTTCGAGATGTTGATTATTAGTTTTCTACTTAACATAGAAATTTACTGTATTAATTTCTTGGTGTTAGGATTTTTTTTTTTTTTCATTCTCTTGTGAAGGATTTCATATTTTTCTCAAGTTAGTTTACACATATGAAAGTTATACATTGTTGTTTGCCTGACTAAGCTCTTCCATGAGTTCTTCTGTCGGCATGTGTACTTGGTAGGCATTCCTTTCTTGCTGGTACTCCTTTCATTACTAGTTTATGCTCTTCTGATAGATCTAGCTTATGAGGCTATGCTTTTATTGATTTTATGACTTCCATAGGGTTAATCAATCACAGTTCATTATTCCTTACTGGAAGTTCACAAAGAGCTGCAGTTATACAATTCCTGTTGGGACCAGGTTTAAAATGAGCGTTGCTGGTGAAGATGCGGCTGAGAGAAGGTTTGAAAAAGTTTCATTTAGGAGGGGAGGGGAATGAGGAAGTTGTGGAATTGGTTCAACAGTGTTTATTTATTTATTTTTTTCTTTAATTTTTGTAGGTTTACAGGACTGATAAATGCTGTAAGTGACTTTGATCCTCTACGGTGGCCAGGTTCAAAATGGAGAAATCTAGAGGTATTAAGTTCAGATTTTGATCGCTGCATCCATCCATAATTCATATCAGCCATAGTGTTTTCAATACTAATTTTATAATTTTTTAAACAATTGATTGCTGTCTTTGGAAATTTTGTTTTACTTTCATCTGTTATTATGCTCCTAAATGCCTTCTTCTTTGTAATTTTCTGCTGCATTAAATTATTAATTTATCCTAAACATAGCCTTTATACTCCCAGCCAACTCTTATGATCACCTTCTTTGTATTCGTCACTTACAGGGGAGGAATTTTTCTCATGACAATTGTTCCCGACATGATTATAGTTTTGAGCCAAATAAATATTGTCTATCCATAAGCACATTTGCTTATTCTGCTTATGTTTTTGAATGATGAATCAAACTGGAATTAGTTACCTTGTTTTCTTAGATTGTTAAGGAATTAACATAGAAATAATTTAGTGGCTGATGTTGTATTTAATCGATTCCTGACGTGGAATTGCTTTAAGAGATGGTTGTGAGCATTTTGAGTATTTTTTTAGATTTTTGGTATTTTTCTATAATTACTTATGATTTTTCAAAGTTCTGTTGATTTAAATCAAATTTTAAATTAAATATCCTATTAATTTAAGCCGCACTGCAACAGCAACTGACGCAACATGTACATTCCATTTGTCCACATGTGATTGGAGAGCATGTTCCAGCTGCAGGTCCTACGGGTTGAACTGTTATCTAGGACAATTAAATCGTAATCGTTCGTTCCAAACAACAAATATAGACTGATACTGTTTCCTACCTCCAGCCAAGAGGAGCAGATAGTCCATGTGATTGCCCCTGATCTAAGTGATCCAAGGTGCAATGGTGAGGTTCTTGTATTCCATAAGTATTAGAGACCTCACCCGGGGTTCTAGCCTATTTGATTTCGTCCTTAAACCTAGTTTTGTTCTCCAACTTTCTAAACTAAGGCTTGTAGGGAAGATATTTGGAGAATACGTCACTGCAGGCGAATTGGATCAATTCCTGCGACTGAGAGCTTAGTTACGAACCCACGAACTGATCTCCTCTGGGCACCAATGGTAGTGGATGGCGGCTGAACTCATGGGGAGACTAACGTCCTGCTGCAGTTTCATCAGAGTTGGCGTCTAGAGCACATAGAAGAGGTTTGGGAGGAGGGGAAATACACTAGGAGGCTTGCACAAAGCTGGAGAATGATTCAGTTGTCCCAGTTCAAGCAGGAAGAGGCTCTACGAGGGAATTCAAATTCGAGCTCTTTGGACAATGGCAATTGGAGCAGTGTTGTGCAATGATCTTACCCTATCCAAGCCTGCCCTGAGTGGTTGGAAGGCTAGAAAGCATAGTCGAGATTATTACAACCTAGTCCGAGGGCTTAAAATTTTCAAGGCCAAAACTTATCATCGGTCAGTGAAAATAAAATTTAATTTTTTATTTTAAATCTAAAATAGCGAAAGAGTCACTTATTTATTGACTTTATTTATTCTCTATCTATTTAAATAAAATTCTAAACTAGAAAATATTAATTTGGAATATAATGAGCTAACAATAGCCATGGATACTAATATTGCTAAATTACAATAACATAACGAAAATAAATCAATATGTATGATAGTTAAATGTGCAGTAAATCTGTATAAGAGCATTTGAGGGATTATATTTCCAGATATAATTATGCGCGATAGTTCAAAACATTCAATATTCGTACCATATCAGTGATCTTTCTCACTTTGCACAGAAATACACACAACCGTTAGGTGAGTACCGTTTAAATTTGTATCCATATTTGTAAATATTTTTAATAATTTAATATTACTATTTGCATGTAACTTGTGTTTATTTTGTCTTTATAAATCATCATTTTTTAAAATCTTTGAATCTATTTTTTTAATAATATTATTACTTATTATTATTTTAAAATTAAATTTTTTTGTCATGATTTGTTTATTACTATTCTGGCTAATATTTAGAATTTTATCAATTAAATTTACAATGTTAAAAATTTCTATATAATATGAAGATTAAATTTTAATAAATTTAACATCATCATTAATTCATAAATATTTAAAATATTCAAATTAGTACATAACATATTTAGCCATTTAATTATTATTTTATTATACATTATTATTAATAATTAATGAATTAACATTTACTATTCAAAAGTAATATTGTAAAATTATTTTTTTCAGTTTTATATTTTATTATTAAAATTATTTATCGTAACTTGTATTAATTCTCACTTATATTAAATGTATATATAAATTTATAAAATAAATTTCTGAAATTGTCATTAATTTATCCTATATCTAATAACTAGACATTTTATTTCTTACATTTTTTTGTTTCATTAAATCATTTTAATTCCATTAAACTTTTGAATTTATTATTTTTCTTTTTTCTTAATTTTTTTTAATCAATTTAATATATTTAATAGAAGTTTCTAAATCATAAATCAATACCTAGGTTTCATTACTAATTTAAAAAGAAGTCCAAAATGTATGTTAAAGATCATAACTAAATTTAGACCACAAAGCCTTAAATTATCTTATGCTTGAGCAACTGCAGCTTAGTTAAGAATTGTGAGGATCAACTGTCCCTATTGCTGCTTCCTGACCTTGCATGGAACTCTGACCCAACTTGAACTTGGGCTCGCTAAGTTACAAGATGAACTTACAACTAGACTCTCTATTATATGAGTTGAGCTAGGGTCCAATTAGACTTCTACTGGAATTGCAGAAAGAGAATTGAGCCAGCTAGATTAAGGCCAGGGAGCCACCTAGGGGCACAGGATGTGGTCCTCAGCCTACGAAAAGGACCATAGACTTGATTGGATTGGGTTGACCAAACGTAAGGTCTACAAGGTGCAAATCTCTATGGATAATTACTCATCTTGGTGATGAGACAATTTTTTATTATGCCTAGTTATTAAATTGCTGAGTACTAGTGTATAGTAGTAGCAATTTAATTTTAGATTAATAAATTTACTGTTGTGAGGTTTAGAGCACGTGGTAAGTGATATAATGACAAAATTTATCAAAATCCTATATTTTTGTCATTTCGAGTTGTCATAATCTCTAGTCTATTATGAGGTTTAGAGCATATTATAGAAACATGCACAAAGTTATCCTTATAAGAAACTTTAAGTGGGAAATTTGGATATTTGTAAAATCATTTATTTTATTATCTCTACTATGATTCTCTCTTATTTATTTGGCTTGAAGATTTTGGATTTTTTTTTACTAGTGAGATCAATTACTTGTATTTGGTGACTGTTGTTTTGTTGTGCACCTTTTATTCAGTACACTTGTATGGATTTTCTGTTGTAGTTTAGATCGTCTCTCCTCTGTTAGGTTTGTAGGCTTTTTTTCAAGGAATCACATGAAGCTTATTATTTTTTATGGCATTTGGTCTCTTTATTATTACTCTATGCATTCATCGTGTTCACTCCTGAACTGAAAAGCTCCTCCGTATAAATATGTGTTTTTTAGCAGTTGAATAACCCCTAATGTAGAATGTTGTGTACATGAAATTTAATGTGAAATTTGACAAACAAAAATTTTAGAATCTTAAAAACGATGTTGCTGTAGGTGTTAATTCATTCACAATTTATGGAGGTAGCCATATGGTGTGGAAATATGCCTAATATTGTGAGTAAACAGCATAAAATTTATGTAGATGGAAAAATTCTCTTGGCAATACATCTATATTCGGTAAATGAGGTTTTGATTGTGGTCTTGGATGAAACAACAATGGAGGAGGTTTGGGCCGTCTGGCAGAGGTTTGAGCCTTTGTATATGATCAAAATTCATTCCAGCAAATTTTATCAAATTATTACAACTAGAGATTATATTTGTCATGTATGCATGAAGGCATGAAATTATATTGTTTAATATTGTGTACTAAGATGCATGTCTCAAGAAGTGTATCGATGTAAAATTAAAAATAGGTCATGATGCTCACACCTCATCTTGTCTTGGTGAGGCTGTTGTGCAATTTAGGGCGAACAAAACGCAAATCCAGAAGAAGAACACAGAGATTTAACGAAGTTCGGCAAAGATGCCTACGTCATCGGGAGCAGAGTGGCGAAATTCACTATTTCAGAGGAGTCCAGTTCGGCTACATACCCATAGGTTTACACATCTATTTATAGATAAAACCCACACAGATAAAATTACTAAAACGCCCTCGCTCCCCCCAACCCACTTAATTTCAAAAGACACTCCTCTTCACCAGGAGATAAACCTCTTCATTCTAAGCGACTCCAAATTTCTGGTATATGAGTCATACCTAACAAATTTCCACCTTGGCAAATATCCAGCCCCTTAGGAGAAATACATCATGGAGTTTCTCACACCATAAGGGATTGGACAACCATGTCATCTAACATTCAACAAGTTCAAGCAATGCAAGAACTTGTTGATAATACCTTGCTTGGTCATCTTACTTGTTGCATTTCCATTATATGATCCAACAGATATAACTGTACTACCCAACAGTTTATAGATATTATCAGGTTTCGTAGTTCGCAATGCCTTCAAAATTTTCTGTTGTGTCAACAAATCTTTCACCATTGTTTGCCACAATCCGAATTTCCCGATTCCATCGAACTTCACTATCTTGAATTTGCACCAGACATTGTCATTTAATTCTTCAGTGAACTTTTTCTACCTTTTGTCGAAACAAAAAACACAGAATAAATAAATTCAAAGAAACCTAAAATTTTCTGTCAATTGCAACAATTTTCTCGTGATTATTTTGTGATTTGTGAATCAAATTTTTCACACGAAGCACTTTTCTTGTTTGCACCAACACCTTGGCCAAATTGTTGTCCTGCGAACTCCGAATCCTTCTTCGATCGCAAATCATCACGTCAAAAAACCTTGGCGCCTGTTCACAGAATACCTCCGCAAAACTCTTCGCCAAATCGACACTTACTCCACCTGTCGCAACTCCTCCTGCAACAAACTTGCGAATTCCGCCAGCCGAACAAAATGAAGCCCCTGTTCGCGAAACCGAATTCCAACTGATCTACGGTTCGTGGTAACTGCCGAACTCCACCTCGCGAGAACTGCAACTCCCTGACTCGCACAAAACCTGTTCGCAGTAACTGCCGAGAACCCGTTCGCGATAACTGCCGCGAAGCCCCTGTCACACACGATCTGTGAACTGCAACTATCATGCCCGGAGGTCTTCGCTGCCAATCCTCTCCCGCCTCAGAGATTCCCGGATTGCCTCTTCTGCCGCGAACTCTGAACTCATGCTCTTCTTCCGCGAACTTGGAACTTCGGCTGTCGCGCGAACAATCTCCTGTTCAAGAGCCAAACCACCGAGGCCCCTTCCAGCGCCGAACTAAGAAGGAATATTCTTCATAGTAGAAATCGTAGATTCCTTCCTTCTTCTCTTGTCGCGATCCTGAACTCCTCCCGTCTGCCTAAGCCCTGCCAACTGTCGCAAGTTCCTCGCGAACTGCTGCGACGGTTCGCGAACTCCTCTAGGAAACCCAACTGCCGCGGACTTCCCTGCTCGAAGCCTTCGCTAAGCCCTGCCGCGAACTCCTTCCTCCGCGCTGCAAACTGTCGAACCCGCTAACCTGCTCCGCTCGCCGAACTATCTTGAACGACGCACCTCCTCTCCGGATCTGGAATTCCTCCTGCGGTGCGGTTCGGAGCCCTAAATTCTTCCTCCAGCCGAACTACTCCTGTCGGGATCCGAAATTCCTCCTGCGGCATCTGCGACTCCTGCTGATCACAGAAAGAGACCTCGCCTAGGCCGAACCGAACTTGTTCCACTCGAACTACTGCAATTTCTCGAACTCCGATTTCCTGGAAGCTAAATCTTCTTCTAGAGTATTCTCCACTATTCATATGTTACATACATATCCCTAGAACTTTGCGGGTTATTCTTGAGTTCTCCTTGGAGCCTTCGCTCCTCATTTTCTCTAGAGTTGGGTGGATCCTTCTAGAACCTCTTGGATGGTTCCCTTCATTTTAGCCTTCTCTAGAATCTTCTGCTTTATACTTGTCTGGCCAATTTCTTGTATGTGGCGGAGCGTGACCCTAAGGTGTCTTGGATTGCAAAAGTCAAAAAAAAAATGATGGAAGAATCTATTAAGAATTACGGAAAATTTTGCTAGGAAAGTTTCAAAGGCAACCACAGTTGCTCAGCATATTGCTTAGGTGTTCGTGGCCTTTCTTTTGTTTGAGATCTTTACGGTGTTCAAACTTTCTCTCTCAATTGTAACATACGATGGTCTCTAGGTATCGAGTAACCACACTTTTGTACCAATAGTGAATTTAAGCTGAAATTTACATCTATACATCACCTGCAAACCAATCCGCAGACAAAGATTGCTCACAAGTTCATCTTAAACTTGTTCAAAAATTAAATATTTGAAATTCCAAGGAATTGCACAAACGAATTGTTGACTATCTTATGGTTTACAAAACGATGACAATAATTATTAAACACATCTTTCTGATTGATTTTCAAGTTTGTGGCATTCATTCTTTGAGAGATTTATTTTCATAAAGAAGAACTGGAAAAATTACTATCTCATAACCAACTGAAAAGGTTTCAGATATGATCAAAAACACTGAAGAGTTGCAAAGAGACGATTTGGATTTACTCGGGAAGAAAAGCAAGGCTTCTAAAAGAATCTGAAAGCAAAATGAAATGGAATCTACGTGTGTAAATACAAAATCAGAGAGTTCATCATTGGTGACAAATTTAGAAAAAAAAACAAAAGTTATCTTTGTATTCAATTTAGATTTACAATGTTAGGGACACAGTCGAGGAAAGCTCCTATAGGATTCCGACAAGCGATGATTAGCAAATCCCAATATTCTTAAATACAAATGATATTAACTTTTTTTTATTGCTTAAAATTGACAGTTGCTTGGTCATGTGCTTGTAAAATGATAAATCCGAGTCATATGGGACTCAAAAAAATTGGGTTTATAATTTGAACTAATGATGAGAAGTGTTTTATTGATGAGATTGTTAATTAAAGTTATTCTTCAAATTTACTTAATTAGTAAGTTCTATGAAAGATTGAGCCTGGATGAATTAAATTACTTGATGGATCTTGTGCATGAGAGCTTTCTTTTGAACTCATCTTGTATTGTTCTAAATTTTATTTCATGTCTTGAAGTATTATATAAGCTGAACTTTCCAAATACCCGTTGAAGAAAATAGCTATATTATGTCTACAACAACAAAGTCAGTTCTCTAATCACTGTGAAAAACCAAAAGACAGTTTTCTAACCAATGCTTTGCTACTTTATATTGTTAACAACAAAGATTAAGCATATTAATGCTGAAAACCAAGCTTTAGCATACCTTTTAACAGATACGTTAGCTAATACTATCGTAAAAAACCAAGCTGTAGATATTTCGTATAAATAATGAGAAAATTATCAAAATAGTCAAAATAGTCCCCTGACCCTTTATTATTTGCCATTTTAGTCCCACAGTCTATAAAAATGTCAATTTAGTCTTTGTGCTCTTTTAATATGGGTTGAAACATTCCTTAAGGAGGACTATTTCAGCCCCAATTTAAGAAGTTTGGGTATTAATTTGGCTATTTTATAGACTAAGAATAAAATGTCCTAGGTAAACACTCATGGGCCTATTTTCAAATTTTACTCTACAAGTAACTAAGGCGTAGTTAGAGGAAATAAAACAACGAAAACAAATAATGTGTGATATTGGAGAAGAAAGCCCAAACCACAAAAACAAATATTATTATTGAATTTGAAATTGGTTACAATGACTCTTTAAAACATAAAATAATCGACAAACAGACACAAAGACACAAGCCAACACCTTCGATGTGTATCCCATGGACGGTAGAGGTTGGCTTAGTAGATCCGAAGGCTTGGACAGCGAGTGTAAATGCGGGAGAGGGGCTGACAGGGGTTAGAAAGTGAACTTGAGGAGGGAGGCAGCAGGTTAAGATAGCATGAAGGTTTGTTGGGTGGATGAGAGGTAGGTTGAAAAATTGGGTAGCAAGCTGGGAAGGTGGGGCTGCAGCGAGGAAGGCTGGTCAGCACCTTTGGAGGGTGGACAACGAGAGGAGAAGCACTGGTAGTGATGGGAAAGGCCTGGACAACAACGTAGACTGTTGGAAGTGGGTCGGTTGATGCTGACCTCACTTTCGTTGAGATCTAGTTTCTTCTTTAGAAGCCTAGGATCTAGTCATAGGACTTTCCTGTTGACTATCTTAGAGATTAGCAATGGTAACCACCCTATAGAAATTCAAACCACTTTTTTCTCTTTTTGGAATTTTACACTTGTGGCTTTGACCTATAACACTTAGGAGGTTGGGACCAACTTGGGAAAGCTCAGATCGAGTCCCCATAGGAGTGTAAAGCCTTAGGAACACTCCTTTTTTTTATTTTGGGTGGTTGGAGCCTGGTCTTGTGCACATATACACTTGAAGATCACTTACCCTTGACTCCTCTGCTTGCTCCCTTTTGGAGGCTCATATGGGTGGACCCAAACCGTTAGCCTTTGGCTAGAGTGGCCAGGACCAGCATATGAGGACTTCCTATGGGATTGCATATCCTCCATCCTAAACCCTAAATTAACCCTAAACCCTAAAATTTCCATTTTACCCAAAAATCCTAAAATCCACCAAAAGGCTCCAAATTTGTCCCAAACCTCACTCAAACTAATCCTAACCATCAAATTTTCCAAAATCCATCAAGATTCCCAAATTTCCCCAAATCCATCAAAACACCCAAAATTACTAAAATACTCGTAAAACTTTAATTTTCCCAAAATTGCCCAAATTCTTAAATTTTCTTCAAAAATCATTTCAAACCAATCCAAATCACTCAAATTAACCAAAATACCCCAACTTCCCAAAATACTCTTAAAATTGCTAAAATTACCAAAATAACTTCATGCCCCAAAAATTTCAAAAATTCTCAAAATCTCCATAATCACTCCAAATATCCCAAAATCAATTTGAACCACTTCTTGACCCTAATTGCACCCAAATTGACCAATTTTGACCAAAATCCCCAAATTACCCCTAAAGATCCAAAATGCCCAAATCACCCACAATTTCCACCAAATTGATTTCAAACTTCCACAATTTCAAAACTAAACTCAAATTCATCATGTCTAAAGCTCAATTGAACCCAATTTCAAAGTCAAATTCCAAGCCCAATTCAAAAATCCCCAATTTGATCATATCCCCAAAATCCATCAAATTGAACTTCATGATCAATCCAATGTCTCCAATTTCAGATCATAATCAAATTTCATCATGCCCAAGATCATTTGAAACCAAATTCCAACCCAATTGAAGCTAATTTCAAGTCCAAATCCTAAATCTAACCCAAATGCCCCAAATTGACCCAAATTCAAAATCCCATTAAATTTAACATCCCTATCAATTCAAATTCACCCAATTCCTTTTCCAAACTCTTCATGACAATTATCCAAGTAAATTTGATCAATCACTTGAGCCAATTCCTAGCCCAAACCCAAGACCCAAGGCCAAACCAAAACCCCAATTTTGAACCCAAACCCTAAACTTGACCTACCCACTTGAAATTGACCAAACTATGGTCACCACAGCCAACATTTGAGCTCTAGGAACCAAGCTAGATCTACTTAGCCCAACCCGCATGAGCAATGGACCAAGGGTATCTTGAATTAGGGGATCTCTTCCTATATTTGGCTAAACCAAATAGATACTTGCCACCAGCCATCAAGCCACCAAATTAATCACAATTAAGACCCCCCTGGTTCCTCTGACTACCCTAATCGCCAGCCTAGTCGCCGGAAGCTTCAAACCGAGAGCCTCCCCAAGCATTTGACTCCAAATTGGAACCATTCCTTGTGGAAAATTCCTATTGGGTGTGTGCGCTGCTTAGCCCTCACCTAGAGCTGATTGGCACCAGCCAATCAGAGCTCGAGCTCCACCCCTTTGGCTATGGCTATAAGAACCACCCCTCCACGACCAAAGAGGAGAGGATCCAGAACCTTGGCAAAGCCCTGCCAAAATCATTCCAGAGCCTCCTGCAACCTTCCTAAGCTCAGTCGAGTCCACCTCCCCCACTGTCTGAGGCCAATTTTCTCACCCAAAAAATAGGCTAAAAATAGGAAACTCCCTGAAACCCCACCAAAATCCCAAATTGAACTGTCCCTAAGCTTCCCCAGAGGAAAATAGGAAGTTTTCCACTGAATGCCCCATCTTGTGAGCCCTCTTTACCTGACTTCCACCTCAACCTCTCCACTTGTACGAGAAACTTCTACTCAGACCATTCACTAGAGCAAAGCAACACTTAATGCACGTTTGTTGGACTCCACTGAAGCTTCTCCAAGCATCTGATTTAGGCCTCACCTCTCGGACTAAGATATTCGCCATTTTTCCCCAAATCGAGCTTGGTTTGGGTCTTTATGAAGTAAACCTGTATTTCATACTCAATCAACCATATAAATATGTTCGCCTTGAGTAGATAAAGGTGTAGGAACAAATCTCATGCGATTTAGTTGTGTAGTGAGAGATATTAAGCCTAGAAGGTGGACGGTCTGCGGGATACACCAGATGAAGATGATGACCAGGGACCGTCCGATCGCGTGTGTATCGCACGGATGGCGTTGATGCAGTCGAACAAGGAGAAGAACATAAAGCGCTGGACGAGTCAGATGGCGGCGTCCAGTAGCGCGATGAAGCCTGGAAAGTTCGGAGCGCCGTAGATTGACGTGGATAAGTAGGAAAATATGTTATTTTTTATTTATTTTAATTCAAAAACTTAGAAAATTCATAACTTTTGGAAAAATGCTAAAAATAAAAGAAAAATATTTTGTTGCTCTGTGAACAGAGGAAAATAATGTGGAACAAAAATAAAAAATATTTGACTTATATTTATTTTTAAATTATTTAAATACTCAGAATCTTCATTAAATCATAATTAAGTAAATATTAATCACCTTGATTTGGAATTTTGAGGGTTTAAACTTCATGACCTTAGGTGTGTTCTCTGGTTTTTCCAAGATCAAAGAACAGTTATGAGTATGAAATCCCTAATTTTTAAGTTAAACCTTCTCTGTTTTAATTAAAAAATTATAAAAATTAAAATATAAATCAGAAAAATACAAAATGAGTTTGGAAGGTTCACAGGATCCTAGGAAAAATATAAAATGGATTTAAATAATTAAAAATAACACTTTATGTATTTAATTCATTAAAACTAAAAAAAGATTAAATAAATAAAATATAATTAGAAAAATCACAAAGCTAAATCAACAGTAAAGAAAACTGTCAAAGAGATCCTCTGTAAAAATTTGAAATTAATATGAATTGATTTGATCACCAAAGTTGATTTTCTAATTAAAATGAATTTTTTGCATTAAAATAATTATAATAAATAAAATATAATTTTAAAAATTATGAAAATGATTTTGGGAATTCCTTTTGACTTAGAGGAATTTAAGAAAAATAGAATGGATATTAAAATAAATACTTCATTTTTAAGCTAATTTTTAATTTAAAATAATTAGAAATGCGTAAAAATCACTAAAATACAAAAATGCACTAAAATATTTCAAATTATTTCTTGATCACTTGGGATCAATTAAAACATTTTTTCCAATTTTATAAGTAAAGTTATGAATTTTTAAGGGCTTAAAATGAATTTTCATTAATTTTGCACTAAAATAATTATAATAAAGAAAATATAAATCACAAAAATATGAAATTTATTTTTCTGAGTTCCCTGACTCAGAGGGATTTAAGAAAAATATAAGAAGTAATTTTCAAGTTAAATTCTATTTTATATTTAATTAATACTCAAAATCAAATAAAAATTATAATAATTAAAATAAAACTAAAAAAATCATAAAAATTGGTTTAAGTGGTCTTCTGACCTAGGTAAACTTATAATAATTTTTCTAAGAACAGATGACATATATTTGATAAGTTAATGAATTAACTTGAAAATAACTAATTTGGCATTAAAAATAATTCTAAAAATAATTCTAAAAATAAAAAAAAATCACATTTTCGCCTCTGATATTTTAATTGACCCAT
The DNA here is from genome assembly GCA_022702705.1 of Papilionanthe hookeriana x Papilionanthe teres. Lineage (NCBI taxonomy): Eukaryota > Viridiplantae > Streptophyta > Magnoliopsida > Asparagales > Orchidaceae > Papilionanthe > Papilionanthe hookeriana x Papilionanthe teres. Next base: position 86,936,848 of record CM040424.1, read on the forward strand.
GACTGAGGTAACATAAAAATTTTAAAGTCCTTTGAGCTTAATTTAGAGAATTATGAAGGGATAGGCCTTAAAGGGCAAAATGATAATTATTGAATTTAAGCCTTAAATAATGATTAGTCTTAATCAGAGGGTAAATGGTAATGAATAATCATAATCAACTCTTTTAGTTGATTGAAATATAAGGGATTAAAAGTAGAAACCTATTCTTCACTTTATTATAATAAAGATAAAATTATAGTTTCTCTAATTATTATAATTTGAAAGTTAATTGAACTGAATGATCCTAAAGTGAGGGGGTTTGATTTTGGAAAATTATAATTCATTAATTCAACCTCAAATCAATGTTTGAACAATGATATGATCTTTCAATAAAGATTAAACTCACCACATGGAATGCTCTTAAAATTACAAGTGAACCCATGAAAACTTAATGCCTTAGTAGTGAACTAGGCTTAATCCAAATTTGCTTAAAGAGGTTTACAAAAAAATAATAATGAACAATGAAATGCTATGAAAATATTACTAGCCCAACTTTAATTGAAATAACGAAGTCCCTTAATAAATCAATTTGCCCTTAAAGGTCTCCACCCACATAATTCACAAAATGAAACATCAAGTGATAATTACCCTACTCATAGGGATAATTAAGACATCAGGATTCATTGAGCACAGGTTAAAATATACCTACTAAATCCTAACTTTAATGACAGATGAATGATTTAGCAATATAATAAAGTTTAGAAGAACTCGAAACGTTTCAAAGGATCTTAAAAGAGATGTTGGGTTATGCCCCGCACCTCTTTATAGTCTTTGGACGTCTTGGATGACAACTGAATCTATTATGTCTTTGCTCAAGAAAATCATCCTCAAAATCTAAGCAAATAAGAACCTACCAAGTAATGACTAGGAGCTCACTTGGAATCACTCCGAACTGTTCTTCCCGCCTTCTTTTTGTTTCTTGCAATTTATTTAATTTTCTTGAAAGATTATATACATTGCAAAAGTTAATATTTATGCGGGCGTACGAGAAAATGACAGGTATGCATTTATATTTTTGCATCACGATTTTCTTTCATTTTACTTCACTGCACTTATTTACCTGCATTTATTTAATTTACCTGCAAATTCAAAACAAATTTGCATGTTGAACAAAAAAAAACCCAAAACCAAAACGAACCATTCTATCTTTCAGGTAGTTAATATGATCGTTATCACGCGGATATAAGCCCTAAATAATAAAATTAGGATGAAACAGTACATGATTTCTCTTTGAAACTGAAGCCAAACCATAAGTTAGTTTGGGAAGTCACTGAGGTTCTCCTCAGGATCCGTGACATCCCCTAACATTCTTCTTTTGGATTCTGAAATAAATTTTCCCATTTGATCCCTTCTTCGATTGACTTTCTTATGTCAAACCTTGAAGACCCTATCATTTCTTTATATAAATCGAGAATTTTCTTAGTTGACTTCGGTCATTTAAGATATAATTAACTATAGAGGCTTGCCCTTATAGGAACATTAAGGTCCAAGCTTAATATAAACTCTATTTATTCTTTTATAGTAGATAGGAGAACTTGTTGGTCAACATAAAAGATTTTCGCAGACTAAGCGGATGTCATAGATTATGTAGTTTATTTAATCGTGCATCATTATCAAGTAATGTGTCTATTATTCGGAGTAGATGCATGACTTGTGTAGTGCTCGTTTATTTAAACTATCAAGGATATAAGATCAGTTTGATTTCATATTTTTTAAATTAAAATGATATTTTTCAAATTATATACTTATATTAAATTAAAAATCTATATCTTCAACGGCTGACAGTTGAGTGCTAAGAGGAATTCTGGGCAGATGGACAGCGGGATTAGGTTGTTCAGGGAGGGCGGCTGAACGTTAGAATGGAGTATGGGATGTTGCGGCCTTGCTGAGAGAAGGTTAGCAGAAAGTTGGAGGGAGGACAATAGCCTGCGGTTGTTGAGGAAAAGGTACGGTGGTCTGCTGTAAGGCTTAGAAGCGGGTGGATAGCAGCAGAAAGAGTGAAAGAATAGATAAATATCTCATTAGGGTCGAGCTACAGTCGAGCACCACCCGAACCCATGCAGACGATCCCCATCTCGAACGAGGGACAGCCAGAGCTCTACCTCGACGTCAGATACAACCCTCGAAGGAGAAAATAACAAAGCTAAAACTTGATTTCAAAAATAAAAAATAAAACCCCTAACTCTAAGCAAATCATTCTATATTTATTATGAGGCTAGGTAGACGGTGCATTCTGAATATTTTATTCCTCTTTCCTAAATCAAATTTTAATTTGGAAATTCAGTTTAGGAAATGAATTATAATGAAAACTCAAATTTCAGAAAGAGGAATAAAATATTTAGAAATTTTGATTTGAAATTCATTTTAGAAAAAGAATTATACCGGAAATTCAAATTTTAAAAAGAGGTATAAAAATATTCAGAAATTTTGATTTGGAAAGACTTATATTAGGAAAGTGCTAAGAAAGAAAGAGGGGAAGGGGGAGAGAAGGGAAGGGAGGAGCGGCGGCACCCCTCCCTTTGAGGATTAGTCGGTCCTCCATAGCCCCCTCATCAGTCTCCCGGGGTTAGGGGAGCTTTGACATCATAGGTTTAAGCTTCCGTGCCTCGATCCCATTGGCGACTGCGCCATCTATCAAAGCATCTGAGGAGCTTTTACCACTTATAAGCGCAGCTCTCTATCGATTTATTTTGGTTTTACATAACCTGAGCCAAAGATATACCACAAAGTAGGTTCTCACGAGCCAAATTCCTAACAAGTAAATATCTCATATGCTTCTCATCTATAACAAGTTGGGCCTCAGCGAGGTTGAGATTTGCAAGAGTTTAGTTGATGGATGATTCTTATTTTCTTCTGGGTCTACCCTTTAAATCTTGAAGTTTTGGAAGACTGACATCTTCTGTTGTGTTCCAATAATAAGAGTTTCACATTGGTCTTTCGTCTCTTTAGATGGAACACTGGGAGTGAGGGTTGGAAGTGTAGCCGTATGTGATGCTATCAGTTGGTTGTTACTAAGATCGTCCATCGAAATTTTGAATTCTGACATCTTTTAGTCTGCGAGATTTTATGTCATCAAAAAGTTAATCTTATAGGAGAGTAAGGAACCACAATCTCATCAAAAGTCGCATTGTTCTTTTTTATCATATGGAGTAAAGACATTGGATGTATCCATGAATAAGGTAGATTTTGCTAGGGTATAGGAATAAAAAATAAAAAAATTGACGAAGGTGGCTTTGGTAGGGTTGGATACTAGGGAACCCGAGGATAGGGCTAGGGTTGGGTTAGCTCTGATTTCAAATGACACCGGTGGAGAAAACCTAAACCACAGAAGAAACACAAATATTATTATTGAATTTGAAATCGAGTATGATGACTCTTCAAAACATGAAATAAACGACAAACAAAGACATAAACTAGCCAACTTCTCGAAAGTGTATCCCAAGGGTAGTGGATGTTAGCTTAGTGGATCTAGAGACTTGAGATAGCGAGTATGAATGCGGGAGAAGTTGAGGAAGGTGAACTGGAGTTAAGGTGGCGGGAAGGCTCGCCAACACTTTCGAAGGGTGGACAACAAGTGGGGAAGCGCTGGTAGCGATGAGAAAGGCCTAGACAACAAGTTAGGCTACTTGAAGTGGGTCGGCTGATTGCGCAAGGAGGAATTCTGAGCAGGTGACCAGCAAGATTAGGTTGTTCATGAAGTGCGGCTGAGTATTAGGATGAAGTATGAGGAGCTGCGACCTTGCTGGAAGAAGGATAGCAACAGGTTGGAGGGAGGATAGCAATCGGCGGTTGTTGGGGAAGGGGTGTGGTGGCCTGCTATAGGGTTGGGAAACTAGTGGACAACAACAGGAAGGGTGGAAGGATAGATAAATATCTCGTCAGGGTCGAGCTATTGTCGGAGCACCACCCAGATCCGTGGAAACAATCATCACCTCGGACGAGGGACAATCGAAGCACTATCTCGACGTCGGATACAACCCTCGAAGGGGGAAATACCAAAGCCTAAAACTTAGTTTCAAATATAAAAAATAAGACCCCTAACTCTAAGCACATCATCATCTATTTATAATGAGGCTAGGACTTTATTTTAGTCAACATTTAAAATAAGAAAAAAGAATCAAATCAGGATTTCAGATTTAGGAAAGAGAAATATAATATTCAGAAATTTTGATTGGAAATTCAGTTTAGGACATGGATTATAATGGAAATTCAGATTTAGGAAAGAGGAAGAAAGTATTCAGAAGTTCTAATTTGGAAATTTAGTTTAGGAAAGAGGAATAAAAATATTCAGAAATTTAGATTTGGAAAGACTTATATTAGAATGTGCTAAGAAGGAAATAGGGGAAGTGGAGACAACGGAAATGGAGGAGCGGCTTACCCCCTCCCTTTGAAGTTCAGTGTGTGATTAAAATTATTATTCATTCATTGAAACCACAATTTTTATTGATTGCAATGTGCATCATATGCAGAAGAGATGTACAAAATTGACTCTTCTCATCACTCTAATTATTTCACGTATATATATAATATTCAAAATTTCCTTTGTGAAGTACCTAATTTGCATTTCTATCTCTACTGGTACTTTCTTTAAGATTTTGAATCTAGTTTATTTCTATTCGAGAGAGTATATAGCGTAGTTGGTCTTCTGCTCACTTGATTATAAGCTTCTCAAGATGTATCGGTGCAGAAGCCTTTAATTTCAATTGTTTACTCTTCACATCGAGATGTGCTTGCATAAGCTTTATGTGTTCCTCTTAGGACTTGTTTTCCTTTGAGTTCTTCAGCTTTTTCTCTCATGCCTCTTTAAAATACTCTCCATCTTTGCAAACTAAGATAAAATAAATTTAGCAAAGTAATTAAAAGTGTGGTCATTAAGGACTGAAAAAGGATAGTTCAGCTACATAAAAGAGGAGTATTTGGTCATACAAAATTAAAAGATAAATGTAGAAGCTTTCTTAAGATGTTGGTTAAGACAGCCCAAAAGCTGATTTTTTGTGTATAAACACTGAGGTGATCCTTTCTGCTTCTATATTCTTGGCATCTTCATTAATTGTCTTCTTAGTATCCTTAGTTATGTATACGAGTACAAATTTTCTTAAGGTGAAATGCGTTGATGAATTTTAAAAGCACGAAGCAGCAACGGAATAGAATGGATATTTAGGAATAGATCTATAAAGTTTAATTAGATCCTGATAATATATCTATTTGAATGTTGGGGAGAAAGGAACCTATTGATGGCTATGTGAGTGATTGGAAATGAGAACGTGCTGTGAAGTAGGAATGTTATTTGTAGATGATTATGAAAGAATTCGGAGTAGTGTCTATTCGTTTACTCAAATTATGGTATTAAAAGATGGGCTTAAATGTTTCTTTTCTATAATTAAATCTAATTTATAGAATCAACCATGAAGAAGGAATAAGAGTTAGACGCAAGTTAATATTCTTTACAAATTGTGGAAAAAGCAAAATAGGGTAGCATTTAGTGGAGCGTTTGATTGGAATGAATTAAGTTGGTTTTCTCAGGTTCATCTTAAATACTTGGAGAAGGCTGATGATAATAATTATGTTATTAAATGAAAACTCAGTTTTGTATTACTTGTAAGGTCAAGAAATCTGCTAAATTATTTTTTAGTACCATCATTATATAATGAGCATGCATGTATTTAAACTTTTAGCACAACCTTTCTCGAGTTTGATTGTTTGGAATTTGTTGCGAACTGATGTATGATTTGTCTTAGCAAAATTTACATACATACCGCACAATTCTTATGTATTTTCATATCTAACAGCATGTTTACACTTTATAACACCTTGGTGTCATAAACCTATGCATGAAAAGCTGTATTTTACATTTAAAAAGATAGATGGTATGTTTTTGATGTGATTATAAAGATTTGAGGGATATGCATGTAATATGTTTGTTTAGATGTTAGATATGTAAATACATGAGAATTGTGTGGTGTGTTTGTAAATGCCCCATTTCTTAATATCATGAATGGGCACGTAAAATCATTATTTTTTTTTCAAATTTTTAAATCTATCTTCATATATCACACTTGTTTGATTTTAGCATCAGTAAATCTCATTGCTACTCTGGAGATTTCTGCAAATCCTACATATCAGGTCCCTTTACCTTTTCAGTCTAATTTGTTCAGGTAAGATGGGATGACGTAAATGTTGTCAACAAAAATCGACACAACAGAGTCTCCCCTTGGGAGATAGAACCCATTGGATCTTTCTCCAGTCCCAACACCCTTTTAACATCTGGTTCCAAGAGAAATAGAGTTATTACTCCCTCAATAAATGCTGATTATCCACTCACAAGTAACCCCATTACTAACCAAATTTCTCTATTATAACTACTCCGATTTTTCTGCGAACTCATCAGACTTCATGCCATTTTGCAGGAGAAAATGGTTATCAGAACTTGGGGGAATCTGTAAGGTTACGTAAGGTCTTTCAAGGTCAAGAAATTTTGAGTTTCAACGCCCCTTATTTTAATAGGGGCGAGGCTGCTCTACCTCCTCAGGTTTCTGAAGTGAGAAATGATTATTTTCCTAAAAAGAGGTGTACTGCTAATCCTAGTAGTTTCTGGCTGTCTGGTTCGGGATGTGGTGCTACAGATCCACCAAAAAACTCAAGTTTTTTCTACAGATTCCATGAGGTTTTGCAAGGCCAAGAAATGTTTCGAGTATTGCCATCCTTCCCTGGATTAGCAGCCGAAACCCAAAGTAGAAATGGTGGATTTAAAAATCTGAAATCATCCATTTCTGGAAGTAGTTCTGATGAACGTTTTGAAGGCTTCTGTACCCTCATGCAGCCATGCTCTTCATCAGCCCAAACTTCTTCTCCATCTTCAGTTCTGTTGTTTGAACAACCCACCTCTCATCTTCCCAGTTCCCACTCATTAGATGAGAGTAATGAAAGGGAGAAAACAGAGAACATGAACTTAGGATTTGCTTTTGCCAAGGAGCGTAGCAGCTGTAGGCTGTTTGGAGTCTCCCTCACTGAAAAGTTTTCAGATGAAAATGTGGTAGCTGGAGGTGGTAATAGAGATCCACCAGAACAGTCTGATTTTCTCTGCAATGGTGGAGGCTTTGGGAAATCTGTTCGATCCCGTGAGGTTTTGCAAGGTCAAGAAATAGCCAAAATATTTGATTCGTTTGGTTCATTCGTGGAATCCAGTCAAAAGCAGACATCTTGCCGTTCGATTGAGAAGGACAATCGGAGTATTCTTCATTGTAATGATAGCAGCTGCATGCTCTTTGGATTCTCGCTCACTGAAAATATTCCAGCTGCAGGCACCTTAACAAGCACTAGTATTGAATCATCTTTCTCAAGACTTTTGCCTCGAACCATGGTTGCCCAAGAGTGGGTGTTTCTATTTGTTCATACTTTTCTTTATGAATTAATTTTTAATGAGGAAGGTTTATACATACATGCCATTGTATATATTTACATATCTTACACCTAAATACATGCATACAGAAGGTGTGTTTCATATGTTTAAAAAGTTAAAATAGTAGTATTTTTGATGTTATGTGAATGATTTTGGGGGTATAAATATGTAATAAGTCTAGGTGTTAAATATGTAAATACATAGGAATTGGGTGGTATGAATTTAACTGCTCTTTTTTTAATCTATTTGGATATATTTTTGCACTTGCTTTGTTAGAGAAAGAGTTCTAATTTGTTTTACTTGTCCATCTTGCAGGCTGCATTTGTAAAACGCTTAAATCCATCTGATGCATGGTGCTACACAACGCACAATAGGCTACAGAAGGTTGCTTCTGATATTTCATTTGACAAAACATATTTGTACATTTAAACTATTGCGGTTATATTGCTTCTTTACTTGAATTGAGTTGCACATAAAAAATCTATTGCCCTGTTGTTTTCTTAAAGACCGTTTGAAACTGGTTTCATCGTGCTTTTGTTTACTTATTTTATGCTTGTAGTGAGTTTAATTTTTTAGGGAGATAGCAAGTGCAGCTGACCGATTTAAAGGGAAAGACAGCCCAACTTTGGGTGCGTAAATGCTTCGCTTGTTGTAATTGTGTGATAGTACCTTAGAATTGCATTAATAACTGTTTAAGAGTCCGTTTGGGGCAGTTTATTTGGTGTGGTGGCGTTTTGAAAACGCACCTGGCCTGTTTGGGTAAACTGCGTTTTGGCAGCTTATGTGTTTTCAAAACGTAGAAAATAGCTTTTTCACACTACACCTATCTAGGTGCGGTGGTAGCTTTCTGATTGCGGTCTGTCTTTTCGAAAAATATAAAATTTTATAATAGCCACCGCACTTAACTTATCAGCATATTAATTTTAATCAGCTTATCAGCACATTATTCAATAAGCCACAACTACCCCAAATAGACCCTAAGAGTTTGTGACACATTGAAAATCTCACGTGGGGGGATGTGCTATTCAAGAGCTTTAGAGATATGAACATCAAGCATAGCATTCTAAGCTTCAACCTCACACAAATCTACAAGAGATAGCACAAGAGCTTAACACCCTAGCTAATACTCGTCTACATAACATAAAATCACTGAATGCATTTTTAATTTTGTAAGAAAATCTTAAGAGGGCTATGTTTAGTTAATATTTTTAAAATACAAATATTTTAAGATTAGATAATATTTAAAATTCATTTATTGTATGGTTATAATTGTTTGATTCTAAATTCAATGCATTCAAAATTAAAACAATTTGTATACTAGTCGTTGGAATGGGTACGAGGGCTAATGCAGAAACTATACAAGCTACTAGCGGATAGGTGATAGAAGGAGAGTGATGACGGTCAAGAGGCTGAATTTTTCTGTGCGGCGTCCGAACGGTCCTCTACGTTCGGACGCCAATTAAGTGACGATGCGTGGCGGTGTGGGTCCCAAATGCCACACCGGATTTAATAAAAAAAATGTGTGACCCCCGGCCCGGCCTGACCCGCGTCCATCCGCCATTTCAAATCTCGCCGTTTTGAATATAACCCCGATGGGTCCCACATGTGCGGCGTTACTTCTTCCATCGTAAAAACGCTTCAGTCCCTAGGGTTAGGGTTTTTACGGTTTTACCGACGCAGGAATACTCGGCCTCGCTCTGCTCTGCTAGGGTTTCTGTTTGGGAATACTTGGCGTTGCTCTGTCGCTCTGCTCTGCTAGGGTTTCTGGATTGGGAATACTCGAGCCCGCTCTGCTAGGTTTTCCGGATCGAGAAAATTTGACGATGAAGACAATGTCGTCGGCTAGAGTCGAGTATACACTATGGGAGGAAGGCGCGGGATCGGAGTCGGAGGAGGTAGAAACATTTTACGAGATTCCGGAAGCGAAGAGGCGATGAAGGTGGCAAGAAGAAGAAGAAGAAGAGCGTGGTCGGAGAACGGTTGTGGTAAGTTTCTTAGGGTTTTGCGTCCTTTTTTAGTGTATTTTAAAAAATACACTATAAATACACTACCAATACAGAGTATTATTGGTGTATTTTAAAAAATTAACTAGGAATACACTAAATATACACTAGGTTAAATACCTAGTGTATTTTCGGCATATTTTTAAAAATACACCGAAAATATATCGAAAATACACTGAAAATACACTAGGTATTTAACCTAGTGTATATTCAGTGTATTCATCGTGTATTTTTGGTGTATGTTTTAAAATACACCGAAAATACATATCGAAAATACAGTATTAGTGTATTTTCAGTGTATTTTTTAAAATACACCATAAATACACTGAAAATACACCATAAATACACTAGGTAGAACATCATCGTATTTTCATTATATTCATAGTGTATTTTCGGTGTATTTTGAAAATATACCAAAAATACACTATGAATATATCGAAAATACACTAGGTAAAACTCTAGTGTAAAACCCAGTGTATTCATAGTGTACTCCAAAAAACAGTTGGAATACACAAATCCTATTGCATTTGCAGTGTATTCCTATTGTATTTAAGAAATAACATTAGGAATACACTGAAAATACACTAAAAATACACTAGGTAGAACATAGTGTATTTTTAGTGTATTTTCAATGTATTTTTAGTGTATTTTTTAAAATAAACTATGTTTTTCTTTTAGTGTAATTAACATGAAACTTAATCATGCAGGTTGATGAAGAAACAATCCATGTATTGCGGATGTCGCCCATCAACTTTTAGACGAGTTTTGGACGATGTCAAGCCGAGTACTATCTAGGGAAACTTGGAGCCGAACTTGAAGAGTTGAAGCTCGACCGGTTTTTGATCTCCCGCCTACATTCGAGATCACATAATGACCATGCACATAGTAAATTGTTGGGATACGGAGAACCTGGTATTCAGATTGGGGGGGAAGGAGATAGGGTTTGATGCAGACCAAATTGCATTGTTAATTGGCATGCCCAATAGAGGAGTTGTAGCAACCTGGGGCAAAAGAAACATTCCGAATGTGGATGCCAATATGGCAAAGAAGGCACTTCTAGATGGGCCACTCCCAGAGTCCTCCACGGAAGTTGTCAGCCTTTTATTAAGTTTTTGTTGTCGAACTTATTCTTTCCTCACAACAATCTTAGGGTGCCTGAAGGGCTATATTCTTTTGCTGATAATATAGATACCTTTTCATCAATAAATTGGCCTGCAACGTTGTGTGAGCACCTGATTGAGTAAATAAACGGGTGTAGCATCAAAATAAAGACAGGTCAGACGTTGGGATACGTCGATGGATTTGTTTTTCTTCTGACGGTTAGCCCATTTCCAAGCCCATTTCGATGAATTATTTTATTAATATGAAATACTTCTTAAATTTTTGATCTGCAGCTGTGGTTTTACGAGCTTACAACTGTGATAATCTGACCATTCACGACGCTGGACCTCGCATGTTGAGGTGGCGAACAAAACAGTTCGGAACCCGACAAGGATTCATGTATTATTTCAAAGACTTACCAGTGTACAGGTACGTAGCAATATTTTTTCTATCATTCCAGTCTTATTTTTTTATATATCATCTCAAATATGTATTCATTCTACTAAATTCACCTTGTAGGTTCTCGAATCATTTTCCGATGTCCGCGAGGACGAGCAGGCATTACTTGCTCCTAGAGGGGAGCACATCTCTTCTCCTACCAATTCCGCCGAGGCACCGATCGAAAGCACCCCGCCGCCTACTTATTCACATACGCAGACAGAAGGCATTATTGGTCGTATAGAAGAGATGGGCCCAACTTTGCGGGAGCTTCAAAATTTTGTATTTAAATTTGTAGATAATACAAATAGTAGATTAGACAGTATAGAAACCGACATTCAGGAGATTAAAAACAATTTAAATAAAGGTGACATCGAATCACCCAAAAAAAGCCCATCAGTGGCTGATTACCCTCCTACATTTATGGAGGAAGAGAGGGAAGAAGAATCCTGTCTTAATGTTCCGAATCCTGCAGTTCCAATGTGAACTCCTGCTTCGGTAGCCGAAGAAATAATAAAGGCGGGGAGCGGGGAACATGAGGAGGAAGCCGTTACCACAACGCCAATGGGTAGCCTAGTACGAAGGGTTAAGTCCAGAGGCGACCGGAAAAGGAAGACAGTTGTGTCCCCATTTTTTGTAATAAAGAGGAAGAAAACAGTTCCAATAACGGAAGAACAACTTCCGGAGGCCGAAATGGACACTCCCCAAATGGATGCACAAGAGGCTGCACAGATCGATGAAGTTGGGAAACAGGACTCGGCCATGGTTACATCAGTGAAGGATGAACAGCGAGGAGCTATCGTTTTATATGAAGGTGACGTCCCTGCTGTTGACTGTCCAGCTGTTGATTTCCCTGGTAGAGACCTAATTCCAACGGAGATGCAGCGTGTCATTGATATCTGCTTGAACAAATACTCAGCTGAGTAAGTAAATTCACAATACTTTTTCCATGCTGTCTTATTCGTTTTAAAAGTCTAATGTTACATTATTTTCTTCACAATGCAGCGACGATGTCATAATTTTCAGGGATCACATTGTAATATCTCGGAATTGTCTAGCATTACTTTGGAATAATAAAGAAATAGGAACAGAACACATGGATATGTTTGAAATTGCATTACAAAATAAGAGGCGTAAATCGCCCGAATCGTACGAGGAATTATGTATACTTGTCTCCAGCACTTTGGGTAAAGATCGACCTTAAAATAAATAGTTTTCAACTTTGCACGTCTTAAACTAACAAGCTGAATTGATTTGTTGGTGCAGATGTATAGAGATCATACTTTTGACCATATTGTATCACGTGTCACAGTCGAGGCTGTTAATGCAGCAGATTTAATTTTAATACCAATAATTCATAATAGACATTGCACTCTACTTGCGGGAAGTCCAGTGTATAAAGAATGGAGATTTTTAGATTTTTTACCAAAAAAAACGCATGTGACAGTCGCACGCGATGTGGTATGCAAATTGCCAAGCTTACAGTTATTTTTTATCTGAACAAATTCATTCGTTTTGTCAAGCTTACTTATATTTTATTTGTTATGACATGTTTCAGCTCAAGTTTATTGCTGATGAAGTCGGGACTGCTTTTCCTTCAAACCCCGCCATGTGGAAAATTGTCTTATCCAAAGGACCTCCCACGCAGAGTAACAGCGTTGACTGTGGCATTTTTGTGTGTAAATATATGGAGACACTTGTAAGTAAGGAAAAAAGTTGTTTGGAAAGAAAAGAAAAACGGGCAAGCTGAAATGTCACGATTTAGGGCCGAGCTTGCATACGAAATTTGTAGATATAACCTATTTGATATGTAGATATTTCATTGTACATAAAAACTGTTGTCCAGATAACTGATGTATTTTCTGCCTTGGTTACTGCTTGCAAACTGTAGTCCAGAAAACTGGTGTATTTTGTGTGTATTTGCAGTGTATTCTTGTGTGTAGGTTTACTTTGTCTTCTTTACTTCTGTGTATTTTCAGTGTACTCTTCTGTGCAGGTGTATTTTCTGCCTTGTTTACTGCTTGCAAACTGTTGTCCAGAAAACTGGAGTATTTTCAGTGTATATTTAGTGTATTCTTCATGTTGAGGTGTATTTTCTGCCTTGGTTACTGCTTGCAAACTGTTGTCCATAAAACTGGAGTATTTTCAGTGTATTTTCAGTGTATTCTTCTGTTTAGGTGTATTTTCTGCCTTGTTTACTGCTTGCAAACTTGTCCAGAAAAATGTAGTATTTTCAGTGTATTTTCAGTGTATTCTTGTGTGCAGGTTTACTTTTTCTTTACTTCAGTATATTTTTAGTGTATTTTCAGTGTACTTTTCTGTGCAGGTGTATCTTCTTTGCTTGAAAATGTATCTTAAAACTGGTGTATTTTTAGTGTATTTTGTCTTCTTTACTGCTTGGAACCTGTACTCCAGAAAACTGGTGTATTTTCAAGTATACTCTTTTGTGCAGGTGTCTTCTTTCGTTGCTTGGAAATCATTGTCTGTAAACCTGTGTATTTTTAGTGTATTTTCAGAGTATTCTTCATGTGAGTGTCTTCTTTGTCGCTTGAACTCTGTACTCCAAAAGCTGGTGTATTTTCCGTGTATTTTCGAGTGTACTTTTACATGCGAGTGTATCTTCTTTGCTACTTGGAAAATGTACTCCGTAAAATCGGTGTATTTTTAGTGTATTTTGTCTTCTTTATCGTTGGAACTCGTACTCCGTAAAACTCGGTGTATTTTTAGTGTATTTTCGAGTGTACTCTTTCGTGCGGTGTCTTCTTCATGCTTGAAACCGTTGTCCGAAAACCGGTGTATTTTTAGCGTATTTTCAGTGTACTCTTCGTGCGAGTGTCTTCTTTGTCGCTTGAACTCGTACTCCAAAACTGATGTATTTTCTGTGTATTTTCTGTGTATTTTCAGTGTACTTTTATGTGCAGGTGTTGTCTTTGCTGCTTGGAACCTGTACTCCAAAAAACTGGTGTATTTTCTGTGTATTTTGTGTGTACTCTTCTGTGCAGGTGTATCTTCTTTGTCTGCTTGAACACCGTCGTCCGTAAACCGGCTGTATTTTTAGCGTATTTTCGACAGTACTCTTTCATGCGTGTGTTCTTTCTGTCGCTTGGAACTCCGTACTCCAAAAATTAGTGTATTTTCTATATTTTCGAGTGTACTTTTCAGACGTGTTTATCTTCTTCGTCGTTGAAACCGTACTCCGTAAAACTGGTGTATTTTTAGTGTATTTTCAGTGTACTTTTCTGCACAGGTGACTTCTTTGTTGCTTGGAAACTGTACTTCAGAAAACTTGTGTATTTTCAGTTTATTTTCAGTGTACTTTTCGCATGTGTCTTCTTTCACGTTGAACTGTATCTCGTAAAACCGGTGTATTTTCGTGTATTTTCGGCGTACTTCTTCGTGCAGAATGCATCTTTGCTCGGTTATTGATTGAACTCGTACTCTGAAAATCGGTGTATTTTCGTGTATTTTCAAGTGTACTTTTCCGTGTAGGTGTATTTTTTGCTCGTTATCGATTAGAACCTGTATCCTGTAAAATTGGTGTATTTTCTGTGTATTTTCAGTGTACTCTTCTGTGTATGTGTATTTTTTGCCTTGGTTACTGATTGGAACCTGTACTCCAAAAAATTGGTGTATTTTCTGTGTATTTTCAGTGTACTCTTCTGTGTAAGTGTATTTTTTGCCTTGGTTACTGATTGGAACCTGTACTCCAAAAAACTGGTGTATTTTTTGTGTATTTTCAGTGTACTCTTCTGTGCAGGTGTATTTTGTGTCTTCTTTACTGCTTGGAACCTATACTCCAGAAAACTGGTGTATTTTTAGTGTATTTTGTGTTCAGGTTTAATTGTATTTGTTACATGCTTGGAACCTGTAGTCCAGAGAACTGGTGTATTTTCAGTGTATTTTTAGTGTATTCTTGTGTTCAGATGTATTTTCAACGTATTTTCAATGAATTTGTTCACTCAATCAATTTTACTACACAACAAAATATATTACACAATCCAACATGGTCGTAATGTGGTTGTATTTTCCTTGTTTCCTTAATAACATAACAATCGTGTCACAACCCAGTAATAGAGTGCATCAGTAATGCGGTGTAAGATGGTTCGAGCGTATCATTTTCCCGTTGAAGAGGCAAATTGAATGTTAGCTATGGTATTTCACTATAAGATTATAATATTAAGAAAGAGAATAACCTTGCTCAGTGACTGAGACAGTGCAATCATGTTTTCTTCTATACCGGATCCTTCCTGGTTTTTTCCTGCATAAAGTTGTTCATTTTAACAACGAGTTAACCACAACAAACTACTAAGTTGTTTAGAATGTAAAAGTACATACTCTTAGTTCTCTTGCTCTTTTCCCAGTATCCTTTCAGTCGAGCATTAGAAATACCTTTGGGTCTCTTTTTTGCGGGATCATTTAGATTGCTGCTTATCGTGTCTGATTTTTTCTTTTTGGTAATTTTATTTGGATTAGGATCCTTCCCATCTAATATGTCATCTATACCTATAGATGCCGCCTTGAAAGTATCAAGAAGATATGTCTCAGAGCGTTCATTTCCACCCGCTTTACTGATTAGTTGGTATGCAAACTTTTGAGAGTGAGACCTAAATAGGATTCCACTTGAGCATTGGCTGGACTTTTCAGAGTCCTTCCGTATGTACTGAAAGGTTTTATAGATCTCTTTTTTTATCTTCACCGACCATCGCAATAACAAATATTTGTCTGGAATCTTTGTTACTTTTACCTCATTAAGAACACGTAGCGAGTGAGCGCAGAGCAACCCCATCATTTCAAATTTCTTACAGCTACAAGTTATCTCGTAGCTATTCATATCGAAATTAACAATCCAAGGTGTACTCGTCTCCAGATTATCCAAATTCCTAACATAGAATTCCGAAGCACCCTCGCCCGCGACATCAACATTTACTCCACATAACCCATGCAACAACTCTTCTTCAAACATGTAGTACAGCTTCCGGGTGTAATACGTAGCAGCTTGCCTCAGCACTGAGCTTGTTTTAACTCTGGGTGTAATCACTGTTTGATGGTTTTCGAAGTCTTCATCCTTCTCGTTCATTCTCCAAGATTTCATAATACTTTCAATACCTGTAAAGCACCGGCAAGAGAACTAGTCAGCTTAGATACACCATGACATACGTTATTTGTGGACTCACATCTTTGCGTTGACAATATTCTCATTCCAAATATTTCTTTATTGAATGTTGTGGACCACTTATGTCTTATGCGATACAAATCTTGTAGTCACCCGTTGTTGTGTAGGTCTCCTTGCTCGATCATTAAAGCCCAATAACGTTCAAACTCCTCTTCGGAATCACAATCCCGCATGCATCTCGCAATGCAGTTGTCGACGCTCTTACACGTGATACCGCAATGAACTTTCGAAGACAACTTTTAATAAATATGTCACCGACACAATCTATGCCTCGTGAATGGAAGACATTCTTCAATGGCCCTCGACATCGCTCGATCTTGATCCGTAAAAATGGTGATTGGATGCTTGTCGCCCATGATCCGAATAAAACTTTTGATTAGCCAACTGAATGACTCTATTGTCTCATCGGATAAAAAACCAACTCCGAAGATGACGTTTTGCCAATGGTGGTTGACCCCTACAAAAGGAGCACAACATAAATTGTACTTATTCAAACGGTAGCTCGTGTCAAAGGTTACAACATCCTTAAAGCAATCATAGTCAAGCCTGCAGGGCCCATCACACCAGAAGAAGTTTCTCAGTCTGCCCTCGTCATCAGTCTGGAAGTCCCATGCAAACATGCTATCATCATTCTGTCGTTCCATGCATAATTGTAAGAGAGAGTTTACATCACCATGTTCAATTCTAATTCTTCTATCCCTCCGAAGGAAGTTGTAGGCATCTTGTCTCGTACACTCCATGTTCTCTACTCCACCAACCTCGCAGCAAGGAACTTAAATGCGTCCGCTGCTCTAATCCCTGAACCTGTCAACGATCTAAGTAAATCTGCATTTAACGTGCTAACCTTCCGACTGGATCGTAGAAGGTGCTTGTCACCGGATTCCGCCAATGGGTGGTTATGCCCTTCGACAAATTTCTTCACTGTCCAGTTCCCGTCAATGTCGACAACATAACGAACCATCGCTTGACGATGCCGACTCCTCTCTCGTTTTTCGTACTTCAACGTATCAGCGACCAGGTGACTCTTTCTTATGGCCTCTTTTGAACGAGTATAATCCTTCGACTTAATTTTCTGGAGTTCGACCAATAATCTGCTACGATCCTCGCGGACATCGAATCCAACATTATGTGCATAGCGTAATAAATCTTCGTAAGCCTCTACCTCATTATGAACAATAAGTATTAATAAAACTATTTATCGTCGTATCATTTGAATCACTTCTCGTCGTAGATAACTACAAATCGAAATTTTACAATATATTAAGTCGGACATGTATATGACCCAAGCAATACTCTAAAAATACACCAAAAATACGAGTAAAATACTCCACCAACGAATATTCTAAAAATACACTAAAAATACACCAAAATACTCCAAAGAAGAATATTCTAAAAATACACCAAAAATACACCAAAAATACACTAAAAATACTCCAACAAGAATATTCTAAAAATACAAAGAAAATACACTACAAATTCTCCAAAGAAGAATACTATCAAAAATACACTATAAATACTTCAAAGATCAATACAAAGAAAATACACTAAAAATACACTAAAAATACTCCAAGAACGATACATCAATAAGTAGATAAAATACTTCATCGAAATACTTTAAAATAACACCGTAATACACTAAAAATACTCTGAGCATCAATACTCTAACAATACACTAAAAATACACTAAAATACACAAAATACTCGTAAGCAATACACCAAAAATACAGCATAAATACACCAAAAATACTGGAGCATCAATACTCTAGCAATACACTAAAAATACACTAAAAATACAGAATACTCCAGAAGCAATACACCAAAAATACAGTATAAATACACCAAAAATACACAAGTACCTACTAATTGCTATAGCGTCAACACTGAAAATACACTAAAAATACACTAAAATATACTAGAAATACACTAAAAATACACTAAAAATATTCCGGAAGCAATACACCAAAAATACACTAGAGATGCTCCAGCATCAAAACACTAAAAATACACTAAAAATACACTAAAAATACTCTAGCAGCAATACTGAAATACACAAAAAATACTACAGCAGCAATACTCTATAAATACACTAAAAAACTCCAACAATACTCCATAAAAACTTCATGAAAACCAACAATAAATTTGTTATTACTCATCCCTTAAGCAAAAATTTTTCTGGTCAACGTCAATCTTACCTCCGTCTCAAACGATCTGTTTTCGTAATTAATGCTTTCTATTTCTTCGTTAAGAGAGAAATCAAACTTCATGTCTTGTAGCAGAAGACAAACCCTAAGAGCAAAAAACGAACTTTTCGTTAAACCTAAAGAAGCTAAAATAAAACTTTTCGAAACCCTAACGTAGTCTGGTCCACCTTTCTGCTTTTATTCTGCTGTTACGGGAACCAGATGTACCGTATTGGCGGGATTTGAAATAGCGGATGGATGCGGGTCGGGCCGGGCCGGGGGAAATTTCCCTCTTTTTTTTTATTAAATCCGGCGTGACATTTGGGACCCACACTGCCACGCGTCGTCACTTAATTGGCGTCCGAACGTAGAGGACCGTTCGGACGCCGCACAGGAAAATTCGGCGGTCAAGAGGAGGGAGGGCAGCAAGCCATGGGTAGGAGAGAATAAAAAATGAGCAAGCTAAACATAAATTTTAAATGCTATGGAAAATAGGGTCGCTTTCATGCATACCAAACAATTCTCACATATTTACATAATTACATGCAGACAATTCTATCTTTAAAATCAAATTTAAAATATCACAATCACTATATATTTAAAATACATTTTCATGCATAAATTTGTTTTGTGTTATAGGTGTAAATATTAAACTTTAGGGTTTCTGAAAGCATGAACATGAAAGCTTGACGAAAAAACAAATTCTATTAGTTATACTAGTCAAATCCCAAATGCAAAAATAAGTTTCATCCTCCTTTATGCTTGAATTTTACAAATATATTTTTACCTTCAGATTCCTATTTTTGGTTAATGACAATTGGTGTAGCTTGCAATACCTGTATCTTCCTTCTCTTCTATTTTCATATGATATCAGACAAGAAGGAAGATACAGGTATTGCATTCAGATTCCTATTACATATATATTTTTACATTCAGTTTCCTATTTTTGGTTAATGACAATTGGTGTAGCTTGCAATACCTGTATCTTCCTTCTCTTCTATTTTCATATGAAATCAGACAAGAAGGAAGATACAGGTATTGCAAGCTATAGCAACCTTTCTCATCAACCAAAAACTTGAATATGAAGGTGCAAAATATATGTAATAAGAAATGAAACATTCTAGCATAAAGGGGAATGATGGACATATCTTTACAGTTGAGATCTGGTTCTCGTGTAGCTAACCAAATTTGTCCTTTTGTCCAGCCGTCTTGTTTATGTTTTCAACTCAAAGCTATCTGACTCTGATTGGGCGACAGATTCAACCGATCGTAGATCCACCACGAGCTATTGCTCATGCTTGGAGAACACGCCGATCTCATGAACAGTAAAAAACAACACACAATTGCACAGCCATCAACTGGAGGTGGAATATCATGCGAAAAACTGTCTATTGATCAAACAACCATCTATCAAATCCAATTGATCAAACAACCTTCTATCAAATCCACAACATAGGTTTGTCAAAAATCTGGCCAAAAACATGACGATTGAACTCTAGCTATCTAGAGAACTGGCATCCAATCTCATTGGCATATAGAAGAGAAACCATATAAGGCAATTTAAAGATGACGATATTTCACAAGTCCGCTGAAAAGTAACATCACACAATTCGATTCTCGAAGAGAAACTCAACATTGTTAGGGTTTGAAGAGCTTCGCCTTGCAGTAATCTGAAGCAAAGCTCCATCGGCAAGTAACCGTTGGAGAATCCTCGTTATATTTTTAGTGTCATCAATTCCAAGATGGTGACTTCCCAACAAAGGCATCCCTAATTGCCTCAATATTGTTGCCATTCCTGTAGCCTGACAAGCAAAAGAACACGTCAAACCTTCCAATTTGGTAAACAGAAGCAATCTTTTTTCTTTTCTTTTTTTTTTTTTTAATATTTGCATACAAGCCATTCAATTCCTATGTATATGCATATCTAATACCTAAACTTTAATTTTTACATGCATTTCACCTTTCACATGCCTGAAAAGGTGTATTTCATTTTTTTTAATTTAAAATGATAGTATTTTTTATGGGATATGAAAGATTTGTGTTGTATAAAGGTCAAAAAATAAAGCTTAGGTGTTGTAAAGACATAGGAAGTAGGTGATAAGTACGTAAATGACACTTTTCTAAAATTTTCCACATACCACAATTTTTATGCATTTATGTATCTAATAATTTTTTTTTTTTCATAATAACTCGGACAACACTAAAATCTTTAAGAACATATCAAAAATACACTATACTAAAATGTTACATAAGTAAATATCAATGTTTAAATGTAAAAGATATCATTCAATTTTGTGATCTTAGTCAAATAATCTTTCTTCAATTACTACATTATTTTCACAAAGAAAATGCTTTCTCCGTACAGTTTTAGCTAAGAGGTCTCTTAGATGATCTTGAAATGATCAGGATAAAAATGAAATTATTAGACTATCCTAATAAATAATATGAGTGTGAACTAGTAACTCCGTGCCCATCCCTCTCATTCAGACACCATCTAGACTAATAAATTCAACCAAGAAAGCATTTTTAAATGAATAATGCTAAAATGAACAAATTATCCGGAAGAAAAAATGATTTCAAAATGATAGTTTTGCTATTTCGCCTTATGCCACATCATACCAAGTTGCTTTGAAGCAGATTTTTGTAAATCTTTGCAAATTTCCTCAACGGAAAATTGAAAAGTGGTCTCCAAACCCACCAATTTTCCTTGATTGACATATAAATATTTATTTTGATGGAAATTTACATACATACCACAAAATTATTGTGTGTTTACATATCTAACATCCAAAGTTTGATATTTACATTTATAATACCTTGGTGTTATAAACTTGTCCGTGAAAATGTGTATTTCACTTGTAAAAAGTTAATAATGAAGGTACTCTTTATCAACAACAACAACAATAACAAGAAGCCTTTATTCCACTAAGTGGGGTCGGCTACTCCCTTGTGCCCTATTGAGTGCCATCTTTTCATTAAATTATAATAGTTCAATATGCCCAAATCCTTTTAGGTCTGCCTATCTTTCTCAACATAAGTCGAATCTCAAATATCTACTCTCCAAACCATCTAAGACGATTCTCTCAAATTTTGTCTGCCATTGGAGCTACATCAACCCTTTCACGGATAGATTTGTTTCACATTTTGTCTCCAAGTATCAAGCCAATCATCCATCTAAACATTCTCATCTCAGCAACACTTAACTTTGTTTTATGCTTCTCTTTTAAAAGCCAGCATTCTGCACCATAAATATTGCAGGTTTCACCACCGTCTTATAAAATTTTCCTTTAAATCTAAGCAATACTATTCTATCTCACAATAGGCTTGATGCATTCCTCCACTTCAACCAACCAACCTGAATTCTACTAATAACATTCCCATCTAAATCACCATCACTATGAACAGTAGAACCGAGATATCTAAAACGTTCACACTTTTAAATGACACACATAGTTACAACTCTGCCACTAGAGCTACTACTACTAAAATTTCATTCCATATATTCCACTAAAACAAAAGAATGTTGTTAGACTCCTAGTAGACCTTCTTAATTCAAGTTTTTTTTCATGAACTCTTTCTCAAGCTTTTATCCGCAAGAAATATATCATCAGCAAAAAGTATACATCAAGGTACATGATCCTGCAAATTTCCAGTAAGAGCATCCATAACTAAAGAAAAAAAGGCATGGGCTTAAAGCCAACCCCTGTAATCCAATAGAAATAGGAAAATACTTGGTCAATCCTCCTATTCAAACACAAGTAACAGCTCTAGAATACATATATTCAATGACTTGAATTTAAGTCATATCAACACCTTTCTTTTCTAGAGCCCTCTAAAGAACTTCTCTAGAAACCTTATCATAAGCTCTTTCTAAATCAATAAAAATCATATATAGATCCTCCTTACTCTCTTTGTACTACTCCATTAAAAAATGTAGAGCTTTCATAGTAGATTTGCCCAACATAAATTCAAACATATTATGAGAAAATTTTGTATCACACCTTAACCTATGTTCAATTACCCTCTCTCATAATTTTAAAGTACGACATATTGACTTAATTCCTCTATAATTTGCACACTCTTATGCATCGTTTTTATTCTTAAAAATGAGGACTAAAATACTCTACCTCCACTCCTCAGGCATTTTTTAGTTTTTAAAATAATATTAAAGAGTTTAGTAAGCTAAGAAACTCCCAAATCTCCTGGATATTTTCACGCTTCAATTAGGATACAATCACATCCTACTGATTTTCCACGCTTAGTTTTCTTTAATTTTTAACAATGATATTTTTTATGTGATATTAAAAATTTGAGTGTTATAATCGTGGATTCAAAGTTAGGTGTCAGATATGTACATATATAAGAATTTTGCGGAATGTATGAGAAAAGTAAAATAGCTATGCTTACTCTTCTGTTATAAAAGTTGAGATAGATGTCCTTGAGGTTAATCCATTCCATGAAGTACAACGGTATTCTTATCTTTGAAACTTTACATTGTTGAGGAACCTTTGTCTTCAAGTCCCAATTCCCACTGAAAAAATACATGACAACAGAAAATAACATATTAAATATTGTCCGGACAATAATTATAGTATCTCAAGAACAATGATACTTGTTGCACAAAAAAATTTTGTTATTTTGTTGATGCGGGGAAAAAGTCTGGGGGTCCTACAATAAATTTTGAAG
This sequence comes from Papilionanthe hookeriana x Papilionanthe teres, assembly GCA_022702705.1. NCBI lineage: Eukaryota > Viridiplantae > Streptophyta > Magnoliopsida > Asparagales > Orchidaceae > Papilionanthe > Papilionanthe hookeriana x Papilionanthe teres. Next base: position 86,959,867 of record CM040424.1, read on the forward strand.
AATAAGATGTTCGATTGAAAGTTTAATTAGCAGAGCTTCTTCATAAAAAAAAAATGTTGATTAAAGAGCTTGAGATTGCTACAACTTTAAGACAAATGAATGAAACTCATCCCTAAATGAAATAATGTAAGAGCCATTTGAGATCGTTTTTAACTTTTATATATTACTTGGTTTTTTAATTAAAAAAGACAGTTATATCTTAAACATACATTTTTATTTTTTTAACATTAAATAAATTGATTAATGTGGTGATGGCAGTTGTCGCCAGCAAAAAAGTAGTGGTAGCCTAAACATGGAGAGTGGTAGTGACAATGTTAGCCAGCAAGTGGTGACTGGCGGCAGCTAAAAACAATGGCAATTACTTCTAAAAATAAAAAATAGATACTTCTAAAAATAAAAGCAAACAATAAATAAATAAAATTAATTCCAAATAGGCTCTTAATTGCTAACCATGTTACAAACGCAGCCCGATAGAGTGATCCTCCAACCTGCTTGTTCCATAATTGATGATGAAACATCCATTTCTCAAACTCTTCTAACACATCTTTGAACTGGATAGCAGTATCATGCCAAACACTGTAAAAAACATGCAAAAATAAATAAATAAAATATATAAGCATACTTAGTTTAGGCATCACCCATAAACTTAACATGAACTTACATATTCATAAAATGATCCCAATTTCATTAGTGAAGAAATTTCAGATTCTTCCAAATATCGAGAAAGAGCAGTCAAAAAAAATTTTGTTAAATAAGAGGCAAATTTGCCAAGTTATTTGAATGCTATTGCTAATGAGAATAGTAACTGCACATCACGTGGAAATAAAGTTCTCAGACTTGCATCTTATAAGCACCAACACCCCAAAATAGGAGCCATATCCGTGTCCAACACTTGTCGGACATAGACATGGCTTCTGAAACAGGTCGATACCACATACAACACCTAATAACCGTGTCAACAATGCTGCCTTCTCAGGCACCTCTCTGGACACCTCCCGGACACCTCTCTAAACACGGGAACTAAAACAAGGCATAAAACTTAAGAGCAAAGCAGAATCCAATGTGTCAAAAAAATAAAAAATAAAAAAATAAAAAAAGATCAAGTGACGTTTGAAGGTTTGTGGTCTTACCAAAGCCTCACAATAGCTTCCATTGGCCTCGCACAGCATCATCTTTGAGCATCTCGCGTCATTGATCGAGTCGTCGAGCAACCATGATCGAAGCAAGGTAGTCTTTTACGCGATCCGGAGCTTCGAATCCAACTAGGGCATCATCCAAAGCACGATACAAAGCTTCCAAACGAACTCCCTCACGATTCAAAGCTTCGACACTCAGTCAGGGACGATCCGGTGAGGCGACTGGAGCCAGGGGTCGATCATGCGTGTGGTAACTTACGTTTTTATTTTTATACGTGTTTTTTTTCGACGGGACCCCTGTAAGATGCAGTTATTTTTTCAACGGCACTGCCATAAGGTGTTGTGTTATGGATGTTGGTATTCAATTTTGATGTCTATAATTTTTTTTTGGATTTGGGCTATTTATTTGGTATTCGATCTTTGATACAACAATTCTTTTACACTAAATTCCTTCACTTCACATCAAAAATGCCATGAGGACTCCCATAAAGTGTTGTGTTATGCATGTTGGTATTCAATTTTGTGTCTATAATTTTTTTTGGACTTTTTCCTTCACTTCACATCAAAAAGGCCACAATTTTGGCGTTTAAACTGCAAATTTCACATTTTTATGCATAAGGATTGTGGTCTCTATGTAATAATTGTAGTATAGGTGTTGGTATGTTAATGCACATGTATCAGGTGGTATGTATGTAAATTTCCCAATTTTATACTAATTGACTAATTGAGATGAATCAAACTATTTGTTTTAAGATTTAGTTTGAATTCGTTTACGCCCCCTAAAATTATATATATATATATATATATATATATATATATATATATATATATATATATATATATATATATATATATATACATATACATATATATATATATGTATAAATAGGCCACTTGCATTTTTCCTCCCACGTGCAATTACTATGGAAATTTGGTATTTTGTTATGTTTGTGGATCAAAAACTCTGACTGAATTATATAAAATGTCCATTATTCTTCTATTAATTATTATATATATGTGTGAACTTTAAATGTTTATACTTTCTTCAAGTGATTAATAGAACAATGGCTACTACAAGTACCTTTAACAACCCCTTTGAAGACGTATATATATATATTGTACTAACTAAATAAATAAGCCACTTGCATTTTTCCTCCCACGTGCAATTACTATGGAAATTTGGTATTTTGTTATGTTTGTGGATCAAAAACTCTGACTGAATTATATAAGATGTCTCATTATTCTTCTATTAATTATTATATATATGTGTGAACTTTAAATGTTTATACTTTCTTCAAGTGATTAATAGAACAATGGCTACTACAAGTACCTTTAACAACCCCTTTGAAGACGAGACAAAGCCATTATGGACATAGGTCACCAAATTAGAGAAATGATGATCAATCGGAGCATAAGGCAACATAGAATTTCAGTGTCATTTTTGTTAAGGAAAGTCAAAAAAACATATTCAAAGATTAGAGCACACATGCTTCGACAATATGGAGTTGGTATTCGAGCATGTTCTAAAATGACTTCAACACAAATTCAAGAAATATAGAAGTTAGATTGAGCAAAAAAAGAAGAATGTTGCAGTTAAAACAGGTTCCAATTCCTTCTTCCGGCCCCAAGCAAAGTGGTTCAAATCACTGATAATGCACCTTTGTGCAAAGCTGCTATGCGCTTCAAAAAATATAGAAGATAATGGGACAATTTATGAGCGATGCAGTTGGATAATTGACATTATAGATGTCAATTTCATAAATACTTCTATCATGAATCATTCAATGAAATTATCAATATTTAATAAGTTTGTAAAGCTGAAAGTGTAGGCCATTGCAGAGACCCGTTTTGCATCAAGTATAATTATGCTCGGGAGATTCAAAGCAATAAAACAAGGGCTTCAGATAATGTTAACCAGTAACAAATGGAATATATATTGTGAAGATATAAACAAGAAAAAATTTGTGAGGGAAAAAACTTGGATGATGTGTGATTGGAAAAAATTAATTATATTATTGATTTTACAGAACTTATGTACGACATGCTGAGTTTGTCTGATACAGATAAACCTTCTCTTCATATTGTCTACGATATATGATATTTTATGATAGAAAAGGTTTAAGGCATTATATATTGACATGAAGGAAAGAGACACAATGTACACTCCAATTTTTCTGAAGTTGTATATTAGAATTTTGTTAAAAGATGGAATAAAAACAACACTCCTCTTCATTATTTAGCTCACTCTATCAGTCCAAAGTATTATTTGATTAGATGTTTATCTTTATTAATTCTAATTTATATTAATTTTGGCACTTATAAGTGCATTTTTATTAGGTATTATAGTCACGCTTGGCTAAGTGAAGCTCCAAATCGTATTGCTACACATAAGGACATAGAGATATCAATTGACATGAATAAATGCTTAAAGAGGGTTTTCCCAAAAATTAAAGAAAGATCTATTGTTAATTTGGAGTTTGGAATTGCATGTGCTGCTGGAGCATGAGATTCAAAGGGTGTTTGAATTTTGAGCTATATACACAAGTAATTAAACCCTTTTTTTATTCAAAAGCCCAACTCTGTGGGTGTGTGTACACAGTTTGATATTTCTACACTAAAATACTTTTCAATCATATGATGTGAAACTAAACTCAAAGCTTGATGTGCCTAAGATGTCACTCCCTCTTAAATGTAAGTTTATCAGATACCATGTGCCAAAAGCACACTAAGCCACATGGATGCATCAGGGAAGTTGCCCACTCTGAAATTTTGCTCAATTATAATAGAACACACTAGATATTCATGGAAGACACAAAACACATGAATCAATCAATCTCAACCAAACCATTAGCTTGAATACCACATGTTAAGGAGCATGAAACAAAGGGGGTCCACAATTGTGCTAGATAAAGTAGTGATCAAACCTATATTCACCCCAAAACTTAATTCTATGGGTGCCAACCACTGAATAATTCTGCACTAACGAATTGTTAACCATCTAATATAAAAGTAAGTCCGAAGCATCACATATTTGAACAATCAATTGCTTGTTCCAAATAACAAAATACTTTTAAGTATAATATTATCATAATGCTGAAACTCGTCATGAAGCATATATACTCTAGAAGGTATTGAAATTGCTCTTTTTTATACACAATAAGACCCACTCAAAACAAAAAAGAAAAAAAAAACTGCTTATTTTCTTTCGGCAAATAAAAGAATTACATAAAGGACCAAGAAGATGATTGAACATTTGAGCAATGAAACTGCGGTAGCCTAATCAGTACATTGCTAAAAATTCCTGAATCATAACTTAATTATGAAGATCTGTCGGGCAATCTTTATGTGATACTGGTCTAGAGAATAACGAAATCAAACACATTTGATTTTGGCCGGATCATGAAAACACACAAATAGGAGAAAATTGTTACAAATGGACATGAACTAGCATACCTGTCAACTCCTATTTTACCATACTTCCCTTCGATATACTGTTCAACTCTTTGCTCGCTCAGTCCAGTGGGCCTAACAAACCTACATTCAAAGCTCGCTTAATTTATGAAATAAAAACTTCAATGAAGCACAAATGTAGCATTTTATAGAACTAAAGTGTAAAACGAGAAAAGCACCAGGCATGAAACGAACATATAATAAAGAAGAAATTAAAATTTTGGAGTAAATGATAAGCATAATTGGAATACCTAGACAATCATTCGACACACGAACTTCCTACAAATTGTTTTTGTGCATGTTTACCGTACTAATAAGCTTGAAAGATGTATAAAAATATTTTTAAAATATAATTTTGATTCCCCAATCTAAATCCACAATTTGCTCTCCAAGTTAGTTAAATTTTGCCCGTGAAATGCAAATTCAAAGCATGCCACATGACCTTAGGTTACTAATTCTGATTTGAACGCTATTTTAAACTATAAGTCAGAATCATTTACTTGGCATAGCCTCCTCTATTTTTTCCTAATCTCTAGTTCCACATAACCAAATGTAGTTTTGAAGCTTCATTATCGTAGAGAAAAGACTAAATTACGTTGATAAAGTAAAGTTTAAGAGAGCATGATTATTTGGCATAATAGATTATAATTTTAACACTCTATCACCAGCAGTCACTAATATTAAGAATGATTAATCTACGCAAAATTTCAGACTATAGCATCCTTAAGAAAACTTATATAAGAATCACCAACAGAGCTGAGGAGATATTGGACCATCCAAAAACAAAAAAATAATAATGCAAATAAAAAATCATCCATAGTGCACCAATTACAAGGATGGCAATTTTGCTCAAAACTCAAAACCAACTTAAATTTTGACTTAAGTTATGAGTCATTACAGCTTGAGCCATCTTTATATTCGGTTCTGACCCAAATTTGGCATACACAAAATGAGATTAAATGGCTCAACAAAATATATATTATATTAAGGGCTCGTTTGGGAACTCGTTCCATCAGCTTCTTGTTTCTGGAAAGGCAAATGGCGTGTTTGAGCCTCTTTTTCGCGTGCATTTCATGGTTGGCGGGACATAGAGTGGCGAAAGCCGAAACCAAAGGGTCCTGTGCATTCCACGACGGGAGCCCCGTTGCAAGTGGTAGTTGACGTTGCTGCCCTCTTCAATTTGCAAAATAACTGACCATATCACGCAAATACCACTCGTCCCCTCCCCTCATTTGTCACTTGTGTCTTTAAGACTGAAACTCGGTTGCGCTCGCCTCCCTCTGTTGTCGATGCTGTCGACTAGTTGCCTCCCTCCGTTGAAGGTTTTCCTTTATACTTTTTTTGAGTTTTCGCTTTCCCTCTACTTCATTGTCTCGTTCAGCTTCACAGAAGATCGATTTGCACTCTGTTCGGCTTTGTGCACTACTTTTTGTTTATCTAAGAATTTTTTTAGGACATGTTTTTATTATGTCTATTCTGATGTTAGTAATTGCCGATTTATTTGTCCTTATCTCTTCTTCAGTCTAGATGAACATTTTGAGAGGAGAAATTTGAGCATTGATTTCAGATTTTTTATGTGAAAGATTTTTAACATTAGAAATGTATTTGTTTTGATGCAAACTTGAAGGTTACATGGCAGATAAATTAGCAGCATCTATTTCCCTAATGATCATTTAGGAGAAGTTATGGAATGATAGATATATGAGTATTGTTTTTTTGTTTCTCTGAGAGTATTTCTTGGACTTATTTTTTATATGTTTGTTCTCATGTTGGTAATTACCAATTTGCTTGTTTTTGCCTCTTCTTCAGTCTAGAAGAACATTAAAGGGAAGAAATTTGAGCGCTAATTCTATTTTTTTTATCTAAAAGATTTGTACAATTGAAAATATATATGTTTTGAGACAAACTTGATAGTTATATAACAGATAAGTTAGCAGCATCTATTTTCCATCCTGATCATTCCGAAGAAGTTATGGAAGGATAGATATGTGAGTATTATTTATCTATATCTCTGAAAATTTTTCTTAGACTTATTTTTTATATATTTGTTCTCATGTTAGTAATTGTCAATTTATTTGTTCTTTCATCATCTTCAGTTTACAGGATTTTTTTTTTTTTTGTGTGGGGGGGGGATTTGAGCAATGATTTCATTTTTTGTTTTTATTTACAAGTTTTTTATCATTGAAAATACATGTGTTTTTAGGAAAACTTGAATGTTACATGGCAGATAAGTTAGCAGCATCAATTTTCCCACTTGATAATTCAAGAAAAGTTATGGAAAGATAGACATATGAGTATTATTTCTCTGTATCTGTGAGAATTTTTCTTGGATTTGTTTTTAAAATGTATGCTCTCAAATTAGTAATTGACAATTTGTTTGATTTTCCTCATCTTCAGTCTACAAGAATATTTTGGGAGGATAAATTTGAGCACTGGTTTTGTTTTTTAAAATTTGAAAGTTGTTTACCATAGGAAATGCATATGTTTTGAGGCAAACTTGAAAGTTACAAAGCAGATAAGTTAGCAGCATCAATTTTCCCTCATGATCATTCAGGGGAAGTTATGAAATAACGGATATATAATTAATATTTTTCTGTATCGCTGAGAATTTTTCTTAGACATGTTTTTTGAATCTCTCTTCTCATGTTACTAAATGTCAATTTGTTTACCCTTTCCTCATCTTCAGTCTGCAAGAATATTTTAGAGGGAAATTTTTTTAATACTGGAAATGCATATGTTTTAAACAAACTAAAAGGTTTTATGCTAGATAAGTTTAGCAGCATGAATTTTCCCTCTTGACCATTCAAGAAAAGTTATGGAAAGATATACATATGAGTATTGTTTCTATGTATCTCTGAGAATTTTTTTTTGATTTATTTTTTAAATGTATGTTCTCAAGTTAGTAATTGACAATATGCTTGTTTTGTCCTCATCTTCAGTCTACAAGAATATTTTGGGAGAATAAATTTGAGCACCGGTTTCATTTTTTAAAATTTGAAAGTTGTTTACCATTGGAAATGCATATGTTTTGAGGCAAACTTGAAAGTTACAAGGCAGATAAGTTAGCAGCATCAATTTTCCCTCATAAACATTCAGGGGAAGTTATTAAATGACGGATATATAAGTTATATTTTTTTGTATCGCAGAGAATTTTTCTTAGACATGTTTTTTGAATATCTCTTCTCATGTTCCTAAATGTCAATTTGTTTACTCTTTCCTCATCTTCAGTCTGCAAGAATATTTTAGAGGAACAAATTTGAGTACTGGAAATGCATATGTTTAAAACAAACCTGAAGGTTTTATGCTAGATAAGTTAGCAATCGGGAAGGTTATACAATTGTTATTAATTGCCAATTTGTTTGTTCTTTCATGGTCACAGAAAGGGAAAAAGAAAACTAAGGTAGTGGCGGCTAACTTATCCCAGCAAATCTCATAGCTGGTGATAAATTGCACCAGTATCACATCTAGTGCCCACACAACTCTGCATGCATACCCGACTATGGAAGATGTTGTCAACCAACTCGACTCTATTCCAAAGATTTTTTATGGCATGCCCTCTATTTATTGTTGTGAAACTTCTTGAGGACCGAAATAAGCGGGAGGCTTTCTTTACACTGCTACCGGAACAGATGATTTGTTACCTCCGTTATTTTTTAGAGAGTCAGACTAGCTAGATGACATGCCCCTCTACATTTTTATTTGTTGCTACTATATGAGATTGCTTATTTGTAATGATTAATATATACATCGAGAACGCAACGACCGTACTTTTGTAGCATCACCTACTTAATTGTTGTTGATGATTCATATTTCAGCTCAATGATAGTTCTCCGGCTGTATATTTTCTAAATATGTGCAGCAATCAATATTTTAGCTCGTTTTATGTGTCCCGACAACCTTTTAATTTTAATTTTAAGATTGTTTTTATTTATTTCTTGAAGGATATATCTGCTTCTTTTTTGTTAATTGGGGTTATAGTATTTTCTAATAATAACAAATATGAGTTCAAGAGGATCAAGTATTTCGAAATTTTCGCTCTGTCATTGTGGCATTAAGTGTGTTCAGTAGCAAACAAGAAGGGAAGGCAACTACGGGAGAAGATTTTACTCTTCTCACATAAACAGGACTTTTGCATATTGCAACTTTTTTGTTGAGTTGATGACACTGATGAGTTTCCTCCATATTGTGATAAGGTGAGAGATGCCAACATTGAGAGAAGATTATCCCGAAGACTTGATCATTAGAACTTGAAGACGGACGTCATTCTAGGCTTGCTGGTTACTGTTGTTGTCCTTATTATTATAGTTATATTCTTCAAATAACTAATCATTTTTTATGTATTAGGGTATTTTGTACTGTAATAATGTTTTATGGTAGGACATCTTTCTATTATTTAGTTGTAATTATTTTGAAAATTGCACTTATTCAAATATATTACATATATCAGGGCAAAACAGACTTTCTTATCAGAAACAGCAGCAGCACAGCAGATCTCCCAAAAAGACTCATGCTTCTTCATCAAAAGTTTTCTGACAACTCTTGATAAGCTGCTTCTTAGAAAAGCAGCAGCCGCCCCAAACGCACCCCAAGTTACTGAGAAATGTACATACAAACCACGGAATTCTTGTATATATATAACACATAGAGTTTAATATTTTCATTTGCAACACTATGATGTCACAAATCTATGCGTGAAAGGGTGTATCTCACTTAAAAAAAAATAGTAATGATAGTAATTTTTAAGTAAAATTAAATATTTGAATGTTATGTATGTAAATATGAAAGTTTTGGTGTTACATATGTAAATATATAAGAACCATGTGATATGCATGTAAATGTCCTTGAGTTTTTGTACATATATTTGCTATTAGTAGATAATTCAAAGTATAAATTCTAATGTTACTTTCATGGCACAATGGTTCAAAACTCTTGTGTGACTCTAAATCTTTTTTTGGTTTGCAATTCGAACAGGATTAATTTGAGTCAACTAACAAGTAATAACTAAATTTGAGTAGACTTAGAATCAAATGTTTTCAGGTATAGCCAACTCATTCGAAATATATTTCAACTGCACTGATTTATTTTGAGCTCGTGTAATAATTCACAAACTACCTTCCATATGAACTAAAACTACACTAGTTACTTCAATGCAATGGCAAATACAAAGGAAAGCTGCGCAGAAAGCGAGAGAGCAATATATATTCTAGCATAATTAAATAAATGTCGTCAAATGAAATAGCATTTGATAGCAATTACACAAGAAACCAAAGAGCACTCCAAAATAATATTATGGATTAGTTGAGCTCATGAAAGATCGACACCGAGCACAAAATAGCTAATCACGCCAACAAATGAATGTGAAATTTAAGCCAATAGAAGTTGGGTTCAAATGAATATAGGATGAAAATAGTTAACAAATTGCTTTAAGTACCCAAACCATAGTTGATTTGAACATGATTAAAAGATTCACATTCATATAGTGAGTTAATTTCTAATGCACTCCGCATGAAATTTAGAAATTGTTAAAACTTTTGACCCCACCATCTCTTGGCTGATGCTTAGGCTGTTCAAGTAGCTAAAGATGATGGTATATCTGTCACTTCGATTTTTACATACAAAAGTTCCAATTAGGACACACTACAATCAAGCAAACAATTTGCCTCGTCATCTAAGAGAAAATGGAAGATATATCCTTCAAAAAGACATAGTAGAATGGAAATGGGAGTCGAGAACAAACAATCAAAAGATTCATTCTTGTCAAATAGTAAAGGATTCAAAGTATTGTGAGGTAGCATTGATTAAAATATTGATGTTAAAACACACCATAAAACCAGATAGTTAAAACCTGCATTATTAATTCAATCTTCAAAAAAATAAGTCATTTTACCATTACAATGGGATTTATATTTCAAATATACGATACCATAAATTAACAAATTTATAATATACAAGAAGAATAAATGGCATTGTGATTTACATATGTAGAAACATTTTAAGGACACTGCACCTATGAAATGAGTCGACAAAAGACATCGTCTTCGTCTCTATCATCACAACTGGAAATTCAAGAATCTCAACTTTTCCTTCCAAATCAAGTACCAAAAGATAATCTATATCCTGAGGCCTTAGGTTACTAGGTTCAGAGGCTGGCTCAAGATCCACCAAATAATTGTGATTAAATTTTGCAAGGTGACTAGCATCATCCATCTACAAAACAAAGAACGCCTAATGAAACTACAAAAACTTTAAACTCCAAATTTAAATTTAAAAATGAAAAACATGTAATTGGTGGCATATTTCATTTTTTACAAGCATAATTTTAGATTAAAATTCTGGGGAATTACGCTAGAGAATTAACACAAAAGAATTATGAAATAATACTCTCTTCGCAAAGGCTGTGTGGTAAAAGGAACTGAAGCTTGGTTAAGGCATTTGATGAAACAATGATTAAAAACAAATCTTCGTCCTCAAAGATTTAGCGATGGGTGAGAGCCAACAACTAATAATTTTGCACCAATATAATTTTCAACTGTGCAATTAGCGATAAAACAATTTCTCTTAAGTGCATCAACGCTTCATCAAACCAGAGTCACAAAAAGCAATAGAACAGCAGCGGTCTTTCATAAAACTTTTAACCACAGTTCTACATCTCAAATACCATTTCACATTCCAATGGAAAAGCTCAGATGAAAAAACCTCCACAGCATACCTACCTACGACAGATATGTGATTCGGAGAGTTTCCTAGCATAAAATTTACCTAAAACGTTCCAAATCAAGACACCCATTCAGACAGCACAGCAAAAAACAAAAATAAAATAAAATAAAATAAACTGCTTTCTTGATTACCTCCTCGACAATAACAAATGCAGGAAATTGGTCAAACCGACCAGATGAAAATACGAAAATGAACTAGCAGAATGATTTAATGTACGCGACACTACAATATTTAAACGAGGAACATGCAGGAAGTTGGAAAGCATACCTTGGTGCACTTACCTTGAGTGTAATATAGACACATGGGCTTCCACCGATCGATCTTTGGACTTGCAGCGTCGACAAGAGAATCGGAGTTCATAGCGCTGAGGGAAGCAAAGAAAGTGAACTTCCTGGTGGAAATGACGGGTAGAGAACGAAAGGAATGGAGTAACGAAGAGGGGACGCTTGGACGGAGAAGTAAGAGGTGAGATAAAGAAACCCTAGCACGCGCCATTACCCGATTCCAACCAGAAGAGCAAGACAGTTTGATTTCGAACAGGCCCGCAGGGTACCGAAAAGTGCGCGGAATGAGGGGAACGGAAGGGTTCGATAGCAGTCGGAATATTGTTATTTATAAAATGAATAATTACATCTAGAGTATTTAAATTTTTTATATTTATAAATTAAATATCTATTAATTTTTTTTTAAATTATCAAATGGATGCGTTAAAGTGTGAAGTGAAATTGATAAAATTAAAAATTATGGGTTTTTGTTTTATCACTGATTTTGGTATATGAGTGAGAATTAAAAAAATGGATGAAAGACAGAACTTGATTAATAAATAATAATATTTTGATTGTTCTTTATAAAAATAGGACATGCTTCCTCAATAAAATTTTTTTTCACAAATGTTGAAGCTTTTTTAATAATAAATATTTCATATTCAAATTAAAGAACATTTAAGATCCTAAGTTCAGTAAGTTTATAGTTAAATTGGTGTCCAATCAAGACCATATTAGGTCATTAAAATATTTTTTGAAGGTCTTGGATCGTCAATTGAATGTCAATAAACTCAAAATTTGACATATTTATATTCAAATCGAACGTATTGACGATAGAAATACAACAATCCTAAGTATCTTTAATTTTGACGTCATCGGGGTTTTCAAATCATTAAAAAAGTTTCTATGATCAATGATGATCAATATGGGTCGTCCGATCAAATTGTTGGGGATCTTATTTGCAAAAAAAATGAAAACCATGATCCATGACCTATAAATAATTTTCATCTTTTCAATTGAGGGGAGAGGATGAAGGCACTATGGAGCTTGTTCTTGACAGACTACCTTGCGATAACTTTTAGCCTCCATAATTATCGACCACCGTTCGTCATTCATCGTTGACCACCGCTTGTCACCCCTGTTTATTGTGTGTTGACAAACCTTGTTTGCTAACAATGTATGTCAAATATGAATGTATCATTATATTGAAGACCCGGTGATAACTTTTGTTCTTCTTAGCCGCAGGCCAATGTCGACCAATTTCGTTGATCACTGTTAATCATCGTCGACTCCTATTTGGCGTCCTCGACAACTCTTGCTTGCTAATGTCACATCTGCATTATGATTGGAATATATAACATCATATTAAAGATTCGACGATAGCTTTTGACGACCACTGTTTATGACAGTATTATTTATAATAAGGTGTTTCTTTTTGTACTCCTAAAGTATGAATATACATTATATACAAACAAGTGTTGCATTTAGTGTAAAAGTGTAAACATGCTATTCCAGTCGTGAGAAATTGGTGTATCTTTGTACTTACTTATAATGGATTATTATGAGCATACTATACTACATTTTTTTTCTCTTTCTGAGAAATTTCACGTAAAAATATCATTTTTGTCTTCTCTTAGTACCATTTTGTTATATTTTTTTGTGTTAGTTCTTCATGAAATATTAAGACATTAATCAATTATTCTACTGTTGTGAATCTTTCAACACGCAACAAGCAGCCTCTTCATCTATTATTCTAATTCTCACTTAAATATCAAAAGTCATAATAAAACTTCAACGATTTAAATTCTCAAAAATTTGATCGTGGCATATGTAAATGCATCAGTTTCAAAAAATCTCTGGGTTGTTAATTTCTGATAATATTTTAAGCAGTATGTATGTTATTATTCTTATAATTAATTGTCAAATTATAATAAATATCAAATATAACATTTAGTTGTTTTCCAATATGATTTTAATAAAGATTTATGCTAGTATATCTTGATTTAAATCTTATTATATGAAATTATATTACTATTAAGTTTACTTTAAAATACATAATGTTTATATTAATTATTTTTTATTTGAAAAATCAAGGACCACAACCAGTTTTATTAAAAAAATACAATTGATAAACCAATGAAAATAACTCGACATAAGCACAACAAACTCTAACGAGGCAACCAAATAAACTGAACGCAAAGGACCCCAAATAATGCAAAACTGATGCCAATATATGAAACGGGCCCCAATAATCAACACCAAATCAGATTCATAAAAACATCATAAATCGTCATCTCAATTATAATAAAAAATAACTATGTAAGTTGAGCAAATAAAAACCTCACTGTCTATCATATACTTCATCACAAAATAAGGCCCTAACAAATACAATACAATAACAACAAAAACAACAAAGCCCTAATCCCACTAAATGGGTTGGCTACATGAATTCTTTTTTCTTCATTTCGCTCTATTTAGTGTCAAATTTTTATTCAATTCTAATAAATTAAGATCATTTTTTATGCAATAAGCCCAACTCTTCCTTGGTCTACCTCTACCTTTCTTAACATAAGTTGAATCTAACATCTACTCTCCTAATCAGATCATCATATGGTTGACGTTTAATGTGACCAAACCATCTAAGGTGACACTCTCTAATTTTGTCTACCACTGGAGCGACACCAACCTTATCACAGATATATTCATTTCGCATTTTGTCTCTAAATGTAAAGCCACTCATCTGTTGTGAAAAAACGACGACAATAAAGTGAAAAATGGAACGAGAAAAATTGCAAGCATAAAAAACTAACACCAAAGCGACACACAGATTTACGTGGTTCGGCAAATTTGCCTACGTCCACGGAGCTGCAGAGGATTTTATTACTCCGAGGAATTACACCGTCGAGCACCTCGACGTTTACAAGAAAATCTCTATTTTCTTCTCTCCCTTCCTCTCTTTCTCTCTTCCTCTCTTTCTCTCTTAGAGGACTTGGCTTGGCCCTTGCTTTGCTTGGCTTAGCTCTTCACTTGGCTTGTTCCTCATCCAATAGCCAAAAGAGACTATTTATAGAATCAAGAAGAGTGGTAGGTGGGAGGTAGGTGAGCGGTAGGTGGGGAGATAGGTGAGCGGTAGGTGGCTCTCTTAATTAGGAAGCTAATTCACATGTGGTGGATCGGGTCTCCACATTACTTAACAATTCTCCCACTTGGAGACTGGGACACTCACTGCATCACCTACAGGCTGCATCATCTGCTGGTTGTACCGAACTTTTCCCCAAACACGATATCCTCCACCTCTGCAACTCAAAGCCCATGTCTTAATGCTAGAAGACCAACTGAAGTCGCGCACAACTTCAGCTTCTCACGAGTAACACTCTCAGTTGACATATCACCGTCGACGTAGCCTTGTACCACCAAGCTCTTTCTTGGGTTACTCTTGCATCTGCTTACAACTCCCACTGCATGAGCACTATCCTGCCCCTGATGAAAGCTCTTTTCAACAAGTTCAGCCTTGTACCTCTTACTGCCACCAAACGCAGTCTTCACCTGGTACACCCACTTGTTGTGCAATGTCTTCTTCCTTGGTGGAAGTTCTGCCTGCTCCCAAGTATGATTTCCCAACAGGGAATCCATCTCCTCCTTCATGACCAGCTCCCACTTGCTTGAATTTTCATCTTGCAAGATTTCTTCATAGCTTTGTGGTTCTCCATCATTTGTCTGTACAAGGTCCGGTTTTCCTGCCTTTGTCGCTCTACCATATTTCAAGAAATTGACATTCTTCTACTTCTCCATAATGCACCTCTGACGCATGTGTCCAAGTCTGCAATGTCGCAGAACTCTCTTGCTCTCTGCAACTGTAGTAGCAACAGTGTTGAGCAAACCAGTAGTCATATATAGTGTGTCAGTTTTCTTACCCCGAGCCAGTACTAATGCTCATTTGGTAACCTTCTAGGTGCTATCTGAGAACACTGCCGAATGACCAGTCTCATTGAGTTGCCCAACAGAGATGAGATTTTTCTTCAACTCAGGAACGTGTCTAACCTTTTGCAAAGTCCATTTGCTCTTGTTAGGGAGTGCAATATCAATGTCTCTCATCCTCACCACGTCCAGAGCTTTTCCATCAGCCAGATGTACCTTCCCAAAGTCGCCTATAACATAATTTCGCATCAACTCCCGATGAGAAGATGTATAGAAGGAAGCCCCTGAATCCAGTATTCAGTCATCAACAGAACTATGAACTGCCAGCAATAACGCATCATGTATTTCTTCTGTTATAACGTTAGCGCCATCATTCTCCTTTTTCTTAAGATTCCTGCAGTTCCTTTTATGTGACCAACCTTGCCACAATTCCAGCAAGTTACCTGTTGAAAAGACGTTGATTTTGATCTTCCTCTGTTTGAGCTCCTGTCTTGTGATCTACCTCTGGAATCAACAATCAGTGTCGAACTCGAACCTGAGGTCTCACCAGAATCTTTCATGCGCATCTCTTCAGCCAAAATCAAATCACAAATATCATCATATTTCAGTTTAGATTTACTTGCAGAACTGCTAACTGCCATCCTCTTGGCTTCCCAACTATTTGACAATGAAGTCAATAATATCAACGTACGTTTCTCATCATCAAAATCAATTTCAACAGACGACAATTGATTTGTGATAGTGTTGAAATCATTCAGGTGTTGAACAACAGACACACCTTCTGTCATCTTCAAGTTGAATAACTTTTTCATTAAGTGCACCTTATTATTCACCGGTGGCTTTTCATACATACCTGATAAAGCCGTCATGAGATATGCAGTAGTCTTTTCTTTGATGATGTTGTGAGCAACCAATCTCGACAGGGTTAATCGTATAACCCCCAGAACCTGTCGATCCAACAGATTTCATTCCGCCTCGTCCATCTTTTCCGGTCGCTTTCCCAGTAACAGAAGATGAAGTTTCTTTCCATAGAGGTAGTCCTCTATCTGCATCCTCCAGTAAGCAAAATCTGTGTCATTGAATTTCTCGATCCCCTACGTCATCACTTCGTCTCCACCCATCGTTCTTCCTTAGATCCGAACTCAAATCTCTGATATCAGTTGTTGTGAAAA
Organism: Papilionanthe hookeriana x Papilionanthe teres; assembly: GCA_022702705.1. Classification (NCBI taxonomy): domain Eukaryota; kingdom Viridiplantae; phylum Streptophyta; class Magnoliopsida; order Asparagales; family Orchidaceae; genus Papilionanthe; species Papilionanthe hookeriana x Papilionanthe teres. The sequence continues at coordinate 86,976,523 of CM040424.1, forward strand.
AATGATGACAATAAAGCGAAAAATGGAACGAGAAAAATTGCACGCATAAAAAACTAACACCAGAGCGACACACAGATTTGCGTGGTTCGGCAAATTTGCCTACGTCCATGGACCTGCAGAGGATTTTATTACTTCGAGGAATTATACCGTCGAGCACCTCGACGTTTACAATAAAATCTATATTTTCTTCTCTCCCTTCCTCTCTTTCTCTCTTTCTCTCTTAGAGGACTTGGCTTGGCCCTTGGCTTAGCTCTTCACTTGGCTTGTTCCTCATCCAATAGCCAAAAGAGGCTATTTATAGAATCAAGAAGAGTGGTAGGTGGGAGGTAGGTGAGCGGTAGGTGGGGAGGTAGGTGAGCGGTAGGTGGGATGTGGTAGGTGAGCGGTTGGTGACCCTCTTAATTAGGAAGCTAATTCACATGTGGTGAACCGGGTTTACACATTACTCAACATCATCCACCTAATCATTCTCATCTCGGCAACACCTAACTTAGTATTATGTTTTTATTTTAAAGGTAAACATTCAGCACCACGAGTTTGCAGGTCTCACCACCATCTTATAAAATTTTCCTTTCAGTCTAAGTAGTACTTTTCTATTACACAATAGGCCCGACGCATTCCTCTACTTCAACCAACCAACTTGAATTCTACCACCATCGCTTTTAACAATAGACTTGAGATATCTAAATCGTTAAATAGACCTGAGACTATAATCATAAATATTAGCATTAGTAACATCCTTTTAAAAGATAGAAGCCCGACAAAAAATATTTTTGCAAATGGGTCAGATTCAAGTGGATTCATCTTAAAATTATTCTTATCTTTTAAATCAACAATATGCTTTTGAAGATAAACAAAGGAGTTATAATCCCAAATTCTCAAAGTCATCTTAACATTATTAAGTTTATTATATATAAGGAAAGATAAGGTCAATTTTTACTTAAATGAGCCAAGCCTTATAAACAATGTATAAAACTAAGGGCAATAATTAGGAGTTATTATTCATAAATCAACAATTGAGTTTAGTAAAATTTCCCAAATAAAATTCAAGGCTCTCTAATATCAATATTAGCAGTATTGATAAGATCTCACAAGTCTTTTTTATTATCAATATTATTATCACCATAACAAATAAGAATATAGAAACACATGAATGATACAATAATAATAATAATAATAATAATAATAATATCATGTAAACAAATGACTAATATTACAAAAATGCAACACCTTGAAATTCCATTAAACCAGAATTCTATCATTAATGACACAATTAGAATGATTTACTCTACATTCAAAAGGGTGCATCTTCAATGAATTAAATATTTTTTTTGCAATCAGATAAACAAGCAATGGTATTTAACCCTCTCACTTTCTAAGTAGTAAGATTAGGATAAAACATAGGAAAAGTTTGATATAAAAGACATAATATGAAAAAAAGGTTAGAAAACAATAACCTTTTGGCCTTCCATTCTTGTTTCTAAAAGGGGTAAACTGGAAAAGATGAGCATTCATTTAAGTAAAGACTAAAGATTCACGCTCCACCGCAATATTCATGTTAACATCATTACCAATACTCGTGAAATTCGTAGTCATTGCCATAATAATTTTGTATATTAGAATTATTCACAATTGAAACAACTTCACATATATCATCAACTTTGACACTATTATTAAATAATTTATTATTTGAATACTTATCAACTAGAATATTAAGATTCAGAAGATGATTTATATGATCATCATCAACAACCAAAGGTAAAACATGATTTAGAATCATATGATTATCTGAAACATTATTCACAAGCAAAATCAAATGAAGAATAATAGGAAGAAAAACTAAATTATGTGACACAAGAGCCCAGAAAAAACTTACATTTATGTTGGTTCTAAAATTACATTATTCGTTTATTCCCACTCCTACCCCTATAGGAGCTATTGATACATATTTTTGAAGAGGATTTCTTCGACAAATTGAAAACTCAAGAGCAGAAGTAGAGCAGGACTTACATAAAGTGGGTTTTCACTCTTAAATAACTTCTTGCACAATGTCTCTACCTTTGACTTTTTAGGTAACAAAATATGAAAAAATTGAATATATATTGACTTTTATGCTGGTACATGCAAAAGTTAATTGAGAACATGCAACAATGAGAACATCAATTTTACTTGTTATTTTAGAGATGTCTCCCTTTGACCAACAACACAATGAAAAATTAGTAAATTTGACCCATGTTGGAACATCTATAAAATCTTCCTTTATATGCCTAAAATCAAGTGACCAACATCTGAAAATAAATAGTTTCCCATGAATAAACATGGGTCACTCGATAAATCAATTTCAATATCTTCTAAGCAATTAAATGTAAGCAAAAAGAAAAATTCAATAAAAGAAAGAATATCGACTGAACCTTTTCGTTTCCAAATATTTTTGTTAAATTGCAAAATATTTCCATGAAACCATCATTTTCCCAAAGCATATCCGACAAGAGGTAAAGTCCATCGTTTCAAACCCTTGTCAATCTCATAACCAGAGATTTCTAGTTTAAGGTTGGTGATGAGTCTATAAAAGAATGAGAAGAAGATGTAGAAAGAGAAAAAAAAATCACAATTTTTTATGTTATGAAATACAAGTGGGAAAACCCAAAGAAATCCTAAATGAAATCAGAAGAAAAAAAGAGAATGTTTAACCCACAAAATTTTTTGTAGGAGAGGAATGAAAAGGGGGAAATAACTTCAAAATCATAGAGAAAACCCTGCCACTTATGATGATTTATCTTAAAACAAATTCAATATTGATAAAATAGTTCCAATCTTTCCCGCATTGTCGAGCACGCCTGCCTACTCTGCAATTGTGAAACCTCAAACGCGGACACGCTCTCATTATAGGGTCATCTCCCTCTTAAGAACTGTTCTTTTTTCTCGCCACCCCATTTGTCTATCTTGAATTCGATTGCAAAATTTTTTTATCGGGGTGATCTACTTCAACTCATAATCCTTCATCGTAAAGCTTTTTCTTCAGCTCATAAACTTTGAACTGTTCATATAAGTCATATTATTCCTATTCTCTCAAGAATCTTAGTAAATATATTTATCATTTGAATTCTTCAATATTTATGATTTGGTAATTAAAAAAAGAGATCTTATTTTAATTTTAATATGCCAATCGTTCATCGATCTGAAATGTTAGTATTCTTCCTATATGGGATCGAAATTTCTTCTGTCCGAACTGCCCATAGATTTTATGAGAGGTTGTTTGGTTAAAAGTATGATTCAGTTTAAATAGAACTAATAAATCTATAAATTTGGATTTATCGAAGCCTCAGGTGGTTAAATCCTGACAACTATTTGATATGTTAGCAAGTAAATTATGATAAATTCTAAGAAATTGTTTACTACTTTAAAAGGATTTAACCAACTTTATGAAGTTTTATTGAGCATCCAAATGTAAGTATTAAGAAAAATATAAATGAGTATCCAAAATCTCAAAAATGTATAAAAAAGAGGCATTTTCATCAATTGATAATTATTTTTTAAAACTAATTACTAATCAATTAATATTTAAAAAAGAAACATAAGAAGTTTTATTCCAACAAAAAAAGATTTACAGGGTCTGTGATCGACAGTTTCGCTACACATCAACAACCTTACACTCACGCAAGAGAAATTAAAACCTAAGAAATTGCCAGTTACTAAGTACAACTCACACAAACAAGTCTAAAAAATATTATCACATCGAATATAATGAGTTCATAAACAATCACCATGAATAAGAATAGAAAGCTCGTGAGGTACTCGAACCGAAAAAATTAAGTCTTGTTTCTTCAACCCATGCTTAGCAGCCCAATTTGTGCATTGGTTTCCTGCTCGATAGGTAGATAACCAATTAACTTGCACAATCTTAAGGAGAACAAATATGTTTTTTCATTTGAATACTAAGACACCAATGATATGTTTTCTTTTTATTACAATAGTTCCAAAGTTCCAAAGAGTCCATCTCAATATCAACCAAATGTCAACTACAAATAATAGCTAAAGTTAATGCAACTTCAACGACTTTAGCTTCAGTACAAATAGAAGACATAGCTATAGCAGGAGCAGAAAACCAGAAAATGCATTTTACTTTAAAATTTCGACACACTCCACCAATTCCAGCAAAAAAATTATTCTAATTCTCATCAAGATTAATATTAAGAAAGCCACGATAAGGTTAATTCCAATGGATTAAATTAGTAACAAACTTACAATAAGAAGGAGTATCTATATTATATTTAATAGAAATATTTCTTAATTTCAAACTCAATGGTTTCTTAAATTTATCAAAACGAAATACTTTATAAATAAAATTAGTAAAGAAGATAAAAGCATGAACGAGTAATCAAATTGCTATTATGTTTAGCTTTATTTCTAGCAAACCAACGATACCAACAAACAATAATAGGAATAGAGGCAAAAAAAACATTTTATCCAACATTTCTCTAAAAGTTAAAGAAACCATTGATGAAATAATTACATTGAGTGACATATCACAAAATGTGAAAACATTATTCCAAACTTCCTTAGCATAGGTGCAAAAGATAAAAATATGCTCCAAATTATCTTCCTCATGTATACAAAATAAACATAGAAAAGGAAGACATAAACATTTTAATTTAAGAATTTCATTAGTGGGTAAAATATGATGAAAAGCCTCCAAATGAAAAAGGACCGAGAAGACTTAATAAAAGAATTTCAGGCCCAAGATAAATGAAAACCATTGAAATAAGGTAATGATCTAGCAAAAATTTCTAGAAATAGAAACTTCATAATTACCTTTAATATTGATATTGTCAATATCATTTGTAATATGAATTTTTTAATAAGAATTGTTTGATCCTTTCGAACAAAACTACAATTTTTATGAAAATCCCAATGACTATTATTCCAACAATTATTAATTGAAAAATTAATATTGAAATGACCCAAATTCAAATTAGCCAAAGTAGCATCTCCTATCCACCAATCATACAAAAAACTACAATTACCTTCACCGATATCCCAACAAATGAAATCTTCAGTAATTTGAGCTATCTTAAACATTTCTTTCCAAATAAAAGAATCAGTAGAATCATAAGTAATAAAAAGGGGATGAGAATTACCCGATATTTAGTCTTCATAAATTGAAATAAATAGAATTACCTTTACAAAAATGAAACCAAAGCTTCATGTTGCTGATATTCAGAGAATCTGTAATGCTTCTAAATCTTAAACTTCCATTATGAATTGGTTTGCACATTTGCTTCCAACTCATCCAATGAAGTTCAGAATCTTTACCGACCCAAAGAAATTTATTGAAACTGCTCTCAATTTTCTTAATCAAACAATTAGGATTTTTCATGAAAAGTAACGTATATATAGGTAAATAAGTAATAATACTTTTAAGAAGAGTAAGCTTGACACCAAAAGATAGAAGAAGGTTATCTCAGGACATGATTCTTTTCTTGATCATTTCAATCAGATTATAAAAAGGATGAACTTTTCTTTTTTCCTTTATCTAGTTTAAAGCCTAGATAAGTTAAAGCCAATGTCCCTTTGTTGCACTTAGTTAAATTTTGGATCCAGTTCTTCTTGATACTAGAAATTCTTTTAAAACAATATAAATAACATTTATTCATATTGAAAGACATACCTGTAATGCTTTGAAAAATATCGAGAGCATCCTAAAGTATTTTACTAGACTTCTTATTAGCTTTGGTAAAAATAACCAAATCATTAGCAAAAGTGAGATGAGAGATTCCCAATTTTCCTTTAATGGAATAATACATAGTAAAAAATTTATTAAATAAATTGTTAAGATATCTAGAAAGAAAATCAAATGCTGGGATAAAAATAATATGAGGAAAAGGGTCTCCCCTCTTAATGCCACGAGTAGAAGAAGAAAATTCACATTTCTTACCATTAATCTAAACAGAATAAAAGTTATTTTGAAGAGTTCTTTGAATTATAAAATATGAATGATTATTAAAACTTCTAGCCTTTAAAATTTTCAAAATGAAATCCCAACGAATAGCATCAAATGCTTTCTTAATATCAATAAAAAAAATGTTCCCATTTCTACAATTTTTATTAAGATCTAAAGCCATCTTCTACACAATTAAAGCATTTTAAACAATAGATCAACATTTAATAAAAGCTGACTGATGTAAATAAATCAAAATATTAAGACGAGTTTGTAGTATATTAACCATAATTTTGGAAATGAATTTAGAAATCACAGTATTAAGACTAATAGGTTTAAAATCATTACAACTGTTATCATTCACCTTATTAGGAATAAGCACAAGATTAGAGGATTTAAAATACTTACGAAGATCCCTTCCTATAAAAAATCTTGCACACAAAGAACAACATCATTCCCAATAATGTTTGAGCAAGAAATATAAAAAACAGAAGTAAAGTCACCAGAACTAGGAGACTTATTGTTATCAATAGAAAGAAGAGCATATTTAACCTCAGAATGATCAGAAATAATGGCTAAATCAATTCCAGCCTCAACATTAGCATCATCAGCAAATAAGTCATTATTAATATCCAAAAGGAGTTATCATCACTACTAAAAAAATAACAAAAAAATAATAATAATCAATACCATCAATTTCAATTTGATCAGGAGATTGAATAATGTTACCATTATCATGTTTAATTTGCATATAATAATTTTGCATTCTTCTCTTTTTTATTAAAGCATGATAGTGAGCAGTATTGCTATCCCCTTCTAAAAAAAGGAAAGACCAGCAATTTTTTGTTTATAATAGGTTTCTTCCATATTGATAGCAATAATCTATCTCTCATGGGTAGCCAATGAAGAAGAATAATAAATTCAACCATAAGTATAATCCTCATCAAGATGATGAAGATCATCCTCAGCTAATTGAACATTAGTATGCAAATTTCCAAAAAACAATCCAATTACAAGTTCAAAGTTTTACAGCCAAATTCTTTTGTAATCTCCAAAATTTACTAACAACATTACCAGAGCAATCAATATATCAGTTATCTTTAACAAAATGAGAAGAGGATTTATGTAAAATCCACATATTGAGAAATTTAACATGATAACTAGAATTACTATCAAAATTCTTAACAGAAAGTAAAATAAGAGTATGTCCGAACAAGCAAAATGAAGATAAAATAAAAAAAGTATTAAACCAAACATTATTAACTAAAAAACAATCAAGCCTTTCAAAAAATTTCATTTATGCCAAGTAAACATATTACCAATAAAACCAATATCACTAAGACTAGCCCTCTGAATAGCATTATTAAAGTTATCAATTAAAGTCTTGTTAGGATATTTTTCTCCCTTATTTTTCTCAACAGAAAGAGGAGCATCGAAATCCCCCTCAACAATTCAAGGACCATTTCCTCAATCCTTAAGAAAATAAAGGTTATTCCAAAGTTCAGTCATAACAGAACTAGAACAACCAATATAAACAACAGTGGCAAAAAAACAATAATTAGCCCAACTAATATTTAAATGAAGAAATCATATGTGATTAATAATCACTTGTAGATTAATATGTTTATCCCAAAAAAATTAAATCTTATTTGAAAATTAGCTACAAAATTAAATCTTTTAAATTTATTTAAAATCCTAATATTCTTATTGATTTCCATCATATGTTTTAAAATTTCAGGAAAAGGTAAATTATGTCATCTAATAATATTCCTTAAATGATTAGAGGCATTTAAATCAACAATGCCTTAAATATTCCAAATCAATAATTTAAACATAAGGAAAATGTTTTTTTTCCTTGGTGATTCTTGATGGTTGGGTTACAAGAACCTCTTTACCTTTCTCAGTTCTCTCAGACTGAACAATAATAGTATATCTAATTCCTTTCAGTTTTTTTTTCCTGTCAGATTTAATAGAAAGCCATTCATTTACTATGTCTTCCTTTGCATGCGCTGATTTATAGGCTAATTCTTCCTTATCAATCATATTGGTAGAATCTCAGTCATCACTACACTCAATAATAACATTCGTAATAGGAAGATCAAGGGTAATATCATTTACACCTTTAGTATTTTCATTTAACAAAATTGTGAAATTCTGTTGAGGAGAATTAGGTTTAAGATCAATATTAGCCAATCTTTATGTGAAGTTAAGTGATCTTGACTATCTTGAACCACTAAAACTTGATTAACAAGCTTTTTTTTGCTCGTTTAAAACATTTGAAACACAACCATTATTCGACCCATATGAGGCTTTAGAAAGCATTTGCAAATTCAGTTCCTTAGAATGCACAATCTCTTTCGAAACATTATAAAGAATATAGAAAACAGTTTTAGTAGAAAAAAAAGGCATACTAGAAGGTCTTTGCACATTCATCTCCTTAGGCACATTAGAAATACAAGATGTAAAATTCTCATTCGGCACATTCATCTCATTAGGCACTCTAGAAAGAATAAGCACATTAGGAAGAATAGACACATTTTCATTCGACACATTAGAAAGAATTGACATAGTAGTTTCATTAGAAGGAATATGAGATAGCAAGTTATCTTCCAGCATCGTAGATTTTAGAGGAAAGGGAGTTCAGAAGAAAGAGCATAAATATTATGCAAATTCTTTGCCACATTAAACAAACCAACATCATCATTAATGCATTCCTTCCCTTTTTCCATAGCAATTTTAGCAAGAGAATCATGTTTAACGACTTCTTGTTATAATTTAGGATGTGCAAAATAGCAAGAATTAAAGTTATAGTAAAAAATACGACAACGACTACAATATTCAGGTACAAACTCCATTTCGACATTTTGGCAATATCCAGTATTATCATTATCGATCCAAATATGATCCGGAAAAGGTAAGATGACATCCCTCTCAACTAAAATTCAAGCCATAGAAGGTCTAGAAAAATTAAGAGTAGCATTATCAATCTTTGAAGGAGTTCCAAAGATGGATCCTAAAGAGTAAAGAATCTTCAAACTATATAAATGTAATTTTAATCTAGGAAATCTTAACCAAACAGGAATGATAGGAGGCTCTTCTTTAGGATTAAAATCTTGAGTCCACTTCAAAACTTTCATATGAGATTTATCAAATAGTAATAATTTTCTAGAAAAAATAGAAGTATAATCAACTTTTTTTTCAAGCTTTATCATCAAATGCCTATCGTCTATAAAGCCAATATTCAATTTACCCGCAAGTTTTAGATCAACAAAATAACGCTTAATAGACTCCATTTTCGGAAGAGAGAAAGAAAATTTACTAATTAGAGTAAACCACAAAGAATCAACAAAAAGATTTGTATCTTCCCGAAACAAAAATAAAGCCAGCTTACCATTTTTACGCGAGGCCTTTTATAGAAGCCCCACCGAAGAAGAATCAACTACTTGATCTTTAAAGCACACAATGAACAGAGTATTCCCTAAATCATTCGAAGAACTTACGATAACATCACGAAACAAAGGCTGAACTTTCTAGGGGGAAGCCATGAGAGGAACCTTTAACACTAAGGCCCCGTTTGGTAACACAAATTCGCGGTGCGGCCCTGCGCCGCACCGCGAATTTGCGTTAAAAATTGGCCTGACCGCGAATTTGTGCGGCGTATCGCCGCGAAGCGGCGTGAAAGCGGACCGCGGGATAAACCCCGCGGTCCCGACTTTCACCTGGCGTTTAGGTATTCTTTTACCTTCGTTGCCCTCGCTGCTCTCCGCGTCCGCTTCCTTGAACCTTCTCGCGAGCCGACTGCTCGTCCTCTACACTCGACCGAGAAACGTTCACCTACGAGGTAACCTACCTTCGCGCCATCATCCTCTGGCGAGGCCTCATCCCCCTCTCTCAACTCGTCATCTACTTCCCCGCAGCTCTCTCTTTCTAGTCGGTTGATTATGCGTTTCTCTGCTCTTATGCTTTACTCCTGATCAATTTTATATTTCTTCCTTATTATCTATAGTTGATCTGCATATCCACGAATGCATCAAGTCTCTGTACAATACGATCTGGTCTTGTTCTGTTGCGGTGAACCTGGCACTTTCTGGCATGCTTTACTCACTTTTTTTCTTTCATTTTTTTGCTTTATGTGGGTTCTTCCTCCCCTAATTAGCTGGTGGAGGAGCTAGAGTAGTCTTTATCTCGTTTTTTAAATCTTTTGGTGGTTATTTAGAGGCTAATTTAGTTAAGCGTGGGTTTTGGTTTGGATGTTAACTTGCTATTTCTTCACAAACAAATATGAGGTGAGTTTTTTATTTTTTCTGTATGTTCTACGCGTGATGCTCCTTGGTGGAATTTTGGAAGCTCGCGTGTTGTGATCATGGTTTGTTCATCGACAAATTCTTATGTTTCATGCATCTAGTATATGAAAGGTTTATCAAGGAAAAAAAAGATGATTTTTTTTTTTGGCAGGGAAACTTGTAATCATTTGTGAATTTGTGAATTGGTGTTAATAGATATAATAAAGGTGAATTGGTGCCTCTCAAGGTGAATTTGTGAAAATGAGAGGCACCTTTTCAAGCTCAATTGGGGAAACTTGTAATCATTTTGATGGTGAATGTTTTGAAGCCTTAGCTATGTATATTCATGCTAGATTGTCATGCCTCAAGTTTGAAGCCTCTATAATTAGCATGATGGTGTTCATGTGAAGTTGATTAGTAATGTTAATTAGGCAAAAATTTGATTAACATAGGGGGATACTAATGATGTGTTCTCCACTGATGCTCCTATTTGTAATGTTTTGAGCTATTATGGCTGCCCCCTTTTGACATTTGGTTTGGGGACTGTTTTTGTTTTGTTTTTGGTTAATTCCAGCTAGCCCCATTGCACTATGATTACAGTTTTAAGTTTTATAATGGTGACTGTTTTTGTTTTGGGGACTGTTTTTGTTTTGACGTGCAGTTCAGTGCAAAACTTGTGTGTGTGTGTGTTTGCAGTGCAGTGGAGTGCAGTGAAGTGTAAAATGTGCAGTGCAGTAGTGCAGTGAAATTGTGTGTGTTTGAAGTGCTAAACGTTGGCTTGAAGTGCAGTGAAATTGTGTGTGTTTGAAGTGCAGTTTGTGTGTGTGTGTGGTTGTGTGAAGTGCAGTGCCGTGAAATTGAAGTGTTTGGAGTGAAGTGCAGCTGTGGGAGTTAAGTGCGGTGAAATTGTGTGGGTGTGTGAAGTGCGAGTGCGGTGAAATCAAAACTTGTGTAGGTGTGTGAAGTGCGATGAAGTGCAAATTGTGTTTCTCTGTGTGTGGGTGTGTGAAGTGCGGTGAAGTGCAAATTGTGTTTGTCCGTGTGTGGGTGTGTGAAGTGCGATGAAGTGGAAATTGTGTTTGTGTGTGTGTGTGGTTGTGTGAAGTGCGATGCCGTGAAATTGAAGTGTTTGGAGTGAAGTGCAGTGTGGGAGTGAAGTGCGGTGAAATTGTGTGGGTGTGTGAAGTGCGAGTGCAGGTGAAATCAAAACTTGTGTAGGTGTGTGAAGTGCGGTGAAGTGCAAATTGTGTTTGTTTGTGTGTGCTGTTTTGTGTGAAGTGCGGTGAAGTGGAAATTGTGTTTGTGTGTGTGGGTGTGAGAAGTGCGATGCGGTGAAATTGAAGAGCGAGTGAGTGAAGTGCAGCTGTGGGAGTGAAGTGCGATGAAATTGTGTGGGTGTGTGAAGTGCGATGCAGTGAAATTGTGACTTGTGTAGGTGTGTGCGGTGCGATGAAGTGGAAATTGTGTTTGTGTGTAGTTGAGTGTAGTGCAGTGTTGTGTAGTGTAGTTTAGTGCAGTCCAGTGTAGTGCAGTGCAAATGTAGAAGCAATGTAAATGTTCAAAAGTTTCAATAATGAAAATATAATTCTCCTTTCTCGTGGACGTAGGTCAATTTGACCGAACCACGTAAATTTCTGTGTTCCTTTACCTTAGTAGCATTTCAAATTTATTATTTCGCAATTAGTCTGGACTTTCATATGTTTGTTGATTTATTTCATATTTAAAGATATTGCTGACTTGTGTTCTATTATTAGTATGGCAAGTAAGAACAAGGAATGTGCCACTCTCGCACTTTGAGAGAAGGACATAAAATTAATTTTCTGCGATGTGTGCATAGCGGAAATCGAAAGAGACAATAGACCAAACTCTTTCTTCAGCAAGGAAGGCTGGCAAAATATAGTAACAAATTTTAGGGAGCTTACAGGCAGGGATTACGACAGACTGCAGCTAAAAAATAAATGAGACCAACTAAAGAAAGAATTGAAACTTTGGAAGGACCTAAAACAAGGATCGACTGGCTTGGGCTGGGATCCGTCGAAGCGAACTATTGCTCTGCTGCGAAGAATGGTAGGTCGAAAGGCTAACGGTAAGACATCATTGAATTAGTTTTGCTTGCGTTTGCACCACTTCTAATAAAAATTATTTATTCTTACAGATTTATCCTGCGGCGAGGAAGTTCAAAACAGCTGGGATAGAACCAGAATTCGAGGAGAAACTCGATCGAATGTTTGGTGGGACAATAGCCACAGGGAAATACGCAGTTGCACCTAGCCAAACAATGGTTGATACAACCCCTGAGGAGGCCGCTGTAGAACTTTCAAACGATTCAGCAGAATTGCGCACATACGATCAAACTGAAATGCAATCTACAAACCGAACAAAGCGGCCCCGGATCGATAAGAAGAGGAAAACTACTGTTGGAAGTATGAAAGAGCAGCTATCATTACTTGTGGAATCAGCAGATGATGCTCCACATGAGTTCAAAAAAGCTATCCATGAGGTTGTTAGGCTTCTAAAGGAAGACCCAGAGATTATAGGGAATCGTGATCTTTTCTTCTTTGCTATCGACCTCCTCCGGGACTCTCTCCACCGAGACTTTTTCATTGCAGTTGATAGAGAGCTACGCTTAGACTACATTCACTATTATTTTGACCGACGTACCCTGTGATATGATATGGAAGTGTTGCTTTAATTTCATCTTTCGTTATTGTTGTTAGCGATGTTGTCATGACAATTTATATTTGAATGTTTGAATGTTTGAGTTATTTCCTTTCTTAATGTAGTTCATTCATTTGCTTTGCTTAGGTACTACTTCGATTTCTATAGAGAGTAACATTTTTTCTTTGAAAGGTACGGTTTATACCGTCATGAATCCGGAGGAGGTCCGACGCCGTAAGAGAAACGCAGCCGATAAATATAATGCTCGCAATACTATAATACATACGTCGATCGTGAACCTTGTTACACTTCGACTCGGGTTGGAGAAAATTGGATGGGTGAAATGATTTCGGGACACCCAACGAGATTTCGTAATATCTTCCGAATGTCACATGAGGTTTTCGGAGATCTTCTAGTTGACCTAAGAACATCTCATGGACTTCATGGGTCTTACGGGACAACGGACCGTGAAGTACTTGGCATCACACTATTCATACTGTCACAGAACGAGTCAATGAGGGGAGCCATGGAAAGCTTCCAGCATTCGTCGGAAACAATTAGCCGATATTTCTCAGTTGGTTTGGCTTCTCTTGTCAGTTTAGCGAATAATATGTTAAAACCAACTGATCCAACTTTTGCAAGGACCGCGACAGAGATTCTTAATGATGAACGATACATGCCATATTTCAAGGTACGAATGTTAACTACAACAATTTTTTAATAGAATGGGTTGCATGTTGATATGATTACTTTTTTCTTAAGGATTGCATCAGCGCAATAGATGGAACGCACGTTCATGCGGTAGTGCCGGATAACGAGAAAGTAGCTTTTATCGGTCGTTACGGTAGAACAACTCAGAATATTATAGCCGTTTGTGATTTCAACATGTGCTTTACATTTGTATTGGCTGGATGGGAGGGCAGCGCACATGACAGTAGACATCTTTAAAGTTGCTACAAGAAAGCCAGAGTACAATTTCCCTCACCCACCACCCGGTAAGGTCATTTATAATATTAAAAGTTGATGTTTTTGGTCATATACCTAACTATACTTTCTATCATTACAGGGAAGTATTATTTGGTAGATGCTGGCTACCCCATGCAGAGGGGGTATCTTAAACCCTATCCTGATACAAGATATCACATTCCAGATTTTAAAAGAGCTAGTAATCGCACAAGGACTAGAAAGGAGTTGTTTAATAAGAGACATTCGTCCTTGAGAGGCGTTATTGAGAGAACATTCGAAGTTTGGAAGAAGAAGTGGGCCATTCTCCGGGATATGCCTCCTTATCCGTTCCCCAAACAGGTGCAGATAGTGTTGGCAACTACGACCCTGCATAACTATATCAGGCGGCATCCAACTCGGGCTGATGTTGATTTCGACGAGGTTCGCTACGTCGACGGTTTACGGACCGCATCGAACCGTCTCAACCACGGGAGGATGACAATAGTGCACCAATCTGTACAAAAGAAGGGAGGGTGCAAATGAAATGGCGACGACTTCGAGCGGACATTACTCGATTGTTAGTTGGAGAGTGAGTGTTTTTTGCGAGTGCAATGTCGGTCTTTTACATTCTTTACGAGCACTTTACTTCACATTATTTACAATTCTACACACTAGATCGATTCTTTTCATTTTGTTCGACCATTTGACACTCAAACTAATTAAGCTCGCATATGTGCTTGCATTTCGAGTAAAAATGAGCTCCAACACGTCGGCTACCTCTCGCCGATTGCTATGTCGCTGTGGGTTGCAAGCATCTCTTTTGACATCACGTCAGCCGCATAACTTTCGACGAAAGTTTTATGTCTGTCCTCGAGACATTCCAGATCAGTGCCGTTTCTTTCGATGGGCAGATAGTTTACCGGATTTTCACGAGTCCGACGTCGGGAGTGTACGACCACAACGGAAGACGCAGATGAAACGGGAGTTACAGGATTCGAAAACTAAAGTGAACATCATTATATTGTTAGTTGTTGTTGGAATAGCTTCTTCGCTTTTTTCTCACTTCTATCATCTGCTATGTGTTTGAGAGGAGTATATGTTTTGCTGTAGAACTACTATGACTATTTTGAGATTTGCAATCGCTTTATTGCCGTGTTATTAAATTTTTAATATAATTTGAACAATCTATTTAAAATATTTTATAAAGCTCGTAAATGTTTTATTAATACGAACAACCTTTTTAAATTATAAAATTTTTAATATATATATATATAAGTTATTAAATTTAAAAGATAACCAAGTTCGTTAATATTTTATTTTTAAATTAAATTAAGATATACTCGATGCTCGTAAATATTTTGTTAATATACTTAAACAATTTAACTTTATATAGTGAATTATTGAATTGAATCAATAATTCACTATATATAGAAAATATATATTAAAAATATAAAAATAAAAAATTCTAATTTAAATTTATTAACTTGTATATTTAAATATAAAATTTTTCAAAAAAAATTTATTCCACTTTCAAATAATTGATCCTACATAAATATATTGAAATATTAAAACGAACTTCTAATAAACGAAGTGGTACGGTCATTTTTCGCCTGCATACTGTTTTCCTACAACTGTAACTAAACGTAGACAACAATTTTCCCGTATTGCTTCCCCTTATTGCTTCTCAGTACAGAATATGCAGTATAAGAGTTGAGCAGAAGACACTGCTTCCAAACAGGCCCTACCACAATGTTAGGGAGAGGTAGGAGAAGAAAGCCATGAACTCCATCTGCCCACGCCTCTATTGGTTGGAGAAATGTGAGAAGATTCTCCTGGTTGTTTTCCCAAACCTAAATTTTCATAGTTTCCATCAATTAATAATTTAATATCAATCAATTATTAATTATATAAATTAGAAATTAGTTAGAATTTTATTGCATAAGTTAAAATTTTAAATTTATTTATTTATTAATTAATATTAAATACTTGCATAGTAATTTATCTAATTATAAATAATTGGATAATGTATAAATTATTTGTTAATTACTAAATCAATTTAAATAATAAAATTAAGTTAAATAAAAATAAATTAAAATAAAAAATCTATTTCGCTACTCCTCCGACTGAAGGAAAAAATTCGTGTATGATAAATGATGCAGCGCTGCGTACGTTAGAAGGTTATAGGGCGGTTATTCAAAGGGTATTGTAGGGGTATTTTTGTGTTATACCCCATGTAACTTCATGTAACCTACTTGTAAACTACAAATATATGAAAAGAGCGAAACTTATTTGTATGTTATATGGAGGTTACCTGGAGGTTAAATGAAGATTATAGAGAGTATAACTTGGAAATACCCTCACAATACCCTCTGAATAACCTCATGCAGCCCTGCGTACATCTACAATACGCAAATTTTTTCCTTCCTGAAACCCTACTTTGACATCCTCCCCCTCTCCCGATTTCACCCAAACTTCACATCTCTGCCCAAAACCCTTCCTTAACATCACTCCTACTAGTTTCACCGAAACCCATTGCTTCGCCTTCGCGAACAAATCTTCGTCAAACAATCGCCAACGCAGCGCTGCGTGCGTTGTCCACAAATAATCAGCGAATAGCCCATGATAACCCCATGAATAACATCAAAATGGAACCACATAGGTTATTGGAAGATTATTAGGAAGTTATTGTAGTATTATTTGAGTTAATGCTCCAATAAACTCACAAAACTTTGAATAATAGATAAAAATATAAAAGTGAAGCCGCAAAGTTATTGAGACTTTATTAAATAAATTATTGGAAGATTTTTGAAATTAATGCAGCTCGTAACCTCCCAATAAGTTGTCCTTATGCAATGAGCTAATAAGCTGGGAAGGAACGACGGGTCGCGGCTTAGAGAGACCACCGATACTCCCATCTTTCTCATCCTTCTCCGCTCCTCCCAGAAATAATTGAGGCAGGTAAGCCTGCTCTCTCCACTCTTCCTCTTGGCTCGTCCCAGATTTACTAAATCCAACGTTTCATGGGATTTAGCAAATCATTTTGGGATTTACGGGAGCTGCGGATTTACGAGTTTTTTGGCCGTAATTTTATATATGGGTGCAATAATTTTTCGATTTACAGAGGCTTTTTTTGGCCGTTTGGCAGGATATAGCTTAAATCCTGCATAAATCCTGCTTAAAAGCGGCTACCAAACACCTTGATGGAGCTTTTAGAGCAATGGAAGGCCATACTTAAGATTCAGAAATTTCGAAGAGCGGTGTCCTACACTGGCTTCTACTGCTTTGTTACCCTCATCAGCTATGCATTCACTAGCAACACGTAAGAAATTTTAACCCATCCATCTCGAATATCATTAAAATCTCTTTAAAGTATCCTCAGTTTTTCCTCTCTGCAATTTTTTGGGTGCATTACAGAACTAGAGCTGGTTTCTCAAATAACGACCAATTTTATGCTTCTTACCCAGCTAGCATTGAGCTTCTTACAGACACAGCAAAGGTGCTTCTCGTTTGTTTGTCATACTTGTAGTTGATGTAATTTAGTTTATGTCCTATCCGATAAAATCTTTTATATCTTGATTGTAATTTCCCTTTTTGCTTAACTATATTGTAATATAAAGAACTAAGTGAGCACCTAAATTCTGAAAACTGTTGGAGGCACCCAACAGGAGGGTCCATGACGAGAACAAAACTGAAACTGGAGTTCGAAAATCTTTGTATATTCGCTGGTGGAGCCATATGCTTATATTAATGATACATCAATATTTGCCCAATAATGTTGCATGGAAATTCTTTGTTTTTCACTCTTTCTTCCTCCCTAGGAGATTTTGCATTTCTATTTCTTTTACCTTACTTTAACGTGTTTTAGTTGAATTTGTAACTTGTAGGATATAACGAGGTTGTGTTTGCAGCTTTAACTTTAGTTGATATTTCAACTTTACCTGCCCTTCGTCTAACCTTGTTTTGCAATTGTGTTTTGAACCTGTTCTGTTGGAGGCTCCCACCAGGAAGGTCCATGACGGGAACAAAACTGAAACTGGAGCTCGAAAATCTTTGTCTATTTGCTGGTGGAGCCATATGCTTATGTTAATGATACATCAATATTTGCCCAATAATGTTGCATGTAAATTCTTTTTTTTTCACTCTTTCTTCCTCCCTAGGAGATTTTGCATTTCTATTTCTTTTACCTTACATTAATGTGTTTTAGTTGAATTTGTAACTTGTAGGATACAACGAGGTTGTGTTTGCAGCTTTATGTCACGGAACTAACTTTTCCTTAGTCCTCGTGCGGCCTTAGCGCTCTCCTCTAGCACTAAATCAGCCTAACCCTCGCAAACGCTTGGACTTGTGAGCACAACACACTCTTGAGAAGAAGAGTAGAGAAAGGAACACTAGGCACTTAGAACACTTGGAAGTTCTATTCAATGCTTAGATGGATACAAATGAGGAGGGAGGGGCTCTTATTTATAGCCTCCTCTAAGCCATATGAACTTTCTAGATTACATGAGATTATTCCTATTTCTAGAGAGTTCTATATTACTCTCTTATGTACATTCATAACCCTAGAACATTCTAGGTTGCTCTTGAGTCTTCCCTTGGAACTTATTTCTTGAATGAGGTAGAATCTTCTAGAGTTGCCTCCTTCTAGAGTCTTCTTCCTCATGGTTTGCTTTAACAATTCTCTTGAAGATGGTGGAGCATGACATTTAACTTTATTTGATATTTCAACTTTACCTGCCCTTCGTCTAACCTTGTTTTGCAATTGTGTTTTGAACCTGTTCTAAAGATTAAGTGCCTTGTTGGGATTTTTTGTTTTTTTATTATTTTTTGTATTTTTTTTAAGTACATATTTGTTTAGTGCATATTTTACTTACTTTTTTTTAAATGTATCAACTTATTTTTAAAAACACTCAAAATATCATATAGATGTTTTTTTAATGTTCTTAAAAAAACCAACACCACCAAATTTAGATTTTTTTTCAATTTGATACATATAAAAAAAAATACAAAAAATGAAATTCATCTAAATGGCGTTTATTTCATGTGGTTTTATTCAAAACTGAAATTTTGAAGCATTAAATATTTTCAAACAATTTGCTTATTTTGCACATGCCATTTGAGAATTAACTTAATTTTTAAAGAATCTCAACTGTGCAGCTTTATTTGTGGCGTGTTGCTATTTGTGGTTTTGATGTTCTTAGCTGATATTGTGAATTTGCATACTTTTTATCTAACTATTCACTGCAACTGAGTTTTGGCTTGGTCATTTAAAATTATTGTTGAACAGTTTTTTTTTTTATTCTAACCTTTTGTTTCAAACTATTATTATTTGTACATATATAATTAGAGAATTAACTTTGAAGCATTTCAATGATTTCAGCTTTATAAAGCAGCTCTTGCTAATTGTTTTGAGGAGGAAGAATGGGGACCTATCGAGTTCTCTATAATGGCAAAGCATTTTGAACGCCAAGGAAAACCTCCATATGCATACCATTCTGTAAGTTGAAAGCTTTCCTTGGATAATTTCGTTTAGAGTTTGAGTACTACCCCTTATGGTATTTATCGATCTAAGTTGCTGATGCTTACCATCTTATTTGTTCAATCAAGTTACAAAGGGCTTTTTTGGGATCAACTTTATTTTTTGTTTCTAAAAACATATTTATTTAGTGTGTTTTTAGCATGTTTTTATTTTTATTTTCTAAAAATAAATTAATATATTTTTCAAAACACTCAAAATAATTTTTAGGTGTTATGAGTGTTTTTTAAAACAAACCATAATTTAATTTATTAGTTAAACGTGTTTTATTTCGAATCAAAAATAATTGAAACAAAATAAAAATAAATAATAGAAAATAAAAAATAAAAAGCAAAAGTGATCTCAAAGGTCGCAAAAAACTATCATAAGCTGTTGAGTTAGGCTATCTGGTTTGTTCTGGGGTTGCAACCGTGGATAGACTTAAAGTGAACTTTTTTCAATGATTAAGATATGCTTTATAAGTTGATTGACCCATAGGCTTTTCCGGTGTTTATGCACTAAATTTTTTTGGTAGTCATTCACAACTCATCTAATACATGGAATAACCAGGCAGTTTTTAACCTCGTATGTTGATATTATATGTCCAATTTTTCTCCATCTTCGATCTGTGTGCAAGATGCTCTCAAGTCTTTCATCAAACTGGGCTACTTATGATGAAAGCATTTGTTAAACCATGAAACAAAGGGCATCAATATTAAAATAAGAGGTTTACTAGGTACCTTTGAACTTTGCTTGTTGTAACACAGTTCTACTTCTTGTAGTATTTTTAAATTTGGTTTTTTCTCCAGTTGAAATAAAGGTCATAATGCTGGCCTATCCTCATCATTGGGTCAGCTGTAGATGAAACTGTTTTCATTTTTTTTTTGTTTTTGGTTGTTTGGAGTTAAACTCTCTTATTGTCATTATAGTAAAACAATAACAAGAACAACAACGAGCCTTTATCCCACTTAGTGGTGTCGGCTACATAATTTCTTTCCTCGTTTGTGTCCTATTGAGCGTCATATTTTCATTTAATTCTAATAAATTAAGATCATTTTTTATACATCATGCCTAAGTCTTTTTAGATCTACCTCTATCATCTTAACATAAGTCGAATCTAAAACATCTACTCTCTTAACCAGATTATTTGATGGTCGACATTTAATATGACCAAACCATCTAAGATGACTATCTTAATCTTGTATGCCATTAGAGCTACATCAACTCTTCTACAGATACATTTGTTACACATTTTGTCTCTATGATTTAATTCACCATCCATCTGTTCATTCTCATCACAACATTTTACTTAGTTTTATGTTTCTCTTTTATAGGCCAACATTTTTGCCATAAATCATTGCAGTTCTCACCACCATCTTATAAAATTTTCCTTCAAGTTCAAATAATACTTTTCTATCACACTATTGGCCTGGTGCATTTCTCCACTTCCACCATTCAACTTGAATTATACTAATAAAATCCCCATCTATGTCACCATCACTTTGAACAATAGACCCGATATCTAAAATGTTCACTTCTTTTAATGATTTGATCACCCATTATTACAACTCTTAACACTAGTTGACTAGTACTAAAATTACATTCCATATATTCATTCTTATTCCTGACTTAAAGATCCTTATTAGCAGCCATGGTTGCGTTGTTCAAAGAATCATTGTAAATCTGGGGTGAATATTTGTATAAGGGGATAAATTTAAGTTGAACTTAGCTGACAGAGGACTCTAGTTTTGTCCTTACTGTCATGCAATTTCTTTGATTGTGAATATAAATGTGCATTTGATATGACAACCATTCTTTGCGAGTTGAAGCCAATCAAAAGTTTATCACTTTCGACAAACTATTATGGAGTGTGGATGAATTTTTTGCTTTTAGCTTTTAAGTGATTAATTTTACTTGAAATATTGATTTAAAACTTATATTTAATGTTGGTTTAAAATTAATCCCTCCGATTGAGATTTTCAGTCAACACGACCATCATCAGAGATTTAAACATTCAAAACTTGTATATATGAAGTTGCATTTAATTTTGTTAACTTAGACTTTAGGATATAAGTTTCGTCGACTACTATCCTTATAAGGAGGAGGGTCAAACTAGGCGCTTTGGATTTGTAAATTTTTATTTTTATTATTTGGACATTTATTATTAAATTTACTATACTCATCAACTCCAGTCATTGCAATGAAGAAGATCAGACTAGTTTGGTAGGACTAACAACTAGAACCGTAAAAAAAATGACCTGACACGTCAAAATGACTCGAAAGATCTGGGTTAGGGTTGTCCCAAATAATTTTGAGTCGGGTTTGGGCCGAAGAATTCGCCATGTAAAAATTTCGGGTCGGGCTCGGGTTGAACCCGCAAATCCGAAAATGACCCAATTAAGGTTCCTTGATTGAGGAGTTTTACTAGTAGAATGAATATATTATACTGCTCATTGGGATTATAAATATTTATAATTTTAAAAGTATAACTTTTAATACAAAATTGAGCTGGCAGGTTAAATGGGTCCGATTTGGGTTAGTTACATCCGAGTCGAGTTGGGTGTGGGTTGAGGTTTTTGACCCGTTTATTACTTGGGTCGGGTCATTTTCGGGTCGGACCCGAATTTGACCCGCTGATCCTAATTGACATCTCTACTTACAACCCTGTGTTATATACAATGCATGTCGATTGATTGATTTTTTTCAAAATATGAATCATGTAAGTGTGGGTTTGGCTTTAACCCATGCATCATTTCTAAGCTATTAATTAAAATATTTGATATTTTACCTGGAGCCCATGCGGTTATGGTTTTATATGTTTGTATAACTTCAAGAATCTTATAGTCTTTAAAGGACTTAGATGACCTTTAAAATGTGTGTTTGAGAGCTAATTTGTTTCAAAAAGGTGCATAAATCTGAAATCATCCATAGCTCTCATTTATATGAATGTCCCGAAACATGCATAACTTGAGAATATCAAAACTTTCACTTACATAAGCTTTAAAATATTCTCATAGATCTCCAAGTGTGGTGTTTAACTTATAAAATATTCTTGAAATTTATACGCCTTGAAATCATTTGAATTTTGAGACATTCATAAAAATTATTATGATATTGCATTTATACAACTTTATTGGGAGCTTTAAAAAGTTTGCCTTCTGTTTAGTAGACATATTATGAATTCGGTGGTGAAATTTTAAAACTTCAAATATAACATATGATTCATCACTTAAAGGACAAAACATTGGGAACATATGCGTTACACCATTGCCGTTTTATAGTGAAGGCTACTTGTCAACAATCCGACCATAGGGCTTTGGTCGTAACTGTTATTTTATGTCGAGCCTACTTGAGTTAATAAAGACGAGTTGGGGAAGCTGAGGAAGATGGGTTTCGAGTTGATGGCACATTTAGAGTTTTCTGTATGTTGCGATCCTGTCATTGTTGCAGAGCTGAAGAAGAGGAAGAGGAATAGGAAGAGGAAGAGGAAGAATAGTGAACACGAAGGCTTCTCTTCAAACAATCAAGTTTGTCATTTTTTTGTAATCGATCCCCTTACAAGCAATTATGCTTAGGTTCAAATAAGGAGACAAAATTAAGAGTTCGTGAGTAGTTAAAAAAATTTAAATTTATTTTGTTTTCTTTTTTTTTTTTTAATTTTTTATTTTAAGAATCAACACTTAGTCAGAGGAGGTCGTCGACCTAAATCAACATAAATATTCTTGTCAACAATTATGAGTTGCTTTGTCCAAGGAGATCTTGTAGACCTAAGATAAATTTTTGTCTATAGGGATTAATCTAAATCAAACTTAGCTGACGAAGAGCTTAATGTCTTATCAAATATAACTTGTGATTCATCACTCAAAGGACAGAATGTCATTGAGGAACTTATGGGTTACAACCATGACTGTTTTATAGTGGAAACGATTGGCCAAACCATCCGATCATAGGGCTTTGGTTGTAACTGTTATTTTATGTGGAGTCTATCGACCAAATCACTCTGACAGAGGACTCTGGCCACATCTTTACTAACACAGTTTTTTTGAATTTGAATTTAGTTGTTTAATTGATATGATATTTGACTTTATATGAGCTAGAGTGAATATTAAATTTGTCGCGCTAACAAGCAGTTCTGGAGGGCGGATGTAATTATTGCTCTTCAGCTTTTAATGATAGAGTTCAAATTTAAGCTATTTTAAAGAAACTTTTTTAGTTGAAGGCTTTTTAATTTAAATTTTAGGATAGATCCATATGGTTGGGATGTGCGATGAGTATGAACATCATCAGGAAAATGTGTTGAAATACTTGTTTTTGGCTTTTGATTTGAATTATTTATTTAAGCATAAAAAATAATTAGTCCTGCCAATGACAATCCATATTAGGAAGGGGATCAAACTGTTCTAACAGGGGTTCAATCTTGTCCACTACAATAAGAAAATTGATTGAACTAAAGTGTGAGACTTATGACCTTATCCTACAAGAAAGAAGTCTCACTTAAAAAGCTCACATAATTAATAGTTTTAACATGATATTTAAAAATGAGATTTTTTAAAAACTTTGAAATAAGTGCACACTTCTCGAGTTGAATTGTGTTTTAGTTTAAGCACTCGGTTGACTCGCGCAACATTCTAAGATGCCTAAATTTAGTGAATTAAGATAAATGACAGAACACATGTGGGCATTTAGGATTTGTGAAATCAAACAAACTTTTAGGAGATTTTATTTTTATTTGCACAAATGTGTTGTTATTAAAGTATATGCAGATATTTCATTGAAGCCTTTTCTTCTCTAGTATAAATTGATTATGGATTTGGTGGCGATCAAGGACATTCTAGACTTTGATTGTATATTTGAAGTTATGCACATCCTTTTCACTTAGCTCTCATTTAAGTGCTCAAGTGCACAATCCAAAATAATGAGTAATGAAGGGAGAGAGAGAGGAAAAGGCATTGAACAATGAACCTTCTCATTTTTTTGCCATATTCGTGCCATGAAATTTTAAATTATCTCTATTTTAATTTTGCCCCATTAATTCTAATTAATATACAAATTATGAAGGGGAGATTTGAATTTGAAATTCGAATAAATTATATTATTAATATATAAATACATATTAAAATTTTATAATATTCAAATGACATGAATTTAGACCGCTCGACACATGCTAAAAATGAAGTCCAATTCGACCAATGATATGCTCATTCTAAATGTCTCACTGATCTGGACACGTTTGCATAGCCCTTTTTACGATTAGAGATCATTTGAGAGATTTGATCGATGTTTGAGATGTATGAGCTCCAAACAACTCATTGTGGCACTCAATATTGATCAAATTTCATTGAGTAGATTTGACATGGAGGTCAACAAGCGCGACAACCGTAGGAATGGAACAAGCTACAGTAGGAGGAATGGGACGATGTGTGATTCAAAACTGTAAAAAATTGATTCGAAGGATTTCGGCCTGAAATAGGGAACCATGTGTTGACCTCGCTTTCGATCGCGCTCGCGTCAAAATTTTGCGACGATACCAAATTTCGACGCAATTTTGACGCGCTCGTCGACGAGGTTGCCCAGACGACCTCGGACGACGAAACGGGATCGCGCCGATGCGTCCGGAACGTCGATTTCACTTAAAATCGATGTTAAGCTTGCGACGATAGCCTGTCGGGGGGGCAAAACTCGTAATTTAAGTTTTTTTTTTTTAAATAAAAAAAAATATATATTTTAAAACTTCTTTTAAAAGAATTAAAAAAAAAAGAAAAAAAAAGAAAAAAAACCTAATTAAACTAAATCTGCCCTAACTCTCCTCACGCTCGACCGGTTGGCTTCGTCTCTCTCGCGCGAGCTCCATGGAAGCTTCGTCCCTCCTGCGCTCGAGCGTGCTCCCTTGGCGGCCGTTTGCTCCTCGAGCCGCTCGCGATCCTATCCTTATCCCCGTGCGAGCAACTTGCCCTCGCGTACGCCCCTTACCGATCTCTCTCGCTCCTCTCCTGCGGCAATCTGCCGCCAGTCCCACTTGCGCCCGATCCTGTAGGTTGATCTCTGGACTTCTGCTTCCCCTTCTCTGCCTATTTAAACCCCATTTGGGGTGGGATTGGGGTTGGCCCGAAACCTTTGTGAAGAGAAGGGAGTTGCTGTTGGAACGCTTCCTGTACTTGCGGTTTGCTTCCTGTGTGTTCTACACAATCTGGTAACTCTCCTCTACCCCTTTCTTATTCTCGGTTTTGGCTCCAGGGAGGCTTCACTTGTGCCTTCGGCTCGGTTTGCCCTGTTCATAGTTTCGGTTAAGCACTTGTATGCTATGGAAAGTCTTATTTAGTTGCTTGAAATACTGATTCCTATGGGTTTCTTCTTCTAACAGCATGCTAATGTGATATTTGTATAAATGCTGGGAATGTTTTCTTTACAATCTGAAATGTGGCTAAAAGGTTTCGATTGAGCATGCTAGAGAGAAAATTTAGGCTTGGCTTGGAGAGGTTTATGTTGTTCTTGGGCCTCTTGCATTCTAATCTTTCATGAAGATATGGCTAGCTAGTTTGGAAATTCTTTATGCTCATCTTTGTTTACAAGCATGTGGTGGCTTTATGAAAGAAGCTTAGTTCGCGTTGGAGAAGCTTCATGCTTCTTATATAAAACATGTTGTGGTTCTATGTTTGAAATATGTGGAAACTTAATTTTTGGGCTTCTTGCATTCTAGCCCTTCATGAAGCATGATTTATTAATTTGAAAGATTTCCATGTCCATTCTATACTCATTATTGCTAGCAAGCACATGGTGGTGAAGCTTTTAAAGGATATATACATGTGCTTCATTTTAATTGAGATTTCAAGGAGAGTTTGCTTCGACTTCTGTGTTGGCTTTGGATTTAATTATGGTTGGAGTCGGTTTTAGCTTTATACGGCTCGGTTTTGTTGAAATCTTGTTATAGCCTTTGCCTTGGACTTGATTCTAGCCGGATTTTCTTTGGCTTTATACGGCTCGGTTTTGTTGAAATCTTGTTATAGCCTTTGCCTTGGACTTGATTCTAGTCGGATTTTCTTTGGCCTTGTAGGGCTTGGTTTTGTGGAGTCTTGTTGTATGCTTCGCTTTAAAGTTAATCTAAACTCGATTTTAGTCTTTCATGATTTAGTCTCTTGCTAGCTTTGCTATTTCTCCTATCTTAATTTGGAGGTCGGGCTTGCTTTCACCTTTGCCATGGCTCGGTTTTAGCCCTTTTAATGTTCACGACTTTGGCTTTATGCTTGGGCTGCTATAACTTGAAGTTGGGGATGTCGTTGGCTCGGCTAGGTGCCATATGGTGGCTCGGGTTTGGCTTCCTTGTAGACTGGAACCTGTTTATTTGAGGGCTGTTTTGGTTTGGAGTTGGGCTGGCTTTCTTGGCCTTGTTGTGGCTCGGTTTCTTGCCCAATGGAAGTTTGAATTCGGCTTTTTAAAAGGCTGCTGTAATTGGAGTTGGGATAATTCATTTGATTCGCTTGGAGGCTTGTTGTGGGCTCAAGTTTGTGCTCGGGTTTG
Source organism: Papilionanthe hookeriana x Papilionanthe teres (assembly GCA_022702705.1). Taxonomy (NCBI): domain Eukaryota; kingdom Viridiplantae; phylum Streptophyta; class Magnoliopsida; order Asparagales; family Orchidaceae; genus Papilionanthe; species Papilionanthe hookeriana x Papilionanthe teres. The sequence goes on from CM040424.1 coordinate 87,003,374, forward strand.
GCTCTAGTGAGAGCTGGGCTTTGTGCTCATTTGGTGAAAACTGAACTCTATGTTTATGGAAGGAGTTGGGTTCAATTTGGGGCCTGGCCGTGAGTCCATTGATGTGATTTGTGAGTTTTGAGGTTGGATAGAAACTTTACTTGTTGCTGCCCTTTTGTTGGGGCTTGGCCGAGAGCCTTTTTGTTGGTGGCTGATGTGATGGTGGCCTTGTTCACTGTTGTGTTTGAATTGGGAATTGATAAAAAATGAACCTATAGTTGCTCTTTGCTTGTTTGAGAGGGAGATATTGAGCATTGTGCTTGAGCCACTTCTTAGGTGCCTCATTTGATGAATTGGAGTTAAATTGATGTTCTTGGGAAGCTTGTCCATCCACTTTCTTATGGGTTTGGAAATGTTCGCAACCGGTGCTTGTCTCGAGCCATTTTTCTCTTTTTTGCTTGATTTTAAAAGTTTTTGATCGACTTTTCCATGATTTCGCTTTTAAATTTCTTTTTGATATAATTGTACTTGAGCGAGAAAATGACACCCTCGGGGTCGATTCTGGGAACTCGGATTTTGTTTTTAAACGCCTTGTTATTACATATGTTAGGGGAATTTTAAATTAACTCACTCGTCGTCCTACCCCTCCAAGTTCGGGGGTGGGTTAATTTTCCTTTCCCCCTTTTTGTTGCTTGACACGTTTTCCCCGCTTCACTCGGAGTAGGTTTTGTTTTGTTTTGTTTTGGGGCGATGACGGCGATGATGCAAAAGGCACGCCAGTGATAGAGTAGAATGATATCCCATCCTACGACATCAGGACTCGCTCTAGGGCCACGTGAACCGTAGGATGACGGTATCATTCGCCGCTACTGAGGCGAGCGGGGCACCCGTACCTTCTTAGGATTGTTAGCGATCCTTTACCCTACGAAATGATCGACTCGTGGACAATTATATTTTTCAAAATCCGATAAAAATACGATACTACGTTTCGCAACAAAAATATCTTTCCACCACAATCAAAAAAATTGATAAACTTTCTTTTGTATGTCCGAAATCCATATGCATGCTTAAAAATATAAATTTCAAAACTACATTATAAAATTTGATTGTCCAGCTTGTTGATTATCGATCTAGGGTGGGGGAACACTCTCTCGAGTTAGGTTTAGTTGGACACCTTTCTTGCTTGAGTAGCGGGCTTTATACACTCGTGTGACCGAGTAGCACTCCGACGACCCTTCGAGCGATCTTACACGGTTCCGAGCCTAGCCCCGAGCCGAGTGCTTGCGGTTTTCTTCGGGTTTTCATTTGATTTTTGATAGAGCACTCGTGGTCTTTTTAGGATTTTCTCGGAGTTTTGGTGACTTTTACTACTTTTCTCGAGTTTTCACAGTTGTGGGTCGATCAGCTTTGTTTCTTGAGTTTTTCGACGACCTTTTATTACGCTTGCTTGGCTTTCATGTGGCACACTTCTGTCGGCTAGACGAAAGAAAATAACGGGTATCCAGTGTATACGGGTTTGTTTACATTTGCAGCGATGTTACCATTCTATCGTACATGCTATCTTGCATGCTTATACTTTGTTTTGTCATCACTTTTTATACTCATTTCTCTGCATGTTATCCCGTTTAGCACGTTACATTATATCTTTGTTGCTTCTACTCGTTACTCTCGTCTTTATATACATATCCCGATATAAATCGTACAATGACTTAAACATATTGGCGTAGGATGTTTAGAAGAACTTCGACCATAGAAGTCACTTGATTGAACATTTCGACTGCCACCTTAGAAAACTCAGCCTCTTCACGTGAAGGAGCTCGGAGCTAGTATAGTGGGCAGAACGGTCGTCTTCAACAGTGGAGCTTGTCGTCGTCAGCAAAACCATAGGATAGCTCGGGAAGTTATTGAGGTTCGCTTTCGGACCTCTGACATCCCCTAGTTCCTCTCCCTTTGGATTCCGCATTCCAAATTTGAGCTAACTCCTTTTGCACACCTCCACATCTCATTTCGTTGAAAAGTCCTATCCTTTTGACCTCCTTGAAGATAATATTTCCTGATTTTTATCAAGAGTATTTTTAGATGATTTCGGTCATTTAAGATGTAATTAACTATAAGTAGCTTGCCTTATAGGAAGCATTTTCCGAACCCATTTAATATAAACCTTATTTAATTCTTCATATTAAATAGGGAATTTGTCGGCAAATAAATTGGTTTCGCAGACCAAACGGACGTCATATATTTCTTAGTTTATTTGATCGAGCCTCACGCTTAAGTCTTGTGTTTGTCTTTCGGGATAAGTGCATGACTTGAGGTGTAGCGCTCTTTCATTCAAACTATAAAAAATAAGAGGTCGGTTGGCTTCGCTTCTTTTCGTTGAAGGATCCTTCCGAAGCGGGCGACGGGATTCGATTCCGGCGACCGAGCGATCTTCTTACGGGCACTTCACGCACAAAACAACGCCGACGAGCTCACGGCGACTCGCGTGAGGACATGCTTCTCTCTTCATTCAAATCGATAAATCTTATCTTCATATATCGGTGATGTGTCCATATCCCTTTTGGACCGGAGTTACTCTCTCGTTGACGTACTTTACCCATTTCTCCTTGGGATAGACACGATCAGCTTTTCTGGACTTCGGAACCACTTGTTCGGCCACCCTTGGAACGGAGAGAGTTCGGAAGACCACTTAGGACTTTCTTCGATTTCCGTTTGGGGTCGGACCCCGATAGGTGTGTTGGTGGACTAGTTTCACCTAGGTGTTGTCGTGTGCTGTAGAGTTTGTCCCGCATCGGGTCCCGGACTTTACTTTCCTATCTCGTGTCTTTTTGATTTTGGTTTGCTATGTTGCGAATCAAATCAAGTGGTGTCGCGCTATGCTTGCTTACAAACACATAATTAAATCTTCACAATTTTCACTAAAAAAAAAAAAAAAACTTTTAAATCTTTAATCAAAGACTTACCCGGTCTACAGGCTTCGGCCAAATAATTAATACCAGAATTTTCCGTTTTTGAAGTTTCTGCGATGGCATTCCCGACGCTCACTTTTTCCTGCAACCTGCCGACGAGCCGCGATGCCCGCAATGTTGCTCCTGTTATCAAGTTTGGAACAGGATTCGATGAATTTGAGATTTTACTTGGGAAAGCTCCGTACGTTGTAGTGAAAGTCGCTGCTCCTGAAGTTCGAGAACCGTCTACCGAATTCAACTGAATTGCCTACGGGATTTTCCCCCTTACCGAAGGAAAATACTACCGCTACCATAGCATCTACCGAACTCGTTTACGCTAAAGGGAAGGAAGTTATGATTCGTCGAAGATTTGATCGAAGGATTGGTTGCCCCACCGTCAGTGTTTGAGATTGGATCAAGTTCGAAAGTTGTGCCATTAACCCGGTCACAAAGGAGGAATCGCAGTCGAAGGATTCGCAGGGCTACTGAAGCTCAGATTTCCGAAGAAGTGAATGTTAATGAAACTCTTTGTCCTGAAGAATTAAGGCCGGTGGATATCTCTCCACTTCTGCAAGAGAGTAGGTTCCATCCCTTAACGGACACCAATGGACATGAAAGTATCCGAAAGATTGCCGCTGCCTTGCCAACACCTCATGGACGTGGTAGGGAGGAGAAGAAGTCTGCTACTGTCCCCCGAGTCAGTACAGCGTTCCAGAGACTAGCCGCCAAGGAAGGTTGTTCAGTCAGTGAATTGCTTAAGCGAATGGGATGTGCAGTATCCCCTCGCATGAAAAGAGAAATATTAAAGGATGTTGAAACTCCACCTGCTCGCATTCCCGTCAGGTTCCGTTTGGGAGATAAAGTTGACATTGCTACCGCTACTATTGATCTTCCTACTACCAGATCGATGGGCCGTCGACCAGTTAAGTCACGACTGGGTCCTAGAGTTCTGCCCGTTACCAACCATACAAATGATTCTAAAGCTTCAAAGAAAAGGATGAAAGGACTGCTTAGTGCGTATGCGGTCTTCACCACGGGGAGCATACCTCTCTTCGACATTTCGATGCTTCTGTTGAGACACCTCGTCTCAAGGCATCACCGTCAAAGAAAGGGGTGTGGATACCTAAGGTCGTCGTACCAATACAACCTAGCAAGCCTAGAAGACACAGCTATGGGATAAAGCAAAGAGCTGAAATGTCCGATAAGGCCACAACATTCGTAAGTGAAGAAAATGTTCCGCAACAATCTCCAGATCTTAAAGTGATACAAAGTTCAATAATTGAAGATAAGATTGAAAGACTCAAAAGCGAGATTTCAGAGTTAGCTCAGGGACGGGGAATTCCCACTGATAATGAGAATGAAGACTTCGGAGATTACCTCGAAGAGGATGGTATGGATATCAATGTTATTGAAACCAGAGCCGCTTCATCTGCGCGTGAAGCTCAACCTCCTACGGAAGGGAACACCGTAGACGAACTGCGCAATACCATCTCGATAAGGGACGAGCAAATAAATCAAATGGAGAAAAGAATGGAAGAAATGGCTATCGCCATGGCCGCCTTGGTTGCAGCTCAGGGATTGTCTCAGTCTCGACAAGTAGCTTCTCCGGAGGTCGATCGACCGGAGATTATACGGATTATAGATGAAAGAAGAGAAGTCACCTCGACTAACGAGAGATGATCAACCAAAGAATGATTCCGCTCGAAGCATCATACCGAAAAAGAGTTCGAGCAAATGGTCGAACAAGTTCGGGAGGCCATAGCCGATCTAAGAGTGGTGCATTGATTTTAAAAGGTAGACCTTACCCGGAGGAATTCGATGCCGTGCCTTACCCTAAGGGTTATGTGTCACCAAACTTGAAGATATTCAACGAAGCCGGAAACCCCGGACGACACATAGCACATTTCCGAAGTCAGTTGTGGCAACACGGAGGTAACGAAGCATTGCTTTGCCGTCGGTTGTCGACGGTTTGTCGGAGATAGCGTTTGATCGGTATGCCAGAATTGCTAACGGATCGGTGAAGACATTCTCCGAGTTAGAGCGAGTTGTTCGTGAAAAGATTTGCGGAGCGCGACGACCATGTCTCTCATTGGAGATCTCGTGATAGAAAGACGAAGCCTAACGAGACTCTAGTGGATTATATCTTGAGGTGGAGAAACCTTAGCATGAAATGTGAACCTCGACTACAGGGAACATCATGCGATTGAGATCTTACTCAAAAGCATCCATGGACCGAATAGCTTTCATGCTCGAGGACTCACTATCAAGTCTTTTGAGAAACTACTCGATAAAGCCAGCAATTTGCAAGAAGAAATCAAGCATATGGATTCTCACGAGAAAACTGAGAAACCCAGGACGACCAGGGTGTTCGAGAAGAAGTCTGGGACAGTAGCGATAGTCGATAAAGGAAAACAGCCGATGAAGATCTATACAGAAGATTCTCGTCAGAATTTCCAACCACCGTCGCAGCATAGCCAGCAGCAGTATGCTCAGCCTAAGCAACAACTACCTCAACTAGGATCATACCAACCCAGAAATGGGCAGATGTCTATTGAGGAGCGGAAAAGGAGGGTGTACTCTTTCAAAGATGAAGCGATGCCAAGATGTTCGGGAGTCCGATGAAGAAATCGATTTCAAATTACCGGATCCGAGGAAACCGGAAGAGGTCGATAAGAAGGATCGGCCTAATTATCGCCCATATCACGGGATGCTCGGACACACCACTGAAGATTGTTTCATCTTCGAGGATTGGCTCGAGAGGAATCTTAAAGAAGGAAATGTAACGATCCCGAAAGAATACTTGAAAGAGCCTGAAAGAGGATCTATAAATATGATTTCAGCTGAGCCGATTACTCCGATTGATTCGTGCTCAAAAGAAGACGAATGGACTACAGTTTGGAACAAGTCATCCAGAAAGATGTTGAATCAGATTCGGACCGCCGGTTCGGGAAGACGTTCGGGGTCCACGATCCGTTCGACCGAGAGATAGAAGTTTCTTCGAAGAAAGGAAAGAGCGACGTCGCGGACGATGGCGCGGGGGTAGGATAGGGGCCTGCCCGTTAGACTTGTTTTCTCGGATTCGGGGAGAAAATCCTCGAACCTCCGAGCTTGTATGATTATCTTTTTCTCCTCCGGAGTATTTTAAATGTAATGATAATGATTTCGGCTACGTTTTCATCGTTTTAGCTGATAGTGTGGTCGATCCACAGTCACTCTAGTTTTGATTTCGATTCCCAAACCTATCCTCAAATTGTGCTTAAGTCCGATGAACCCGTCAATCAGAACGAAGAAACCATCGACGCTACCGCCTACGATGATTTAGAAAGTGATGAACCGGTCCTTGAATGTAAAGGAACACCGATCGCCATCAACTTGGATTTGTCTGATTCAGATTCAGCACCAGAACAATCAACTACGATATCAGAAGAGATAACGGAGGTCTACTTAAGAAGAGGAAAAGTGATACCTCGGGGACGACTCCGATCGATAAAGGAAAGCGAACGATTACACAAGAAGAACCACCCGAGCAACGGAAGAAACGCGTGCCCGGGAGGAAATCGAAATTCAAGCAAAGTGAATTATAACGTGCTTAGCTCATCTTAGGAAGTTGTCGGCTAAAGCCGAGCATCTACGACGCTCTAATCTTGTCGAAAGAAATAAGGGAATCTGCGGTTTCGACTCCACTCGATCCGGATATTTGCTTAGCCTGGGTCAGCTAGACACATCTTCGGATGTGGTTTGCTCGTGGAAGGAACAGTCTGGGGTTACTTTTACAAATGAGGACTTGCTGCTCGGTACCGCCGACCACAACCGTCCGCTTTATATTTCCGTCAGTATTGGCAGATTTGTCTTTGTCCAGAGTTTTGGTTGATCCTGGGGCATCCCTCGACTCGATGAGTCTACGGACATTGGCATATTTGGATATTGAAGCTCATAAACTTGTGCTCGATAAAATGATGTTAAGAGGATTCAACCAGAAAGGAGAAAGAGCCCTTGGATCAATTACTTTGTTGATGAAGGTTGGAGGACTGGTAACAACCGCTAAATTCCATATTATCGACGCCGAGACCTCTTTCAATGCTCTACTTGGTCGACCATGGATTCATGAACATGACATGGTTCCGTCTTCTCTACATCAATGCATCAAATACTATAAAGAAGGACAAGAATATTGCATCAAAGGAGATCTACAACCATTTTCGGTTCATGAAGTTGGCATTCATGAAGACGCAACTTACTACTCGCCTCTGAAGAAGACTGTTTTCTCTCGTGAAGTGATTGCAACTGCAGTGAAAGATTCAGAAAGATTACAAAAAGGGGGTCATTCAACTCCGCTTCGACAATCTACTGTCATTTCCTCACAACGAAATGATAAAGGTTCTTTTAGTTCATGCACCCGAGATCGAGGCGGGGACGTGGACGAAGAAGAGCCAATGTGGTTGTTGGACGGACTAGGCCGACGATCAACATCGACGAAGAAGAAAGTTCGAAGAAGAAATAATAATGATAAAGCGAGAAAATACCTCGATACGAGATACCGTTGGAAGATACGGAGAAAAGCGAGTACGAGACAATGTATGATCGTATAAACCACTATGTGAACGCTATGACCCTTACTCCTGTCCTCTCCCAAAAGGTCGAGAGCTTAAAGGTCAGGGACGTCCCGTGTGCTGGTTATAAGCCGATCAAGTTTTACTGTGCTTCTACTTCTACCAGTCTTGAAAATCATGTAAATTTGGATGAGGATGCTAATGAATTAATGGAATTGCCTTTTGGTTATTTCTCGCCTTATGTGCAAAAATTAATTCAACAGGGACATTTGCCAAGATATATGCCAAAAGATAAATTGCAACTCTTTGAAGAATTATGGAATGTTAGGAATCGACATCCTAACTCTAAAGAGGGTCTCGGATTTGGTACAGTCGGACCAGTCGATGATTCGGAATTTTGCATGGTTGTTACCAGTGAGTCGAAAGAGGATTGCCTCGATGTGGAGGATGACTTTACTGATCAATTATTAGAAGACGCTCCGCCAGAATTCGAAGAAGAAATTAAGTCGACGATCGATGAATTGAAGGAAATCAACCTCGGGAGCGAGAACAGCCTCGCCTAACCTTCATAAGTTCTCTACTCGATAAAGAAGAATCCACGGAGCTAATACAATTATTGTCGGAATTTAAAGATTGCTTCGCATGGAGTTACGACGAAATGCCGGATCATCAGCGAGAGGTTGCGATTCATAAACTTGGAATCGACGAGAGATATACCGCCGGTAAAGCAAGCTCCAAGAAGAATGCGCCTCGAAATAGAGCAACAGGTGATTGCCGAGGTGAAGAAACTGATAAACGCTAGCTTTGTAAGAGAAGAGCAGTACCCTACATGGTTAGCTAATGTTGTGCCAGTTAAGAAGAAGAATTGACAGATCCGTGTATGTATCGACTTCAGGGATTTAAACAAAGCATGTCCAAAGGACGAGTTTCCGTTACCAATACCAGAAATGATGGTGGATATTGCCTCAACACATGAAGTTTTCTCTTTCATGGATGGATCGTCGGGATACAACTGGATCGAATGGCTCCGGAAGATGCGGCCCTTACGGACCTTCGAACACCTATTGGAATTTTCTGCTATACGGTGATGCGCTTTCGGATTGAAGAATGCCGGAGCAACTTATCAACGAGCAATGACGAAGATTTTCGATAATCTCATTCACAATCAAGTGAAATGCTACGTGGACGACTTGGTTATCAAAAGTAAACGAAAAAAAGACCACTTGCACGATTTGAGGATAGTGTTCAAACGATTACGACGATATAATCTCAAGATGAACCCCTTAAAGTGCGCCTTTGGCGTTACCTCTGGGAAATTTCTAGGATTCGTTGTCCGTCACCGGGGAATCGAAATCGATCCGGAGAAGATTAAAGCCATCTTAGAAATGCCACCTCCCGAAACATTGAAACAACTACGTTCCTTCCAAGGGAAGTTAGCATATACGAGACGCTTTATTTCTAATCTCTCGGGTAGGTGTCGGCCCTTCTCGACATTAATTAAAAAGGACGCCAAATTTATTTGGGAAGAGAAATGCGCGACGGGCCTTCGAGGACGTTAAGAAATGCTGATGACACCTTCGTTTTGGCAGCCCCTATTCCGGGAAGACCTTTGATACTTTATACCGCGGCTTTAGACGACTCTCTCGGAGCACTACTAGCTCAAGTCAATGACGAGGGTAAAGAAAATGCACTATACTACTTGAGTAGGCGTCTAATCCCGACGGAGGTAAAGTATCCGCCTATTGAGAAGCATTTTCTAGCTTTAATTTTCGCCGCCCAAAAGCTCAGACATTACATGCTTTCTCATAGGTAACCCTGATTTCGAAAGTTAATCCGTTGCAATATTTGATGACCCGACCAACACTTTCTGGACGCTTAGCAAGGTGGTCGATGATTTTATTGCAATTTGATATAATTTTTGTTCCCCTCCGCGCTATCAAGGGACAGATTTTGGCAGATTTTCTCGCCGCGCACCCACTTCCAGCTGGGTCACCTCTTAGTGACGAGTTACCGGATGAACAGATATTACAGATGGAATCCTCCAATTACAACGCTGGGAGATGTACTTCGACGGAGCTTCTTCAGCCAGAAAAGACAAAGGATCAGGAACAGTTATCCCAGGCAAAGCAGGAATTGGTTTGATTTTCATCACGCCCGATAAGGGTATGCTCAGATTCTCCTACCACTCGACGGAGCGGTGTACGAACAATGAAGCGGAATACGAAGCCTTAATCACCGGATTGGAATTAACAATTTCAATGGATATAACGGACATCGTCGCCTACGGTGACTCTCGACTTATAATTCGACGAGTCTGTCGGACGATATAAGATTTTGAAACCAAGATTAGCGGAATATCACGGATACGCGATAAAGTTGCTAGAGCGGATTCCTAGTGTAACGCTCGTAGAATTCCTCGGTTGGATAACGCCCATGCTGATGCTTTGGCAAAACTTGCAAAAGAATTGGCGTGTTCCCCGCAGGATTCTATTGACGTTACGATACAAGGAAGACAGGTTTTGTCCCGAATCAACCTCGAAGATCTACAGAAGTTCGAAGAAGAAGCGACAGTTGTTGTGGCTGATATCAACGAAGATTGGCGTAAGCCATTGATAGAATATTTGCAGGCCGGAAAATTACCGGAGTACGAGTCGGCGGCGTATCATATTACGAAGAGGGCTATGTCCTACGCTTTAGTAGGTGATGTCCTCTACGAGAGATCGTTCGATCAGATGTGGTTGCGATGCCTAAGCAGAACTGAAGCGCAGAATATTGTCGAAGAAGTACACGCCGGATTGTGTGGAGCTCACCAGTCGGGACCGAAGATGAAAATGAAGATTAAGAGACTCGGATATTATTGGCCAGCAATGATGTCTGATTGCATGGATACGACGGAAAATGTCACCGAGTGTCGAGTGCATGGGGTGGTCTTACACCGACCTCCGAATGTGCTTACACCCAATCGTTGACTTCGTGGCCATTCGAGTGTTGGGGGACGGACATAATATGTCCGATAGACCCCCCATCCTCTAAGGGACACAGGTTCATTCTTGCAGCTACGTATTACTTCTCCAAATGGGCAGAGGCAGTGCCGTTACGAAATGTTACAACACACCACGTTCTTCTCTTTTTCAAGAGTCAGATAGTCTACCGTTTTGGAGTTCCGCGCGAATAATCTCCGACGATGGAACGACCTTTAAAAGCACCAAGATCAATAACTTCGTCAGACGACATGAGATAGATTGGAGGTACTCGACGATCTACTACCCCAAGGCAAATGGTTTAGCAGAGGCTTTCAACAAAACACTGATACGGATTTTGAAGAAAACTCTCGATAAGAATAAAAGAGATTGGCATAACAAATTGTTAGAAGGTTTGTGGGCATACCGGACAACATTCAGAACTCCCACCCGATGTACACCGTACGCACTCGTCTACGGATCAGAGGCCGTGCTACCGTTAGAAGTTCAGACGCCGTCTCTCAGAGTTGCCGTCGCCCGATCGGCTTACGGCGGAAGAAAATGCAAAACTCAGACTTGAAGAATTGGAAAGTCTTGAAGGAAAACGACTGGAAGCACAACAGCATTTAGAACTTTACCAAGCGAAGATGGCACGAGCCCATGACAAATTGGTCCGCCCGAGGACGTTCAAAATTGGTGACCTTGTTCTTGTTCTCAAGAGACCTATTCTTGCACGTCGCAAGATAGGCGGAAAATTTGAGCCAACTTGGGAAGGACCATTTGTCATAGATAAAGTCTACTCCGGAGGAGCCTACCAGCTTGTGGATTCCCAAGGCGGTAAACCTTTGTTGCCGATCAACGGACGATACTTGAAGACATATTACGCAACTTGACGCTGCTTGAGTTGAAATTTCAAAATCTCGATTATTTTGTGATTATGTATTTGGTCGAATGCTCGTGACTAGGGTTTAAAATTTTGTAATAAAATTAACATCGATAAAATGAAAATTTTTGAGAGTGCATGTTTTGGCTTTCTTTTCTTTTCCACTTTCAAATTTAATACACATACACATAATTAACAACGTAAATTAAAGCCTCTCGTAGGCGTTTTGTTTTGTTCTTTGTTCTTGTCAGATTTGACCACTTGATGTTTCTCCCGTTGTACGCAGAGAAAATGTCGGGACGGAGGTTGATTTTGGCTTTTAAGGATGGCTTGAATCTCGCACTCCAGCGGAGAATGGGCACCTGCAGTGGCATTATAAACTTTGATATGGACTCGGTTAGATCGATGTAGATTACGAGAGTCCCCTGATGGACGCAGTTAGCCACCAGGAAATCGAAGGACTATCGTCGTTAATAAAGATCGAGCAACGGAAAAGATACCTCGCGGAAGGGAAGAAAGTGTTACAAGATCCGATGGAAGGGACTAGTCGCTCGCCATCCATGATAACTGCACCAGCTGGAGGCCTAGTCGCTGCCGACAATGCCAGACTACCAGATGCATTACAGAGCACAATACGCAGGAATGCCAATCGACGAAAGCGCAGAGCATTCCGACGCGAAGACAAGAGATATCTTCAAGAGACAGAGGATTTACTCAACTCTATCCCAGAGGGGAGAATCTACGATCCAGAGATGAGAGAGACTTCTTCCGACCGCTCTGCTTACGGAGGATGAGTCCGAGTTTGTTCGGAGGTTCCGGGGATTCCGGAGATTCCGGATGAACTTTGTCCGGGTTGCCCGACGTGCAACGCGGAGATTCCGACACGTTCTTCGAGCTCGCAATGGCATTTGTGGAATGCTCGGACTGCAACGTCCTACACTTGAGGCATTACGGTACTGCGGAGGAGTACATGTCTACGGATGACGGTTTCGGACCGTCGAGTACCCGACGGGGGAATCATATACCCCCACTGGATACGGATACATCGGCTGGGTTCCCACCGATGCCGAGATGAGGGAGTACCCTCGACGATTGCCGATGATCACTTTAGCGAGCTTGACGAGATGGTTAAAGTGAAGAAGCGAGAATTTGAATTTTATGAAGAAGTTCAAGGAAGATGCATTAACATACTTGAAGGATCGGAACCGCATACCGCAGTCTTCTCCGAAAGCGACGAGAGAAGCATCCTTGATCGCATAAAGGATTTGCGACTCGGAGGTCGAGCGAGGTCTTTTGAGAAGGAGGACTTATTCGAACCGGAAAGATGGATGCGTGGAAAGGGCGGAATCAGCTATCCAGGTGCGTGCTGCTCGCTACAACTTCACTACGGACGGACGAGGAAATCCCCAGGGATTCCGAGACATGATCGAGTGGATCCGATACCTCCTACGATCAAGTGGATGATAAAGAGAATGGTTCGATGGAGCATACTTCCACATTGACCGATTCCCGCAATATCGTATTATCAACATTTACGAGAAGGGCGACTCGTATCCCCACTCGCATGATCACCACGATTTCGTCGGACCTTTTCTACGGTCTCTTTTCGAGCGAGGAGCGATATATCGTTCGGAAAAGAAATTGATATTGTTGGCCCGGCGAGTTCGGAGGATCCGTGGAGATTCCGCTGCCAGGTGGGCTCGGTACTCGTTCTCGAAGGCGACGGAGCGGATATTGCCGAGCACTCGCATTCCGATAGTGCGACACCGCGGAGTTCCGTGACCTTGCGAAGAATGGATACCACCAAGATGCCATATGGATTCGCGTCCGGACCCGGAGTTGGAGGAACCGCTACCCTACGGGCCGTGATAGAGGCTGGACCTTTGAGTTCATGCAAAGGGACTCTTGTCTTGGAGCATGGCTCAGCAGATCAGCTCGACCAAAAGCTCGCCTTACCAGAGACAGATTTTCAGAGGATACTCCTTGCACTGCGTTCTGACACGCCAGATATGGATGATGCTCATACCAGAGATGCTCAGTTTGTGATGTGTCTTCAGCTTATGATGTTTTCCAGTTGTACTTTTGATGCGTCCAGCACACTGTACTTTTGATGTTTTCAGCATATAGTCAGATTGTAACCTCTGTTCGAAGCTGATTAATGAAATCTTTTTCAGAATCTTGTCTGTTTGTCTTGTTGCCCATGTGTGCGATAGATAAAGCCACCGAACCATACGTTGGTTTTGAGCTACGACGAACGAAGAACAAAACAAAAAATATACGTAATAAAAAAAAATGAAATTCAAATAAAATATCCTTTTGAAAATCAACCAACTAAAATCAAATTTTGAAAAATGTGTTTTGATATATATAATATAACAAAATGAAATGAATTTGTTGAGTGTGTTCATCTCGATCTCGAGATTTCTCGCTCTCGCTTGCATAGCGCGACTATTCCAGTCTGCACCGATGTTCTACACGTTCTCTCGGAATTTTTACATTCTGCACGAGATCCCACACATCTTTCTCACTGATATCGTACTTGTCTTATGACGTGTCCTTTCGAGAGTGCCACTGTACACTCCCTGCACGTTCTGACGTGATGATCTTTTCTGCACTTTCCCTGTCATCCTTGAGATCAGTACCTAAATTCTGATTCTCACTTCCTTTCGAGATCGGTACCTAAATTCCGATTCTCATCCTTGAGATCAGTACCTAAATTCTGATTCTCAACCCTTTTCGAGATCGGTACCTAAATTCCGATTCTCAATTTCTGATTCTCACTTCCTTTCGAGATCGGTACCTAAATTCTGATTCTCATCCTTGAGATCAGTACCTAAATTCTGATTCTCAACCCTTTTCGAGATCGGTACCTAAATTCCGATTCTCAAATTCTGATTCTCACTCCTTTTGTGATCGGTACCTAAATTCCGATTATCATCCTTGAGATCTCAAATTCCGATTCTCATCCTTGAGATCAGTACCTAAACTCTGATTCTCACTTCCTTTCGAGATCGGTACCTAAATTCCGATTCTCACATTCCGATTCTCAAATTCCGATTCTCATCCTTGAGATCAGTACCTAAACTCTGATTCTCACTTCCTTTCGAGATCGGTACCTAAATTCCGATTCTCATATTCCGATTCTCATCCCTTTGAGGCTAGTACCGATATTCTAGTCCTCCCCTTGAGATCGCATCTCACAAGTCCCGATTCTCAACCCTTTCGAGATCGATACCCAAATTCCGATTCTCATCCTCTCGGCGCTAGTACCGATATTCTAGTCCCAATTTCCCGAGGTCGGCACTCACATACCGATTTCTGCGTCTCCTCGTATATTTTGAAATTTCGCGATTCAGAGGTCCACTCTCCAAGTCCTCGCCGAGAGTTCCCGGTCTTCGATTCCGCTTCCGATACCCGCTTCCTCGTTTCCCGCCGAGAGTTCCGGAATCTTCGGCTTTGGAGATTTGCTCGTCGCTCCCCGCGGAAACCTTCGCCACTCTTTCCTCGTTTCGTTCGAGTATGTTAACTCGGGATGTCCGTGTTGGTTTGGTTGATCTTGTCGGTCAACGCCGCGCGCGGTGTGCTCGATTAGACACCGCACCTGTCGGGGTCCTTTGTTGGCTCCGCTTTCGATCGCGATCACGTCGAAACTTTACGACGATACGAATTTCGACGCAATTTTGACGCGCTCGTCGACGAGGTTGCCCGGACGACCTCGGACGACGAAACGGACCGCGCCGATGCGTCCGAACGTCGATTTCACTTAAAATCGACGTTAAGCTTGCGACGATAGCTCGTCGGGGGCAAAACTCGTAATTTAAGTTTTTTTTTTAAATAAAAAAAATATATATTTTAAAACTTCTTTTAAAAGAATTAAAAAAAAAAAAAAAAAAACCTAATTAAACTAAATCCGCCCTAACTCTCCTCACGCTCGACCGGGCTGGCTTCGTCTCTCCCGCGCGAGCTCCATGGAAGCTTCGTCCCTCCCGCGCTCGAGCGTGCTCCCTCGGCGGCCGTTTGCTCCTCGAGCCGCTCGCGATCCTATCCTTATCCCGTGCGAGCAACTTGCCCCTCGCGTGCGCCCCTTACCGATCTCTCTGCTCCTCCTCGCGGCAATCCGCCGCCGCTCCCACTTGCGCCCGATCCCGTAGGTCGAGCTCTGCGACTCTCGCTTCCCCTTCTCTGCTTATTTAAACCCCATTTGGGGTGGGATCGAGGTTGGCCCGAAACCTTTGTGAAGAGAAGGGAGTTGCTCGTTGAGCGCTTCTCGTACTTGCGGTTTGCTTCCCGTGTGTTCTACGCAATCCGGTAACTCTCCTCTACCCCTTTCTTATTCTCGGCTTTGGCCTCGTGGAGGCTTCACTTGTGCCTTCGGCTCGGTTTGCCTCGTTCATAGTTTCGGTTAAGCACTTGTATGCTTATGGAAAGTCTTATTTAGTTGCTTGAAATACCGATTCCTATGGGTTTCTTCTTCTAACGACATGCTAATGTGATATTTGTATAAATGCCGGGAATGTTTTCTTTACAATCCGAAATGTGGCTAAAAGGTTTCGATTGAGCATGCTAGAGAGAAAATTTAGGCTTGGCTTGGAGAGGTTTATGTTGTTCTTGGGCCTCTTGCATTCTAATCTTTCATGAAGATATGGCTAGCTAGTTTGGAAATTCTTTATGCTCATCTTTGTTTACAAGCATGTGGTGGCTTTATGAAAGAAGCTTAGTTCAGTTGGAGAAGCTTCATGCTTCTATATAAAACATGTTATGCCTATGTTTGAAATATGTGAAACTTAATTTTGGGCTTCTGCATTCTAGCCTTCATGAAGCATGATTTATTAATTTGAAAGATTTCCATGTTCATTCTATACTCATTATTGCTAGCAAGCACATGGTGGTGAAGCTTTTAAAGGATATATACATGTGCTTCATTTTAATTGAGATTTCAAGGAGAGTTTGCTTCGGCTCCGTGTTGGCTTTGGATTTAATTATGGTTGGAGTCGGTTTTAGCTTTATACGGCTCGGCTTTGTTGAAATCTTGTTATACCTTTGCCTTGGACTTGATTCTAGCCGGATTTTCTTTGGCTTTATACGGCTCGGTTTTGTTGAAATCTTGTTATAGCCTTTGCCTTGGACTTGATTCTAGCCGGATTTTCTTTTGCCTTGTAGGGCTTAGTTTTGTGGAGTCTTGTTGTATGCTTCGCTTTAAAGTTAATCTAAACTCGATTTTAGTCTTTCATGATTTAGTCTCTTGCTAGCTTTGCTATTTCTCCTATCTTAATTTGGAGCCGGGCTTGCTTTCACCTTTGCCATGGCTCGGTTTTAGCCCTTTTAATGTTCACGACTTTGGCTTTATGCTTGAGTCGCTATAACTTGAAGTTGGGGATGTCGTTGGCTCGGCTAGGTGCCATATGGTGGCTCGGGCTCGGCTTCCTCATGACTCGGAACTCGTTTATTCGAGGGCCGTTTTGGTTTGGAGTCAGGCTGGCTTTCTTGGCCTTGTTGTGGCTCGGTTTCTTGCCCAATGGAAGTTTGAATTCGGCTTTTTAAAAGGCCGCCGTAATCGGAGTCGGGATAATTCATTTGATTCGCTTGGAGGCTTGTTGTGGGCTCGGGTTTCGTGCTCGGGTTTGGCTCAGCGAGAGCCGGGCTTTGTGCTCATTTGGTGAAACCGAACTCTATGTTTATGGAAGGAGTCGGGTTCAATTTGGGGCTCGGCCGTGAGTCCATCGATGTGATTTGTGAGTTTCGAGGTTGGATAGAAACTTTACTTGTTGCTGCCCTTTTGTCGGGGCTTGGCCGAGAGCCTTTTTGTTGGTGGCCGATGTGATGGTGGCCTCGTTCATCGTTGTGTTTGAATCGGGAATTGATAAAGAATGAACCTATAGTTGCTCTTTGCTTGTTTGAGAGGGAGATATCGAGCATTGTGCTCGAGCCACTTCTTAGGTGCCTCATTCGATGAATCGGAGTTAAATCGATGTTCTCGGGAAGCTTGTCCATTCACTTTCTTATGGGTTTGGAAATGTTCGCAACCGGTGCTTGTCTCGAGCCATTTTTCTCTTTTTTGCTTGATTTTAAAAGTTTTTGATCGACTTTTCCATGATTTCGCTTTTAAATTTCCTTTTGATATAATTGTACTTCGAGCGAGAAAATGACACCCTCGGGTCGATTCTGTGAACTCCGATTTTGTTTTTAAACGCCTTGTTATTACATATGTTAGTGGAATTTTAAATTAACTCACTCGTCGTCCTACTCCTCCAAGTTCGGGGGTGAGTTAATTTTCCTTTCCCCTTTTCGTTGCTTCGACACGTTTTCCCCGCTTCACTCGGAGTCGGTTTTGTTTTGTTTTGTTTTGCGGGCGATGACGGCGATGATGCAAAAGGCACGCCGATGATGTAGAGTAGAATGATATCCCATCCTACGACATCGGACTCGCTCTGAGGCCCCGATGAACCGTAGGATGACGGTATCATTCACCGCTACAAGGCAAGCGGGGCACCCGTACCTTCTTAGGATTGTTAGCGATCCTTTACCCTACGAAATGATCGACTCGTGGACAATTATATTTTTCAAAAATCTGATAAAAATACGATACTACATTTCGCAACAAAAATATCTTTCCACCACAATCAAAAAAATTGATAAACTTTCTTTCGTATGTCCGAAATCCATATGCATGCTAAAATATAAATTTCAAAACTACATTATAAAATTTGATCGTCCACTTGTCGATTATCGCCTGTGCAGGGGAACACTCTCCCGAGTTAGGTTTAGTTGACACCTTTCGTCGAGTAGCGGGCTTTATACACTCGTGCGACCGAGTAGCCTTCGACGACCCTTCGAGCAAGATCTACACACGCTCCGAGCCCAGCCCCGACCCGAGTGCTTGCGGTTTTCTTCGGGTTTTCATTCGATTTTTGATAGAGCACTCGTGGTCTTTTTTAGATTTTCTCGAGTTTTGGTGACTTTTACTACTTTTCTCGAGCTTTTCCGTCATGGGTCGACTCACTTTGCTTTCTCGAGTTTTTCGACGACCTTTTATTCTCGCTTGCTTGGCTTTCATGTGGCACACTTCGTCGGCTAGACGAAAGAAAATAACGGCCTCCTGTGTATATGTGTTTGTTTACATTTCGCAGCGTGTTACCTTCTTTCGTACCTAGCTATCGCATGCTATACTCGTTTAGTCGTCACTTTTCATACTCGCTACCGCATGTTATCCCGTTTAAGACGTTACATTATATACTCGTATGCTTCTATCGTTACTCCCGTGCTATATACATATCCCGTTATAAACCGTACAACACTTAAACATATTCGCATATGATGTTTAGAAGAACTTCGACCATGAGGCCACCTCGATCGAACATTTCGACTCGCCACCTTAGAAAACTCAACCTCTTCACAAAGAAGGAGCTCGAGCTAGTATAGTGGGCAAGACGGCCGTCTTCAATAATGGAGCTTGTCGTCGTCAAGCAAAACCATATGATAGCTCTGGAAGTTATCGAGGCTCGCTTCGACTCCTCCGACATCCCCTAGTTCCTCTCCCTTCGGATTCCGCATTCCAAATTCGAGCTAACTCCTTTTGCACACCTCCACATCTTATTTCGTTGAAAAGTCCTATCCTTTTCGACCTCCTCAAGATAATATTTCCGATTTTTATCAAGAGTATTCTTAGATGATTTCGGTCATTTAAGATGTAATTAACTATGGGGCTTGCCTTTATAGGAAGCATTTTCCGAACCCAACTTAAAATAAACCCTATTTAATTCTTCATATTAAATAGTGGAATTTGTCGACGAATAAATTGGTTTCGCGATCAAACGGACGTCATATATTTCTTAGTTTATTTGATCGAGCCTCACCCTTAAGTCTTCGTGTTTGTCTTTCGAGATAAGTGCACGACTTGAGGTGTAGACGCTCTTTCATTCAAACTATGAAAAATAAGAGGTCGGTCGACTTCCTTTCTTTTCGTCGAAGGATCCTTCCGAAGCGGCGACGGGATTCCGATTCCGGCGACCGATGCCTTCTTACGGCACTTCACGCACAAAACAACGCCGACAAGCCTTCCGGCGACTCCTCCGGGACATGCTTCTCTCTTCATTCAAATCGTGAAATCTTATCTTCATATATCTAGTGATGTGTCCATATCCCTTTTGACCAGTGTTACTCCTTCCGTCGACGTACTTTACCCATTTCTCCCTCGGGATAAGACAAGTCAACTTTTCTCGGACTTCGTAACCACTTGTTCACCCACCCTCGAACAGAGAGTTCGAAGACCACTTAGGACTTTCTTCGATTTCCGTTCGGGGTCGGACCCCAATAGGTGTGTTAGTGGACTAGTTTCACCTGTGTGTTGTGCGCTCAGAAGTTTGTCCCGCACCGGGTCCTGGACTTTACTTTCCTATCTGTGTCTTTTTGATTTTGGTTTGCTATGTTGCGAATCAAATCAAGTGGTGTCGCGCTATGCTTGCTTACAAACACATAATTAAATCTTCACAATTTTCACTAAAAAAAAAAAAAAACTTTTAAATCTTTAATCAATTAAATAAAGACTTACCCGGTCTACAGGCTTTGGCCAAATAATTAATACCAGAATTTTCCGTTTTTGAAGTTTCGCGATGGCATTCCCGACGCTCACTTTTTCCCCGCAACCCGCCGACGAGCCGCGATGCCCGCAATGTTGCTCCCGTTATCAAGTTTGGAACAGGATTCGATGAATTCGAGATTTTACTTGGGAAAGCTCCGTACGTTGTAGTGAAAGTCGCCGCTCCCGAAGTTCAAGAACCGTCTACCGAATTCAACCCGAATTGCCTACAGTGATTTTCCCTCTTACCGTAAGGAAAATACTACCGCTACCATAGCATCTACCGAACTCCGTTTCCGCTAAAGGGAAGGAAGTTATGATTGCCGAAGATTCGACCGAAGGATTGGTTGCCCCACCGTCGCTATTCGAGATCGGATCAAGTTCGAAAGTTGTGCCATTAACCCGGTCACAAAGGAGGAATCGCAGTCGAAGGATTCGCAAGGCTACTAAAGCTCAGATGTCTGAAGAAGTGAATGTTAATGAAACTCTTTGTCCTGAAGAATTAAGGTCGGTGGATATCTCTCCACTTCTGCAAGGGAGTAGGTTCCATCCCTTAACGGACACCGATGGACATGAAAGTATCCGAAAGATTGCCGCTGCCTTGCCAACACCTCATGGATGTGGTAGGGAGGAGAAGAAGTCTGCTCCTGTCCCCCGAGTCGCGATAAAGCGTTCCGCAGACTAGCCGCCAAAGAAGGTTGTTCGACCGAGGATTGCTTAAGCGAATGGGATGTGCGTATCCCCTCGCATGAAAAGAGAAATATTAAAGGATGTTGAAACTCCACCGCTCGCATTCCCGTCAGTTCCGTTTGGGAGATAAAGTCGACATTGCTACCGCTACTATTGATCTTCCTACTACCAGATCGATGGGCCGTCGACCAGTTAAGTCACGACTGGGTCCTAGAGTTCTGCCCGTTACCAACCATACAAATGATTCTAAAGCTTCAAAGAAAAGGATGAAAGGATCGCTTAGTGCTGTATCCGGTCTTCACCACGGGGAGCATACCTCTCTTCGACATTTCGATGCTTCTGTTGAGACACCTCGTCTCAAGGCATCACCGTCAAAGAAAGGGGTGTGGATACCTAAGGTCGTCGTACCAATACAACCTAGCAAGCCTGGAAGACACAGCTATGGGATAAAGCAAAGAGCTGAAATGTCCGATAAGGCCACAACATTCGTAAGTGAAGAAAATGTTCCGCAACAATCTCCAGATCTTAAAGTGATACAAAGTTCAATAATTGAAGATAAGATCGAAAGACTCAAAAGCGAGATTTCGCAGTTAGCTCGTGGACTGGGAATTCCCATCGATAATGAGAATGAAGACTTCGGAGATTACCTCGAAGAGGATGGTATGGATATCAATGTTATTGAAACCGCAGCCGCTTCATCCGCGCGCGAAGCTCAACCTCCTACGGAAGGGAACACCGTAGACGAACTCGCGCAATACCATCTCGATAAGGGACGAGCAAATAAGTCAAATGGAGAAAAGAATGGAAGAAATGGCTATCGCCATGGCCGCCTTGTCGTAGCTTCGTGGATTGTCTCGCCTCAACAAGTAGCTTCTCCGAGGTCAATCAACCGGAAATTATACAGATCATAGATGAAAGAAGAGAAGTCACCTCAGCTAACAGAGATGATCAACCAAAGAATGATTCTGCTCAAAGCATCATACCAGAAAAAGAGTTCAAGCAAATGGTCGAACAAGTTCGGGAGGCCATAGCCCAGTCTAAGAGTGGTGCATTGATTTTAAAAGGTAGACCTTACCCGGAGGAATTCGATGCCGTGCCTTACCCTAAGGGTTATGTGTCACCGAACTTCAAGATATTCAACGGAACTGGAAACCCCAGACAAGACATAGCACATTTCCGAGTCAGTTGTGGCAACACCGGAGGTAACGAAGCATTGCTTTGCCGTCAGTTTGTCAGCAGTTTGTCGTAGGAATAGCGTTTGATCGGTATGCCGAATTGCCTAACGGATCGCTGAAGACATTCTCCGAGTTAGAGCAGTTGTTCGTGAAAAGATTTGCCGAGCGCGAAGCACCATGTCTCTATTGGAGATCTCGTGATAGAAAGACGAAGCCTAACGAGACTCTAGTGGATTATATCTCGAGGTGGAGAAACCTTAGCATGAAATGTGAACCTCGCCACAGTGAACATCATGCAATCGAGATCTTACTCAAAAGCATCCATGGACCGATAGCTTTCATGCTCAAGGGACTCACTATCAAGTCTTTTGAGAAACTACTCGAGAAAGCCAACAATTTGCAAGAAGAAATCAAGCATATGGATTCTCACGAGAAAACCGAGAAACCCGTGACGACCAGTGGTGTTCGAGAAGAAGTCCGGGACGATGAGCGATATCGATAAAGGAAAACAACTCGATGAAGATCTATGCGGAAGATTCTCGTCGAATTTCCAACCACCGTCGCAAAGATAGCCAAGAGACGGTACAAGAAGATGCTCACCTAAGCAACAACTACCTCAACTAGGATCATACCAACCCAGAAATGGGCAGATGTCTATTGAGGAGCGGAAAAGGAGGGTGTACTCTTTCAAAGATGAAGCAGTACCCAAGATGTTCAGGAGTCTGATGAAGAAATCTGAGTTCAAATTACCAGATCCGAGGAAACCAGAAGAGGTCGATAAGAAGGATCGACCTAATTATCGCCCATATCACAGGATGCCTCGGACACACCCTAGAAGATTGTTTCATCTTCAAGGATTGGCTCGAGAGGAATCTTAAAGAAGGAAATGTAACGATCCCGAAAGAATACTTGAAAGAGCCTGAAAGAGGATCTATAAATATGATTTCAGCTGAGCCGATTACTCCGATTGATTCGTGCTCAAAAGAAGACGAATGGACTACAGCTTGGAACAAGTCATCCGTAAAGATGTTGAATCGATCTCGGATCGCTTCAGCTTCAGAAGACGTTCGTGGTCCACAATCCGTTCAACCGTAGATAGAAGTTTCTTCAAAGAAAGGAAAGAGCGACGTCGCGAAGACCGATAGCGCGGGGGTAGGATAGGGCCGCCTCTCGTTAGACTTGTTTTCTCGGATTGGGGGAGAAAATCCTCGAACCTCTGAGCTTGTATGATTATCTTTTTGCTCCTCTGGAGTATTTTAAATGTAATGATAATGATTTCGGCTACGTTTTCACTGTTTCTGCTGATAGTGTGACTGATCCTGGTCACTCTAGTTTCGATTTCGATTCCCAAACCTATCCTCAAATTGTGCTTAAGTCCGATGAACCCGTCAATCAGAACGAAGAAACCATCGACGCTACCGCCTACGATGATTCAGAAAGTGATGAACCGGTCCTTGAATGTAAAGGAACACCGATCGCCATCAACTTGGATTTGTCTGATTCAGATTCAGCACTGTAACAATCAACTACAAGTATCGAAGAGATAACGGAGGTCTACTTAAGAAGAGGAAAAGTGATACCCTCGGGACGACTCCGACCGATAAAGGAAAGCGAACAGCTTACACAAGAAGAACCACCCCGAGCAACGGAAGAAACGCGTGCCCAGGAGGAAATCAGAAATTCAAACAAAGTGGATTATAACGTGCTAGCTCATCTTAGGAAGTTGCCGGCTAAACTGAGCATCTACGACGCTCTAATCTTGTCAAAAGAAATAAGGGAATCTCTGGTTTCAGCTCCACTTGATCCAGATATTTGCTTAGCCCAGTTAGCCAGCACATCTTCGGATGTGGTTTGCTCGTGGAAGGAACAGTCTGGGGTTACTTTTACAAATGAGGACTTGCTGCTCGGTACCGCCGACCACAACCGTCCGCTTTATATTTCCGTCACATTGCGCATTTGTGCTGTCCGTAGTTTTGGCTGATCCCGGAGCATCCCTCAACCCGATGAGTCTACGCGACATCGGCATATTTGGATATTGAAGCTCATAAACTTGTGCCTGATAAAATGATGTTAAGAGGATTCAACCAAAAGGGAGAGAGAGCCCTTGGATCAATTACTTTGTTGATGAAGGTTGGAGGACTGGTAACAACCGCTAAATTCCATATTATCGACGCCGAGACCTCTTTCAATGCTCTACTTGGTCGACCATGGATTCATGAACATGACATGGTTCCGTCTTCTCTACATCAATGCATCAAATACTACAAAGAAGGACAAGAATATTGCATCAAAGGAGATTTACAACCATTTTCGGTTCATGAAGTTGGCATTCATGAAGACGCAGCCTTACTACTCGCCTCCGAAGAAGACTCGTTTTCTCTCGTGAAGTGATTGCAACCGCAATGAAAGATTCGTAAAGATTACAAAAAGGGGGTCATTCAACTCCGCTTCGACACTCCATCGTCATTTCCTCACAACGAAATGATAAAGGTTCTTTTAGTTCATGCACCCGAGATCGAGGCCGGGACGTGGACGAAGAAGAGTCAATGTGGTTGTTGGACGGACTAGGCCGACGATCAACATCGACGAAGAAGAAAGTTCCAAGAAGAAATAATAATGATAAAGCGAAAAATACCTCGCACGAGATACCGTTGGAAGATACAGAGAAAAGCGAATACGAGACAATGTATGATCGTATAAACCACTATGTGAACGCTATGACCCTTACTCCTGTCCTCCCCCAAAAGGTCGAGAGCTTAAAGGTCAGGGACGTCCCGTGTGCTGGTTATAAGCCGATCAAGTTTTACTGTGCTTCTACTTCTACCAGCCTTGAAAATCATGTAAATTTGGATGAGGATGCTAATGAATTAATGGAATTGCCTTTTGGTTATTTCTCGCCTTATGTGCAAAAATTAATTCAACAGGGACATTTGCCAAGATATATGCCAAAAGATAAATTGCAACTCTTCAAGAATTATGGAATGTTAGGAATCGACATCCTAACTCTAAAGAGGGTCTCGGATTTGGTACAATCGGACCAATGGATGATTCGGAATTTTGCATGGTTGTTACCAAGTGAGTCGAAAGAGGATTGCCTCGATGTGGAGGATGACTTTACCGATCGCCTATTAGAAGACGCTCCGCCGAATCCGAAGAAGAAATTAAGTCAACGACCGATGAATTGAAGGAAATCAACCTCGGGACTGAGGAACAGCCTCGCCCAACCTTCATAAGTTCTCTACTCGATAAAGAAGAATCCACAGAGCTAATACAGTTATTGTCAGAGTTTAAAGATTGCTTCGCATGGAGTTACGACGAAATGCCAGGACTGTCAGCAGAGGTTGCAGTCCATAAACTTGGAATCGACAGAGATATACCGCCGGTAAAGCAAGCTCCAAGAAGAATGCGCCTCGAAATAGAGCAGCAGGTGATTGCCGAGGTGAAGAAACTGATAAACGCTAACTTTGTAAGAGAAGAGCAGTACCCTACATGGTTAGCTAATGTTGTGCCAAGCTAAGAAGAATGGATGCATCCGTGTATGTGTCGACTTCGTGGATTTAAACAAAGCATGTCCAAAGGACGAGTTTCCGTTACCAATACCGTAAATGATGGTGGATATTGCCTCAACACATGAAGTTTTCTCTTTCATGGATGGATCGTCGGGATACAACCGATCGAATGGCTCCGAAGATGCGGCCCTTACGCCTTCGTAACACCTATTGGAATTTTCTCACTATACAGATGATGCCTTTCGGATCGAAGAATGCCGAGCAACTTATCAACGAGCAATGACGAAGATTTTCGATAATCTCATTCACAATCAAGTGGAATGCTACGTGGACGACTTGTTATCAAAAGTAAACGAAAAATGACCACTTTGCACGATTTCGAGGATAGTGTTCGAACGATTACGACGATATAATCTCAAGATGAACCCCCTTAAAGTGCGCCTTCAGTGATACCTCCTGGAAATTTCTAGCATTCATTGTCCATTATCGGGAATCAAGATCTACCTAAAGAAGATTAAATCTATCTTAGAAATGCCACCTCCCAAAACATCGAAACAACTACGTTCCTTCCAAGGGAAGTTAAGCATATCCGAGACGCTTTATTTCTAATCTCTCGTAGGTGTCAGCCCTTCTCGACATTAATTAAAAAGGACGCCAAATTTATTCGGGAAGAGAAATGCCACGGCCTTCGAGGACGTTAAGAAATACTCGATGACACCTCCCGTTTTGGCAGCCCCTATTCCGGAAGACCTTCGATACTTTATACCGCGGCTTTAGACGACTCTCTCGAGCACTACTAGCTCAAGTCAATGACGAGGGTAAAGAAAATGCACTATACTACTTCGAGTAGGCGTCTAATCCCGACGGAGGTAAAGTATCCGCCTATCGAGAAGCATTGTCTAGCTTTAATTTTCGCCGCCCAAAAGCTCGGACATTACATGCTTTCATCATGGTAACCCCGATTTCGAAAGTTAATCCGTTGCAATATTTGATGACCCGACCAACACTTTCCGGACGCTTAGCAAGGTGGTCGATGATTTTATCGCAATTTGATATAACTTTTGTTCCCCTCCGCGCTATCAAGGGACGATTTTGCGGATTTTCTCGCCGCGCACCCACTTCCAACTGGGTCATCTCTTAGCGACGAGTTACCGGATGAACAGATATTACGTATGGAATCCTCCAATGCACAACGCCGGGAGATGTACTTCGACTGAGCTTCTTCAAACCGTAAAAGACAAAGGATCGTGAACGCTTATCCTAGTAAAGCAGAATCGGTTTGATTTTCATCACGCCCGATAAGGGTATGCTCGCATTCTCCTACCACTCGACGGAGCCGTGTACAAACAATGAAGCAGTAATACGAAGCCTTAATCACCGGACCGGAATTAGCAATTTCAATGGATATACCGTACATCGTCGTCTACGGTGACTCTCAACTTATAATTCAAGCAAGTTGTCGGACAAGTATAAGATTTTGAAACCAAGATTAGCGTAATATCACGTATACGCGATAAAGTTGCTAGAGCAGATTCCTAGTGTAACGCTCATAGAATTCCTCGGCTGGATAACGCCCATGCCGATGCTTTGGCAAAACTTGCAAAAGAATCGGCGTGTTCCCCGCAGATTCTATTGACGTTACGATACAAGGAAGACAGGTTTTGTCCCGAATCAACCTCGAAGATCTACAGAAGTTCGAAGAAGAAGCGACAGTTGTTGTGGCTGATATCAACGAAGATTGGCGTAAGCCATTGATAGAATATTTGCAAACTGGAAAATTACCGTAGGACAAGTCGACAGCCGTATCATATTACGAAGAGGGCTATGTCCTACGCTTTAGTAGGTGATGTCCTCTACAGGAGATCGTTCGATCAGATGTGGTTGCGATGCCTAAGCAGAACTGAAGCGCAAAATATTGTCAAAGAAGTACACGCCAGATTGTGCGGAGCTCACCAGCCGTGACCGAAGATGAAAATGAAGATTAAGAGACTCGGATATTATCGTCGACAATGATGTCCGATTGCATGGATACAACGTAAAATGTCACAAGTGTCAAGTGCATGGGGTGGTCTTACACCAACCTCCGAATGTGCTACACCCAACTGTTGCTTCGTGGCCATTCGAGTGTTGGGGCACGGACATAATAGGTCCGATAGACCCCCCCATCCTCTAAGGGACACAGTGTTCATTCTCGTAGCCTACGGATTACTTCTCCAAATGGGCAGAGGCGGTGCCGTTACGAAATGTTACAACACACCACGTTCTTCTCTTTTTCAAGAGTCAGATAGTCTACCGTTTTGGAATTCCGCGTAGAATAATCTCCGACAATGGAACAGCCTTTAAAAGCACCAAGATCAATAACTTTGTCGACGACACGAGATAGATCGGAGGTACTCGACGATCTACTACCCCAAGGCAAATGGTTTAATAGAGGCTTTCAACAAAACACCGGTACGGATTTTGAAGAAAACTCTCGAT
Organism: Papilionanthe hookeriana x Papilionanthe teres; assembly: GCA_022702705.1. Taxonomy (NCBI): domain Eukaryota; kingdom Viridiplantae; phylum Streptophyta; class Magnoliopsida; order Asparagales; family Orchidaceae; genus Papilionanthe; species Papilionanthe hookeriana x Papilionanthe teres. The sequence goes on from CM040424.1 coordinate 87,031,118, forward strand.
GAGAATAAAAGAGATTGGCATAACAAATTGTTAGAAGCTTTGTGGGCATACCGGACAACATTCAGAACTCCCACCCGATGTACACCGTACGCACTCGTCTACGGATCAGAGGCCGTGCTACCGTTAGAAGTTCAGACGCCGTCTCTCGTAGTTGTCGTCGCCAATCAGCTTCACAGCGAAGAAAATGCAAAACTCGTACTCAAGAATTGGAAAGTCTCGAAGGAAAACGACCGGAAGCGCAACAAAGATTTAGAGCTTTACCAAGCGAAGATGGTACGAGCCCATGACAAATTGGTCCGCCCGAGGACGTTCAAAATCGGTGACCTTGTTCTCGTTCTCAAGAGACCTATTCTCGCACGTCGCAAGATAAGCGGAAAATTCTGAGCCAACTCGGAGGGACCATTTGTCATGATAAAGTCTACTCCGGAGGAGCCTCACCACCTGTGGATTCCCAAGGCGGTAAACCTTTGTCGCCGATCAACGGACGATACTTGAAGACATATTACGCAACTCGACGCCGCTTCGAGTTGAAATTTCAAAATCTCGATTATTCTCGTGATTATGTATTTGGTCAAATGCCCGTGACCGGTTTAAAATTTTGTAATAAAATTAACATCAATAAAATGAAAATTTTTGAGAGTGCATGTTTTGGCTTTCTTTTCTTTTCCACTTTCAAATTTAATACACATACACATAATTAACAACATAAATTAAAGCCTCTCGTAGCGTTTTGTTTTGTTCTTTGTTCTCGTCGTATTTCAGCCCACCGATGTTTCTCCCGTTGTCCGCAGAGAAAATGTCGTGACGCAGGTTGATTTTGGCTTTTAAGGATGGCTTCGAATCTCGCACCTAGCGAAGAATGGGCACCGCAAGGTGGCATTATAAACTTTGATATGGACTTCGCCAGATCAATGTAGATTACGAGAGTCCCCCGATGGACGCAAGCTAGCCACCGGAAATCGAAGGACTACCGTCGTTAATAAAGATCAACGAATGGAAAAGATACCTCGCGGAAGGGGAAGAAAGTGTTACAAGATCCGATGGAAGGGACTAGTCGCCCGCCATCCATGATAACCGCACTGACCGGAGGCCTAGTCGCCGCCGACAATGCCGACTACCAGTATGCATTACGTAGCACAATACGCAGAATGCCAATCGACGAAAGCGCAGGCATTCCGACGCGAAGACAAGAGATATCTTCAAGAGACAGAGGATTTACTCAACTCTATCCCGTAGGGAGGATCTACGATCCAGTAGATGAGAGAGACTTCTTCCCACTCGCCCGCTACTGGAGGATGAGTCCGAGTTTGTTCCGGAGGTTCCATGGATTCCGCAGATTCCGGATGAACTTTGTCTGAGTCGCCCAACGTGCAACGCGAGATTCCAAAGACGTTCTTCACTCGCAATGGCATTTGTGGAATGCCCTGACCGCAACGTCCTACACTTCGAGGCATTACAGCACTGGAGGAGTACATGTCTACGGATGACAGCTTTCGCACCGCCGAGTACCCGACGGGGAATCATATACCCCACCGGATACGTATACATCGCCTGGGTTCCCACCGATACCGAGATGAGGGAGTACCTCGACAGCTGCCGATGATCACTTTAGCAGCAGCTTCGACGAGATGGTTAAAGTGAAGAAGCGTGAATTTGAATTTTATGAAGAAGTTCAAGGAAGATGCATTAACATACTAAGGACCGGAACCGCATACCGCAGTCTTCTCGAAAGCGACGAGAGAAGCATCCTTGATCGCATAAAGGATTTGCAACTCGCAGGTCGAGCAGTGTCTTTCGAGAAGGAGGACTTATTCCGAACCGTAAAGATGGATGCGTGGAAAGGGCGAATCACTATTCAAAGGCGGCCGTCGCTACAACTTCACTACATGACAGACGAGGAAATCCCCTGTGGATTCCGAGACATGATCAGTGGATCCGATACCTCCTACGATCAAGTGGATGATAAAGAGAATGGTTCGATGGAGCATACTCCAGCTCGACCGCATTCCCAAGTACCGTATTATCAACATCTACGAGAAGGGCGACCGTATCCCCCTCACATGCATCACCACGATTTCGTCGACCTTTTTCTACTGGTCTCTTTTCCGAGCAAGGAGCAATATACCGTTCGGAAAAGAAATCGATATTGTCGGCCCCGGCGAGTTCAGTAGGATCCGTGGAGATTCCGCTACCAGTGGGCTCGCACTTGTTCTCAAGGGCAACGGAGCGTATATTGCCAAGCACCGCATTCCAGAGTGCGACACCGCAGTATTCCGTGACCTTCGAAGAATGGATACCACCAAGATGCCATATGGATTCCGTCCGGTACCCGCAGCTGGAGGAACCGCTACCCTACGGCCGTGATGAGGCCGGACCTTCGAGTTCATGCAAAGGGACTCTTGTCTCGGAGCATGGCTCGACAGAGCCGCTCGACCAAAAGCTCGCCTTACCGTAGACAGATTTTCGCAGGATACTCCTGCACCGCGTTCGACACGCCGGATATGGATGATGCTCATACCGTAGATGCTCGGCTTGTGATGTGTCTTCGACTTATGATGTTTTCCAGATTGTACTTTCGATGCGTCCAAAGACACCGTACTTTTGATGTTTTCAGCATATAGTCGACTTGTAACCTTCTGTTCGAAGCCGATTAATGAAATCTTTTCGAATCTTGTCCGTTCGTCTTGTTGCCCTATGTGTGCGATAGATAAAGCCACCGAACCATACGTCGGTTTCGAGCTACGACGAACGAAGAACAAAACAAAAAATATACGTAATAAAAAAAAATGAAATTCAAATAAAATACTCTTTTGAAAATCAACCAACTAAAATCAAATTTTGAAAAATGTGTTTTGATATATATAATATAACAAAATGAAATGAATTTGTTGAGTGTGTTTATCTCAATCTCGAGATTTCTCGCTCTCTGCTTGCATAGCGCGACTATTCCAGTCCGCACCGATGTTCTACACGTTCTCTCGGAATTTTTACATTCTGCACGAGATCCCACACATCTTTCTCACAGATATCGTACTTGTCTTATGACATGTCCTTTCGAGAGTGCCACTGTACACTCCCTGCACGTTCTGACGTGATGATCTTTTCTGCACTTTCCTCGTCATCCTCCCGAGATCGCACCTAAATTCCCGATTCTCACTTCCTTTCGAGATCGGTACCTCAAATTCCGATTCTCATCCTCGAGATCGACACCTAAATTCCGATTCTCAACTCCTTTCGAGATCGGTACCTAAATTCCGATTCTCATCCCGAGATCGCACCAAATTCCGATTCTCACTTCCTTTCGAGATCGGTACCAAATTCCGATTCTCATCCTTCGAGATCGACATCCTAAATTCCGATTCTCAACCCTTTTCGAGATCGGTACCTAAATTCCGATTCTCATCCCGAGATCGACGATTCTCCGATTCTCACTTTTCGAGATCGGTACCTAAATTCCGATTATCATCCTCGAGATCGCACTCAAATTCCGATTCTCATCCTTTTCGAGATCGAGCACCAAATCTCCGATTCTCACTTCCTTTCGAGATCGGCACCTAAATTCCGATTCTCACATCTTCGAGATCTGCATCAAATTCCGATTCTCATCCTCGAGATCGCACTCAAACTCCCGATTCTCACTTCCTTTCGAGATCGGCATCAAATTCCGATTCATCATATTCCGATTCTCATCCCTTCGAGGCTAGTACCGATATTCCGAGTCCTCCCCGAGATCGCACTCTAACTCGATTCTCAACCCTTTTCGAGATCGGTACCTAAATTCCGATTCTCATCCTCTCGGGCTAGTACCGATATTCTAGTCCTAATTTCCCGAGGTCGCACTCACATACCGATTTCTGTTCTCCCTCGTATATTTTGAAATTTCGCGATTCAAAGTCCACTCTCCAATCCTCGCCGAGAGTTCCCGGTCTTCGATTCCGCTTCCGATACCCGCTTCCCCGTTTCCCCAGCCGAGAGTTCCGGAATCTTCGGCTTGGAGATTCGCTCGTCGCTCCTCGACGGAAACCTTCGCCACTCTTTCCTCGTTTCGTTCGAGTATGTTAACTCGAGATGTCCGTGTTGGTTTGGCTGATCTTGTCGGCCAACGCCAACACGCGCGGTGTGCTCGACTAGCACACCACACCTATCGAGGTCCTTTGTCGACCTCGCTCGATCGCGCTCGCGTCAAAATTTTGCGACGATACCAAATTTCGACGCAATTTTGACGCGCTCGTCGACGAGGTTGCTCGGACGACCTCGGACGACGAAACGGATCGCGCCGATGCGTCCGAACGTCGATTTCACTTAAAATCGACGTTAAGCTTGCGACGATAGCCCGTCGGGGGCGAAACTCGTAATTTAAGTTTTTTTTTTAAATAAAAAAATATATATTTTAAAACTTCTTTAAAAGAATTAAAAAAAAAAAATAAAAAAAAACCTAATTAAACTAAATCGCCCTAACTCTCCTCACGCTCGACCGGTCGGCTTCGTCTCTCCCGCGCGAGCTCCATGGAAGCTTCGTCCCTCCCGCGCTCGAGCGTGCTCCTCGGCGGCCGTTCGCTCCTCGAGCCGCTCGCGATCCTATCCTTATCCCCGTGCGAGCAACTCGCGCCCTCGCGTACGCCCCTTACCGATCTCTGCTCCTCTCCTCGCGGCACTCGCCGCCGTCCCACTTGCGCCCGATCCCGTAGGTTGAGCTCCGGACCTCTCGCTTCCCTTCTCTCGCCTATTTAAACCCCATTCGGGGTGGGATCGGGGTCGGCCCGAAACCTTGTGAAGAGAGGGGAGTTGCCGTCGGAACGCTTCCCGTACTTGCGGTTTGCTTCTCGTGTGTTCTACGCAATCTGCAACTCTCCTCTACCCCTTTCTTATTCTCGGTTTTGGCTCCAGGGAGGCTTCACTTGTGCCTTCGGCTCGGTTTGCCCTGTTCATAGTTTCGGTTAAGCACTTGTATGCTATGGAAAGTCTTATTTAGTTGCTTGAAATACTGATTCCTATGAGTTTCTTCTTCTAACAGCATGCTAATGTGATATTTGTATAAATGTTGGGAATGTTTTCTTTACAATCCGAAATGTGGCTAAAAGGTTTCGATTGAGCATGCTAGAGAGAAAATTTAGGCTTGGCTTGGAGAGGTTTATGTTGTTCTTGGCCTCTTGCATTCTAATCTTTCATGAAGATATGGCTAGCTAGTTTGGAAATTCTTTATGCTCATCTTTGTTTACAAAGTATGTGGTGGCTTTATGAAAGAAGCTTAGTTCAGTTGGAGAAGCTTCATGCTTACTTATATAAAACATGTTGTGGCTCCTATGTTTGAAATATGTGGAAACTTAATTTTGGGCTTCTTGCATTCTAGCCCTTCATGAAGCATGATTTATTAATTTGAAAGATTTCCATGTCCATTCTATACTCATTATTGCTTAGCAAGCTACATGGTGGTGAAGCTTTTAAAGGATATATACATGTGCTTCATTTTAATCGAGATTTCAAGGAGAGTTTGCTTCGACTTCTGTGTTGGCTTTGGATTTAATTATGATTCGGAGCTCGGTTTTAGCTTTATACTGGCTCGGTCTTGTTGAAATCTTGTTATAGCTCTTTGCCTTGGACTTGATTCTAGCCGGATTTTCTTTGGCTTTATACGGCTCGGTTTTGTTGAAATCTTGTTATAGCCTTTGCCTTGGACTTGATTCTAGCCGGATTTTCTTTGGCCTTGTAGGGCTTGGTTTTGTGGAGTCTTGTTGTATGCTTCGCTTTAAAGTTAATCTAAACTCGATTTTAGTCTTTCATGATTTAGTCTCTTGCTAGCTTTGCTATTTCTCCTATCTTAATTTGGAGTCGGGCTTGCTTTCACCTTTGCCATGGCTCGGTTTTAGCCCTTTTAATGTTCACGACTTTGGCTTTATGCTTGAGTCGCTATAACTTGAAGTTGGGGATGTCGTTGGCTCGGCTAGGTGCCATATGGTGGCTCGGGTTTGGCTTCCTCGTAGACTGGAACTCGTTTATTGAGGTTCGTTTTGGTTTGGAGTTGGGTCGGCTTTCTGGCCTTGTTGTGGCTCGGTTTCTTGCCTAATGGAAGTTTGAATTCGGCTTTTAAAAGGCTGCTCGTAATCGGAGTTGGGATAATTCATTCGATTCGCTTGGAGGCTTGTTGTGGGCTCGGGTTTGTGCTCGGGTTTGGCTCTAGTGAGAGCCGGGCTTTGTGCTCATTTGGTGAGAACCGAACTCTATGTTTATGGAAGGAGTTGGGTTCAATTTGGGGCTCGGCCGTGAGTCCATTGATGTGATTTGTGAGTTTTGAGGTTGGATAGAAACTTTACTTGTTGCTGCCCTTTTGTTGGGGCTTGGCCGAGAGCCTTTTGTTGGTGGTCGATGTGATGGTGGCCTTGTTCATCGTTGTGTTTGAATCGGGAATTGATAAAAAATGAACCTATAGTTGCTCTTTGCTTGTTTGAGAGGGAGATATTGAGCATTGTGCTCGAGCCACTTCTTAGGTGCCTCATTCGATGAATTGGAGTTAAATTGATGTTCTCGGGAAGCTTGTCCATCCACTTTCTTATGGGTTTGGAAATGTTCGCAACCGGTGCTTGTCTCGAGCCATTTTTCTCTTTTTTGCTCGATTTTAAAAGTTTTTGATCGACTTTTCCATGATTTCGCTTTTAAATTTCTTTTTGATATAATTGTACTTCGAGCGAGAAAATGACACCCTCGGGTCGATTCAGGGAACTCGGATTTTGTTTTTAAACGCTTTGTTATTACATATGTTAGGGAATTTTAAATTAACTCACTCGTCGTCCTACCCCTCCAAGTTCGGGTGTGAGTTAATTTTCCTTTCCCCTTTTCGTTGCTCGACACGTTTTCCCGCTTCACTCGGAGTAGGTTTTGTTTTGTTTTGTTTTGGGGCGATGACGGCGATGATGCAAAAGGCACGCCAGCTGATGAGAGTAGAATGATATCCCATCCTACGACATCGGACTCGCTCTGCAGGCCCCGGTGAACCGTAGGATGACGGTATCATTCACCGCTACAGGCAAGCGGGGCACCCGTACCTTCTTAGGATTGTTAGCGATCCTTTACCCTACGAAATGATCGACTCGTGGACAATTATATTTTTCAAAATCTGATAAAAATACGATACTACATTTCGCAACAAAAATATCTTTCCACCACAATCAAAAAAATTGATAAACTTTCTTTTGTATGTCTGAAATCCATATGCATGCTAAAATATAAATTTCAAAACTACATTATAAAATTTGATTGTCCACTCGTTGATTATCGGCCCAGGGTGGGGAACACTCTCCCGAGTTAGGTTTAGTTGGACACCTCTTCGTCGAGTAGCGGGCTTTATACACTCGTGTGACCGAGTAGCCTTCGACGACCCTTCGAGCGATCTACACGGTTCGAGCCTAGCCCCGACCCGAGTGCTTGCGGTTTTCTTCGGGTTTTCATTTGATTTTTGATAGAGCACTCGTGGTCTTTTTAGGATTTTCTCGGAGTTTTGGTGACTTTTACTACTTTTCTCGAGTTTTCCCGTTGTGGGTCAGTCACTTTGTTTTCTTGAGTTTTTCGACGACCTTTTATTCTGCTTGCTTGGCTTTCATGTGGCACACTTCTGCTGGCTAGACGAAAGAAAATAACGGGTCTCCCAGGTATACAGGTTTGTTTACATTTGCAGCGTGTTACCTTCTTTGTACCTGCTACTGCATGCTATATCTTGTTTAGCAGTCACTTTTTATACATTGCTATGCGTATGTTATCCCGTTTAGCACGTTACATTATATATCGTTGCATTTCTATCATTACTCTCGTGCTATATACATATCCCGTTATAAATCGTACAACACTTAAACATATTGGCATAGGATGTTTAGAAGAACTTCGACCATATGGCCACTCGATTGAACATTTTGACTCGCCACCTTAGAAAACTCAGCCTCTTCACAACGAAGGAGCTCGGAGCTAGTATAGTGGGCAAGCACGGTCGTCTTAAACGAAGGAGCTTGTCGTCGTCGACAGAAACCATAGGATAGCTCGGGAAGTTATCGAGGTTCGCTTTCGACCTCCGACATCCCCTAGTCCTCTCCCTTCGGATTCCGCATTCCAAATTCGAGCTAACTCCTTTGCACACCTCCACATCTCATTTCGTTGAAAAGTCCTATCCTTTCGACCTCCTCGAAGATAATATTTCCCGATTTTTATCGAGAGTATTTTTAGATGATTTCGGTCATTTAAGATGTAATTAACTATAGAGGCTTGCCTTTATAGGAAGCATTTTCCGAACTCAATTTAAAATAAACCCTATTTAATTCTTCATATTAAATAGGGAATTTGTCGACAAATAAATTGGTTTCGCGGACCAAACGGACGTCATATATTTCTTAGTTTATTTGATCGAGCCTCACCCTTAAGTCTTGTGTTTGTCTTTCGGGATAAGTGCATGACTGAGGTGTAGACGCTCTTTCATTCAAACTATGAAAAATAAGAGGTCAGTTTGACTTCCTTTCTTTTCGTTGAAGGATCCTTCCGAAGCGGGCGATGGGATTCCGATTCCGGCGACCGACAGCTTCTTACGGGCACTTCACGCACAAAACAACGCCGACACCATGATGTGTGGGAACCTGACTGAGGGTTGCATCTAATCATGTCAGTGCCTTTTTTTATTGCCGCTTTCCAGGCGGAAGGCGATTCATTACCCTATGAGGATGGGTGAACTGATTATGGGACGAGCTATACTTAAGGAAGAAAACAAATCAATACGGGTTGAGGAAGTGAATTGAACCCCCTCTTAGTGGGTGGAATGAATTTCGGTTGAGAAAATTAGGGAGAAGACTCACACTTAGGGAAGCTGAATATATCTATTTTTGAAGGAGAGGATGCATATAGTTGGCTTCATCGTATGGAGAGATACTTTGCTATTAATAGACTGACAGATGAAAAATTGATGATGATCTTGTGTTTAGAAGGGAAGGCTTTAGTGTAATTTTAATGAAGAACTATGTCAGTCAATCAAAATATAGGAAGAATTCAATGATCAATTGTTGGAGCATTTCATAACCATGCAGGATGAAGGTTTACACAAGATGTTTTTTGCATTGGTTCAGGCAGGTCCTGTCATGCATTATAGAGAAAAGTTTGAAATGCTATTCGACCATTTGATATAGATAAGAAGAAGTATTGGAATGAAACTTCATGAAGGGGTTGAGGTCAGAAATTCGACCATTGCTTCATCTACTGAGACCGTGAGGATCGGAGAAAACTATGAAATTAATGCAGCTAATTCAAGATAAAAAATGATATGGAATGGGCTAATAGGAGAATCACAAGTGGAGTTCCATACTGAAGTGATACAACCATGATGGTACCGAAAACTCAAAAAGTGGGATTCCATAGGGAGGCTCCACAAGACAGAAATAATGAGCCACGATCGGGGGTGACATTCAAATGCCTTATAGAGATAGAAGTTTATGACAAGCGAGCCAATGGGTTATATTTTTGATGTGACCAGAAGTTTACCCCATGACACCGTTGCAAGGATTGAATCTTATGGATTCTTACAATGTGTGACGATAAGGAAGTAGGGGATGAAGAAATAGAGGAGGTTTTTGTGGAGGAGGAACACCCACACTTGGATATGGCAGAAGTCTCCTTGAACTCGATGGTGGGGTTCACACCGAATCACACTTTGAAACTTTGTGGATAGATCATAGAGCATGATGTAGTGATGTTAGTAGATAGTGGGGCTACACACAACTTCATCTCCACTCAAGTAGTGGAGTAATTGAGGCTTGATATGGTTGAGATAGGAAGCTTTGGAGTAATGATGGGGATGAGACATTAGGGGAAAAGTAAGGGTGTTAATAAGGGGCTATTTTGACATTGCGGAATATTTAAGTGGTTGAGAACTTTCTTCCCTTGAATTTAGGGAGCAGTGATGTTATATTGGTATGAAATGATTGCAGTCCTTAGGAGAGACTAAGATGAATTAAAAACTCTTGGCAATAGAGTTTTAGGAGGTAGACAAGCTAATGGTGCTTCATGATGACCCTAGTTATGCAAGATTTTGGTGACGCTTAAGAACATGGTTAGGAAATTGAGGATGCAAGGATGATTGCATAGTGTGGAGGAGACACATAATACAAAGTTGACAAAGATTATATCACCTTTCCAAAAACTCTTACAAAAGTTTGCAAAAAATTTTCAATTGCCATGTGGAGTGGCTCTTCGGAAGGAACACGAGTATGCAATAATCCCGAGGTTGGGGGTCTCTCACATCAGTGTGCGCCTATACCGTTACCTCCAAGTGTAGAAGGACGACATTGAGAGATTGATCCAAGAGATGGCGGTGGAATCAAAGGGATATTTATTGAAAGCACAATAACTCATGAAAAAATAAGCTAATTGGAATCAAAGGGAGGTGCAGTTTGCAGTAGGAGATAGGGTATATCTAAAACTTCGGTCTTGATGGCAGAAGTAGTTGTCTAGATGCAAGAATGAGAAGCTCTCTCCACTCTATTTTGGTCCTTATGAGATTGCCGACCTCATCGGGGTGGAGGCATATCGTTTAAATTTGTTGCCTTCATCGACGCTACATCTTGTATTCCACATATCGCAACTGAAACATGCTATTGACGATAGTTTCTTCTGTTTCACTTCCCACTACTTTGACGAAGGATATGAAAATTCTTTTTGAGCCACTTGAGTTAATAGCTGTGCTTTAGGAATCAATAGGATTAAATGAAAAGGATTGCTAGATTGTGATGTCACGTGGGAGTCATACAATTTGCTTCAACATCTGTTTCTCTCTTTCACATTGAAGAATGTGTTTTTTTGGGAGCGGAGTAACGTTCAATTGTCACCTACAACGCCGTCCACCCTATGCTCCACTAATTCGACGCTGAGCCCGCCAAATAATTTGAAGACCTATGTTACCTGCAAGGCTAAAAGGGTAATTTAGTCATTTATTGGTTGTTATTGTGGGAGTATAAATAAGGCTTAATATATTTAGGATTATGTCATGTGTGATTTTTTGTACTTTGGGTTAGGATTTGTGAGAGAATTACCTATCTCTCGAATGGTAGTTTTATCCTTGATGAATTCTGGATTGTATCGTGTTTTTTTGTACAAGTGAAATAAAATCTATTATTTCTACCCTAATTTCTGTTGAAACATCTCTTTTTCCTTTCACCACCTATCGTAGGCTTACCTAAACTCAAGCACGACATTTTGACTCAAACTTCTTACTTCTCCTTCACAAGACCATTCAGCGCTTTACATTATTAGAAGGCGTGGATGCCTTTAAAATGGAGCATTTACATGCATACCACACATTTTTTTTGTATTTATATATATAACATCCAAACTTTAATATCTACATTCAAAACACTCATATCATTAACATCACATTAAAAATACAACTTTTATTAACCCTCTAAAGTCAAATGCATAGGTTTATAGTCCCAAGGTGTTATAAATATAAATATCGAACTTTAGGTACTAGATTTGCAAATCCATAAGAATGGTGTGGTATTTATGTAAATTTCTCTTCTAAAATTTGTGCAAGCATCATAAAGCACTGTGCTTACGTTGTATTCTTTACACTACAAATTATTAAGGGTTGAAGGTTTGAATACTTATGTGCAAAGCTTTTGTTTTTTTCCGTCTCTCTGAACTAAATAGCTCGGACAATAGTCACAATATGGTTGTACAATAAGATTTTTTAGTCTTAGGGTGTAGTATTTTTGTTGAACAAGCCACATTACAATTTTTATAGGTACATATGGTCAGTATGTGCAACAACAACATGTTTTTATCCCACTAAATGAGGTAAGCTATATGGATCATTTTTCTCCATTGTGTCCTATTGAGTGTCATATTTTCATTTAATTCTAATAGATTAAGATAAATTTTTATACAATATGCCCAAGTCTTTTTAGGTCTACCTCTACCTTTCCTAACATAAGTCAAATCTAAAACATCCTCTCTCCTAATTTGGTAATCAGATGGTTGACGTTTAATGCAACCAACCACCTAAGACGACGCAATTTATCTTGTTTGTCACTAGAGCTACTCCACCCTTTCATGCATATATTTTTTGCATAATGTCTCTTAAGTGTAAAGCCAATCATCCATCTAGCCCTCTCATCTCAACAACTCTTAATTTTGTGCCTCTTTTATAAGCCAGATTCTACGCCATAAAATATTGTAGGTCTCACCATCATTTTATAAAATTTCTTTTGAGTCTAAGCTGTACTTTTCTATCACACGATAGGCTGGATCTAATACTTCACTTCAACCACCCAACTTGAATTCTACTAATAAAATCCCTATCTATATCACAATTCTATCTGTATCACGATCACTTTAAACAATATGTTGTGAAATTTAGGGCGAACAAAACACAAAAATCGACACAAAACCAGAAGAACACAGAGATTTAACGAGGTTCGACAAAGATGCCTACGTCCACGAGAGCAGAGCGACAAATTCACTATTTCAAAGAAGTTACATGGTTCAGTTCACATATCCATAGGGTTACATATCTATTTATAGATAAAACCCACAGATAAATTACTAAAACGCCTTCGCTCCCCCAACCCCCTTAATTCCAATGGACATTTCTTTTCACCAGGAGACACACCTCTTCTTTCCAAGAAAGTTCAAATTTTCGGTATATGAGCCATACCTAACAAATCTCTACCTTGGCGAATATACAACCTCTTAGGAGAAATACATCATGAAATTTCTTACACCAAAGTAGGTTTGTCAACCGTGGCAATTACAACACTTCTCCCGCGATTTTCCTGTGATATGCTAAACAAGATTTTTGCCCGATTGTTCGTGCCAACACCTCGGTCGAACTGTTGTCCCGCGAACCCTGAATCCTTCGTCGATCGCAAATCGCCGCGTCGAAACTTTTTCGCGTCTGTTCGTAGAATACCTCTGCAAAACTCTTCGCAAAATCAACGCGTAGTCTGCTTGATCTTGAACTCCACCTCGCAAAACTCCTTCCCGCTACAAAAGTGTTTACCTTCGCGAAATTCTGTCGCACGCCCTCCATTAAAGCTATCGCGCCAACCGTCTGCTGGCAAGCCTGCTGTGCGACCTGGCGGCAACTGCAGGAACCTCCGACCGTAAACCCGATCTGCTCCACTCAATCCGCGAAGTCCTTCCTGTCGCTTGCGTCTCGGCTCTGCCCGCAAGTCCTCCGCCGAACCAACTGTTTCGAGCTAATAAATCTGCTGAACCCGAGCTTCCCTTCTGTAACCAATGCAGAGCCGCAAAAGCCTCCACCTTTGCGTTGGGCACGCAAAATATACCTCCCAGTGGAAATAGAAGATTTCTTCCGTCAAACCAACTGCTTGCGAGTAACCTCTCGCACCAACTGTCGCGCCCAACGACTGTCCTGCCCGAATTTCTGCTCGCTTGTCGCAAACTGCCGCGCAAACCGTAAAACGGTTGCCCCACGCAGACTTTTGTTCGCCTTTCCGGTGGCTGTGAACCAAACTTCTCCTCGCTCCGTTTAGCCCGCGAAGTGCACTGGACATGTGCGAAATTGTCCTTGTTCGCGAATCCCCCTGCTTGCGTTGAACTCTTCCGTGTCGCACGCGAACTGCTCCACCTCGCAGCAACCTAGCGGCAACCGCACGGGCTCCACCTGTGAACTCCAACTGCTGTTCCCTAACTCCACGAGGCCGAACCGAACTCCCACGATCCAGAAGCCTCTGCGTTCAGGTAGGAGGTGAGGTTTCCTTCTCGCCTCTGCTCTGCCTCGCGATTCCTGTGCGCGCGACCTCCCGAAGCCACCGAACCCGCGGCGACTCCTGCCGAACAGGGAAGGCCTTCGGTTGCGCGAACTTTCCTGTCGTCTGTTCGTCGCGCCTCTATGGCAGAAGCCTAGTCACAGAAATTCCGTGCCGCAACCCTGTATCCTGCACGAAATCCAACTGTCGATACTGCCGAAGCCCCTTTCGCGAGTTCGCCTGGGTCGTGAAGACCCTCTCGCACGAAACAAGAAACCACAAACTGTCTCGGTTGCAGGTTCACGCGATACCCCCTATCGCGATCCGGAACTTCGCCTTCTCCTCGAACTCGCCTCCGGAACTCCTCATAGCTCATTGCTCCCGCTGAACTGCCCAGAAATCCTTGCAGAACTCCCTTGCAGCCCTCCGAATTTCGCAAAGTCCTGCGAATCCTTCTTCTTCTTCGTTCTTCCCGCGCCGATCTCCTCTGCCCTAGTATCTCGCTCTGATACAAATTGTTGTAAAATTTAGGGAGAACAAAACACAAGAATCAACACAAAATCAGAAGAACACAAAGATTTAACGAGGTTTGGCAAAGATGCCTACGTTCTCGGGAGCAGAGCGGCGAATTCCACTATTTCAGAGGAGTTACATTGTTCGGTACAGACATACCCATAGGGTTACACCTCTATTTATAGAAATAACCATAGATAAATTACTAAAACGCCCTCGCTCCTCCCAACCCACTAAATCTAAGAGACACTTTTTTTCATCAGGAGACACAACTCTTCGTTCCAAGAGACTCCAAATTTTTGGTATATGAGAGCCATACCTAACACAATAGACCTGAGATATATACAACACACTCCTCTTAACGACTCGATCACTTATTGTTACAACTCTGCTATTAGATTTATTAATACTAGATTTATAATTGAGCTGTTAGCAATTATCTCTTGTTCATTAAAATTCAGTTTCACTCGGATGCCATACGAAACATCAGCATTCACTGCTACAGGAGAAGTTGGAAATCATTAAATAGAAAATACAATCAAAATTGGAAACGCAAGAAAAAAAAAGATAAAATTAGTTCTATTAACTCGATGGATTGCTCTTAAATTAACTGTTTTTGATTTGGTGCGCACTCAGGATACCCAAGTACCTGGGAGTTAAAAGCTTATAAATAGAGTACAATTGGATGTTGTTTGAAAAGCTTAGGATTTGTTTGGGATTAATTTTTGTTTTTATTTTTGTTTTTAAAAAATATGTTTGTCTTGTGTTTTGTACGTAGTTTTATTTTGGGGCATTCACATATATGGCACATAATTCTTATGTATTTACACATCTCACACCTAAATTTTCATATTTACACACAATACTCAAATCTTTGATATCACATTAAATATAGCACTATTATCAGTTTTAAAATTGAAATCAGTTTTTCATGCGTAGATCTAATTTGTAAAGCCTTATGGGTGGAAATATGAAAGTTTAGGTATGAGATATGTAAATACATTAGAATTTTTTGCTGCATATGTAAATTTCCACCCCACTTGTTTTTTTTTTCTTTTTCTTTGGATCAAAATGATTGCGGAAACAGATGGAGAAATGTTTTCTTTTGAATCAGTAATGTAACTTGTTATCTTTTAAGTTAGTTTACGGACAGGAGGAAATTAATTCATTTCCTTTTCTTGGATGACTGAAGTTGATATTAAACCCAATTTAAAGGTATTGATATATATAATCCTTGACTTGTTTTTTCAGCAATATATGGCGCATCTTCTTTCTCATGGGCAACTTAATGATGGTAGCAGCCCGCAATGATAGATCCTCACTCCAACACTTCTGCTGTTTAATTTATCGAATATATCTCAAGTATTTAATTCTGTAAAGTTTAAGGCTCTTTTCATTGACTGACAACTTGATTACAGCTTTTGCTCAGAGATAAATTAACAGTGAAAATGTCTGCTGAGAAAGAAATTATCAGTGAAAATGGTGGTCTATGATGGGGAAAAATTATTCTGTCTAGTGTTCGGACGCGAGCTGCGTCCTGACAACGGACGTGATATAACAGAGGTCCGACCTCCGCTCCTTCCCCGTTGTATCACGTTTGTTGTTCGGACACAGTTCTGCGTCAATACACTGGACGACCGGATGCAGTTCTACGTCCATACATCGGACAAAATAATTTTTCCTATGATGGGAGGATGTACAATGCCATTATCTGTCTTGTGAAGTTATTCTATACTTTTATTCTATGAATTTGCACAAAAGCTGGAGGATTTGCTTGTATTGCTTCACCATTAAGAATATGTGGATGCAACAGTGTATTGAACTTGTTTTTTCTTGCACATTATTCATTTTTTAAGAGCTTGGTGTAACTTTTTTTTTTATAATATATATATATATATATATATATATATATATATATATATATATATATATACTCGGTATCTAAAATTTATCAATTTATAGAACTAACATCAAATGCCCATGCGATGCAAGTTCTGGAGACCTCAATAAAATTTGAACCTGTATTCTTATTTTTAGTAACACTCAATAATTTGATTGTAATGTATATAATTAAATGAGGGGGTGTACGTGCAATCCAGTCAATTTTATGTATTTGCATATCTGACACCTAAAATCTGGTTTTATATTTATATCAGTCAAAATTTTAATATCACATAAAAAAATTACTATTTTAACATTTAAAATGTGAAATATATTTTTTATGGGCACTTATGTAAAACTGAAGTCTAGGAAACAGATCATTATTTATCTATGTAATATTAAATTATAAATTACTTTAAAATAACATAAATATTAATTTTAGAAAATAAAATGTGCTTATTATGAATATGGTTAAGTCCCCTATACTTTAGCATTCATTAGATGTTAAAATATTATAAAACTAAATGTAAAATATTATGAAACTTAAAAATCCTGAAAGAATTTGTACCGACCGTCCTGGATCCCAAATCCCTGCATCATGAGGGCGGTCGTCCAGCGCGTGCTCTCAGCCGGCGTCGAGGTAGGAATCACTTCCTTGCATTCGCTACACCATTTTAATCTCGAATCCCCATTCTTTATTCTTTATTGATTGATGGTAGGTGGAAGGGCGTATCGTATCAGAGATCGGCCCTGGCCTTCTCGTACTCGTCGGCATCCATGAATCCGACAGCGAAGCTGATGCAGATTACATGTGAGCTTTTTCTATGCTCTGATTTACCCCTTTTTTTCTCTCCTCATTCAATGGAGCTATAGATTGTGGGATTCTTGGTTGTCTTGTTGTACCTTGTGGGTTTTCTGCGAAGCATAATTATTCAATGGCTGCTATAATTATAAATATAGATTTATGAGGTGTGTAGAAAGAACTTGGTTTTTCCTCTGGAACTTCTATGCTTGGTGGATGCTGAGTTCTTTGTTTGCAGTTCAAAGAGATGACTATAAATTCAAGTCGTCTCTTTTTGCAGATCTTTATTCATGTTGTTTCTTTTCTAGTACTTATTCTTTTGCTTTCTTTGTGATTAATTTTATAAGTGATTATTTTTCCCAAAACTGCTTCAATTGGATTTTCTAGCTTTGGTGTATTTCTTAATCAATGTTTTTGGGTTTTAATTTTTTTTTTTTTGGAATTTCTTTTTAGTTTAGATGATAGTTATACTATATTTATTTCATTCAATGCAACAAAGTTCATCAACATATTTGTACCAAACAAAGCCTATCTTCAAGTGTGAAATGTTAATTAGAGTCTCATCTAGGGAATATAATGAAGAATTGCATATGTCTTCATACTTTTGAACCCAATGTTTTGAGGATTTAAATGTTATTTTAACTAAGGCACGTTGTTTCTGTTCAAGGCTTTTTCTCTCCAATGATGGTTGCTTAATAGTATGATATGTTTGAATAACCAATTTTACCATGCAACTGCAGTTGTAGGAAGGTTTTGAATATGAGGCTTTTTCCTAACGAGAAAAGTGGAAGAGCATGGGATCAAAGTGTAAGTTGTTTATCCTAATTATTTTAGTCCATGCACTGCTGCAAGCTCACCTTTTTATGACATAGAATTCAATCACTCCTCCATTTTCCTTTTCTGGTATTTTTCTTACAGTTGTATCTTAATTGTGAAAATGTTGTAGTTTTGTTGAAATCATTTTACTTAATGGGCAGGTGATGCAGCGCAATTTCGGAGTTTTATTGGGTACCTAACAAGATTCTATATTTTCAAGTGAATCTCTTTTGATGTTTAAAATTTAGTTTGGGCTGATTATAGCAGAAATTGTTTTGCTTCTCATGCTTTCTTTGATCTCTTTTTCCATTCTTTTAGTGAGCCAATTTACTCTGTATGGTATTCTTAAGGGCAACAAGCCGGACTTCCATGTAGCAATGCCACCTGACAAAGCAAAAGAATTTTATGCATCTCTTGTTGAAAAGTTTCGGAAATCATACACAGCAGATGTGGTTAAAGGTAATTAAACCAAACCAAATTTGGATGAAGCGGAAAATTTACATTGCTCTCTTTTACATGATTTACATGCACAAAATTTTGATTATGATCATGAAACTCGCAAATTTGACTAGGTGACCAGTTGTAAATGATATATGTGTTAAGTCGACAAATACACTACCATTCGATACCGTAGTTAACCCGAACCACAGTAGACAATAAATATTATTACTGAAAAGAACAATAAGCAGTTACAACCAACAAACAGAAAAGGAAATGACAATACCGGTCATGATAATCAACTCAACTAGATGTGTATCCCAAAAGTGAAGGCGGGTGGTTATTTTGTATGTACGAGAGGTTGGTGAGCTGTAGGTTGGCAAGATGTGTGGGTGGAGATTTGTAGGTGGGAAGACGGGGCTTTGGTGGGGTGGCTAGACTACAGGGGAAAGGGGGGGTGGATTCGGCTGGTGGGAAGGTGTTGACCCAGAAGGACAACAGGAGTAGTAGGGTGGGGAGTCTTTGGCGGTTGGTTGATTGGTTGGGGAAGGGAGAATGGTTGGCTAGAGGGATGGTTGGGGCGGGAGGACAACGAGGAGGGCTGTCCAGTTGTTTCTGCAGCAAGGAGATGGGACAATGGCCTTGGGAAGAGGGGAATTGCCAGAAAGATAGCAATTGTGGCCGTCCTGGGCGGATGCAGTGAGAAAAGGGGGCTGCGGCAGCGAAGGGATGACTGCAAGGGCAAAGAGAGTCGGAGATAATCACCACCTCAGGAAGAGTTATAGTCAGAGCACCTTCTCGCCTTTAGCTAGAACCCTAGGAGTAAGAAACTGGGACGCCGACGACTGTCCTGACAGAATCACACAAAAACTGCCCTAAAACGTGAAATCAACATATTTATACCCCTTGGACCGTTACAAGCCATGACTCTTGATACAGGTCATGGTAGCAGGAGTCACATAAGCATGAAGGAAGCTCCATATCTCGCATCACCATTGTTTCTATTCTTTGTTGTTTTCCTCTTTTATATTTGAAAATAACTCTATTTCCTTTTCCGTGAATCATTTGGAAATTCTACTGACCTAACTGAAGAATTACATGAATACCTAAATCGAATATTATAACACACTAATAGCTCTAACTATAATCATTAAAAATTATTAGAGAGAAATCTAATGTGTTGACAAATTATGTTACCTGAATTGCCTGCTCTTGCCTTCTGCTCAGAGTGAAGTAATAACTTGAGGGGAGAATGTTGAGCACTGTTTCTTTTCTTAAGTGTATCCAATATTTTTATAAATAGAGTTGCATATGATTTGCTGCACATTTGAAAGTTTGCGTGATATATAAGTTTGCAGCATCCTTACCTGTCATGATCAATCATCAGAAGCAATGAAGTGAAATATATATGAACAATGCTCATTTGTTTGTTTCAGATGACTTTGTCAGTTTATTTTATTTGGATACACTTGTTTGTTTCAGAAAATAATTTGTCAGTTATATGAGCACTGGTTTTTCAAATTTTTAGATGAATTATGCTGCCCGAATTGCTCAGAATGCTGAGCGCTTTTTCATTTTTTAAGTTTATCTAAAACTTTTATAAATAAAATCATAAATGATTTGTTGCACATTTGAAAGTTTGCATAATAGATTAATTAGCAACATCTTTACTTGTTCTGATCAATCAGTAGAAGCAAAGGGGTGCAATATATATGAGCAATGCTTATTTGTTTGTTTCAGTTACCTTTGTTGGTTTATTTTGTTTGGATAGTTATATGAGCACTCGTTTTTAATTTTTCTGACAAATTATGTTGGTCGAATTGCTCAGAATGTTGAGCACTGTTTCTTTTTTTAGTTTTCTACTATATGCGACTTTCATAAATATAAATGCGTATGTTTTCTGTACATTCAAAGTATGCATGATAGGTAAGATAGTAGCATCTTTATTTGTTTTGATGAATCAACATAAACAATGTGATGAATAATATATGAGTAATGCTCATATGTTTGTTTCAGATTTCTTTGTTGTTTTATTTTGTTTGGATAGATATGTGAGCATTGGTTTTCAGATTTTCTAAAAATTAAGCTGGTCGAATTGCTTGCTCTTGCATCATTCTCATTGTGGAGTAATATTTTTGGGGGAGAATATTAAACACTGTTTTCTCCTTTTTTTAGTTTTTTTTATGCCGAGACTTTTATAAATAAAATTGCATATACTTTATTGCACATTTGAATATTGCATTATTAAAAAGTTAGCAACATCCTTACATGTATTAATCAATCAGTAGAAGTAATGACATGAAATATATATGAACATTGTACATCTGTTCAGTTTAGAATTTTGGGTATACTTGTTATGCATATCCAAGTACTAATGCGATCCCTCAGAATACATGCTAGATAAGATGTCATAACTATTTTTATGTTTCTATTGCGCTAGCCAATTCGGATCCTCGAGGTAACAATTAGGGCTCATTGAGATCTCTTATCTAAAGAAGACTTCATCCATAATCACCGTTTTCCCAAATTGAATAAGCACTCGAACGTGTTCTCTGACGATAGGTTAGTATCTGTGGGAAAACAACCTCGCCAATTTAAGATTGACAAGTGGTGATCTATTGAGCCATTTGATAGTTATTTTCCATCATCGCTCTAAATAATATTTGAATGTCATCCCCATTTGATATCTTATTCGGCATATATCCTCGGTGAATGCATATGCATGGTATGTACTTATAAAATTATGAAAGAAACTGATAAACAATGCTGAAATGTATTACATTCCATAGCTTATACTGTTTGATCATGAAAACTTCAAATTTACAACATAATATATGAAAATTTATTCTTGAAAGTCTCAATAGAAGAAAACAGTTAAAAAAGAGGAAACAGTGCTCAACATTCTTTCCCCAAGATATTACTCCATACTAAGGAGGTAAGAGCAAGTAATTCGGCGAATACAATTTTTCTGAAAAACTTAAAACCATTACTCACATATCTATCCAAACAAGATAAAACAACAAATAAATCTAAAACAAACAGATGAATATTGCTCATATATACTTCCTTCATTACTACTATTGATTGATCAGAACAGGTCATGATGCTGCTAACTTATCTATCATGTAAATTTCAAATGTGCAACAAAGCATATGCACTTTTATTTATAAAGGTTTCAGCCGAAAAAAAAACTATAAAAAAGATAATCAGTGTTTGACATTCTCCTCTAAAAATATTACTCCACAATGAGGAAGCAAGAACAAGCAATTCAGCTAGCATAATTTTTTAGAAAAACTGAAAACCAGTGTTCACATATCTATCCAAACAAAATAAAATAACAAAGAAATCTGAAACAAATAGTGAGCATTGCTCATATATAATTCATCTCATTGCTTCTGCTGATTCATCATAACAGATAAGGATGCTGCTAACTTACCTATCGTGCATACTTCAAATATACAATAAAGCATATGCAATTCTATTTTTAAAAGTTTAAGATGTAGAAAACTAAAAAAAAATAGTGCTCAACATTATGAGTAATTTGACCATCATAATTTGTCAGAAAAACTAAAAATAAGTGCTCGTATAAATATCCAAACAAAATAAACCAACATAAATATCTGAAACAAATAGATGAGTATTGCTCATATTTCACCACATTGCTTCTGCTGATTGATCATGACAGCTAAGGATGTTGCTAACTTATCTATAATGCAAACTTTCAAATGTGCAACAAATTATTTACACTATTTATAAAAGTCTCAGATAAACTTAAAAAAGAAACAATGCTCAACATTTTGAGCATTTCAGGCAGCATAATTCATCTTAAAAATTGAAAATCAATGCTCGTATAACTATCCAAACAAAGTAAACCAACAAATATATCTGAAATAAATAGATGAGCATTGCTCATATATATTTCACCCAATTGCTTTTGCTGATTGATTAGGACAGTTAAAGATGTTGCTAACCTATCTATCATGCAAACTTTCGAATGTGCACCAAATCATATGCAATTCTATTTATAATAGTCTCAAATAAACTTAAGAAAAAAGCAATGCTCAACTTTCTTCCCCCAAGATATTAATCCACACTGAGTAGGAGACAAGAGCAAGCAATTCAGGCAACATGATTTGTCAGAAAAACTGAATAAGTGCTCACTTATCTATCTAAACAAAATAAACCATCAAAGAAATCTGAAATAAACAGATGAACATTGCTCATATATATTTCATCTCATTGCTTCTATTAATTGATCATAATATGTAAGGATTTTGGTAACTTTTGTATCATGTAAGCTTTAATTGTACAGCAGAACATATGCAATTCTATTTGTAAAAGTATAATATAAAATAAAGAAAAGAAGCGATGCTCAACATCCTCCTCCCCAAAATATTACTCCACACTGTGGAGGATGCAAAGACAAACAATTCAGCCAACATATTTTGTCAGAAAAATTGGAAACTAGTGCTCATTTAACTTCTCAAACAAAACCAACAAAGAAATGTGAAATAAACAAGTGAGCATTGCTCATATATATTCCACCACATTGTTTCTACTGATGTATCAGAATAGATAATGATGCTGCTAAGTGGTAACTAATATATTTTGCAAACCTCAACTTTTCATCAAAGCATATGCAATATACCTGTAACGCTAAATTTTCGCCGAAGAAATAAGAACGTAGAGGTAGGCAACGAATGAAGCTAAAAAAAAAACCATAGAGGAGAAACTTCACCGAAAGGTTGCAGCAAGTTTTTGGCGAATGGAGGTAGGGGAGCGGAATTAGGTTTCAGCTCTAGCGATAAGGGTGAGAAAGGAGGAGGGGCGAGGGTATATGCGAGGATATGGAGTGGGATTATCAGAAATCTAAAGGGGCAACGACGTCAAAGGCACATCACAACCGTGCTCCAGTTGGGGGCTGCACCCTCCCCCTTCTGTTTCTGCGTTAGACTCGGTGCGGCTTCTAATCGGCGTATTGCTGGCCATAAAGGGGAACCAAACGTCTCTTCTGTTACTCCAAGACGTAAAAGCTGCATAAAAGCCGCAACAACGGGGTCCCAAACGGGCCCTTAATCAGATTAGGTTTAGGATGTGTTTTTTATGAACGATTAGTTTCTTCTCATGGATTCTGTTAAAACCAAAAATTGCCATGCGTATGAAATAGTAACATTTGTTCAGAAATTATGGTCCAATCTCACTTGGGCTAACACAATATCTCATCCAGCTGATTCAACTTGACCATCTTGTTTTGATAACTTGGTACTGAAATGGGTTCTCAATCAGCACAAACTTAGGTGGAACAAGTTCAGCCTAACCAAGAATTATGCCAACTCTTTGTTTCAAAGATTAACGAGTATCAGATCTATTGAACCAATAATCGACTCTTTTGTATTGCAGTTTAAATTAAATTAATTCGTGAAGCTGAGCAAAACCATAGAACCCATTCATGGGTATTCAAAAGTTCCAAGTAAATTAATTGTCCATTATTACTATTAAGTAGTGTACATTGAATTCATTGGGAAGGATTGAACTTTAAAGTCCAAACGTACTATTAAGTACTGTACAATGAATTCATTGGGAAGGATTGAAACTTTAAAGTCCAAACGTCACCGTCATCAGGATATAATAGGTTCAGGATCTCCTTGGGAGTTTTTCCTTACTGCTGGATATATGGGCACCTATATATCACAACTCGATGTTTATAAAATACCAGCAAAAGAATCTTTCGTCTTCATATCATCTGCATGGTAGCTTTCTTGGCAGGCTCCCCCTATCTAAATTCTGGCTGCTAGTCACTGTTAGGTTCAATGCTAAATTTATTATTTGTAGATTTGTAAATGAAATATTTTTTGTTTTGTTTGAACCATTTTACTGTAGTTTTGACCCTTGATTGCTCCAATTGCTATAATCTTAATCCATCCTTTTGATTTCATTGGCCAGATGGTATTTTTGGTGCAATGATGAAGGTAACTTCAAGTGCTGGAAAGTTTATATATATATATATATATATATATATATATATATATTATTTATTTATTTTTTATATGTTTGTCCGGAAATACTTGATAATTTAATATTTATTCTTAACTTCGAGCAGGTTAATTTGGTAAATGATGGCCCTGTTACCATGCAACTTGATTCTTCACAGACAAGGTAGCCTATGGAAAATATTTATAGTTCCTTTTTTTAAACCCTGCTTGGTCATGATTAGAAGATACTTGTGAACAATGTTGAGTTGATATTGTTGGTTTTCTAAGTGCAACTCACAAAACACTGTTGGAAATGTCAGGAATTCCAACGGGGCGATAGAGGATAGAACGGCCTCATGTCATACATGATATTCGTAAGTTTATATCAGTTTCATTGTTGATGTCCTTCTTTGAGATTTGATGGTTCATTTTATTAAGGAAATTAAAATTACTGTTATTCAACACCTGAGAATTAAATTATTCATTTGATGATATAAGTGCGTACTTGTAGTACTGTGATCCAACCAGTTATAGGGAGATCTGACCAATTTTGTTTGAGCTTGTTTGCATTTGATTCACCATTTTTCTGATATCAACTGATCTAATCATTAATATGATCAAAATTAAAAGAATTGAACTAATCAGTAATTCAAAAATCATCTATATGATAGAACAAGTGCAAGCGGTTGGTATCATATATAATAAATAACTTCAAGTAGTTTTAGAGAGTATTCTGATACGATTCGACATTAAAATCAACACGTTTTTCCACATAAATTAGGGCAAACACAAATTTTATTTTCCGAACACCAATTCAAAGCATACAACACTAATAACTCACACGAATATAAAGGATAAGCACCTACAATTCGACTGGTAGGCTCTCTCTCCCAATACCTATAAATTAAGATGTAGAAAATCTCTCCCAAACCCTAAACCTTAGATTCAAAGCTCAATCCCATGCATTCACCTAACACAATATAATAAGCTTATTTATTCCCAACAATAATAATAATAAAAGACTAAATTGCCTGGCGTAACAATACTCCTCCCTTCCCCCAAATGACATCTTGTTTTCAATGTGGGAAAAAGAAAGTGTGTTCCTCCATCACAGTTATCTCTATTTCTTCATTCTTTACCCCCTCATAATGCACTGTGAGAACTTGTAGTTTTCGATCCTTGCAACGATGTCATGGGATAAATTTCTCCTCACACCGAAAACATAACCCCTTGCTCGCGTCTCCTGAACCTCTATCTTCGTATGGTACATAAGTGTTGCTCCTGGTTGTGACACATTATTCCGGTCCCTTGTAGCCTCCCTCTGGACTTCCATTGCTGGAGCTTTTGTTATCTTCGTGGTTGTAACAGTTCAGTGTGGCGCTCTATCTGTGTTGCTCTTGCTAGACTTCTCCATCTGGTTTTTGTCCTCCACCATTTAGGCTAACTTCATTGTCTCTCTCAATCTCTGCGGTCACAATAGTTGAATTGTTGCCCGTATGTCGGACTTTAGGTCCTTCATGAAAGTTCCATCCAATCCTATTTCAGAAGGCTCCCTGAGTTGTCCCGATAATAGTTTAAATCTCTCCCTATAATCCATGACAGTCTCCTCCCGATTCAAGATATAGAATTGCTTGTGTAGGTTTCTTTCCCGAATGACTCAGAAATATTTTAACAAACAATCCTTAAACTCTTCCCACGAATGGATTAGGTATCTAGCCTAACTCTATTGAAACCATGCTAGGGATTTTTCCTCCAAACAAAACCCGGCCGCCATGAGTTTTTCCACAATTAGCCTGTTCGCCACGAAGTATTGATCTATCCGATACACCCACCCAAGTGCATCTTTTCTCTTGAAGATCGGCATCTTCAACTTCCTAGCCCTAGCATCAACACACCAACACTCTCTCTCCATTGTTTCCTCTCATCTATCGAGGGTAAAACTCACTCCTGTGATCATAGTCATATCCCATCTTTACTTATATCGTTTCTTTTTCACGAACCTTTATACCTCTTGCACAACCTCTTCATATTTCTACCCAACCATCTCCATTGGAGACCTCTAATCCACCTCATATTCCTCTAGTTCAATCTCTTCCCTTTTTGATTAGTCAAGGCTTCTTCGGTCATCTCTTGGTTAGGGGGTTTGCGAATTGAATTGTCCGTGGGATCTTAGATTGCATCTTAATTAGTTTCCTCAGCATTTACTCCAAGCTCTCAAATAGGCCCTCAAATCGATTTTCCATGGAGTAAAATCTTCCTCGTATGGTAGTGAACGTTTCTTTCATTCCACATCCAAATTGACTCATCTCTTCCTTCAATTTCTTCTCCAAATCATCTATCTTCTGTGTTGTCACTACTTCTAAAAAAATTTTCAATCTCAAAGCTAGAAACTTTTGTACACTGAAATTCCGCCGTCTCTTCTTAGGTAGCACCTATCGTGAGTGTATAGTGAGATTCAATCACAAGATACAAATACTATTCTGGTATGATTTTAGAGGTTTTGTGATCCCATGTTAAAAGAAAGAAGTTCAAAAAAAAAAAAAAAATTTCATTCTGCGATACACCACTTGTGGAAATCTTGGAGGGCCGGCCTCCTTATCATGGTGGGCATAGGCCAACCATCCAAGGAGTGATGAATGGATCAGTTGGAGACAAAAGAAACTCCTTTATTATTTTTTATTTTCTTCCTTTTTATATTTATTTTCATAATTTTTTTTTTCATGTTTATGCGAGATATATTTGGTAAGATTGTAAATTAGGAGAGACCGGTTTCACGATATATGTAGCCTTATAGTTGAAGTTTGGTAATGAGAATTGAGTATTTCGTCAAACTTTTTTTCTTCATGGTATCAGAGCCCTTAGTACGGTTCGTCTCGTTTGCTCCATAGTTCAACATTGTTAGAATCATTTGAGGGCTGTCGTCTGCGTCACTATTCGAGTTGACCGTTCAATTGATCCATCATATGCACCATCTACGTCAACTGCAACCTTCGGACGAAGCCTCCGTGCATGGGACCGAAGGGATCAGAGCGTTCGATTTTCGCTTCGTTTTCATCCTTCAACATTGGTCGTTTGATTGTTTTCGGTCGAGATCAAGCCTTTCATTGTCAGTCGTTCAAAGACTTTAGGCCTTTCTTCGACTGTTAGCTCCGAGGCAGGTCCTCCTCTGTTCGCTTCTACAGTCGTCGAGACCTCTCCAACTACCGTCGAATGGTCAGAATCCTCCCTGCAGCCGCCAGAATCCCTTTAGCCAACCTGCAGGCTCTCTTTTGCTCCTTATCATTGCCATTAGCTCCTCCTATTGCTGCAGTCCTCCTTTCTTACAGAAAGCAGCATCCAATATGCAGCCCTAAATGTGCATAGAGCCTATGACCAAGTACGGAATGAAGACATCTAGTTATATTGCTGAGGATAGTTCTGAATAAAAAATCAGGTATTATGCCCATAGTTCCTATGTTGCACATATACGAACACGGGGATACAGATACGACACGATATAGACACGAGACACTATTATTCAAAACATAGGATACAGATACGCGTCAGACACGTCATTATAATAAAAATTATATATGTATATATATATATTAAATAAATAAAATATTAGGAATAATATAAAAAATAAAAATTTTATAGCATTATCTTTCAGAAAGTAAGATGTCTATAACGAGAAATATCAGACTGGATGAGTGATTGATGAACCACTCGAGCTCGTCTGTGAGAAAAGAAACCTACGAATTCGTTGAACATATACTTTTATTCGTCTAATAAAAAATATATTTTTTTAATTTTAGTTATAAAAATATACTATAGGTGTTTAAAAAATAAAATTTAAAATTTTTTAATTCACTAATTTAAGAAGAGTGTCTGACACTTATTTCTTTTTATTTTTTTATTATTTAAATTGGAACCATCAAGGGCGTGTCTGATACGTGTCCTAGGCGTGATTGACGAATGTCAGTGTTCGACATTACATGACTTCTTAGTTGGAAGTCTCCGTGCATTATAGGTCCAAACAGCCCTTGAGCTGTAATAACTGAAATTAATAATAATAATAATAATAATAATAGTAATAATAATAATAATAATAATAATTAATCGAAGGTGTAGGGATACACATTTCTTCAGTTACGACTTATGAGTCGTATGCCTTCCGAACCAATAAAATCGAGAACCGAGAGATGAGAGGGAAGGCCGTAAAAGTAACGACAGAAGAAGTGGAAGAAGAGGAGTCAAGTGTATATCTACCTGTTTCGATGCCACCGTAGCTACTCGCGTTTAGTGGAAGGAAGGAGCAGCATTGTCGAGGGCTTGCGGTGTAGGGTGGTGCCACACTACTATAGCCAGGAAGAAGAAGAAGAGTAGCATCGTGCGCGCTCTGTTGGGTCGAGCCGAGCCTTAAGGAGAAGGCGAGCCTCGATTTGCGGTACTCTTGCAGAGGAAGAGGTAGAAGGAGGCCGTGGGTGCCGTTTTCGTGTGCAGAGGTTGGAGCTCATGTGTGAGGTTAGGGCGGGCCGAATTTATTGAAGGTATATTTGGTATTTTGATAAGCTAATTTATATATTATTATATAAATAAATACATATATGTGTGTGTGAGTGTTTGATGCAATATTTTATTCAATCAGGATCAAAATTATTTAAATCTTAAAATTCGAGAGAGTGCCCCAAATTTCTTTGTGCAAGGAAAAAAGAAGAGTTGGGAACAACCAAAGTATTTTATGTTATGCTGAGTTTTAATTGTGTTTAAATTTAAAGAGGATTAGTTAAGCGAAGAACTTTTAATTTTTACGATTGGGAGGCATAAATTATCGCCTTCATATAATAAGGAGAAGTTAAATGTTGAGATTTTATTTGTAGTAAATATTAAATTGATAATGTAAATGCTTATGTGAGGTTTAAATTAATCAGGAATTGAAAGTTAATAAATCTCTGAGACTTGTGGAAGGCAAATAATCTTAAGTTTAAAGAAGTTGGTGTTTTTAATCATAAAATTCTTACATATTTAAATAAGTTAACTACATTTAAGACGTTTTTTAGGATGTGATTTGTATAGTTTTATACACTTTTTAATTGATTTAGGTGTTAGTCAAAGGAAGTGAAGTGAAGGGATTAATTTTTTTAGAGGTTTTTTAAGTGAAAAAATGATACAGCCTCACAGAGTACTGTGAATACAAATGCATTTACTGAGATGATGACTGTTGTGACTCAGTTGATAAGGAACTCTCAAACTCAGGTCAGTTCCAGTGGAGGAGGTCAGATGGATAAGTACTTAAAATTATTTTAGGATATGAGATCACCTCTTTTTTCTTTCGAGTTTTGGTGGATGTTGCAATCTGGCTGCTGAGAGCGAAGCAAATCTTAAATGTGTTGTCTTGTCATCCAAAAAAGATCGTTACTTTAGCCACTTTCGCCTTAAAGGGAGAAATAGAGAGATAATGGTGTGGACAGTTGCAGGAGAAATATGGGGGTAAAACCACCCACATGATTCAGTGAGATGAGTTTGTGAGCGCTTTATAGAATGGTTCACACCATTGTCAGTCAGGAGACAGATATATGACAAATTTATCCGGTTGGTACATGACGATCGCTCAATAATGGACTACGAAGTAGAATTTACTATCCTCTCATGGTATGCGCCCCATTTGATTATGAATGTAGAGGAAAAGTGCCATTGATTCCATTGATTCCTCTTGGAATCAATGATTATTCTGTTATGATCGAGAGGGCTAGGAGGATTGAGCTAGATTTAGAAGTTACTCATAGGAGAGGGACTTTTAGAAGAGGAGATATTAAGAGAGGTTCAAGTTTTTTCAAGGCTCTCAGGGCAGGCAGTGCTTCCAGTTAGGAAATACCAATGCTAAGAAGGCCAAATCTAACAAAGTTTGCACTTAGTTTGAAGAGAAGAAACGTGAAATATGTGGAAGGTCTCACAAGGGTGAGTGTTTGTCTGGATCTAACATCTGCTTTTGGTGCCACCGGCTAGATCATGGTGAGGAACCGCCTTAAATTGGGTTAGAGTGTTCCAAAAGCTTCTAGGGGCAATGCTGCACCATCTCAGAGGAGCTTTAACAGGCTGAGGGCAACTGAATCTTTAGAATCAGTGTCAAATGCAGGTCAGACTCAGCAGAATGTCCATCTCAGAGTTTCTTCACTTTTGCAGCAGGAAGTTAAGAGCTCCCTTGATGTCATCACAACGTTCTTAATTTTTAACCTATTGCACTTTAATAATCATATAATTCATGTCATGTCACATAAAACATAGTAAGAATTTAAATATATTAATAAGCCGACTCTAAATGTTCAATGCAGTGATTTCAATGATATGTAGCATGCATTTTTAGAGCAGGCCGATAAGAATATTATTTGATTCGGGAGTATCATACTTCCTTTATAGCTGAGAAACTGATTAAATTGATGCGCTTGAATATCATTTCTATGTCTTTGATATTATCAACTACAATGTCAAATGATACTTTTCTGGAAGTTAATCATTCGTGCGAGGTGAAGTTAATGATTGATGAAAAAGATTTCGAGGCACAACTTATTGTGTTACCCTTGGTGGAGTTTGAAGTGATTTTATGCATAAACTAGATATCTAGAAACTTTATCACTATTGATTGCAATAAGAAAACTGTCAAATAATTGTTCTTAGTGAGGAAGAAGTTAAAATTTCTAGTGAAAAAGGATTGTTGTCTTTGATAATTACTCGTATGAACGTTTTTAAATTGTTGAATAGTGATAATCAAGATTTTCTTGCTCAGGTAACATGCACCTCTAAAGAGTTGCAGTCTTTGGGTGATATTCTGGTGGTAAAAGAATATTCAGAAGTCTTCGTTCATGGATTACCACGACTACCACTGGTACGAGAGATTGATTTTACTATTGAGCTCTCACTAGGTTCTTAGCCTGTATCCAAGGCCCTACATAATGTCAATAAAGCAGCTGTAGGAGTTGAAAAGTCAGCTGCAGGAATTGCTAGATAAGGGGTTCATTAGACCCAACATCCAACCTTGGGGAGCTCCAGTGTTATTTGTGAGGAAAAATGATGGGAGCTTCAGGATATGCATTGACTACAAAGAGTTGAATAAACTCACAGTTAAAAACAAATATCCACTGCTGAGGATTGACGATTTGTTTGATCAGCTAGAAGGGGCTTCTATATTTTTAAAAATTGATCTAAGGTCAGACTATCACCAGTTGAGTATTAAAGAAGACAACGCAGACGAGTTTCAGGACTAGATATGAATACTATGAATCCGTGATGATGCCATTTGGACTAATACTTCTACAATTTTCATGGACCTGATGAACATGGTCTTCAGGCAATTTTTGGATACTTTTATGATTGTTTTTATTGATGATATCCTAGTGTATTTGAGTGATGAAGCTAGTCATACAGATTATTTAGATGTGCTACATGTTTTGAAGGAGAATATACTTTATGTTAAATTTTATAAATGTAATTTTTTGCTTAAAAGAGTAGTTTTTCTTGGGCACATTATTAGTGGGGATGACATTTCTATGAATCAAAATAAAGTCAAGGCTATTGCAGATTGGTCAAGACCTACTACTTTTATTGAGATCAGGAGCTTCGTAGGTCTGGCTGGTTATACAAAAGATTTATCAAGGGTTCTCACAAATTGCTATGCCACTATCAAGATTAATTAAATAGGCAATGAAATTCGATTGGTTAGATCCTTGTGTGGAGGCTTTCCAGAAGTTGGAGACTTGCTTAATGTCTGCTTCAGTTTTGGCCATTCCTTTATGTTCTGATGAATTTTAGATTTTCAGCGATGCATCTTTAAGGGATTTAGGCTGTGTATTTATACATGGAAGATTTTTGCATATACATCACGACAATTGAAGAATCATAAAAATAACTATCCTATGCATGACTTGGAGTTTGCAGTAGTTGTGTTTGCGCTTAAGATATGTAGACACTATCTGCACGGATTTAGATTTAAAGTTTTTACTGATCACTAGAGTTTGAAGTATATTTTTACCAAGAAATAACTAAGCCCGAGATAAAGGAGATGATTGAAGTTTATTAAAGCTTATAATTTGGATATTGAATACATATGGGGAAGAAGAATGTGTTTACAGATGCGCTGAGTACGAAAACTTCAAGTAATTTGAATTATTTATTGACTCAGCAGGAGCAATTACTTAATGAACTAAGAGAAGTTGAAGATATCTATACTTGATTATAGTGATGATAATATAGTTCAACTAGCGCAGTCAACTTGGAAGGGTACAAAAGAAGATACTTTAGCGAGAGATAACAACGTTCATAAAATCCTGGAACAGGTTAAGACAAACGGTTTGGAGAGTTATGTGCTAGATCAGAATGGTTTATTGAGATGTAGAGATAGAGTTTGTTTCTGATGTTGATGGTTTGAGACGAGAAATTCTTGAGGAAGCATATTTATTTGGTTATAATATTCACCCAGGGAGCAATAAAATATATCAGGATCTCAACGAAGCATTTTGGTATGCAGGATTGAAGTGGAGTGTGACAAAATTTGTGACTGCGTCTTTCATGCCAGCTAGTGAAGACTAAGCATCAGTGTCCTGTAGGTCAGTTGCGGCCTTTACCGATTCCAAAGTGGAAATTGAAGGACACTGTGATGAATTTTATGATTGGGTTGCTTAGATCGCGTCAGAGTCGTGATACTATATGAGTAATCGTCGCTAGATTGATTAATTATGCCCATTTTTTACCCATTAGACAAACTGATTCAATGGTGAGATTAGCCAAGTTGAATGTAGATCAAATTATGAGATTGCATAGAGTGTCGAAGTCTATTGTCTTCGACAGAAAAGACAAGTTTGCTTCCAGATTGTGGAAGAAGTTGATTCTAATTAACTATATATTTAATTAAGTTAACTATATTTAAGACTTTTGAGGATGTGATTCTTATAGTTATATGCATTTTTAATTGATTTAGGTGTTAGTCAAATGAAGTAAAGTGAATGGGATAAACTTTTTTAGATGTTTTTTGACTTAAGATGCGTGATTATTTTCTTTTATCCGTTAAATTAGTATCTTATTCATGTCTTGCAAATTGAAAGTTTGAATTATGTTTCACAAATGAGCGGAAAATGACTGACATGTGAAGGTACATTTTTAAAGGGTTTTAATTGATATGAAATGTTAAATAAAAGTTTAAGTCATACAAGATTACTCTCAGATAGTACTAGCAGGAGATGCAATGTACCCATGCATGAGAAAAAAAATGGTAAAAATATACTTTCGAGTGTAATTTTAAGGGTATCTTTTGGTATATTTTTGAGAGTAACATCAGGTATATTTTTTAGGATACTTTCAGGTATGACTAATTTTATTATGACTCTTAAAGATGTTAAAAGGGTAAAGATTTAAACTGAAAAGGGAAGGGATAAAATTAAAGTGAGAGTTTAAAGTGTTATAAGACAATGAATTACATTTTCTTTTGGTTATTCATGCATAACATTGACATAATAATTTAATATATATTATGATTCACTAAGTCAAAATTTCTATTGAATTTAATTGTCTCTTTAAGAAAAAGAGAAGTTATTGGTTGATATGTTTGGTATAGAAATTTTATTTGCAGGAGGATCACTTTTGCTATGTACTTGTGATGGTAGTTTCTTTGTAATTTTTTTTGTTCAATTAACGATATACTGTTCAATACTGGTTTGAGATGTTGTCTTCAGATAATTTTGTTGTTTTTAGTTGTTTTGATTTTATTGCATTTTGCGGATTTTAGTGGTTCTTTTATATATTGGAAGATTATGTAAATCTCTGGATGGTTATTTAAATGTTTTCATCGTTCGATCATAGTTCTTGACTTGTTAATTCTAAGCTATCAGGGTGGGCGTGACGTGAGCTCTCTTCCTTTAACACAAACCATAAACTCAATAATCATAACTTCATTCAATGGTCCCAATCCCTATTTATGTAAATTTGTGGAAAAAGAAAAGAGGAACATCTCACAAGAGAAGAATAGTTCCCGAGCACATTAATTCTGACTATTGCACATGGAAGATTCAAGACTATATGGTTGTGTTTTGGTTAGTCAACTCATTTACAACTGAAGTAGGAGAATTTTTTATTCTACTAAACATCTAAAGAAATTTGGGAGGTTGTATGAGAAATTTATTCCAACACTGGAAAGCATGCAGATTGGAAACTTGGACATAGAAGGAAAAATTAAGAGAGCAAGATTAATACTGCTACCATATCTGAAGAGTCGGCTTATTTAGTGCTCTTTTGGGGCAGCTTATAAGTGCGGGGGCATTTTTAAAAACGCTCCCGCATTGTTTGATTCACACTTATCAAGTGCGGATCCAAAAACTCAAATTTTATTTTATGAAAGAAGCGGCCCTCGGGATTACCCCTGCGGGCCGCGTTTTGGATCGCGTATTTGGGGGTAAACGGGTCTTATTACCCCCGTGACCTCCTTCACGCATCTCCTGCGAAATCCTCTGCTTCTCTTTGAAACATCGGCGGCGCGCGACATTCTCCATCTGCGACACATCGGCATCGTGCGCTTCGCGGATTTTGCGGCATTGTGTGCTTCGCGGAATCGACAGCATCGTGCGCTTCGCGGCCTTCTCCTCCGGTACTCCTCTTCTTCGATACTCTTCTTCTTCGACATTTTTTCTCGATCCCGCAATCTAGAGATTTTTTCGATGTCGTTTTAAGAGGTGTCATCGATTATATTCATTCTTTTTACCTTTTTATTAAACTGTAGTGTGCTAGTTCTGAGTTTTGCCTAGAGTTGCAGAGCTTTTTTGGTTTTTTTTTTATTTTAATTTTTTGTCTTTGTAAAATACATGAGATGATCAATTATCATCTGTGGGAATGGTTTATGTTCTATTTTCTTATCTTTGGTATCGTGTACCATATTGCTTGTTCAGTTGTTGCGTTTTTTTCAGGAATGAAATTTGTGTAACTTTTTAAGTCTCTTCTTCTCGGAATGACCTTGGGAGATAAAAGTTGTCTACAGAAAGAAGATTTACACGTGTTAGGGTTTTTTAATTGTTTGCAAGCTTGCCATAACGACCAAACTTTCATCTATCTGTCATGAAACGTATGGATGTTATTTTTTCTATTTTGAAATGTCTATAATTGTCAATTTATGATGCGACTAAAGAAGCCTCCAAATATGTGAATTGCTCTCCTAAGTCAAAATCAGTACGGCTAAGGGAAAATTGTTCCGGAATTTTAGAGCATGTAGTAAAATTTTTCATTGTTCGGTGTATTTTTTTCGGTGCTTTTTAGAAGTTTGTATGATGAGAATAAGCTCCTTGTAACTAGATTTGCTACTTTGATAGCTCTATGTGTCATAATTTAGGTCCATAACATGGTACAACTTGATAACATTCGGCGCGATGATTGAATATATGAATATTGTATTTTTTTCATCTTGTTGCTACTTTTGGGTTGGGAGACAATCTTCCATCAAAGAAGGTTATATATTTCGTTTTTGTTTGCTAGTTTTTATTTTCTCCCTTCCTCGTTTATGATTAGGATGATACATTCTCTATTCCCAAGATTTGAACTTGAAGTTGATCAAATTCGCCATTGTCTGTCTTACAGGGAACTTATTATACTCTTTGCTTGGTTTTTCTTCATTCACGTTTTACCCTATTGCTTTATTTCCCCAACTCTTTTGGAGCTAGATCCTGTTTATGAAAAGAAATATCGTGTTCTAACATGTTTATGTGACAGTTCGAAATGAGTAAAGTAAAGAGAGCTGAACATCAACCATGTGATAGAGAAGTCACAATTATATTTTCATGATCTCGTTTGAAGCGTGGAATTGGGAAATAGCCAACCACCCATTTCAAAGAGAATGCTTGACAAAATTTAACGATTAATTTCAAAGAATTGATCTGGAAAGGATCGGGATCGAACGAAACTCAAAAATAAATGGGATCAATCGAAGAAAGATTGAAAGTTTGGACGGAACTCAAAACGGGATCAACGGGACTAGGTTGGGACCCACTCAACTGACTATCGTCGCTTGCTGGAGGAGTGCGTGGTCGAGAAACTATCAGTAAGTCAAATATATATGATGACATACACAAATTTTTCGATAAAATTGTTATCAATAATAAATGATTATTTGTATGACAGGCGGTCCCGCTAGCCAAGAAGTTTAAAACCTGCGGGATTGATCTGGTTTTGGAGGAGAAGCTGGATCACATGTTTGCCGGGGTAGTCGCTACGGTGGCTTATGCATTCACCCCAAACCATCGTAGGGGTCTGCAGACCTCCCGAGGAAGTAGAAGCCGTACCTACCGTGCGGTTAGGTGACTCTTCGGAGGAGGTACTAGCCGAGTTCACCAAGATGTTCGATCCACGGTGTTTCCAAACGCCCGAGGGTTGAAAAATAGAAAAGGAGTGGCGTTCTCAAAGGCTCCATCGAGACACTCGTTGAAAGTTGCGAGGCTAGGACCGTCGCCTGGACCGATAACTCGATTGATGAGTGTATGGAGCTCCTAAGTACATATCCCGAAATTACGCGGATGCAACAATATACGGAAAGTACATGAGTTTGCTACGAGATCCAGCCACAAGAAAGATTTTCATAAAGATGGAGCCTAAATACCGACTCGAATTTTTACGGGCTTGCTTAAACAATTGAGTTTCTGCGCTGTCATGTATTCTATTGATTATGTGCCGTTTGTACTTTCATTTACGGACTCTTTAGTTTTTTCGTATTTTTTTGGAGACTATTTATTTCAGTTGTTATGTATTCTCATTAATGCACTCATCATTTTATCCTATCACTCTATCTTAGTATCGTCACAATTGTATTAACTTCTGTTGAACATGTCTATAGAATATGATGTTTATTTTTTTTTGTAGAATGGATAAAGAACTCGTTAACCAGGAAGAGAAAGAACTTAACCACACTACCACAGTTGCTGTAATCTTAACATTGATGTACTATTACTACGTTAATTACGTTGACCGGTTAACGAGTTCTTCATCCATTCTACAAAAAAAAAATAAACATGATATTCTATAGACATGTTCAATAGAAGTTAATACAATTGTGACGATACTAGGAAGATAGAGTGATAAGATAAAATGATGAGTGCATTAATGAGAATACATAACAACCGAAATAAATAGTCTCAACAAAATACGGAAAAACTAAAGAGTCCATGAAATGAAAAGACAAACGACACATAATCAATGAATACGTGACAGTCACAGTAAACTCAATCGTTTAAGCAAGCCCGTAAAAATTCAAGTCGGTATTTAGGCTCCATTTTTATGAAAATCTTTCTGTGGTCGGGTCTCGTAGCAACTTCATGTACTTTCCGTATACTCGTCGCATTTGCTCGCACTTCGTGATATGTACCTATGAGCTCCATACACTCTTCAATCGAGTTATCGCTAAGCGCAATGGTCCTAACTCTGCAGCTTTTCAACGAGTGTCTCAACGGAGCCTTCGAGAACGCCACTCCTTTTCTATTTTTTCAACCCTCGGGCGTTTGGAAACACCCGTAGATCGAACATTTTGGTGAACTTCGCTAGTACCTCCTCTCGAAGAGTCACCTAACCGCACGGTAGATACGGCTCTACTTCCTCTCGGAGGTCCGCAAACCCCTCCGATGGCTCGGGGTGAATGCATAAGCCCCCGTAAAGAACTACTCCCGCGAACATGCGATCCAACTTCTCCTCCAAAACCGGATCAATCCCGCAGGTTTTAAACTTCTTGGCTAGCAGGACCGCCTGTAATACAAATAATCATTTAATATTGATAACAATTTTATCGAAAAATTTGTGTAAGTCATCATATATATTTGACTTATCAATAGTTTCTCAGCCCACCACTCCTCTGCTGCAAAGAATGGTCCGCTTGACTGGGTCCCAACCTAGTCCCGTTGATCACATTTTGAGTTCCGTCCGAACTTTCCAATCTTTCTTCAGTTGATCTCATTTATTTTTGAGTTTCGTTCGATCCCAATACTTTCCAGTCAATTCTTTGAAATTAATCGTTAAATTTTGCCAGCATTCTTTACTGAAATGGGTGGTTGGCCTATTTCCCAATTCCACCCCCTTCAAACAGAGATCACAAAATATAATTGACTTCTCTATCCCACATGGTCGATGTTCCAGCCTCTTTTACTTTACTCATTTCGAACTGTCACATAAACATGTTAGAACACGATATTTCTTTTCATAAACAGGATCTAGCTCCAAAAGAGTTGGGGAAATAGAGCAATAGGGTAAAACATGAATGAAGAAAAACCAAGCAAAGAGTATCTCTAATAAGTTCCCTGTAAGACAGACAATGGCGAATTTGATCAACCTTAAATTCAAATCTTGGGCATAGAGAATGTACCATCCTAATCATAAACGAGGAAGGGAGAAAATAAAAACTAGCAAACAAAAACGAAATATATAACCTTCTTGGATGGA
Source organism: Papilionanthe hookeriana x Papilionanthe teres (assembly GCA_022702705.1). Lineage (NCBI taxonomy): Eukaryota > Viridiplantae > Streptophyta > Magnoliopsida > Asparagales > Orchidaceae > Papilionanthe > Papilionanthe hookeriana x Papilionanthe teres. The sequence goes on from CM040424.1 coordinate 87,069,703, forward strand.
AGATTGTCTCCCAACCCAAAAGTAGCAACAAGATGAAAAAAATACAATGTTCATATATTCATTCATCGCGCCCAATGTTATCAAGTTGTACCATGTTATGGACCTAAGTTATGACACCTAGAGCTATCAAAGTAGCAAATCTAGTTACAATGAGCTTATTCTCATCATACAAACTTCTAAAAAGCACCGAAAAAAATACACCGAACAATGAAAAATTTTACTACATGCTCTAAAATTCCGGAACAATTTTCCTTTGGCCGTACTGATTTTGACTTAGGAGAGCAATTCACATATTTAGAGGCTTCTTTAGTCGCATGATAAATTGACAATTATAGACATTTCAAAATAGAAAAAATAATATCCATACGTTTTATGACAGATAGATGAAAGTTTGGTCGGTATGGCAAGCTTGCAAGCATATATAAAACCCTAACACGTGTAAATCTTCTTTCTGCAGACAACTTTTATCTCCTAAGGTCATTCCAGGAAGAAGAGACTTGAAAAGTTACGCAAATTTCATTCCTGAAAAAAACACAGCAACTGAACAAGCAATATGGTACACGATCCCAAAGATAAGAAAATAAAACAAAAAACCATTCCCACAGATGATAACTGATCATCTCATGTATTTTACAAAGACAAAAAATTAAAATAAAAAAAAAAACCAAAAAAGCTCTGCAACTCTAGGCAAAACTCAGAACTAGCACACTACAGTTTAATAAAAAAGGTAAAAAAGAATGAATATAATCAGTGACACCTCTTAAAAGCAGCATCGAGAAAAAATCCCTAGATTGCAGGATCGAGAAAAAATGTCGAAGAAGAAGAGGAGTATCGAAGAAGAAGAGGAGTACCGGAGGAGAAGGCCGGGAAGCGCACGATGCCGCCGATTCCGGGAAGCGCACGATGCCGCCGAATCCGCGAAGCGCACGATGCCGATGTGTCGCAGATGGAGAATGTCGCGCGCCGCCGATGTTTCGAAGAGAAGCGGAGGGTTTCGCAGAAGATGCGTGAAGGAGGGTCACGGGGGTAATACGACCCCGTTTACCCCCAAATACGCGATCCAAAACGCGGCCCGCAGGGGTAATCCCGCGGGCCGCTTCTTTCATAAAATAAAATTTGAGTTTTTGAATCCGCACTTGATAAGTGTGAATCAAACAGTGCGGGAGCGTTTTTAAAAACGCCCCCGCACTTATAAGCTGCCCCAAACGGGCACTTCATCAGATCTGTTAGACTTTTACATTGGTCACACTAAAAAGTTATCGGAAAAGGAGATGTCGAGCTCTCAGGATATTAATATGTTCTTTGTTTTATATATTCCATAGTTAGACTATAATTTAATTTTAATCAGTAAGCATACTCATGATATGAAATGTATAATTAAATTTTTAATAAACTCTTGTGATTTTTAGGTGGTGGATTCATAAAAGATGATTGACAGTACTAAATATATCGAGGGCTACACCTGTTTATGGAAAGTTTCTCTCTAAACACACAAGTGGTTCCACCACCATCTTTTCTTGAAGTCTCTAAGTTTATTGTGTTTATGTCTGTGGAAAAACAAGTCATGTTATGGCATTGTTATTTGGGTCATCTTAATTTCAATTATGTTGTAAAGTTCTATTCTCATTTGTTTTCAATAAAAAACTAGTATTTAGGAATGTGAGATTTGCCAACTTGTCAAACACACCAAAAATATTTATCCCATGAACCAGTATAAACCCTTACATTCTTTCTCTATTATCAACAAGTAATATTTAGGAAGCCTTCATAAGTAAGAACGATAAGTGGGGCTAGATGGTTTGTCTCATTTATTGACAATCACGCTACAATCACTTGAGTATTTCTAATGAAGGAGAAATCTGAAACATTCGAAATCTTTTATACCTTCTATGACATGCTGCAAACTCGATTCTAATGCAAAATTCATATCGTCAAGACTGAGAATGTGAATCAATATTTCAACTTCATTCTTGGATCTTACCTTTCAAAAAATGAAATGATTCATGTGAGTTCACGTATTGATACCCAACAACAAAATGGGATAGTTAAGAGAAAGAATAAACATCCTCTTGAGATAATCCACTCAATTATGATTTTTCATCAAGTTTCAAAAGATTTTTTCGGGGAAGCAGTTTTTACTGCAACATATCTTATCAATCGAATGTCTTGCTGGGTACTTAATTTTAACATGTCACTTCATGTCTTGATAGATACCTATCCCTACATCAGAGTTTTCTCTTATACTGTACCATTTAAAATTTTTGGGATTGTCTTTTGTTCATATTCGTTCCCCAAACGCTTAAAGCTTAACCCTAAGTTCTTCAAGTGTATTTTTCTTGTGCATGTCTCCAATAAAATTGGCTATAAGTGCAACTCAACTGTTACTACAAATACTACAACTCCATGGATTTCACATTTTTTTTAAATCATTCTTATCATCATAAATTTGATGTTAGGGGGAGAGTGAAAATGAACATTAATTTTGGATGTAATTAATGATATCTACACTGCCTCACAACCTACTCTTCCACCTAGCCCTTTTATCTCACTGCGTGAATATATCCTACTTGAAGATGCCCAACTAACCCTACCTGAAGTTCATAACAAAACTTCGTGTGTACACTAAGAGGAAGAAAATTCTTGGGTATGTGAAAGATAACTTGTAAAGACAAAACTACTCAAACAAAAAATCATGTCAACACTCACCCGCTATTTTGGGTAAGGGGTCTAGAACTCATGAATAGATGTTTTGGTTTGGTCATACTAAACGTCGACAATCTGATGATCTGATTAGGAGAGTAGATATTTTCGATTCGACTCATGTTAAGAAAGGCAGAGGTAGACCTAGGAAGACATGGGCTTATTGTATACAAAAATGATCTTAATTTATTAGAATTAAACGAAAATATGCACTAAATAGGACGCAATGGAGAAAATGGATTCATGTAGCCGACCCCACTTAATGGGATTAAGGCTTTATTGTTGTTGTTGTGGTCTAGAAGTCATGAGTTATCTTCTTTCTCTTTTGGTGCCAATGACAAGGAAAGTTGCACTAAAGATTCAATTCAAGTATATGGCAGCTTATGGGAAGCTATTCTTACCCTATAAATCTTCATAGCAACTTTAGAATTGAAAAAAGCAGTTGAAGAGGAGATTCGAGCACTAAAGCATAATGACACATGTATTCTTATTAAACTTTCTCAAGATAAGTGACCAGTTGGATGCAAATGGATACTCAACATCAAGTACAGAGCTGATGTTGGTACTGAGAGATTCAAAGTTAGAATGGTTGCAATTAGTTTCACTCAATCCTATGGGATTGACTATTAGGAACCTTTACACCAGTTGCCAAATTGAATACTATATGAGTTCTCCTTTCAGTAGTGGTTAATAAGGAGTGGGGACTACATAAATTTCACTTAAAAATATCTTTCTGAATGGGGATCTTGAAGAAGTATACATGGGGATACCACTAAGACTTGATAATGATTCCAATAAACACTTAGTATGCAAACTCGTGAAGTCTCTTTATGGTCTCAAGCAATCACCAAGGGCATAGTTTAAAAGGTATGCTAAAACTATGAAACCTAGTAAATAGTCTTAAAGTCAAGCTGATCATACACTGTTCATAAAATACACTCAGGGAGGTATAATTGCTGCACTGATAGTATAAGTGGATGATGTGATTCTCACTGATGACGATGATAGAGAAATTCTTAAAATCAAAGTGTTTGCCACTGAGTTTGAAATCATTCGCCTAGGAACCATAAAATATTTCCTAGTATGGACGTAGCAAGGTCAAAGAAGGGTATTGTTATATCACAAATGAAATACATCCTAGATTTGCTAAAGGCGACAGAGATGATTAGATGCAAAAATGCTGATACTTCAATGGATCCCAACAAGCAGTCTAATAGGGGAGAAGGAAGTATATATGTGTATAAGGAAATATATCAAAGATTGACGGGAAAAATCATCTACCTGTCACATATGAGTCCAAATATTGCATAATTTGTCAATATTGTGAGCCAACATATGAATAACTCAATTGAGAAGTATTTGGAGATGGTGTATATGTTCCGAAAATTCTCAAGAAGACTCCTCGCTATGAATTCATTTTTTAAAAAACTAGAAATAAAGAGGTAGAAGTCTACACTATGCAAGTTGAGCTAAGGAATTCACTGAAAGAAGGTCCACCATAAATTATTGCTCCTATGTGTGAGGAAATTTGGTCACATGAAGAAGTAAGAAGCAAGATATTATCTCTAGAAGTAGTACAAAATCATAGTATAGGGTAGTTGCCCTAGGAATGTGTGAAGGGATCTGGATTAAAAAATTGTTAGAGGAAATTAGGGTATACCTATAATAGACTTATACAATTATTCTGTAACGGTCAAGCAACTATAAGTATTGCCAAGTACCCAACCAAACATATTGAAATAGATAGGTACTTTATCTCTGAAAAATTTAATGGTAGAATTGTATAGCTAAGTTATATCCTGACACACCAACAAATTGTTGATGTCTTCATCAAAGCTCTTCCTTTAAGCAACTTCTCAGAGTTTAATGTCAAGTTTGGTCTCTACGACATATTGAGGAGGATTGTTGAAATCTAGGAGAATCGACCTCCTTTCATTGGTAGACCTAGGCCAACCATCTGATGAGTGATGGATAGATTAATTGGAGACATTTGAAGTTCCTTGATTAGTTTTTACTCTCTTCCTATTTATGTTTATATCTGAATTTTTTTCCATGTTTAGGCTAGTATATTTGATAAGATTGTAAATTAGAAGAAACTGATCTCCCTAAATATGTAGCCATAGGTTGAAGATTGGTAATGAGAATTAAGTGAGTATTCCCTCACACGTTTTTCCTTCACCCCTTGCTATCAATATTTATTACAAAGCATCTTCTTGGAAATTGGAATGGAAAAGGAAAAAACAAAACGCTTGTAGATGTAAGCATTTAAAGGGCTTGTTTGGAATAAATTTTGTTTTTGTTTTATTTTTATTTTTTCTTTTTTCTAAAAACATGTTTATTTAGTATGTTTTTTATAGGTTTTTTATTTTTTGTTTCTAAAAACAAAATAGCTTGTTTTTTAAAACACTAAAAAGTAACTTTTGAGTGTTTATAGAAACAATCATACTTCAATCAAATAGCTAAATATATTTTGTTTCTAATCAAAACATAAACAAGACAAAATTAAAAAAAAAAGGAAAAAAAAAAGCAAAAATTAAAATTGATCCCAAACAGCTTCTATACAATTGTGTTAGTAGGGAATACATACCTATTTAAAGTTCCATTACTGGAAAATTAGGCAAGTCTTTCGCTTTTGTTTTTTTTTCCTTTGGTTTTGGCGGTAGCAACACCACCTTGATTGCATAATCAAAAACAGCCTGACATAAATCTACGTGACTACTGAGGTAATTCTTAAGTTTTACATGGCATCAAACGCTTAAGTACTTGAAAATATGTGCATCTATATTTTTCTTATAAGCATTGTCACAATAATTTTTTTTTTTTTTCTAATTTTTGTATTTGTGAGCCCCAAATATCAATGTTACATTTACGTAATTACATGTTCTCACAAAAACCATAAATTACATGCTGTGATAGTTCCAATGCAAAGCGGGTGACCAATCATTTAAGCTTTCAATTATGAGAACAATTTTTTCTGTTGTGTAAATATTTTATTGGAGAGTTCTAGAGAAGTTATGTGTTGATATGACATATTCATGTCATTAAAGATATGTATGCTAGAGTTGTTACTTGTGTTCGAATAGGAGGATTGACCAAGTATTTTCCTATTTCAGTTGGATTACATCAGGGATCGGCTTTAAGGTTATATCTTTTCGCTTTAGTTATGGATGTTCTTACTGGACATTTACAGGAAGATGATCCTTGTTGTGTGCTTTTCGCTGATGATATCCTTCTTGTGGATGAGACTACAGAAAGAGTTCAAAAAAAGCTTGATTTATGGAGGTATGGAGTCTAAAGTCCTTCATTTGAGTAGATCTAAATTTGAATATATGGAATATAATTTTAGTAGTAGTAGCTCTAGTGGCAGAGTTGTAACTGTGGGTGATCAAATCATTAAAAAGTGTGATCGTTTTAGATATTTCAGATCTATTGTTCAATGTGATGGTGATATAGATGGGGATGTTATTAGTAGAATTCAAACTGGTTGGTTGAAGTGGAGGAATGCCTCGGGCCTATTGTGTGATAGAGAATACTGCACAGACTGAAAGGAAAATTTTATAAAATGGCGGTGAGACCTGCAAGGGTCTATGAAGCAGGATGTTGGCCCTTAAAAGAGAAGCATAAAACAAATTTAAGTGTTTCTAAGATGAGAATGCTTAGGTGGCTGAGTGGCTTGACACTTAGAGACAAAATGCGAAATGAATATATCCATGATAAGGTTGGTGTAGCTCCAGTGCAGACATGATTAGAGAGAGTCGTCTTAGATTGTTTGGTCACATTAAACGCCGACCATTTGATAATACTGTTAGGAGAGTAGATGTTTTAAATTTGACATATGTTAAGAAAGGCAGAGGTAGACCTAAAAAGACTTGGGCATATTGTATAAAAAATGATCTTAGTCTATTAAAATTAAATGAAAATATGACACTCAATATGATGCAATGGAGAAAAGGATTCATGTAGCCGATCGCACTTAGTGGGATTATGGCTTGTTGTTGTTGTTGTAAATGTTTTATTGGATTCTATAATTTCACGAGCAAATTGTTGTCGCTGAATTTATAACTCCTCTACAAGTTTTAATAAGAAAATGTACCTGTTGGGTTTCGGAGCTAAATTCAATTTTGGCAGCAGCACCAATCATTTTCTTGAGCTCCACCCCCTCCCCCCCCCCCCCCCCAAAAGAAAATCTCACTTCTTTATTTGCAAATAACTATAATCTTTCCAATCGTTAATGCGCACAAAATATAATTTGCAAGTACAGTAGAAATTGTTTTGTTGGTCCATGAGGAATTGGTTACCTTTTAAGTCTGCACATGATAGGTTGTTTTCAAACAGTAAAACTAGGAGATTTCAATAAGGTGCAATTTGCAGGATAAAATTAGGAAGGAATATTTATACATACCACTCAATTCCTATGTATTTGCATATCTAACACCTAAACTTCAATTATTGCATATATGGCACCTTTTCTATGCATGAAAAAGTATATTTCACTTTTTAATAGTCAAAATAGTGATTTTTTTTTTGGTATGTGAAATTTGTATCATATAAATGTAAGAAGTAAAGTTTAGGTGTTAGATATATAATTTATAAGAACTAGGTGGTATGTATATAAATGCCCTAATTAGGAATAATGTCGCTAGTAGACTCCTTGACAGATTTGATAAATGAAATTTATGCTTATTTTAGGACAATCAAGGAATATTTGAGTTGAATGCATGCGCTCTATTCAAGATTTTCATACCAAGTTTGGTTCCAAGCAATACAATTGGTACGCTTGGAGCATAATGCAAATTTGAGATTAGTGAGGACTCTAAGCATAATAAAAGAGATTATTTCTAATGCAGGCAAGATGGATAAATGTCTTGGATATGTTATCATGGTTGGCGCTATTAATAAGGGTGAAGGCTGGTAAGAATACATAAGCTTATAATTTTCTTGGCCTGCGTTTGAAAGTATAAAACAAGTGATATTGGCTATTCTGGTTGTATCTCTTACCATAAAATTTTTGGAGATTTACATACATGCAAAGCAATTATTATGTATTACATATTTATTATAGAAGTTTTGATTTTTATTTGGTGTAATAATAACATCAAAATATATGCATGAAAAGTTGTGTTTCACTTCAAAAAAATTAATAGTATTAGTATTTTTTTGCTTTGTAAAGATTTAGTGTTATGTAAGTAAATATTAAAGTTTAGGTGCTAAGATGTATAAATGCACAAGAACTACGCGGTATGTATATGAGTTCTCCTAAAATTTTTTATGGCCCTTCATCATTTTTTTGGATATGATATTTTCATTGAAAAGTTTATATTGATTGTTGTTTTAGCTTAATGCATGGATTCTTTAGGTTTTTTATTCCAATTGAAATGACGAATTATTTCTTCCAGGTATGGTCTCATTCAGCAAAAGATAATTTCTCTCGGGAGGTTCAATCGTTATTGATCTATGCATTGGAAGGCAAGCTTATGTATCTTAATTTTCCCTGGGAATATAATTATATTTTTTCTCGCAAACTGATATGTGGACCCTCCAGAATAAGAAACCTATCGAAAAATTCTGAGCCTAGTCTCTTACCAAATTTCAGCTTACTCTTCTGAATGAGTTGAGTTTAGGTTTAACTCAATAGAATCGAATTCAAAGAGCTAAAAAATTAAATAATATGTACAAGTTGTATGTGTTATGTTATCATGCATTTTCTAATTTTTGGCAATAAAATGAATGATTTTATCCTAAGATTAAAAAATCAAAATAAAGGGGGTATATATCATGCTAAAATTAGTTCCCTGGTAATTGTATTGCAACTAGGGGTGTCAAAAATTGATTGGACACAAAAACCTAACAGAATTTGCCTTAAAAAATCTGAGTTAGAGTTGACGTAATATTTTTCGGGTTGGATTCAGATCTCAGCATTTGACAAGATTAGGTTTTCCAGTTGGATTCGAGTTGCTTAAAATCTGAAAAATACTCTATTGCGAGTTTTAGAAGCATGGAGCCACTGAATGGCGGAAGCGATCTTGGGAGTTGGAAGGGATTAAATCTTGCTCTCAGTTTTTTACACTTTGCTATTCCCTAATCCCTAATTTTGCTACCCTGCATCGATGTATTCCGATTCCAAAGACGAAACCCTCTTTTGCTATTCTGCCTATCACACTTGCTGCTAGAAGCCTGGAAGTTGCAAGGCTGCGAGCCGTCTCAACTCTTGCGAGGTCAAAGCCTGAAGGCAAAGTCACGCCAGGATTTGTCATTCCCTCCTCCCAGTTTGTTCACAGTTTGCTCTTCTCGCATCTTGTCATTCGGTTTGCTCATAGTTCACTCTTCTTAGATTCCTTCATTAGAAGATTCAACTACAAGGTTCCACCATTTCCACAGGCCCCAAACCCCAATAATCTTATTTTATTTTCCTTATAAGCTTTATATTTTTGCTCATATTACCTAATATTTTGTCTTGTTTTATAACATTTATATTTTTCTGTTTATGTCACCAAGGAAAACTAGTGTTTATCATGACTTTTGTTTCACAATTTCACTCTTAGATGTATGAAATTGATAAGCATTAGTTTATATTTAATTAATAATTTTTTTTAATTATTTAAACATTTTAAATTTATACTCATTCATTAAAAAATTGTATGAAATTGGTTAGTGGCTCAAGTAGTAAATGCTTAGGTTGTTTGTATGGCATATCATGGTCCAATGATGTTGTATTAGTTAAAGGCCGAATTAGATTATCTATACCCCTATCTTGGTGATGATGATTCTTCCTCTCTGTTTTTCAAGGTTCAGAAAATTGAACCGGTCATTGAATAGATAGAGGAGGAGGTTCAAGGTTCAACGGTTGAATTGGGATTAAACCGGGTGATATCATAAATATAAGAAAAATTAAATATAACTTAAATGACATAATAAATTAATAATGATGCAGTATGTGTAGTGTAAAAAATATAGCATGAAATATAAATATCATAGCCATAAACATCTTGAGATGAGTTGGCCACAAAATGAGGTAAGTATCTCATCATAGCCATCCTTACCCCAACCCTAAAAACAATTACGATTAGCTGAAATATCAAGTTATGCCAATAAAACTAGTTTTGCAAACCACCAAATAACAAAAGGAACCACTTCGGGTAAACCTGCCTAGAATATCAATGATTTTCTATTGCTAATGACATTAAATCAATAAATCCCATAGGTACATGCAATGCTACGCCTTACTCAACAAATTTTTTGCTCAAATCGAATTTACAATATCAGAATCAAAGAAGGGAGATTTACCTCTGGGCTATGGGTGAGATACCGGTGATCGGGCGGCGAACAAGCGGCGCTGGCGAGCGAACGGCGACCAGCGGAGTAGGCAATCGGGAGGGGATGGTGATCGGGATCGGGATGAGGGAGCGTGAGCGAAAATACTGAATAGGATTCTCGGAGAGAGAGCGGACTGTTCTGTCTAACTGTGACCGGCTCAATCACCAGTTCGAGTCGATTGTACATGGTTTGATGCAGGGCCGGTTTTCAACTCACCAAGAACCGGACCTTCGGTCGGTTCATGGTTGAACCGGCCAGTTCGGTCTGGTATTTAAATCCTTGGTATTTTCTCTATATTTTTTGGTCTAATTTTAAAAAGTTTTCATGTTGCCAGTCTTTTTGTCATTATTCCGTGCTGAAATTTTGAAGCAAAAATATATGATTTGTTTTTTATTGGGGGTCAAACTATCTATTTATTAATTTTTCTATTTTTCTTCCAGTTGCTCATAAATAAATTTTATATTTGTTCTTTTGCTAAAAATTGAGTTGGGCTGATGTTTTTTGCTTTATATATATATATATATATATATATATATATATATATATATATATATATATATATAGATAGATAGATAGATGGATAAATATGGGTGTATTTTCGTATAATAATAAATTTTTAATCTATTGTGAGAAATAATGTTATTTAATATTAGGTGAGACTCGACCTGTTATATGTATATCTTTCCATAATATTTTCTTTAGATTTGATATTGAATGTGGCTGCTTTTTCAGTTTTTCGATAATCTGTTCTTGAGCCACTTTCACTACTGCTCAAATTCTGCTACTTATTTTACTGTTGGTTCAATTGCTGGGTCTTACTGTTGTTGGCCTCTTTTGTATGTTGCTTACGCATATATCATTTTGTTCTTGGTCTACATCAGCTTTTGGACGTTTTGGCCTTCTTCTCAGTTTGGATTTGTTTCTGTCTAATGGTTTTCCACTGGTTTTCTCTTTGATTATGAGACTGTAGCAATGTTACTTATTCATTAATTTATCCAGATAGCTTTAGATGGATTTCAATATATTTGATGTATCGTGTGGATACTTATGAGCTCTGCTTTTGGAGTCTTATTATCGCCATTATAAATAATAAGAAATATTACAATTGAAACTCAATTCAAAATCAAACTGGTGGCACAACTGTTACAAAATTATGGCCATGTTTGGCTGCCCAATGGATTACGTTAAATAGGATTTATCAAATTTACTGATAAATCTGGATTTATCAAATCCCTGATCGGTGACGGGAAGGGATTACAAGTGACAGCGAATAAATCTTGCTCATGATTGGATTTACGAAATCCTGGTTTACACCTCAAAAGTGACGGAATGTGGGAGAAGTTGGATCGAATGCGCGGAAGTTGGATTTAATGGAGCATTGTATTTATTTAGTTTTTTCAGGCTAGATCTAAGCTAAATCTATGATTAAATCTTATAAATAATATGCTATCAAACACCCCTATGAGAAAAAAAATTAGTATAGTAGGATATATTGACAATTGTTATGTGGATGAAACTAAGGCTCTGTTTGGTATCGTGTTGGAGCAGCGTCGCGGCACTTTGCTGCGGCATTTTAATGTTTGGTTCGGTGTACTGCTAGCGACCAGGCACAGCCGGCAGCGATTTTGGCGAAAAGCGGTCCACGGATGGAGTCCTGCTTCTAGCGTTCGTGAGGTAGATTTCGCAGCTTGTTCCAACTTCGCCCTTTTGAGACTGGAGGTGATGAAGCGTCTGGGAAGGGAACGAGACCACAGAAACTCCCGTATCCCGTCTTTCTCATACTTCCTCTACTCCTACCAAAACGAGACCACAGAAACTCCCATTTCTCATACTTCCTTTCCGCTCCTACGAGAAACGATTGAGGAAGTTCTGTTCGCGTCATTCTTTATCCTGGCCCTCTACCAAAGCCCGATCTTCTTCTCTGTCGCGATCGAACAAACCAACACAGGCGGCCGTTTCTGACCTAGCCTTCGCCCACCCTGGCTTAAACATGACGATTCGCAGGATTTAGCAAGTCTTGGATTTATCGCCAATTGGCTACTGGAGCTTTAGGGAGGCATTTTTTGAGAAGATGAAGGAGGTATGTGATGAGTTCCTAACCTATATCCTCTCTCTATCATTCTTTAATTTTGATTCTAATGGCATCAGGTAAATATTTTTTCCTCTTTCAATGTGTTCACATTTTGATTTTGCCTATTATTCGATGCTTGAGATTTATGTTATGAGTGCAAATAACAAAATTTTGGTGTTAGATATGTAAATACATATGTTTGATAGATTATAAAGTGTATTTATTAAATTTGATTTGTATAGCTCGCACTTCTAGTGAACTATTCTATGCAAGGGCTTGGCTTATACCTAATTCAAGTTAACTCATTGATAATTTTGAAAGAGGCTTCGCCTTCCAATTTAAAACTAGTACTCTTTGTCATCATTTTTTTTTATGCCTATTGTTTACAATTTGTTGGATTTATGTTGGATTTTCCTTAATTGCCAAGCTTTTATGGATTCCATTTGAATTGGATTTTCCATTTTATTATGTACATTATTATATGTGTTGTGTATCTAAAATTTGTTATGTTTAGAAATGAATTTCTGCTTCTGAGGTACCAAATATGTGGTTGTTACAGTTATGTTTTAAACAGTTCTACTAAACAGGGGCATAATAGTCATTTTTTCAGAAACATCTCGCTTCCATAATTATTTTTACACTGTCGACCTAAATAGACAATCGAGCTTCCTCGACAGAAATCTCCCACAACGAATTTTCGCAGTAGAGTAATACTTGCAGCTGCCCCAAACATACTCTAAATGTGATATTAAAACTCCAAAAGTATAGCTCTAAAGTATCCATATGAGATATTGAATATGACGAACTTCATCTAAAACTATCTGAATAAATCCAATGAAGAAGTAGCATTGTAATAATCTCACAATCAAAGAGGAGAGCTAGTGGAAGACCACCATAAAAGTTTAAAAGGTAACATAAATTGTGAACTAAATGACATTTAACAACATATAATAGAGGCTAACAACATTAGAAAAGGTAGTAGAACAAATAGTAATAACCATAAGTAGCCGAATTTGAATAATAGTGGAAGTTACTCATAACAGGTAATTAAATCAGTGAAATAACAATGATTTTCAACATCAGATCTAAGGGCAACATGTTGGAAATATATCTGGATAACTGGTTGAGTCTCTCATAAGATTGGATATTATAATTGCTAATCGAAAAAACTAAAAAAGTATTATTATTTGCAAATTGACCCATATATTTCTAACAAAACTACCAACAAGTAGTCCGGCGCAGTTTTCAGCAAGAGTAAATATATGATCTATTCACTAGCATTTAAAATAGATATTCATAAGTTGGGCACAGAACAAAAAATAATAAATCATATATTTTTGCCTTGAAATTTGGGCACAGGACAATGACAAAGAAACTAATAACATGAACAAAACTTTTTAAAACTGGACAGATAGATAGATAGAGAGAATAGAGAGAGAAACTTTACCAACAAGACAAGGGTATAAATAATCTATTCTGAATTTTGACTAACGCATGCAAAATTTATAAGCTTCACTTTATTCATCCTTTATAAAGCATCATTGGGTCATGATGTATACATTCTTTTTTTTGTCTAACGTAAACATAGAAATATAAATGCTATAAAGCAAGACAAAATATTATGTAGTACGAGCAAAATTATAAAGCTTATAAAGTAAAATAACATCTGATCTTTGGGGCTTGTGGCCTTTGGAAATCATAAAATCTTGCGGTTGAATCTTGCAAGAATGGCAAGAATTTAGAAGACCGACCTGAGCGAACTAAATGATGAGATTTGAGAAGAGGGAACTATGAACAAATGGAGAGATAGGAATGGTGAATCTTGGTGGACTTTGCTTTTAAAAGTTTTTTGAGTTTGCGAGAGTTCTGAGGGCTTGTAGCTTCCAATCTTCCAGTAGTGAGTGCGACTCAGGGATTGATGAAGTAGGTCTTGTCCTCCTAATTGAGAGTATAGGGAAATTAGGGGATTTTGGAATAATGAAATGTGAAGCTGAGAGATATCTAAACCCTTTTAGTTTTATCGTTCCGCGCATCCGAAACCCACAATAGGAAAATTTCAGGTCAATTTTAGGTCATTTTAGTATTTGGATCAACCCAAAAATGACCTAAAAATCTAATGTGTCGAATGCTAACACATGGACCAAACTCAATAAATACATGTCGACTCTAAAATAGATTTTTTGAGTTGGGTTTTAGTTAAGTTTTCGTGTTGGGGGTTAAATTTTGAGACTCCTACCACAGCTCAAAGTTCAGTGTTTCCTTCCACCACCACACATTTGCATTGAAGTTATCAAATGTTGTAGGGGCATTGTATTAGGTAACATCAAACAAGAAACTCAATAATAAGAATAAAGTTTGTAAATTTGAAATGATCAATGTCACTAGAAAAAAATGGATCACTGTTTTGTTAAATATAACTCCAATTTAAATCAATGGGGGTGGTGGATGAGTTAGCCTCGTTTGATTCGAATTTGAATCGGATCAATCTTACTGAGATTGATTAAAATATGTTAATGATATATGTCTGTATGTACATTCAACCAAAAAATTTGTATTGAAGATAGAATATGGATCGAAAAAAATATTTGCTCGAAGGTATGTCAGATCAAAATTGATAAATTAATGTTGGCTCAACTCAAAATTGGGTCTAGCAAATCTAAAGGTTTTAATTATCAGAATGACATCTAGTTAGTTTTGAGCCTAGATAAAATCTACTTCAGATGTGTTAATTCACAACTTTAAAAGAGGGAAAGTGGATCAATGAACCAAGAAATTATGATGGGATTGTGAGATCTCTCTTTTTATCTCAAAATAAAAAATTTCTCTCTTTTTATCTCCTCATCATCCCTTTAAAATTAAAAATTTCAACTAAACTAAAATAAATTCGTCATACATTTAGTTTATCTTCAGTTCAAATTAATTTAATTATCCAATTCTAATATTATTGGATTTTTCATTATTTTATTTAATGAATAGCAAGATATCCGGAATTCAGAAATTTTTAAAACTAAAAATCAAATTAATTTTTTTTAAAATTTAATTCTAAAAATCAAATATTGCACATCTTGATTTTGTATATCCAATTAGAAGAATCTTTCGGTCCAACAATCAACACCATTGCCAGGGCTTCATTGAGCTGAGCCAAGTATATTAAATATCAAAACTTTTGATTGAATAATAAATTTTTCATGTTTAGTTCGAACTTGAGCACATTTATATATATTCATAATTGTTTTAAATTTTTGAATGATCACAGTACTTATTTTTATTTATTAAACAAATTAAAAATTCAAATAAATATTTAATTAATATACAAATTAAAATTATAAAATGTATTTAATTTTCATATAAGACAAAATCAAGTTAAAAATTGAAATTAGTAGTTGATTTTTTATATTAAATGATTAATCAAACGATTATATATACAAATAAATAAAAAATTAAATAAAATTTAAAATAACATACCTAATTTATACCAAATAATTTAAATAATATATGAATTTAAAATAAAAATTTTAAAATAATTTCCAATAATCCAAAATTTTAAAATAATTTTTTTTTTTAAAAAGTACATTAAATTAATATACAACTAAAAAAATTAATTAATTAAAATTTTTAAATAACTTATAAATATAGAACACTTCATTTAACCTTTTTGAGTTTAACACAGTTGGAATTGTTCCGGCTCATTTACAACCTCACCATGGCCTATTGTGGACTGTGGTAAAAGAATTATAACAGCGCCTACCACTAGTGCATTTCACCATTCAGTTTAATTAGAACGTAAGTACATACTCAAAGTGGATCCATAACAATCCAAAAATAGTCAGACAATCCAAAAGTCCAAACACTTCTCCGTTGCATGCAAAGCACGAGCATTAAGCGAAGCTTAAGGTCCGTTTAGCTGGTCAGTAGATTCTCAACTTTTCAACTGCAATGCTACGTCCTTTAGATCACTCATGGAAAGTTCATTGTCTGTTTTGCTTAACTGCTTGAAAACTGCAGCGGGACAATTTTTTCATGTAAAAATGACCAAACCACCCATGTTTATTAAAACTGTTTCAAATTTTTGATTTATTTATGTAAATATGAGATTAATAGACATAAAATTTTTATAAATTTTATATATTAACTAATGAAGGAATAGATACATTAATGTTGCAATCTATATTCCATATAGAAGAGATAGGAAGTCTTCATGTGATGTTAACTACTCTAGAAAGAAGTGATTAGCCAATATACACTTCCATTTCAACATAAGGATTACTGTAAATAATAGATCCTGATGCAAATAGGCAAGCAACTATTCAATATGCATTGCATGAACTTCACCATAAGGATTACTGTAAACAATATGCATTTCCTGAACTTCAGCATTTAACCAAAGCATGTAAATATGTTGCAAATTCAGTTAAGCAAGGAAAGAAATAGTCATAAGCTGCTCTATCGGTACCATCAAAGCAATCCTGCAATACTTGTAATAAATAATAGCGTGCAGTTAAGATAAAATTAAGTTCAATAGCATATAAATGCAGCGGTTATGAAGAGCTTATACCATGGTAATCCCTGAATACTTAGCACCTCCGACTATGGAATTACATAAACCTTGTCATTCCCATGGAATTCATAATCAAGCCGCTTTGATTTTGGCATGTAAAAAAGGTACAATGATCTCTAGTGGGGAAGATGCCCAAAAGGTGGGCGAGTTTCCCACTCCAAACACACGTTCAAATTGATTTACTCCATATTACTAAAGCAATGAAGAACAAAAACAATTAGATGAAAAGCCTAAATAAACTGCAGTGAGTTTTGCCATTAAGAAAAAAAAAAAAAAAAAAAAAAGCCAAACATGCCCTGAAAATTATTCCCAACTACAAGAAATAAAAGCATTTTGTACCTACCAACCATTCTCCATCATTTAAATTTAAAATTAAAAATGGTATATATAGTGTAAAGATTCCATGCAGGGGAATGAAAGAAGTAGGCTTCTCATATCCACATAATTGCAACATTAAAAATAGACCAATCCAACCAACAATTCTAAATCCGTGACAGTAGAAATAACGGTTGCCCAAAACAAATGCACAGGCCATCCAAGCTAGTCCTCTAAACCTTCAATATCACATGTTTGGAAAAGATGAGATGAGTGAGGGAGCAATTCATCTAAACCGTCAATATCACATTAAGCATAGTATAAACCTATATTCATAAATCCCTCCAATCAAGAACTATTTCAATGTAATGTATATACCATAATTTGCGTCACAAAGAGCAATTGAGTAAAGATCGTTATAAAATAGCCAACAAAAGTAATCAAGAGAACAACTAGGGAGCTGAAGCTACATAAAAGAAATAAGAAAACTTCACAAGATTTTAAAACTTCACAAGCTCATATCAATTGCTCAAGGTATAAGAAAACTTCATCAAGATTTTAAACCCACTCTAAACCCTAAACAGCGGAAAGCATTGTACTATAAAACTGTAAAGCAGAAATTTTTTCCACTTTGGGAGGATTTTACAACACCTGGACTAACAAAACACAAAAAAATCCTTCAACCGTGACATAGCATGAGAGGAGGAGGGAGAAGTCATGAAAGGAGGATGAAGAAGAGGCGTAACCGTGAGATTCGTCGGAGAGGAGGAGCGAGCAGTTTGGAGGAGCGGTATAAAGGGAACGAGAGAGCCACCGAATATTATCGGGTAGGGTAAAGAAAGACTTATCGCGGGGTAGCGAAGGTAAAAAGCCGCGTGAGAAAGCCAGGCCACGGGACCCTCTTCACGGCGGGCGTTCGAAGAATTCGCTGCGGGATTTCGACCGAATTCGGCGGGATTTCAACTGAATCTGCGTCCGCTCTCGCTGCGCTGTGCCGCACCACACCCAAAACACCAAACCAAACACACCCTAACTGTAACTACACATTGTACTTTCTAAACGTAACAAATGTTACCATTAACAAACTAAGATATTAGTATACAGTAAACAAATCCAGGTAAAAGCGAAATGCATTTAAAGACTAATAATTAAATCAGTGAAGCCTGAAGTACTGTAATGGGCAATCCATTTTTTTAAAACAGAACCGCATAAAAGCACAGTACAAGAGCAAAAGCCAGTTTTTATACCCCAGATGAACACCAAATACAAACTTCTCCATTGACATGACTATATTTCCAATTTTTCGAAATCCCAATTAAGTTGTTTTAATCTCCTCGAATCTTCGTCCCAGTGAAGCATATAATAATTAATGGTTGTTTTCACTGTTTTAGTCAACCATTGGAACAACTACAGGGAATGGTACTCCTTTTTCTTCCTTTGTGCTCTAAATAGCTTGTCTAAGTCGAAAATTTGTTATGAAAATCTGAATTATGGATACTTCATTAAATTTAAGTTTGTTCTTAATCCTCCTAAATAATACTATAACTTACAAGCTCATTGGATTGGCCTTGCCAATGCGAACCGTGATTCTGGATTTGTTGACATCAATAACTCAATTGGGATTGCATCTGATGGAACGGGAATGTTGAGCCCTGGCTCAAATAGGCCTGTCAAAGAAAGTTGCTTAGGATCACAAATAATTGGAGCCATAATTCAGAGGGAACTATCAACATTATAGGAACATTTTTTTTCTTTTTTCTTTTTTTTAATGGCCTCACCAGGAGACAGGTTTTGTGCACCATATAAAGACTTTGCTAAGGGATTGGATGCCCAGTGATTGACGGCAACTCTACTTGTGGGTTGGAATCCAATTAATTTTCCATCTTTAGTCAGGACTGCCTGAAAAAATGGAGCATGAAAGGGGTCATTAAATAAATAAGGTTGCTTCTGCGTGTTATAGTTGACAAAGATAATGTGAACCAAACAACAAAATTAATAATAAAAAGATTGAAAAGAGGTCTTCAATAAAATATATTGGTATTATCATTTTACACACACATTTTTGTTCTGTTTCTTGGCAACTTATCTATGCATGAAAAGGTTTATTTCACTTTTTTAAAGTTAAAATAGTGGTATTTTTATGTGATCCGAAAGATTTGGGTGGTATAAATGCAAGAAATAAAGTTCAGCTGTAAGGTATGTAAATAAATAAAAATTCAGTGGTATGTAAATGCCCCAAAGTATTTTTTGAACGAAGAAGACTTCACTGGATAACCAAAAACTTTCTTGCTATTACTGCAAAGAGTGTTATTTTTACACGGAGCTTTCTAGCCTGGCCCACACAAATAAATAATTTTGAAATTAATTTCGAACCATCTTAGCATAGGAATACTAACTACAGAGCAGCATATCATTTCTACTAAACTCTAGGTAGTGTGTCATGTCTCACAGTGTAGCAAATCACAAAAATCTCATATGAAAAATATGCCTCTAAATATTTTGGCTTAGCGTTTGAACCATTCTTTTTCAAGTAATAAATAAAGAGTAAGGTGTCAAAATTAGTCCTCTGATTATTGATGGGAGATCAGTTTAGTTGTCGAGTCTATAAAAATGTCAACTTAGTCTTCAGACTCTTTTAATATGAGCTAAAATGATCCGCATAAATGACCATTTCAACCTCTATTAAAAGATTTTATGGATTAATCTGACACTTCTATAAACTCTAGGAATAAAATGAATTCCAGTAAAGAGTGAGGGGGCGATTCTGATGCTTTTCAAGTGATAAGTAAATTATCAGAAGTACCTGGTAACTAGCGATATCTGGAGCAGTTTTCTGCAACTCCTGGTCTCTAGCTGATGAAGGATAATCCACACTAGGGGACATCTCTGCGTGACTTTCTGAGCTTGAGCCACCAGGAATTGGAAGAACATCACTGGAGATGGCTTCCATCACTAGGCCCTCGTTTCTCAAGTAACTAGGAAGTGCCCCAGTCCAGACACCTATATTCTTGTCAATCATTAAATCCTCAGACCAACCAAGCTCATCTTTTATCTTATTGATGATTGCGACGCACAAAGCTTCTAGCTATTTGATAAAATAATTTGGAATTAGACAATATATCTTCAATTGAAAAGGGCATTTAAGATATAATTAACATTCTAATTTTTTAAAGTAGTCCAATTTCATTGAATTGAAATGACGGACCTAGAGAGCAAATACACAAATTAAAATGCTGAGGCAATCCAGAAACTTTGACGAATAACATTATCCTTGAGATTTTCTAGCAAGCTTTTACATTATGTTCTTGATCCTCAGTTTCATTCAACGTCATTATTAGCATTTTCCCAACTATTTGTAGTCAGTTTTTATAGTTTTACACGACTTATGATATGTGGATTTACAACTGCTATGTCGGCCTTATTTCAACAAAATGATAACGCACTCTACTGAAGTGGGGCAGATGACTTTATCCTGGGGATCCATAAGTCTAATGGCTTCAATCCAATTGAGAAAAAAAACAACACAAACAATCATCTCTACAAATATTTAAAAAAAAAAATTGCCAGAAAGAAAATAGGTTGTGTTTCTTTCAATAATGGATTTAGATTTCACATAAATATAAGAGAAGCTCTACATGCTTTTCTTGCATTGATAGTTAAAAAATTTCTCAGTGAATGTTTTGTTCAATACTCGCATGGTGATTTAAGAATATCATTTTTTTTCATTCTACTTTGTCCAGCTAATGTTGACTACTTGGGTATTAAGTACCCATCAAGTAGTTGGCCTAATGGTATTCTTATATGAAAATATATAGCCACTATCAAAGCCAAGGCCAAATTGTAGCATTAATACTTAACGTACCTCACTATTCCCAAGAGCATTGAGACTGCTGCAATTTACTTTTGATATTGAATGAACATTTTTCACTTCTGAAATTCTTATTGCATGTTTTGGCCAACAAAGCCGAGCAAGAACAGCAAAAATCATAATAGCGCATCCACCAGCAAACACAGCAAATAATAGTTTCCATGGTGTGTTCTGCAACATAAGACCGGTGCAGAAGAACATTAGTGATAAGCTTCATACTTTCAGTTTCAAAATAAAAGATAAACTTGATGTTTCAGCGTTGCTAATTTATCTTCGGGATAATTACATATAGACCACCCAAAACATTGATATTTACAAATTAACCACCAAGGTGATTTTTTTGAACTACCTAACCGATGTATTTACGCTTGCCACAATCAAACCATTGAGAATTTGATAAAAATGAAAAATATGGGTTGGGATTTTACCATGAATTTTGATATTTTAGTGATAGTTTGAAAAATGGATGAAAGAGGGTAGGGTAGTTGATTTGAAAATAGCAACTTTCGGGTGGTCACTATCTAATTGCCCTTTTATTTTAATGTAAACACTGATTTCTTATGCAACGATGGAAACAAGCCTTGATATCTGAAAATGCTCGAAGAGAGTTACAGTAACCAAAAAAGAACTTCAAGGAGAGGAATGGCATTACCTTGCGCTTTAAGGTGATTGGGGCTTCTGTAAGCAAGTCGCAAAAAAGCTGTTTGTTTGGCATTGTATAGCGATCTTCATAAAACATGTCAAGAATATTTGCTAGTTCAACCTACAGCTCTTAAAATACAAGATTGATCAATTAGAAATTTAACTAACTTCCAGCATAATAAAATATATTAATAGACTAAGCAAGAAAAATGAAAAATCAACAGTAGAAACAAGCAAAAGGCCTATTTGGGAAAATTATTTATATATTTATTTATTTTGAAAAGATGTTTATATAGTTTATTTTTATATATTTTTATTTTTTTGTTATTAAAACAAATCAACTTATTTTTAAAAACACTAAAGTTGTTTTGCGTGCTTTTAAAAATAAGTTAATTTATTTTCAAAATGTCAAACGTGTTTACTTTAAACATAAACAAAACAAAATAAAAAACATAATAGAAAACAAATAGACAAAAATGATCCCAAATAAATATATATATATATATATATATATATATATATATATATATATATATATATATATATATATATATATAATAAAAGCAGGCATACAAAAATAATTCAGGATTTTTTTTTTACTAAAATACCCAGTTTAATTTGGAGCAACACCAATTTGCGAGTCATCAGAATTACATCATCTACAAATCTCCAATTGAAATTTTTTTTCTACCAAGAACAAAAAAAAAATTTGTTTATGGGCAAGTAATTTTGCTCAAAGTCTGAAACTTGATTTGAGTTTTGAGCTGATTCAAAATTGACTCAATAGATTTGAGCCCATTTGTTAAATTCTTAACTGTGTGTGTATATTAATAGAGAGAGGCTTGTGCAATCAAGCCGCAAGGGCGGAACCAAGATCTTACTTAACTTACCCCTCTAGACCAATATGTGAAGGCCTACGACAATGAAGAGCAAAATGATATTTCAAGAGGGGCAAAGGACTAAATTGCCCTCATACAAATAAAATCTAAATACATCCCCATTTTCACTTTTTTTAAAAAAATTATTTAAGCATCGTCTCCAACAATATCAATTTGTCAATTTCTAAAATCCCGTCTTAAGCATGTAGGGTGTCGTTCCGTTCAACGAGTTTGCTCAAGACAGCAAAACAAAAAGGAGCAGGAGCTCAGGTGGGAGGGCCATTGGCTGGACAATTGGCTACTGAGTGCGATCAAGAAGGGTGAAGCGAGGAAGGATTTGGTGAGATGCAGTGCGGCTCAGGGTGTGCAAAATTGTGAGATGTGAGACGGCCTAACATGGCATCTAGGTCGTGCGAGAGGCACAGAGCCGAACCTAGCAGCAATCGTTTGATTTCTTTCCAGTATTTAGCAAAATTTCTCATTTATTTCCCTTCTTTTGTCATTTCCTATATATGCGTTGTCATAGGATTTGGATGACAGTCTTGGCATGAGTTTATTTAGAACATTTGTCATGGTTGTGATCAGATTTATTTAAGGGTTTGGGTCAACTCTGATATCATTTGGTATCCGAGCTAGTCTAACCCTAGTCATATTTTAAAGTTGCCCCACCCCCCCCCCCCCAAAACCAAAAATCTTTTCCCTTCCATTCCCACTCAAGTCATCCCTCCATCTCCCTCCATCTCTACCTACAACTAAACCCTAGTTATGCCATCAAAGAGACAATTGTCAGAGACATGATCAAGAGGAACAACCATGATGTTGTTCATGAGAAATCCATAAAGAGGTTTCTAGAAAATTTCTAAAGTAGATATATTATGGGAAACCGTCCAACTGCAATAGAGACTTGCCGCTATTGAGAGGAGACCACCCAGAGGGGTCACCTAAACTCCATTCTATTCTAAAGATGAAAGACTAATACCCCGAAGATTTGACATGAAATATTGGAGAAGTCAGAATTTTGAAGTAAAAATGGATTTGTCATGTTTTGAAGACTACATGGATCCGGACAAATTCATTGCGCAGTTTTGGACATTGGGATGTCTTTGAGTGCTAGGACGTTCCACTGGACAAAATTGTGAAATTAGCCACTAGCAGTTAAGGAAGAGTGTATCTTTTTAGTGAGAGAACTTGAAGATTCTTCGAAAACGAAAAGGGAATAGTAAAATTACTATCCGGTCTTAAGATGAAATGAGAAATGCAGCGATATTATGTATCGGTTCATTACAATATAGGGAGTTCATACCCCAACTTCAAAAGTTAAAAGTAATATCAACGAATGACTGCCACATCTTACAAGCAAAGTTCAAACCCGTGATCAATTAACAAGAGTACATCCAACGGAACATCCAAGTTGATCTCGCCTGAGAAAACACTAGTTCAGAGTAGAAAACAAGTGGAACTAATGTGCATTCCCAAATCAATCCCAACCAAAAAGTGTTTAAAGTGTCATGGATTCGGATATTTTAATTTACCAGGAGAATGATTTCTTTCATTGATCAAGGAGCAGGTGAACAAATAGATAGTGACAGCAGAAAGGACAAAGACCTCAGAGATGAGCCTCAACTTTAAGTCGATGAGAAAGAGACGTTAGTTATTCAAGAGAAGCCCGATACTCTGACTAGATTAGTCGAGGCTATTCTAAAAGATAGTGAGTCCGAGTTATAAGCATTCATGTAGAGTATGATAGTGTGATGCCTCTAATTTTTTACAGACATTGAGAGAAACATCAATGAAACTAGCATTGAATGTCTAAATGGCCATGAGAAGCTGATACCAAACATATGGAAACCCCAGATAAGAGAATTTCAAGCTTTTCAAATATATAGTCTGTTTTCTTAGTTGCGGCAACCGAATAAGGTACAAAATGATAGAAATGAGACACTTTTGTCTCACTTCTAAGACTTTAATGTAGTCAATTGGGTATTAAAATTAGTTAAGTACTGTACCCACCGACAGATAATCAGACAAAATTGATGAATCATAGCATAAAAAATTGCCTTAGGATCTATGGGGAAAAGACCATCCAACAATGGGATCCAATTCTTATCATATAAGAAGCATCTCCCGAGTGATTGCTATTGAGAGCTGTCTAGCCTGCCATAAATTTAGTCTCAAAATAGAATTCTTCATACATACTTGCTTATCAGATACAATCAAACAAGTACGAGTGGAAGAAGTTAATTATAGATTTAGCGGCTCGAGATTTGGTTCGTGAGGATATCCATTTACTTACAGTTTCAGTTTTAGTAGTGTCAAAAGAGGACAGATATCCATTCTATCAGGATGCGCTTTGGAATGATAATGCTTATATTATTGACTTACAGGGACATTGTAACAGTTTTGCTAGTTTCAATGTGCCTGATCTGACTCCATGTTTTGAGGAGAAAGAAACTTTGACGGATGAGGTCGAAGCTTTCCTAGCCCTGGGAAACTAATGTCGGTGTCTCCCGCTATTAAATCCAACGTGGCTCCCAGCTCACGTGAGAAGCATAGACAAGAACCAAGAGACAATCATTCAATTTCTTTCCAACTTATAACAAGTTTCTTCCATTTTAGCCATTTCCTTTATATGTGTTGAAATAAGATTTGGATGACAGTTTTGGCGTGAGTTTGTTTTGGACAACTGCCAACATCCATTTTCTCCATTCGAGAGTTGTATCCAAGTCGCTCTAGAGGTGGCGATTTTCTTCCCTATCCCCTTCCAAATCCTCCTCACATCGCTCTCGATCAACCTTTATTGCTGAGACTGCCCTCGAACAACCTCCGTTATTGTATTCACTGCAACTTTCTTAATTCCGACTGGATGTCTGTTCGAACAGGACATACACATAGACATACATACATAAATACATACACATACCTACAAAAACAAATACAGCAGACACATACAAATGTACACACATACAGAAGCCATACAAAGAATAGACAGACGGACGGACAGACAAAAACACACCCAGACACACAAAAACACACCCAGACACACATACATAGAATAGACAGACATGCACGCATGTACGTACGCAGGTGAGCACGCACGCGAGCCCGCACACGGGTGCACGCAAGCACGCACACGGGTGCATGCACGTACGCACGCGAGCACATACTAACCCGCAGACATACATACATACACATACAACAGACATACACATACACACATACAGAAACACATACAGAGAGTTGGCAGACAGACACACAGACACGTAGAAACACAAAAACACACACAGACAGAGAGGAAACAGACATGCATGCACGCAAGCACGCACACACACAGAAAGACCCACACACACACATACATACACACAAACATACATACATACACACATACATAAAGACATACATACAGAAACACACATACAAACATGCACACACACATGCGGACACACATACATAAACATACATACAGGCATGCAGACGCATACATACATATACACAGACACACATACATACACATATACAGACGGAAATACGGACATACGGACATACAGACATACATTTAGACATATACACATGCAGACACACACACACACATACAGACACACACACACATACACACATAAACATAAATACACACATGCAGACATACATACACACTACACACACAGACACACACTATACACACACATACATACACAGACACATACAGACAGACAGACAGTCATACATACATACAGACATACAAACATACATACGCACACAAACACAAAAACACACACACACAGAGAGAAACATATATAAAACAAACATATAGACACATACAGACACACGAACATATAGAAACATGGACACACACACACATGCGTACCCCCCAAGGCACACCCATACACACATAGACATGCGGACACAAACACGAACATACACAGACACACACACACACACACACATGCATACACATATAAGCATGTACATATACAAACACATTGTTGACCTCATTTTCGATAAGGTCTAATTCTTCCTCCTAGAGCCTAGGATCTAGCCTTAGGACTCTCTTATTTGACCATCGTAGATGACTAGTAACGGGACCTTCCCTTATAAAAAACTCAAACCGCCTCTTGACTTTTTTGTGAAGCCTCATATGAGTGGTCCTAATAACTAAATTGTTAGTTGCAAGAGCTAAGGACCAGCATATGGAGGCCCAAAGAGTGTTCTCATAGGGTTTAAAATCTTCAGGAAGTCCTTCATGACTTTCATACATTTGCGCACGCAAATCGATGAATTTGTTCGAACGGCCCAGGATGACGAAACAGACTATGCCGGTGCGTCCAGAACGTCGACTTTACATGAAAAAAACACCCATATTGCTATAATTCCGCCACGAATAAATGACACACAAATCGATGCACTTGTCCGAACAACCTCATATGACGAAACGAACTGCGCCAATGGGTCCGAAACGTCGACTTTACTTAGGGGAGACATCCATTTTGCTATGATTTCATAAACGTGCGAAAATTGCACGAATCGGGACTTTTTTTAACATTAAAATATTTTTAAAAAAAAAAGACTTTCATAAATCCGTAACTTAATCTCTTGCTCGCGCCTCTCCCCTATCCGCCCCGACACTTCTTTTCTCTCGTTCACTTGTGGCTCTCTTCTCTTCTTCGCGAGCCTGATCTCTATTCTCCCTGCTCGGTCCAGCCACGCGAGATGGCTCGCCTGCGCCTCCTGGTTCGATCGCGAACCCTAGCCAAGCCTGACGCCTCCCTCGAGCTCTGCTCGACCGAGCAGCTCGCGAGTAGCGAGCTGCCTCCTGGCTGAAGCTTCTTCTCCAGGCAGCATTCTCTCCCCCTAAATGCGACTCTTCTCTCCCGATACCTCATTCGGGCATCTCGACGGTTGTAGGTGGCTACTCCCGCCTATAAAATTCTTGCTTAGGCTTAGGTTAAAGGTTGTTGAAAATTTTTAAGAAGGGGAGGTGCTGCCAATTTGCTCTGTGATTCATGTGATTATTCCTTTTCCCTTAGTTTCGGATTTGCTAGAGCTTTGTTGTTGAAATTGTGGCAAATTGTTGAAGCTCAAAAGGAGGGGAAAGTGCTGCAGGTTTCGTTCCGTGAGCTTGTATCTGGTGTTTTTTTTTTTCTTTTCCTGCTCTTTTGGCTTTGAGTTGGACGAAACTTGTGCTATTAAGGCCTAGATTTATTGTTGTGGCTATCAACAAGTAGGTAAGCCTCTCTCCTTCTAATTTCTTCTAAAGTCTCTTATTTGGTTGAAGATTCCTAAATGAAACCCAATGCAGTCCACGTTTGGACTAAATCATCTTTATTAAACCGATGATCTTGCGGGAATATGCCGCAAAATGCAAAATAATCTTGTAGGGGTTGTGGGAGGAACATAAAACTAAATCTTAAGATAAGTAAAATGTCATTGTGGCCTGGTTTTGGTTCTACTTTTAGGACAGCAATTTTCTTTAAAATGTTCGTCCAAAGTTTTTCATTCCAGTTAGAATTGGGAATACCACCAATACCACCAATTACTTTGTTGCTAATGGAAAATCTGAAAGCTTATGTGTTGTTTACAAAAATCTGAAAATTCCTACATGTTATTTGCAAACTTTGGAAGTTTGTGATGCTTCACTTTCATGGAAATCTGAAAATTCCTACATGTTACTTACAAACTTTGGAGAGTTGTGATGCTTCACTTTCATAAAACCTGAAGATTTGTGGTGCTCACATTGTAAAAATCTAAAACTACTTGGTGATTGTTTTGCAAAAATCTGAAACTTTGGGATGTTAAGGTGGTACATTTTGCAAAATCTGAAACATGTGTGACACATTTGCAAAATCTAAAACATGTGTGACACATTTCACAAAATCTGAAATATATGAGAGCTTTATTTTGCAAAAAATCTGAAAATTTGGGATGTTAAGTTGGCACATTTTGCAAGATCTGAACCATGTGGCACATTTTGCAAGATCTGAACCATTGGTACATTTTACAAAATTTGAAATATATGAGGGCTTTATTTTGCAAAAAATCTGAAACTTTGGGATGTTGTGTGACACATTTTACAAAATCTGAAATATATGAGGGCTTTATTTTGCAAAAATCTGAAACTTCTTGGTGGTCTTTTTGCAAAAATCTGAAACTTTGGGATGTTAAGGTGACTCATTTTGCAAAATCTGAAACATGTGGCACATTTTACAAAATCTGAAATATATGAGGCTTTATTTTGCAAAAATCTGAAACTTCTTGGAGGTCATTTTGCAAAAAAATCTGAAACTTTGGGATGCAAAGGTGGCACATTTTGCAAAATCTGAAACATGTGGCACATTTTACAAAATTTGAAATATATGGCGACTCATTTTACAAAAATCTGAAACTTTACTTGGTTATTGTTGCAAAACTTGAAAGGTGTGATGTCTCATTTTACAAATATTTGAAACTTTAATTTGCCTATGTTACAATATTTGAAAGCTAGAGTTGCTCTTTTACAAAAATCTGAAGTTTTATTTGGCTTATGTTGCAAAATCTAAAATGTTTGGTGGTTCATTTTACAAAAGATTTGAAACTTTACTTTGCCTGTGTTGTAAAATTTAAAAGCTAGAGTTGCTCTTTTACAAAATTCTGAAGCTTTATTTGACTTATGTTGCAAAATCTGTAAGATTTAGTGGCTCATTTTACAAAAGATTTGAAACTTTCCTTTGCCTATGTTGCAAAATTTGGAGACTAGAGTTCCTCTTTTACAAAAATTTGAAGCTTTATTTGGCTTATGTTTCAAAATCCGAAAGGTTTGGTAGTTCATTTTACAAAAATTTGAAAGCTTTTATGTTAATTTGTAAAGTTTTGAAAAGTTTATTGCTTCTCTTTTAAAAAAATATGAAATGTTCTACGTTAATTTGCAAATGTTTGGAAGTTTTATTGCTTCTCTTTATGGGAAATGTGAAAGCTTTTATGTTAATTTGCAAAGTTTTGGAAAGCCTTATTGTTTCACTTTATGAAAAATCTGAAAAGTTTAAATGTTATTTTTTGAGTTGATTTGTCGTAATTTTGAAATCTTTAACTGCCACTTTCTTTAGATTGTTTTTTTGAAAGGGTTGTAAATGTTTAAATGTCACTTTCTTTGGGTTCATTGGTTGCATGTTTTGAATGAGCTTCAAATCAATTCTTTTGGGCTGATTTGAGCATTATTTTGAAAGAATTTAAACATTTTTTTTAGGGCCGACCCACTTACGGTTTTGCTCTTTGTTTGGCTATCTTTTTATTTAAGTGGGTCAGTCTCTTTCTTTTTTTATTTGGTTTTGTTTTCTTTTTTCTTGCAACGATTAAGTCAAAAATAGAGAATTTCTGATTTAATTGAGAAGCACTTAAGAGACATTTGAGTAGTTGGAAAGCTCTTAATCGAGGATAGAACACTTAAATCACTTCAAGCGCAAGTCATAGTGTAGGTTTCCTAGATTTTAGGAGCACACCTTAGCTGAGAGCTTATCTACCTAATCCACAGTGTATGCTTCCTAGATTTTAGGAGCACACCTTAGGCGAATCCATCTACTTAATCCACAGTGCATGCTTTCTAGATTTTAGGAGCGCACCCTAGGTGAGAGCCAATCTACATAATCCACAGTGTAGGCTTCCTAGATTTTAGGAGCACACCCTATGTGAGAGTCTATCCACCTAATTTTCAAATAGTGAAGCTAGACACTCGATCCTAATTCACAAACTGATTAAGACACTGTATAATAAGGATACACTGAGAAGTAGTTCACGCTTCCTTAATTAAATCAATTGTGAAATTCTCATAATGACTTAACCTACAGGAAAATCCAATGCTCTGGGATTTGAGCCTGAACCTTATACTCAAATCCTCCTGACAATTGAGGATATTCCCAATGTCACATATAAATCATCTCCGCCAATCTTTTATATGTGACATTGTATCTTGTTTTATTCATTTGTCCTTTTTATGATTTGTTTTGAGTCTTTGTGAGTCATTTTCAGTTTTCCTTGGGCTTCTTATATGCTACTTCGCCATTTAGCCTCTTATACATAAACATATGTTTGTTATGCTAGTAAACTTATTTGCTATACTTTTACCTGCAATGTCAGTTCCATTCACAGGTATAACAATAACACGAATTCTAGGTACCTAAAGTTTATAGTATATTTATAGTATTTTACTACACTTTATTTTACTGTCTCTTACTGCTTCATTTTACTATACATTCTACTGCTTCCTTTTAGTATACATTTTACTGTTTTCTTTTAGTATACATTCTACTGCTTCTTTTTAGTATACATTCTACTGCTTCCTTTTAGTGTACATTCTACTGTTTTCTTTACTGCACCTTATTATAATATTTTGTATGTTTTAATTAACTACAAAACCTTTAGGATATATTCTAGTTTAGGAGATACACAACAACAAATCACAAACTTAACAATATTATACATTCACATATAAAACACAAAATCTAAAACTGCTACTACATGGAGAATGAAACAAGTTCTCGTGGGCAGCAAAACGAAGGATGCAGCAGATGGAAGAGGGTGATCTACAATAACAGAGTGAGTCTACAACAACTAAACATTTCTTTTAGTTTAAATAACAACAAACTCATAGGATTATGAGGTAGTTTGCTTAGTGCGACATAAATACTCACATTATTCTTTAGGCTTTTGAGTAACCCTATCGTGCAATCTAAGTCCTAACACTTTTAGAATTCCTAGGTTGTCTGACGGTACGTTGTAAACCCTCCTATCCTTCTAGGCTATTTGCATGATCAGATATCCTGTGAATGTAAATCCTAAATTCTAAAATAAATTTCAGGATTAAACTTTAAATAACATCATTTTAAAGACATAAGACCAAATAATATGATAGTTGGGAGGTCACCGAGGTTTTCCTCGAATCTGTGGCTTCCCCTACTCTTCTCTTCTTTGGATTCCTGAAAATGATTGTTTCTACTTCAGTCATTCCCTTTTGATTTTCTCACGTCCAATCATGAAAACCTGAACTTTGAAAACCTTGAAAATATAACCACTGATCTTAATCGAGAGTTTTCTTAGGTGACTTCAATTATTTAAGATGTAATTAACTATAGTGGTTTGCCTCTACAAGGAACTTAGAACCCAAGTAAAATAAACTCTATCTAATCCTTATATTAGGTAGGGAAACTTGTCGGCCTCACAAAAGGTTTTCGCAGATCAAACGGATATCACAAAACTCTTTAGTTTAGGTGTTTAAGCCTACTATCAAATGATATGTCTATCCTTTGGGATAGTATATTGCTCGTGGTATTATGCTCGACTATCCAAACTATCAAACATGTGAGACCCGTTTGGTCTCATATATTTTTAAAATTAAAATACTATTTTTCAAAATCATAATTATCCACATATCTATGAATATTTTATTTTAAATTTAGTTTAAATCATTAAAAAAAATTGGCCGACACACATACATACATACAAACATTTATATATAAATACATACCTAGAGACAAACATACACAAAAATACAGACATGCAAACAAACAAATTGACACATACATACAGACAAAGATACATACAGACAGACAGACAGACAGACACAAACATACATATACAAACAGACAAACACATATACACACACACACATATACACACACATACATACAGACATACACACACAGCCACACACACAGACACATGCACACACACACACACACACACAGTTAGACATACAAATAGACATACATAAACTCACATATAAACATTAATACATACATATACACTACATACATGCAAACACATACACAGACACAGACATACACATACACAGACATACAGACAAACATACAGACAGACATACAGACATACAGACATACAGACACATACAGACAACATTCATACAAACACATACAGAACACACGTACAGACATACAAACAAACATGCATACATACATGATATATACACACAAACATACGGGCATACATACATGCATACAAACATATAGGACACATACAGACATACACACAAACATATAGACTTGGATGTATACACACACGGATATAAAGACATACATACATACAGATGGACAAACATATAGACATACATACAGATGAACAAACATACAAACATATACACACGCACAAACACATACATATAGATATATACATACATAATACAAACACACCTTAAGTGAGAGCCCATCTACTTAATCCACAGTGTATGTATATGTATATGTATATGTGTGTGTATATATATATATATATATACATATTTGTGTGTGTGCGCCACATCTTTGGCCTGTTGATTAGCGAGGTTCTCTGTAAGTCTCCTCGTGGCCCTTTGAATGCAGGTGATCGAAATTATAAGCACATGACTTTAGGCCTCATCATGGGCTGTAGCACATAAGGAATAGGTATTTGGGCCTCTGCCAAATACCAATTCTTTTTTTAATATATATATATATTTGAAAAGTCAAAGGGCTAATATATACATAAATGTTGTATGAGAGAGCCCAATAAAGTCACTCTACCCACACGGTACAACACATACGAAAGCCCCAAAAAGACAAGATACAGATAAACCCAAAAATAAAAAACTTGCAGAAAAAAGTAGCTAGGGACAAGCCAATTTAGTCATGTCTCTGTCTCTAGTTCTAGGAATGGAGTAAGCTAACAAATTGTTGAGTTTCGTGACATTACTCGAGATAACCAATGTATCATCCATTAAGTTCCTAAGCTCGAGTTGACCTCCATTCTTCTTCTTCCCCCTAGATGTGTAAACCTGTCATTCCTCGTCCGAATACTGGTTCATCTGATCAGTGTGGTCAACAGATTGTTGGGCATGTATAAGCGGATGAGCCATTTGCTCCTGACTAACAGTAACAACATGCTCATTCTGAAGAGGTGGTAGAAATGTTTCATATGCACCCAATGCTTCCTAAGGATGAGGAGCTTCAATGCTCTCCTGATTATTGGGCCGAACATTGTCCTTTGTAGGTAAGAATCATGCAGTATTGTTTTCAACAAGAATTGGAGCTGTAGGTTGCCCAGTTGAACTATCCGCCAACACACATAAATCGCAAAAACATAAATGGTATTCTCAAGGGGGTCTGCGGTAGAGGGAGGGAGAGGTGACGAAGTTTCAACCAATGTTTCAATAGTCGGTGGATTGCACTCAGGAGTGGAGGGGGGACGTATGAATTGAGACAGACCCAATAGTATTTTTACTTGGAGGTTTTAAATGAGGATGCAAATGATAATATTGAGAATAGGAGTGTCAAACATACGACAGTAGGTGCAATAAAGTGAGATCTGTTCGAGTTCCACCCGTTGCCAAAAGCCCTGATGTTGTAAGTCAATCCAGATCTCCCCCGGAAAAGATAGAGTAATATCTCGTTTAATCAAAATTTTGGCTTCAGAAGGCCGACTCAGATTAACTGTAGAAATATCAGTTTTGAGGGGTTTACCATATACCATAGCTAAGGAGAACTCTTGATTGAAAAGGTAGAACTTCAAACCCGGGAAGCAGAACCAAATAAGAATGGTAGAAGGTTCAGTAAGAGGGTCAAAATCGATCGTCCATTTTAAAACCTTCATCACACGGTTATCTATTCTAACAGTCTTCTCGTAATAAATGGGCATAGTCTTCATCATATGATAATTGTATGAGAATATGTCGACCGTCTAGTTTACCAATTTTACAATCTCCTTTCAGCTTCATTTGCTCAAAATCCTTTCAAATTAGATCGAGTTTGGGGGTTTCCATAAATGAACTTAACAACTAAGACTAGCCGGTAGGATGCAACTAAGGTGAAGATCTCGGCCTCAGAGAAAGATTGTAGGCTTATTATTTTTATGGGATGCTATTTTAAGGAATATAGTGTCAACGCCAAGCGCGAAAACATCGTGGTATCGCTGCGAAAACATATTCGAAAAAGAGGCGCAAGCGGGGTTGTCACCGGCAAGGGAGGCAGCGTAGGAACGAAGCCCCAAGGCCATCACCGCGGCCAGAGTCTGCAAATAATGCAAAGCCCACTATCAGGGGACTGCATCAAGAAGGGCCGAAGGCTCAGCAGAAGCCTTTCATTGTCGAGCGGAAGAGAAGGTCGTGCGATCAAGACTGGCAGAAAATCATCGTCATCGGGCAGGAAAGGAGACGACGTGCGAGCAAAACCATCGTCGTCGGGTAGGAAGGAGATGACGTGCGAGCAAAACGAAGGAGAAAAGCCCTTCTTCGTCGGGTACGACAAAACCGAATGATGCGAATCTTCGTCGTCGGAGACGCGCAGCTTGTGGAGTGAAGCCGATAGTTTCAAAGCAGGGAATCGCCATCGACCAAAATCCTAGCAGAGTAACCCGCCGCCAAATTAAAAAAGATGGACAGCAACATGTGTCTATCCACCCCGTATGTGTTAATTCGACCCAAATGGATTCGAATCTAGGACAGGGAGGACTTACGCCAAAACTGTCATCCAACAAGCCACCAATTGCGCGCGCGCGCACACACACATATACATACATACAAACATACATACATACATATATACATATCTACCTACATTTTAAAAAAGAAATGGTATTTGGCATAGGCCCAAATACCGATTTACTTATGCGTTACAGCCCTATGACAGAGGCCCAAACTTGTGAGAGACATACTCATTCGAGTTATTCCAACTCAATGGAAAAAAAAATTATGTTTGCACCATTTTTATGCAGGTAATTTGAAGACCTATGCGAACATTTTAAGCACGATGGGTTGAAGACCCCGTACTACAGCAGTGTCGCATGACACATATCATGCACACCTTTTTAGGCGTGGTTAACAGACCTAATCCATCTGTTGATGTCTCTCGTACACAAGAGAGACGTCGGGAGACAATTTTTTTTGAAATGTTAAACCTCGATGATGGCTGTGATGAGTGAAAATCTCAGCCAAAGGAGTTAACTTCTAAATTAAGTATCATATCAAGTTTTCAAAATGACAAACCAATATATTTAATTAAAAATGTTTCAAAAGCTTAAATCAAACCTTATCCACCCTCTAGAATAGTTTACCGAAGATACAAACTATAATTAATCTCAACTCACAAGAAGATCACATCGAATGTATCATTATATCACACTCAAAATAAATCTACGCCATTAAATATATGATTGGAGTCTTTTGTCCGCATGATTTAACTCAACCGTTCTATAAAAAAACAGCGGTACGACTAAGTTCTTTGACTGGATAATTTGGGCTAGCATATTGTTTGGAGTTTAAGATGCACAAAAGTGAGTAATTTTAATAAAAGACTATAAACTAATCCAACTCAAGATGATTAATTTCCTAGCAAAGAATTAATAGCATAGATTAATCTTTGTTAGGGTATCAAAAAATTTTACAGTTTGGAAAATGAAAAAGCTTGTAAAAATTAGCCAACATTAGGATGACGGGCAACACTTTGGCTAAACCCCTTGATACATCTTTCCTCCTTGAACCCCTTTATCATTCCCCGTGCATCCTTGCTCCTTGTGCCTCTAGTTTTAGTAATTGACGTCTTCGGTAAAGAGAGAATTTTGAAAAGAAAAAAAAAGGAGATTTAATTATGGTGAAAGGATAGCAGAATTTTTAGGACTGATAAAAATCCCATTAATGAAGTTCATCACAAAGGACCCTATCTATAAAGGTAGAAAGTCTAATAAAAACAAATCAAAATTTATAAGATCTAACAAGCAATACTCTTATATGATAACCATAAACCCTATTCAAATCCCCAGAATTAAGGAATTAGATTATGAATTGACAAATCCATAGATTTCCCTTTAATTCGCCAATCAAAGAGGGAGCATTTCACGAGGTGATTTGTGAAAAATAATTTCTCTGCTATGATTAATGCAACCATCCTTCTCTCATCTCGGAAGAAGTGGCGAGTAGCATTGGCTCACTTAAATTGGTTTTTCCATCCGTCCTAGAAATTTCATGGTGCAATTTGCATTTGACACCTTTAACATCAGCTTTATAACACTCCACCATGTATTCATCAGTTCCAGAATGAACTTTAGGATGATTCATAAACTTGACTGCGTCTGGATTTTTTAGATGACTTTGTTTGATTGAAGCTGGAGCCAACAACGGATCGATTTGGCTCTTTTTATAGGAACTCATCAGTTGATAGCATATCTATAAATAGACTCCAAGATGAGATATCTCATAATAATAGCTAGACTATTAACTTCACTTTATATATACTTCCCTAACTGAGCACAATCAAATGGCACAACACAACAAAAACACCAGATAACCACCTAAACAAACAATATGCAAACATTTAAGAAAATAGACACACAACTACAATAGCTTACAGACATGGTGAACAGTAAGCAAACCATTTAAGTCAATGAATAACTACACGCTTGGCCTAATTATGGCTTATAGAATGAGATTTAAAAATGCTTTCAAAAGCTTCTAATAAATGAATAAGAAGAAATGAAAAAGAGTTGTAGAAATATTTTGTAGAACAATGTATTCTAAAGGCATAAGAGATTGTAAAATTTAGGCTGACATGCTATGCCATACAAATAATTAAAGATTTGTATTTGACAATAATGAAGTCGATGACAAACCCAATTACAGCAGGTAAGAACAAGCATGTTATGATGTCAAGTAATAAAACTGAGAAGGATAAAATGATAAAGCATTTAATTAGAAAGACAATGAGATTAACATTGACTCAAGATATAGTTATGAAAAAATAGTCAAGGGGGTAACTGTAATATTGTAAAAGATTGAGATGCATCAATAAAGAAAACAAATAAAATTAATGTGCAACGATTAGAAAAAAAAACAGTGACTGAAGGTACTCAGAATTTTGAAAAAGAAAATTATAAAAATATAATATTTAATAGAAATAAATACAAGAGATAAGAAACGGACCTAAAGTTGAGGGAGACAATGATAATGATGATGCAAGAACATGCTTCATAAATATGGAAGGTGATGCATGCAACTAAAGAGTAGTTAAGATATGAAATGATATACCATCTGATAGTGGGTTAAGAGAGCCTCCCACCTATTGTCCGCCACATTGTGGCACCCTTCAAGCTTCAAATCCTTAAAAGTACTGGTATTAATTTGCAGCTTGTATGCAGGAATGAACTCACAAGTCCAAGAGCCAAATCCAGGGCCTCCAATCAAATCCAGCCTTGAATAATCAGGTGGCGGCCACCATGTAAACTTTACCTTCTTCGACCTGTTCACATATTTCCCTTTCATTAATTTATACATTTCAACTTGATTCCTTGCTTCTTTTGCTACCTCACTTTCAGAAATTGTACATATAGAGATGGATGAATCGACTGAGTTCTTTGGTGGCTTCTGAAACCAATGAAGAGTATATTTTGAATGCAGACCACCTGCTTCTTGGATGTAATTACTTTTTGCACTTTCTAGGGCACAGCAAGAGACAACCTCAGCCAAAGAAGAAATGAAGCTCTCATCGGATGAATTCACAACAAAACCAGCCTGGGCCTGCAAAAAAGATTAATACATCAGCAAGATATTGCCAAACCTATACACTGTAAGAAGCATGACAACCTCTCTTGTGTTGCCAAGATCTTCCATGTTTCTCTCTGTGCCCGGATAAAATATCGCAAGCTGGAAGCTCCACAACTGCTGCACCACAACTTGTCTAAAAGTCATTGCAAGAATATTCTTAGAAACAGTACCCTTATCAATGATATTTCTAGCGAGGCTCTTTCTCAGCTTCTTTGCCTTCTCTTTCACCATTTCTGCAGGCAAAAACTATCAAAGTACAAACATTCACTTCAAATGCAACAACAGTGCAATTAAAACTTTGACTGATTAATTCAAAAATAAAATTTAAAGCTGTGTTACAAAACTTAGCATAGCTAGAAAACCAAATTGATCTTTAAATTGGATGAAACTCAGATTGATGCACCAAGCCTACTAATAAGCAAGTTCCCAGTCGAATCAAACTTGAATTTAGGCCAAACCTAAATCCAATATGACTAGCTAAAGCTAAGAAAGAAAAGCATATTCATCAACAAAATGAATACAATTATTACAATATTCATGTGTATATATGTAATGTATTTTTTGGTATGAACACAGTAAAAAAATTGAAAATAAGCCCAATTGCCAGTTGAACGGGCAACTAGCCTTGCCACATTATTTGTTTATTTATTTATTTTTATTTTTTCTGTTTGCAAGAAGAAAATGCAAACTTCAAAAGTAGGCATTGTCCTCTCTCAACCCCTTTTTTTTTCAATTTAAACTCATCCACCTCTTCTTTCCCATTTCTCCCTCACCTCCCTCACTCTCTTTGCTCTATAACTTCCATTCAATAATTTTGATTTGCACGAGTAATGTTGTATTTTCATGCTTTTATGTTCAATCTACTGAATGTAACATCTAAAAGATAGTTTATGTTGCCTATTTTGTTAGATCCTTGTAGTTTATTTATTTACGTTTATTTCAAGAAGTTTGTCGCTCATTTGTATTTAAATTGTTGCTTATCCGCCAGTTCCAAGTCTTATGTAAGAACTGTAAGTTATTGTTTAGTGAAAATTTTTATTTTGATAGCATGATGTCTTCATAAAATATTTTTATGTATTTAGGATATAGAAAACACCAATAAATCAAGCTAATGTTATCTTTCAGAGTTAATGTAAATGCAGACACGTGTATGTAAAGAATTCACTATGAACTAATTCACAAATTACAAACTAATCGTCAACAAGAAGATTTAGTATTTAACTCCATTGAATTTGTTGTTCAAAATAATAGTAGAATTTTCACTTCTGAACATTTGCATTGATGAACCCTTACATGGCATGATGATTAAAATTT
Source organism: Papilionanthe hookeriana x Papilionanthe teres (assembly GCA_022702705.1). Taxonomy (NCBI): domain Eukaryota; kingdom Viridiplantae; phylum Streptophyta; class Magnoliopsida; order Asparagales; family Orchidaceae; genus Papilionanthe; species Papilionanthe hookeriana x Papilionanthe teres. Next base: position 87,108,883 of record CM040424.1, read on the forward strand.
CGATAAGCCTCTTTTTATATTGCGACAAAATTAATAATGTACTACTTGAAGTACATAGAGAAAAATTTAAGTGAAAAGATGAGTCGTTGATGAATTTGCTTGATCCTATTTATGACGAGCAACTAAACAAAAATGAGTAATTTTGCATCTACATAAATTGGAGGTAAAAGTTATCAATTACACATCCAAAGGCAAATAACATTTGAAGAACCTGATATATTGAGGTTCTCTGTTAGATTGGCGTGCCATTATTCAGTTGGTTGTGTTTTTATTGCATCCCCTACAGCTGATGATGCATTCTATGAAATCACTTTAACCAAGCATGTCAACAATCAATGATAGCTTATGTCAAAATTGAACCTACTCAGAATAAAGAGAGAAATCTGGACAACATTGTTGCACATCCTTGAATGCACCTTACATTAAGCAAATTGTAGATACTTCTCCATTATTTGTTGGAAGGCATTCAAATATCTCGATTCGTATCTAGTAACTCTTAACTTCTATGTTCAAAATTTAATGATGCTTCCTTAGGAGTGCAACTGGACAACTTTAAATGACAACCCCACAAAATTCCTACTAACTTGATAAGCAACTAGATCCAATATTGCCATGGCAGAATGAGTTCGCATGACATTTTTCCTCTTCATAAAAATAGTGAAACCCATCTTATAGGTACTGATGAGAGCTATGACATTATGATTAATAATTCTAACATTGGATCCAATTATAGTAATGATTATCATATACCAACAATATAGGAAGTGAACTTGATGCCAATTTATTAGAGCAATATGTTATCAGGTTTTACTTCATTAGAAGTGTCAATCCATAGAAGCATATGATTTTTAATAATGATTATGCACGTGCTTGTCAGGTGATGAAACAGGATGAAGAAATCATTTATTACTTGCTTTATCAATTAACATTTACTCTGGCAGAGCTACTAGAAGGCTTTTATTGCCAAGAAAAAATAGCCATATAATTTGCGTTGCATTGATAGTCTATTATTAATAATATAAAGTTTAAAATTTATAATAAGAAGATTTTAACTTAAATGTATGTAAAACAAGATCAACCTTCCAAATCTTGAATATGACACTTCCTGCAGGTTGTAGCAAACATCTGGAAATTTTTGAAGCATACCAAGTTTGAGTGGGCCACATACATATATCACCTTGTGATGATTATCGAGAAACATCAATGCATTTCTAAATTTATTGGTTACTTAAAATAACCAATCATTCATTAGTAAAACTAAGAGAAATTATAACTTGTATTTAGCCAACTTTAATTTAGGGTCTCCTATATTAAGTACTAAGATACTCGACCCCAAAATATCAAGGACATATTTAGCAGCCAGAAAGAATCATGTTATTCTGTTAGGAGAGAATCGATTCATAAGATAAGTCAAGCGAGTCCAACTATTTCCCTCATATTTTGGGTCATTAGAACTTTCTATAGCAGGTTGAGATTTTGTCTTTCAGCTTTAAGAATGGAAGGATTTTAGTGGCATTTGTAATTGTCAAATCAAAGCGAGTCGTGGATGTAATTTCTTCGTAATATTTATGATTTTATCTCAATGGTTTCATCAAGAGGAGATTATGTATGAATTCATATTAACATACAAGTTTAACTTGTCATTATAGGGAAATTTTCTCATAGATAATGCATTACGAGTGCTTAAAACATCTTAGAGAGAAATTTAAGGTGTCACAAACAATGATAATTTCAAATGTAAAATTCCTGTGTCTGAAGATGTACATTACCAGCAACGGTGATCATATGCAAAACTTCAATCAATGGTTTGTAGATATAAAAAATTCAAGAAACAATGCTCGTGCATGGTTAGTTGAAAGAGATGAAATGAAGTGGTCACTAATGCACAATGATGGTTGCAGATATTGCATGAAAACTACGGAAGATTTTGAATGATTTAATGGAGTATTGAAGTGAGCACCAAGGCTATTCATGCACGCACTCATATGCTATATTTACTATAATATTGTGGTGCTTTTCTTGAACAATTGAACGATGTGTGCTCTAGGAAAATGAGAATGTGTCAAAACTTGTTCAAAGAACAAGGACCAAATAACAAAGATAAGAGCCCAGAAAACTTCCAGAGTCAATATGTATAAATAACAAGGTACAAGTATTCAAAAATGGCTTGCAGCTCTTTTAGAGTTTAACAACAAGGAAAAGAAAATTGCAAATGCACTTGTAGCCGACCATAAACATATCACACATGATGTTCGCACATTATTGTTGCGGAAGGTCAATGATGTCGTTTCCAAGATAGTATGCTTGTACTTAACCCACCTAACTTCAAAAAAGGAAGAGCAGATCAACCATGCACAAGGCATTAAAACAACGCCATGAATAAGTAAAAAGGAGTAGGAATATAATATAATTTGTTTGCAAAACTGTCAGTCATGACAGGGAAACTTGTCTGCATAATCCATAAAATAATATGTATTCATAAACAATATACTGATATGATATATTTTCCACTTGTTATTTTATCTTCGCTATTATGTTTTATCTTCTGAAACAGAACGATAGTTGAGGAGGTTCCTTGGCATCCTAAATGACGGTGCCAAAGGCATGCTGATAAAGTTGATGCCAGTTTTGATAATGCCACTTCAGAAATTCATCCCAACGTTGCTTCCTAGCATGTTTAGCACTTGTTCGAACATCTCGACCAATAAATGTCTTATTTCTTTAATGTTGCATTATAAAATATGCATCCATATTGCAACAGTTTTTTTGTGAACATAAGGCTATCTTGAAAATTAATTTTCACTTATGAGTGTTGCCATAAATTGTTCATGATTTATAAATGGAATGTGAATGTCAAGAATGAATTGCATTAGACATCGGCTTATCTGCCTGTAAAAGAGATAATGATTAAATTTAAGATATTAGAATAATTCTAGAGATTAATGTAGATTGGTGTCCTTTAGCTGGGCATTTTATTGTAGAAAGGGCAGAAGATGACATTCATGGTCAGATTGTTATGACGACGTACATACATGAACAACAAACATAAACAACATCCTGAGCACAATGTCATGTACCATGATCCTAGTGATCTAGCCATACTTTCATATTTCAAATGGGGCAGGCTTATGCGTGTAGACATATTGCCATTTAGATGGTTAAAATGGGCTTTTCTTCGGGATTCAGATATGGATCTTGAGGAGATTTAATTTTGAAAAGTATATTTAGGCATGCGTATTATTCATGATAAGTTGTTTCCAATTGCATCACACATCAAAATGTGATGTTCATTTATAGTATCCCCCATCGATTAAGAACTTGAACCATTCTCCATATATACTTTGGTTGATGCAATTTTAGCACACTTGTATTGGAAATTGAATGAAGAACAAAACCTAAATGATTCAACATGTCCAATCGTTTACACCTACAGGTATGATCGTGGGACCATCTTCACGTGGACAAACCACTACTTCATGTTCCATACCCACGAGAGCTAAATGGAATGAGCTTGGGCTACTAGTAATACCTTGCACACTTTCTTCTTGGTATGTGATTCCTGCTCGCCATTTATAAAATGTTTAAGTCTCTCTACAAAATGGCAATCAAGTGGAATGAGGAGCGTATTTGTGAGATGCCCACCTCCAAAATAAAGGCCTGCATAGATGAAATTCATGGTTTACTGCATAGTTAAGTAGAGCGGATTATCAAAATTACTTGCATCGAAGTATATTAATTTTAAATGAGTTCGCTAACATAGGTCTGCTAAAGTTCTATGTGATGTAGATTGCAGATTATCTGAGAACTTTAGGAAGTTATATTAGACGTTTGAGTCGCAAAAACATGCTCTGTGTTGAAAGGATATCCAACATGCTCAAAATCCTTTGCTTAGAAGAAACTGAAGTGACACTTACCAAATTGAATGGTGAGACAATTTGGTTAACTACCACATATTGATGTAGCTCTGGTGGAGCCTAGGTTAAGAAGGGTAAAATGGTAGAGAAAAAGCAAATGTGAATTGGATTGATTATCACTAGACTTACACTGTGATGTGAGAGAAGAGAAGAGCATATATTATCATTGGTGATGAGGGAGGTAAGGAAAGGGACCATGCATTGACATGTTATATGCCATAGTACAGATTATATGCATAATTATATCTGTTGATGGCATCTACTGATCCATCGGACACTTACTACCCAAAAGCATCAAGGGAGAGAACTTTGGTAATTTTCAAATTCATTAAAGAAAGGCATAATACTCATACATGCAATGTGACTACATTGTGGACTGAGGAAATTTCAGCCTTTCTTGAAAAAAATGAGGGCACCCCCATTCAATATGCAATTAACATGTTCAAAAAGTTATGCAACAGCAAGTGAAAATGGATGTACATCAATGACACGTGGTTTCAAGATAGTGATGCAATAACATCAACGTCAGCTCCACATATACATGCCATGGTCGTCAGATCATCTACATTGTATATTCTAAAGTTATATATATCCATACATATATAGTGTAGGATCCATTTGGCAAAGTCAACATGAGTTAGTATCAACAATAGTCATTGTTCGATTTACATTTGAGTGTATTTAAGGGGGGCTACCATCAACAACTCTACACACGAGTCACACCATCACCTCATTTTGTTCTAGCACATTTTTAGATGCGCATGCAACTTCACTTCTGCCTAAGGCAATATCAATAGGGTTGATTTGATAGTAAAACATCAATTAACCCTAGAAGAGATGGCACAAAAGCATAATGATGCTTTAGATCCACAATAGTCACGAGGTTGTTCATTACATGCCTCAAATCACTACACATTAGGATATACTACTATGCCACATGGGCAATGATTTAGGAACTAATAAGTTACATTTTTTTCTTTTCTATTTTTAGATTATAAATTACATTTTTTATAACATAAAAAATTAATGAATGAATGGCATACATATTATTTGACTTCGAATATATCTAAAGTAGAAAAACGAAAATCACACGAGTGATTTCACTAGGTACTGTGATAGAAGAACATTAATTTGGAATTGAACTAGAAAATATTTAGCTTAATTATAACAAAAAGGCTTCAAGAATAGAGACAGCAAAACTAACCAAAAAGTTTGTAGAGAAACAAGTGAAGTGTTGTTTCAAAAATTTTCCTAATGCAAATAATAAGCTTTTTAAAAAGGTACAAATAAGAATAACACAAGTATTGCTCAATCCAACATGTATTATAGGTCATACAGGAGCATATATTTATATAATTTCAATTGCACAAATTTTTCTTTCATTTAAAATATGTGCAATTGCCAACCCTACTTAGTGGGATAAAGGTTTGTTGTTGTTGTTGTTGTTGTTGTTGTTGTTGTTGTTGTTGTTGTTGTTGTTGTTGTTTATATTTATAATATGTGCAATTCTGTTTGTAATTGATTTTGTGTAATAAGACCACTTGCTCTATAACATGCATCGAAATCTTACCAATCCTTATATGTTCAGCGAAATTTGCACGTGTAGCACACAATTCTTATGTATTTATATTTCTCATATCTAAACTTTGGTGCTTTAAACCTATGCATGAAAGGTGTATTTGACTTTTAAAAGTGATAATAGTGCAATTTTTATGTGATATTAAAGATTTAAGTGTTATGTGTGTATATATGAAAGTTTAGGTGTGACATGTAAATACATAAGAATTGTGTGTTATGTATGCAATGACCCAAATTAAAAACATTGACTAGAATAGCCGACTAGCATTGCCGCAATGGCGGTTTTTGCCTACATAGCAAGGCCAATCACTAGGTGAAGGGGCCTATTCTCAAAATCACTTTTGCGATCTTATGAATAAATAATATTATTTAGTCTATTTTATAGAAATACAAATAAGTCATACTATCTCTCTTTAATAATCTCTAAATCTCATTTTATTATCTGATACCAATGGCTTAGTATAATATGGCTATATATAGCCTTAAGAGTGTAAGGGAAACGTTTTTGTTCTAGGTGGATGGCTTCGATATGCTTGCATTGTTATCATCCTGTGGTGTTGAAGATAGAGGATCACGGGTCATGTGCCAGGTGAGTAAGAAACTGCTAGGTTAGTTAACGGTCGGTGAAGATGATGATCAGGATGTTTGTGAGATGTTGATGCCAAGAGAACGGGAGATGTTTGGTGAGGATGTCTATGGTTTGGTCTTTTGTCATGATGTGGTTGACTATGTGTTCTCCTCCCTTGAGGTGATCCCTAATGAAATGGTAGTCTACTTGTATGTATTTTGGTCAGGGGTGGAAGAAGTGATTGTTGGTTCGAGGAAGTTCTATCGCAATAGATTTGTGTGGGGGAGGTGGATGCAACTTTAAATTCAAAGAGTACATGATGGAGCCAAAGAATTTCTGATGTTACTGTAGCTAGGCGCGATATTTTGCTTTGATAGAGGATCGTGCCATAATAAGTTGCTTCTTTGTCGACCATGAGATAATGGTAGATCTAAGGAATCGCAAAATCCTGGGTAGAGTGACAAACTTGCAAGCTGGTTGCCCGATCTGCATTTGCAAAAACACGGAGTTGTAAATTGTTTGGATGATGGTTAGGCCATGGTTGGGGGTTTCCTTTGAGAAGGCGAAGAAGATGCTTTAAGGACTAGAGGTGGTAAGAGGTTGGTTGATTCATGTTTTGGCTGAGTAGGTTGACAGTGAAGCTGGTAATTGATCAAGTGAGAGTTAGGTATTGAAGAGATCCAATTAGTTGTCTATCTTGGTGGCGATATTGAAGTAGGGTGAGGTAGTGTTGTTGAGGTGTGAGGACCGGTTTAGATTGTGCAATGCAGGTTGTCTACAGAAGTTCCTGAAGATAGTTGGTTTAATTTAGGAAGTACCCATGAGCTGGGTTTGAACTGTAAACCTAGAAATTGAGTGATGGGTCCTAATTGTTTGAGACTAAATACTTGGCTGAGTTTATAAATTAGTGTGTTGATGGTAGTTTGAGAGTTGCCATGATAAAAATGTCATCCACATTGGCTAGAAGGTAGATGGATGTGGTGTTGTGCAGGTATGAGTAGGGAGATGTCTTTTTTGCTTATTATGAAGTATTGGGTGCAGAGATGAAGTGCAACTATTTGGGAGCTTGCCTAGGTTAGTATTTTACTTTGTGAAGTTTACTAACAAAGAATTTTGGGATTCAATAAATTCAGGTGGTTGTGTCATGAAAACCATAGTGCCAAATAAACAAATGTGTTTGTAATCGATATTTGGAATAACACGAGCATCTAAATGTTTCGAGATGATCATAATTCAAGTTTTAGTCAGAGAGTAGTTGATATGGTAATTTGAAGTGGGTTGTAGGGGATGGTAGATGGGTAATGGAATAAGTTGTTGGCAGAATAGAGTCCATGCAGAATTGGTATAGTAAATGTGTTGTGTTTAATAATATTCTAGTAGTTTCAGCAATATGTCTATGCATCCTTCTGCTAAGCCATTTTGTTCTAGTGTATGGGGACAATAGACCTGATGAATAATGCCATTGGAGAGAAGGTAATTGAATAGTGTTTAGGAGGTGTACTCACCTCCATCTGATTTGAGGAGTTATATGGATATGTTGAATTGTGTTTTTATCATTTTGTGTAAGTTAATGAAATGTTCAGTTGCTTTAGCTTTAATGTACATGAGATAAATCCAATAAAATTGAGAAAAATAGTCTATGAAAGAAAGATAGTATTTATATCCATATATGGAAGCTGGGGTAAAGGGCTTCAATATATTAGGGCATAATAGCTCTAAACAGTTGTTGTATTTACTAGAATTAAATAGTAGTTTATAACTCTTGTTGGCTTTGTAGGAGGAGCAGAAGCGGGCGTCATCGATCTGTTGACATATGGGTTGTATTTGGAGAAGTTTGCCAGGATTTTCTGGTGGGGGTGGCTGAATCTTTAGTGTCAAGTAGACTGAGTGATGCTGGTGTTGAGGGTTGTGATGGGAGAAAGGCCTTGATCAGTAGGTCCTTGGAGGATGATTCTGTTGGTGATTTGATCATGTATGCAAAAGTCATTAGCAATAAAAAAGACAATACAATTGTTGTTTTTGACTAGTTTTATGCTGAGATTAAATTGTGAGAGAAGTGAGGTGCTCGAAAGAAAAGAAAGAGTGGGTTTATGAGTTGGTGTGGAGAGAATACAATCGCCTATGTGTGTAATTTCTATGATTTGCCCTTTGTCCTGTGCATGGAACGGGTTGTTGCAGGTTTTATAGGTGGGAAGTCGCCCCTGAGTTCAGAACCATTGTTGGGTGAGTTGTGTGGCGTTGGAGAGAAGGATTGTATGATTGTAGATGTTTGTTGGTGCAAGTTTGTATTGCAGGTTTGTCCTATGTCAGCAATAAGTAGAAGAGTGATCTTGCTTGAGGTATATTTGGGAGATAATGTGGATTTCTGTTGTTGGTTGTGGTGTTGGTTTGCTTTGTGAAGGGGTTTTTATTTTTTCAAGTTTTATATGGGAGGCCATGAGTTTTTGTGGTGGTTAGGGCTATAGGGGGTTTTGTTTGGTTGTTTTAGTTGCTAAGTTGATCCTCTCACTGTGCAGTAGAGAGTAGAAGTCATCCATGCTAAATGAGGTTCAATTGAGTTCTGATTGTTGTTTTAAAACAGTTGTAGGTTGGTGAAAACCCATTTAGAATATAGAGCATTGTCTTCATTGTCTAATTTCGATTATATTATTGCTATGTTGTCCACTAGTGTTTTAACTACAGTGAGGTATTGATTCATGGTGCAAGTCCCCATTATAACGTGATGTAGCTCATTCTTCAACTGTATCACCCTAAATTGATTTGAAGATTGTATTCTTCTTGATAGAGTTGTTAAGATTGTTGCTAAATTTTGGATATAACATATGAGAGAATCAAACTTGGAATGGGGAGGAGGAAGAAGAATCCATGGTTTTCACAGGAGATGAGAAGCTGGTTAGGCTAGGAGCATTGATACCATATAGACATTCAGATACGTGATACTACCTCCCTTTAAAACTCTCAAACTCTTATTTTATTATCTGATACCAATGGCTAAGTACAGTATGGCTATATATAGGCTTAAGAGGGTAATAAGAGAAATGTTTCTATATCAAGTGAACGGCTTGGATATGCTTGTGCTGTTATCATCCAGCGGCGCTGATGATAGGGGAAAGCAAGCCATGTGCCAGGTGAGTGATACAATGCTAGGTCTTTTGTTTTGTTTTAGAATTTTGCCTATATATCAATGCATTTAAACATAGAATCCACGCCAGCATCGATGCATACATAAAGATAGAAATAAGAACATATGCATAAGATCTAGCCAATCAATAGCCTAATTTAATTCTACTTTTCATCAGCACGAATGAATTTGTGCCGATCATCAAATCTTGCGCAGCCCTAATAAGGATAAAAGAAAACTATAACCATCTGGATTTATTTTCATGACATACTGACCAGCCTGGTGGATACGGTGCTGTGCTCATCAGGACCGCTGGGAAACACCGTTTCGACGACCATGGTAGAAGTTCCCGCAGCGAGGTGCTCATCTGCGGCCTCTCCACCATCGGCGGCAGCGGCTATGAGGGCCTGATCGAAGCTGACAGATCCTATGAGAGTGAAGCAGGCGAGGTCCGTCTCGTACGAACGGACTGCAGGGAGGTGAGTCCTCGCTTTCCCAGTGGAGGCATCGGATTCGCAGAGGATCCGGAGGAGCTCCTGGTCGATGATGGGTAGGGCGCGGAGCTGCAGGCAACGAGAGGAGAACCGTCGAGCATTTTGGTTTGTTGTGATGCAGAAAATGTTGCGGGAGTAGAATGGAGATGATGAGTGTGGGAAAAAGTGAATCGATGGGAAACGATGAGAAGAGCAATGGAGGAGGAGCGGCATGGATTGAAGAGAAGTGGAGGGTTTAGGGCTTTTGCATTTCTTTATCCGACCTTCCTCTGAACCTCGATTGATTCTGTTTGAACCTTTTTGTGACCCGTGAGTCTCGTGAGTCCTGACGTATCCGAGTGTTGGTGATTAGAGGTGCAAGTGAGTTAACCTGGCTCGTGAGCTGATTCGAGTTTGACATAAGAGTTGAGCTATTTGAGGTAACAATCCTAGCTGTTGTAATTATTCTCATTTACTAGTTTTTATACATACATACATACATACATACATACATACATACATATATATATATATATATATATATATATATATATATATATATATACATACATACATACATACATACATACATACATACATACATACATACATACATACATACATACACATGTATATATATAGTTGCTTATTTTCATTAGGGGTAAGATTTGTTAACCTTGGTAATGATCTGGTTTTTATGTAATATCTAGTTTTGGGTTTTCTTTGTTTTGATGAAGGGAGAAGCTCAGAAAAAGGCTTTGTGAAAAATGTTGTGTTGAGAATTGTGTTGTGGTCTTCTTTAAGTTGTAGCTCTTCATCTTGTATTTATGCATTTCATAACCAATCATATCATATGATTCCCTGAAGAAAAATTTGCAAGGAACAAATATATGGATTAGTACACAACAATTCTCTGGTTGCTTGCATTCTTGATTCATTGATGGAAGTCCCTGTGGACTGGAAGAGAGAGGGAGAGAGACTAGAGATAGAGATTATTGATTGAACATCAAGTGCAGTGATTGTCATCTATTCGGGACATATTTCGTTGATTAAGCAGTCACATGAGTGTGTGTGAGAGAGGACAGATGAGAATCTATGTTGTTCTGAGGTTGCTAGCAACGATATCTCATAAATTTTCTTAGATTTGATAGGGTTTTAGTAGAACACCTACATAGTTTAACAAATAAACTTTCGAGAGAAAAATATGTTTCACTTTTATTATAGTTTGGCGAATAGGTAATATGAAAAAAAACAAGTTCACCGGTCGAAAAATCAGTTGGTAATAGCGTTAATTTATGTTGGTAAACGCTATTATTGGCTGAAATACTATGAAAAATAATTAGATTCTAAAACGTCGGTTGCAGAGAAATTTGCATCGAGTAATTTCCACTGCTAAGGTTTGTTACGATTTTGCATCTGATTATTTCTGTTATTAATTGCTCAACTTACGTCAGATTATTTTGGATGCAAAATTGCATCAAATTTATGTCAAATTTTGTAGTCGTAGTATAGTTTGCGCCCAAATTTAATAGCCGCATATTAATGACTAAAGTAGCATCTGATTTCATGTGACGCTAATTTACATCATAAAATTCTGATGCAAACCAATACTAAAAATAAAAAATATATAGAAAATGAATCAAAATTTCTGCACCTACAAGCATAGATCAAAACAATTAACACCAACATCAACCATATCTCAAAATAGATTTAACAATATATAAAGAATGGCTGGAGAAGTCTATTATACGAGCACACAATATATATCCATCATGTACTATATACTATTTCGGTGCACGCGACCACGCTCACTACCGTCGAATGGTCGAGAGGGGATTTGAACTCCGTGACTCGAGGGACTTACGCAAAGCTACTCTACCAACAGATCACGCATGGCAGTACATGCGTGCGCGCGCGCACAGACACACACACACATATATACATATTGACAACGAATGAAATCATCATAAATAACTAAGAAAATGTAATAAATCATCGAATCATTAATTCCTAAAATATTAAGAAATAAATATATACAAAATATTCCATCAAAATATATAATAAAACAGAATACATTAAACTATTATGGGGCACATTATCGTCGCCCTCATCATCCTCCTCAGGCACATCATTAAGAGGTCACTTGTCATGACGTTTTGCACCGCACTGCATTTGCGCAATGGTAGTCTTAACCTCTCAACTCTATTATCTCAAATCAACATTGTATTTTGCTTGTAAGTCAGCTAATTGACAACATGCTTGGCAAGTTCATCATCAACCATGACCACCTTTCACTCTGAGCTGAACGGAAGTGCTCGACCTCATAGACAAATCGTTAAGCGCCCAAACCGAGATCCTCCTTTTCTTTTTCCCACCAGCTGCCCTCCGAATCTTAAACTTAGACTGTTCATGCATTGATTGAGCGCTGCTCCTGCCAAGAGCTGTCGAACTTTGACTCCGAGTCTCCTTTAAGATCTCGTAGGCTTTATACGGAAGTAAAACCAAAGAATAATTAGTACTTTAAATTAAGATTGCATGTAAATTATATAAATAAAAAATTATTTTACTTACTTGGCAAGTTGAGATTTGTCGTCAATCCATTGTTGTGTCCCTAGACACCGATGTGTTTGTGTATCTAACTTTACAACGATGAGCTCCCGTCCAAGCTCGCGTCTCAGTTAACATGTAAGAAAAGTATTGGAAATTGCTTGAATGAATTGTCGAGTATTGAATGAATCTTACTAACTTCATTTTGTGCTTGGTATGTGGGACTGGATCTCCAATGTGTAGTGAGGTGTCCATGCCCCCACACTTGGATCCCTTATTCTATTGGATTGTCCCCTCTTCATCTGATATTCCAGAGTGGCCCTCATCATGTTCAATTCCACCCATACGTCCTCCCCTGTCCAGATATATCACTTACCTTTCTTACAGATCACTATAAGCATATCCTCCAACTGATGCTTGTCCCGAACCTCAAAATTCCACCAGATTTGTTTATAGTGCACAAGGTTTCAACAGAAGAACCTCTGCAAACCAATTAAGAAGTAACATTTATTAGTATAAATAAATAAATTTAAATCAATAATTGTAATTCAAATCAATTGATTTTACTTTAAACTTCTTAAATGACATATACTGAACCTTGATTGAGTTCTTCCTTCATGAGAGATATAGAGCATCACATGTACTCAAAATGATCTTTGTGATACGAACGACGGCTGTCTAGAGGGATAAAACTTGAAATACAAATATTAGTTATACATTATAGGCAAAAACTAATATAAATTATTCTAAGTTCAGGTTACTCACAACTCTCTCTAGCTCAATGTATAAGCATCTGGATGTGTCCTACCTTGAAGGAACAAGAACTGATGGTCTGACTCATTAGAAAAGGGTTGTAGAGTTTGTTTTGGTCTAAAGCCATGGGAGCAACTGGCATGATAGAAGCAGGAGGCCAGATGGGAGTAGTGAACCTAATAAGAGCAACGGATCTGATCAGAGTAGAATGCTTGGTATAAACTACAGACATTATGGGTCGAAGTCATGGTGGCAGTGCTCATTGACATAACACTATTAGTATATAAAGAGGACCATGAGACAACCCTCTTCTTCCTCTAATACGTTACACTAGAGCGCATCGGTCTTTAAGGTGGTTGCTCTCCCCTCTCACCTAAAGTCGTCTATAATGAGAACCAAAAAAATTAATTAGAATAATTATATGTGGAAAATAATATAAGTATAAACTTTAAACAAATACAAGCATGATACACTAGAAGTATAAGTACTACACACCATAAGTAAAAGAATTAAAAGTAAAAAAAAATAGTAAAACATAGAATGAAAACATGAAAAATAGCCTAACTATATAGAAATACAACACACTAGAGATAAAAAGCATCAAAAGTAAAAAATGAGGAGATGTAGACTTCACATTGCTAATAATAGAAGCTAGTATCATAAGTGATAGAAGCATAAAAAAACTTGAATCTAAAATCATATACCAGTCTTATTTTGGTTCCTAGGATGAGTTATTTAATTAACTATAAGAGCTTATCTTTATAAGAAATTAATAAACCAGATTCATTTAAATTCTCTCTAGCCTTCAGCTTAGGTAAGGGAAAGATTTGATAGTTTAAAACGCAGGGCCATCAAATATTGAATGAAATTATGTAATTGAGTATTTGAATTCATTATAAAGTTGTATTTATGTAATTTGAGATAGTATATTAATTCTAATGTCGTATTTATTTATTCAAAAAAATTAAAATATTCAAAATGTGTGTGGTAGACATACAATTTAAACCAATAGCTATCAGGCTGACCATCTCGTTCTACCACTCATTCCCATCTACTATTGACGTGGTTGGAGCCTTGTTTAAGTTTGGTCGATATTAAACATGAATAACATTAAAAAATCCAGAAAAATATAAACATAAAATAAAATAAAAAATGTCAATTGGTTAGGAGGCAAAATACATAAAATCGTTAACATCTCTGACACCTTCAACTCTAATAGATGAGTTTTTTTTGACAACAGAGGGACCCATGTGCTAGGTTGAAGGTTGCGGCCTTTGGGTAAGCCAGGTATCTAGGTGAGGTTAAACGGACTAACTTTCGGTCACAACGACTAGTTTGACCTCTTCTTGGGGCTATCCTGGAAAAGCCCACCTAACTCAAAGGTGAGACTATCCTTCTCTTCACCAATACCACCTTTTTTCTCTCACCCTCACAACATTTCCTACCTCTCTCTTTTAAGCGTAACTCTTTGACCAATACCTCATTTGAGATGTCAGTTTGAGACTTCATATTCTTATCCATCGCAAGAGCTCAGAGTGACACCTATGTTCCATTTATAACATTTAATAGCACAAAAAATCAAAGGAGTATCAATTAGTGAAGTCATTTAATGATAATTATTTGTTGTATTTAATTATCTTATTTTTATCGCAACATGACATACTAATGTACAAGAGAATTAAGAAACTAAAATATGTATAAACAAATATACTTGACCAGATATTTCATAGATCAAACGACTTCGAGTAGAGCATATGTCATCATATAGGGCTTTATGAGAATTAACAAGAAATCTAGAGGCCTGCTGGACTAAAGGCAGAATTTTAGTTGAGCGGCTGACCTAGAGGCCGGCCAAACCAGAGATTGAAAATTAATCGAACGACCGACCAAAGGTCAAACGATCAAGAGACTACTCAAAACAAATGTTGACTGACTCGACCGCTTAGGAAGGAGTTGAGCGACACGAAGACAGTCTGCTAAATAATCATCAATTGTATGACATGAAACTAATTGATTGAAGGTCGACATATTAAAGTGAATCAGGGGTGTAATTGTCATTTCACCCTAGTCCTAGCCTCTATAAATAGAGGCACATTAAATGTAATACAGGTTGTTGAACCCAAATATAAAAATATATAATCTCTCTCATATCTCTCTATATATTTATCTATTCTTCTTACGCTCCATTCCATAGGTGTGATTCAGGGACAAATGTGGGTTCATCAATTATATTAAAGTTACAGTCTATTGTATCATAAATGGTGTGATTGGATTCTAATGGATCAAAACCAAAACATAATGTTATTCAAATTATATTTAAATAATTTTTTCGAGCCGATTTTGATCTGAATTAGAAATTGCATTTTTAACAACCCCAATCGCTTGAAAATTAATTTAAATTTTAGCTCGGATTAAGATCATATTGAAATAAATTAGCTGAGTTACAAGCCAAATTTTCAAATTAATTTTTTTTTAGTTAATTTTGAACTCATCCTAACTCAGCTCAAAATCGAAACATTAGGAGGCTAAATAGCTATGTGGCTGAGCTTTCACAGTTCGTAGTCGGCCCATTTTCAAATACTCTAATTTGCTATTTTTTAATAGTCTATATTTTAATGCTTATCTCTCGGCGTTTATAATAATACCATCCATGTGGCATTTTATTGCACTTATATATTTACACCAGTGCTTATAAAAAAGTCCTAAATTCCCATTACAAATGCAATCGGTTGACTGCTCTTTGTCTTCTGGATGCGATGATGTGGGGTGATGACAAATGACGTTGCGCCGTGATGCAAACTAAACTGCGAATATTCATAAAATTTGCAGTCACCGCGCGTAATTTTAATCACTTGTAAATATAATTTATAAAATTAAATAAGAAAGACCTCAAATTGTACCTTACGATTTCATTTCACGCCAATATTTTAATCAGGATGTTGATTCAATGATAAATAAAAATTAAGAAGACATGCTAGTTTATTTATTTGTCAAACTAATATTTATCGATATATGAGATGAGTGTTGTGGTGCTTGTAATATTTTTATTTGCTAAAGATATCTAATTAGGGTTGTAAATAAGTCGAGTTGAGCTCTAGCCAATCTCGACTTTAGTAGCTTGATTAAGTGATTGAGTTCGAGCTCAAGGTCGGGATTAATTCTATGAGCTTGGGATAACTCATGAGCTTGTTTGTTTATTATAAGAGAGTATAGATAATATCAATTATGGCTAGTGTTATAATAAAGAGACAATAATATAAGTAATACTTAAAACACATCTATTTACAAAATCTATCATCATCTTTCATTCCTAGATGCGTGAGCTTCCCATACCGATGTTTCCATGAGTGCAGCTAACTGTTATATTAGCACATGATTCATTATCATGGGAGACAAGAGACAAGTCGAAACAGTATGTTTTTCTTTCTTATGCTTTCTTTCGTATCATCATTCATTTCTTTTTAGTTATTTCTTATATATGTATTATATTAGGGTTATAAGATATTTTTCTTTTTTCTTTTTTCTTTTTGGTGTGTGAGTTTGTTTAAGACAACCATCGACATCTGTTTTCTCAAATCGAGGGATGTATCCAAGGATGTTGGTGGTGCCCCAGCTCTATCTCTCTCCCTTGTGGTGATTATCTTCAATATCCCCTTCCACATCCTTCTCATGTTGCCTTAGTCGCTGCAACCACTCTTGAATAATCATATTTGCTATTTTTACTGTAGTTTTTTCCAATTCCAGCCTCCTGTCCTCCCCTCTGCCACCTTGGACAATCATCTTCTTACTGTCAAGCCGTCCCTTGCATCGCCCTGCCGCCACTGGCATTTCCCCTCTCTATTGCCACCCAAAATAATGTATATTTTCTATTCACCTTTAATTCAAGTCGTCCAACAACCCATTTCTCTCATTCAAGCTTGTTGTCATTGCCTTAACTAATCACCTTTTCTATCATCATCCTCCTCTCTTGCTGTCGCAGTTATAATAGCCTCTTCTAGCCACTTTCTCATTGTCTAGTGCTTGCTATATTGCTGCCCCCACCTAGGACAATAACTGCACTTGTTGTTTCTGTAGCTTCACACCTCCCCCTTGTGGTTAGCACACATATTTTCTACTGCCACACCTTTGAGCCCTTCCCTAATCAGTTTCTATCTCTTTAGAGGACCAAACCCTCACTAATCACCTCCACCACCCAAAGTTCCACGATAGTTTAAGTGTTTGTGTTGTGTCCATTATTATTTCAGATTTTTCCTTTCAAGTGTATTGTTTGTAAACATTTATTTACTTTCAATAATAGTATTTATTTTTTTTATTGTGGTTTGGATTAACTCCAATTCATTTGGTATTAGAGCTAGCTTAACCCTAGTACTATCAATGCATTTATAACAACCACCATTACCCATCCACCTCCATACAAAAATCATTCACGTTGTTGATTTGTAAAACCACCCAAACAATACTTTTTCAACCCACATCACCCCTACACTCCTCCTTCCACCTACCTAAACCCAAACCTTGCCATGCCATCGAGAAAACAATAGTCGGAATCCTAATCGATGGGAAAAGAGACAATGTCGTTTATAAGAAATCCACAAAGAGGTCCCTAGGAGATTTCTAGGGAGGACATACAGTGGGAAACCCTCCAATATTAAGATTAGATTGTTAACTTTGAGAGGAGACCATTTAGAGGGGTCACACAAGTTCCATTTAATCTCTAAGATGAAGAAGCACTAACCCAAAGTTTTGGTGTGAAATATTGCAGAAGTTAGGATTTGAAAGTTTATGAACGATTTTAGGCAACATTAATCTCGATGCAGAGGTAAGCAACATGATAAACGAGGTGGGTCCCCAACAAAAAATGGGGTCATACCAGTCAACAAAACTAAATCGTGTTATTTAGAAAATCGAATCTTGAGTTAGTAGATTGGCACAAATTTCCATTAAGTTGTTTAACCCTATAGCAAACCAACTGACATCGGAGCTGAACGAATGATATCCATAGAACAAGCCGAACAAAGGCTATCTAACATCGAGCGGGCGATGGGGGCGAACTGGGGTTTTGAGGAAGTCATAAATAAGGTTGACCAAGAAACCCTCATATTACCCTCTCATGATTCAGCCCGTCATAGATAAACAAACAAGGGTGGGTCGATGAGCAAAGGGTCGACTCCATCAGTAGATACCTATTTAACAAATTTTGATGTATTAGATAATTGAAAGTAATACCCCTAGATTTCTAGTATATAGTAGGGGCATACAAAGTAATTATGTACTTAATGTATCTTTTATACCTATAAATGGAAGACTCATTATGAAGGAAAAATGGGCTCAATTTTATTTTATTTTCCCTTATCATAATATATGTGCTCTATTCATTTGGCGGGATTTTAAATATTTTTGGGTCCAATACCATAAAAGGCACGGTGAGTGTGGAATCCATGTCTCCAATAAGAAGAGGGGCACAATACAACAACAAAGTAGCCACTAGAGAAACACAAAACTAGACCCTAGAGACGGAAAATACATGAGAGATAGTTCGACAACAACTAATGCAGATGAAAGAACAACTAATACTGGAAACGAGAGAACAGATGCTGGGTGCCCTTCAAGAAGCCCTGGCTAGGGGAGGCCAGAACTCACAATACCAAAATTACCATGAATATAGTTGTGTAGAGCCAAATAAAAGTCGAGACAAACTGACGCCTAATAATTGACGATCCCAACTAGAAGAAGACCGAGGCGTCAACTCCCATTTTCAAGATAGTGTTGGGTCAGCCCCTGTAGAAAGACATCGCACCGTGCAGATCACAAGCCTCCGCCACACGGGGAATGCCTTTTCCAGTAAAAAAATTGATGCTGAAAATCCTAAAAATTTAAGGTCTCCAACCTCGCTTCATACAAAGGTCTCACCGACTTGGCTGACACGTAGTTGTCTTTGAGTTTGCGGTCGGCTTCCTCAAAATCAATTATGCATTCAAATGCCACTTATTCCTTACGATGCTAAGAGAGTCGGCCCTCCGTTGGTTAAATGGTGTCTTGACAGGAATAGTCCCCTCCTTTAGCAAATTCAAACGGTTATTCATGTCTCTTTTCATTAGTATGCAAAATCTACAAAAGAAGTCCAGGTCTCTCTTCCAGAAGGAGGATGAAACCTTTCGTACTTATATCGCAAGCTTTCAGCGAGAGATGCCAGAGAACCAGAATATTGAGATAGTCATCAGCCCCATAAATATATATATATATATATATATATATATATATATATATATATATATATATATATATATAGCTATATCTATATATTAAAGAAGATTGATCGACGACCAAAACTGCCGATCAACCCTTAAGTGCTAACCCCACTAGGTCTATGGTCTAACGCGGCGTGCAAATTATTTGAGTACCATCTGCCTTATGGTGACGCGACTAGACCAGTAAAGGATTCAAACCTGGGACTTGAGGGGACTTACGACCGATGGAGTGGCTGCTCTGGAAACAGACCACGGAATGCATGCGCGCGCGCGCGCACACACACACATATATATCTATGTGTGGGT